>CM060465.1:13067487-14267487 GCA_030544235.1 Lepturacanthus savala | reverse complement strand
TAAAATGGAGAAAAAATTTCCGAAAAAAGTGGAACAATCCTACACTTTGGTTTTATGTCTTTACAAATTACTATTGTGGTCTATGTTGTACAAAAAAATACCATAATTTGTAGAATATTTACTTCAACCATGAACAGGAATAATGCTTTGAATTTTAATCAGGCGGTCGAGGAGCTGAATATGAAGAACAACCTGCTGAACAACGAGAGAGATGAACTCAACAACCTAATCATGGCACAGACCCAAGAGTTAAAAGGTACTAAGTATTTTCGATTTAAATCTCTGCAGCCCTTTAGTAAAGGATCCGTTTGGAATAAATGAGATATAATTGTTGGATTTTTCAGAGACTAAAACCAAGATGGAAAACACCAAACAGCTGGAGAAAGACTTGACCGAAGAACGCTCCCGCTACCAAAGTCTGCTGAGCGAGCACCTGCATCTGGAGGAGCGGCACAGGGACCTGCAGGAGGAGATGACTGTTGGCATTGTGAGGAAAACGCGGTGTTGAAAATGTGGTGATACGCATCATGTGATATGGCTAGTCTAGACGGATAGAGTTAGAAGATACCAGAATCACTTTAGTAGAGGAGTTCAGAAGTTGTACAGGACTTCTTTTTGTTTTAAATGCATCGTTCAGCATAGGACTTCTCACAATTCGACCTTATTTTCCCCCTCCTCCTTCCCACAGAGTTCAAACAAATATGGCCACAGGAGGACAGACTCCAACTACAGCAGCAACTCATCTGATTATAGTCACAGCATTGGTTCTGCTGACGGAGAGGACGTGTCTGTACAAAAAGAGGTAACAACAACACAATATCATAGTAAATGCATAAGATCCTGAAGTAACACTCCAAGCAAAATCTCTATAATTTGAGTATGAAATCCTCACCCGGTGTAGGTTTGACGGCAGCTGTGAAACATCTGCATTTTCATTATTAACATAACTTCAGCCATGTGCCGTGAACATAGTGAGTTACAAGGAATTACAAAGATGACATGTTTTCATGGTGGGGAAAAAAAACCCTTCGTAATCCATTTATCCACTATCCATCTGTTTGATGATTTATGTTTACATCAGATTATGTTAATATCGTCCATTGAGGGGACAATTAAAACAATGACATTAGATATTTCCTGTAACTTCAATTCACATTATTTGATATTTGGGCTGTGGTTGAGACATGTATATGGTTTACTCCATTAAAAATTGTATAAATTCCACTGAAATGTCTCCGTGTGCGTTGATGTTTGTGTTGTAGCATTTGTAGGGAATGTTTTTGAACAGCTGGGGAAATCTTTAACCAGCCTTGTCTGTGATATAATCGTATTAGTGCAGCATTCTGGTCTAGATTGTGATAAAGGGTCAACAGCCAATGGTTGCTGTGTTTTGGTAGGATGAGACCCAGCCCACAGTGGATCTGCCAGTCCTTCTGAAGCTCCAGAGGAGGGTGAAGGAACTGGAGCAGGAAAAATTGTCACTGTGGCAGCAGCTGGATAACAGAGAAGAAGCCCAGCAAGAAAAAGAAAAAGTAAGCACCGAAACACTGATTTTGTTTTTTTTTATTTCAAATACATTTTGGTTGATATTTGTGGTTGTATGGTTAGTATTAACATGATGTGTATATTTGTCTAAAAAGGAGGTGGAGGAGCAGAAAACTGTTGGCAGAGCAGAACTAGACTTGGAAATACTTAAGGTATTTTAATGTTTTTTATAATTAAAATATTTATTACTTTACAGCTAGATCTTTTCCAAAATTATATGGAGATTAAATAACCTTGTGTTAAGTTTAGAAACAAAATTCCATCTGTTGATGCTGTGTTTTCCTTATTACACTGTTTAATTTAGCGTCATGAACTGGAGGCGGAGAACAAGAAGCTGAAGCAGGATCTACAGGAACTGCGGGAGTCTCTGACTGATGAGAACAGCACTCTGACGCCCCCTGCCCCCGGATCGCTGCCCTACAACATACTACTGGACCAACTCAGCTCTTCCAATGAGGAGTTGGACGTGCGGAAAGAGGAAGTGCTGCTTCTTCGATCGCATATGGTCCGTCAAGAGGCTCTGAAACACAAGGTGGTGCAGGAATATTTTCTTTTAGGAATATTTCAGTATTTTTTTATTTGATGCTCTAAACAACTAAAAATATTGTATCCCTTTTTGAACGATGCTTCCAGGACTCTTTACTGGGTGAAGGTGTGAAATTAGATCTGAGTGAAGTCCCCTCATATCAAGATGTTGACAGGTGAGACCACTTTGTGCCCCTTCTGGCTTGAATCCGTTAGAAGGTACATTTAAGTGTTGCTTACTTTGTTTGATGCTGTTCCGTAGGTCCACTCCCATCCATACACTGAATGAAGATGGAGAGCTCTGGCTGGCTTATGAAGGCTTGAAGGAGACCAACAGGTAATGGAGTCAGTGAGTGGGTTAGTGCGTTCAAGCATCTTTGTGCCGTATGCAAGTGAATGCCATCTCTCTGTTCCTTCAGGGTTCTGGAGGGCCAGATGCAGGAGCAGGAGTCTCTTCACAATGAGGAGTGCATGAAGCTACAGCAGGAGGTGAACAAGCTAAAAGAGGAGAAGCAGGAGCAGCAGAACATGATGGCTCAGAGTCTCCTCCTGCCTGAAGACGCTCGCTTTGAGGCCTGCCTGAAACATGAGATCGCACGGGTCACCAATGAGAACCTGGTGGGTCTGCTGCTCACAGGTGGTCCAGATCAGAGCTCATGCTTTGTCCACTGCAGATGGACCTGGAGGGCACAGCAGAGGGCATTTTATCATGAATTGTCACCAGAAGGGCACTGTAGAGGGCATTTTATCATGTTTTGTCATTGGAAGAGCACAGTAGAGGGCATTTTATCATTTTTTGTCCACTAGAAGGGCACTGTAGAGGATATTTTATCAGAGATTTTTATCATGTTTTATACACTGAATGGGCACAAACTTCTGCCACTACTGCTACCCATGCATAGATTGTTCCTGAGGAAACATTGTGGTTTTGCATCAGCAAAGAATGACATGTAAGCATACAGTGAAAAAAAGTTGGCTTTCTTTTTGTTTTAATATGACGTCTTAAAAAACATGAACTCTATGCTGTGTATGAAAGGATTGTTTTGCCCTCACACTAATTTAGTATGTTTTTAATAACTTTTAGGAACTCTTGGAGCTGCAGGAGAAACAAGAAAAAACCATACGCAAGTTGAAAAAACAACTGAAAACAGCCATGAAAAAAGTAGAAGATTTCGAAGGTAATCACGCACATTGACAGTATTCATACAGTCGAAATTCACCAACAAGAATCCTGTAATTTCTTATGTTGTGTCTTTGCTGTGTTTAGCGAGTGGTCAGCAAATCGGCGATTCCTCACTGAGGAGCGTTCCTCTCCGAGCAGTGAACATCTACCGCAAGGAGAAGGAGTACAGGGGCATGTTTGAGTACAAGGATGGAGAGGAGAACCGCCTGCTCAGGCATCTGATCATAGGTATGTCAGACCTGTTTACTCAATCAAATCATTTTAATGTATTATTCTCTGAACCATTTTTTTAATTGTCTGGATATTTTCATAGATGGAGGACACAGTATTTGAGGGTTTGTCTGACATTTTATCTTCTCAGATCTGAAGGCCCGTGGTGTAGCAGTCAACCTAATTCCCGGGCTTCCAGCCTACATCATCTTCATGTGCGTACGATACGCTGACAGTATTAATGACGATAAGAGAGTCAGCAATCTGCTCAATTCCACCATCAGCACCATCAAAGGCGTCATTAAGGTACAGCGAGCATCATTCAGCTGCTTAGATCTGCGTAAATGAAGCAATTGGTGTGATTTATATTGAGCTTTTGTGCATTGTTTCTATAGAGGAGAGGAAATGATTTCGAAGTGGTGTCTTTCTGGCTGGCAAACACATGCCGGCTACTTCACTGTCTGAGGCAGTACAGTGGAGACGAGGTGAGCATGAGACAGTTTAGATGCTGGAGTCATGTTTAAAGCTTTTCTTTTTTCCCTTAATTAACTTTTGATGTCTTCACCACTCCTGTATAGGTGATTGAGCAGAACACCCCTAAGCAGAACGAGCACTGCCTGATCAACTTTGAACTGTCGGAGTATCAGCTGGTTTTTGGTGATCTCTCGATCCAAATTTACCGCCAGCTCATCAAATGCATGGAGGAAACCATGCAGCCCTTGATAGGTGAGGAGACATCTTAACCAAACATAATTGCAAGCAGCATTCTCTTCAGATGTCTGAGCGTAACCTGAAACATGAAATGCTTGACATGTGTAGTGGCGAGCATGCTGGAGCATGAGACGATCCAGGGTGTTCTGGGCCCGAAACCGACTGGCCTGAGGAAGAGAAGCCCCAGTTCCATAGAGGAGGAGTCTGTTACAGTAGAAGTCCTCCTGCAGCGTCTCGGCCAGTTCCAAACCACCATGAGTCAGCACGGGATGGACTTAGAACTCATTAAGCAGGTGGTGAGGCAGCAGTTCTACATCATCTGCGCTGTCACACTGAACCACCTGCTGCTGCGGAAGGACATGTGCTCCTGGAGTAAAGGTCTGCAGTTAAGGTACAGCAGAGAACACCCATCAACCTGTCGATTATAGCTTATGCAATTTGGAGAAAAAAACATGTGCGGATTGGAATTTGATGGTGCAAGATTTCTCGGGTGCAATCTCTGAAAATGTGCAGAAATAGTGTGTTCACAGCATTATGGCATTTACAGTGTGTGTGTGTGTGCTATAATTAGAGATTTTTAAACATTTAAAGAGCCTGCACAAAGGTCAACTGCAGAATATGCATTGGTAATTACGCAGATAATTAATTCCACAGATCAGTGGAAGTGAAGGGGCATAAATGCTGCGGTGACCAACTCGTGTTCATCACTGTCCTGGAGATTAGCCCTGACAGAATAGAAAAGGGCTGAGGCGCCATAATTATTCAAATTGGAGAAAAAGTGTTCAAACATGTTCTGTCTTTTATTGAATTCACAAAGGGCAAATGCTTTCTAACAGAGTTCTGACAAGTTATTAATATTACAGTCACAAATACATACATTTCCTCATATATGAATACTTTTTTTAAATAAAGCATTTGTCCATATGGGGCCGCTATAATCAAAGCAAAATGAAAGTTCCTCATAGCTACTTAAACTGCTGTGTGGGTATATTATACTAGTATACTCTACTAGTAATATAGAATGCAGAAATACAATATTTCAGGCTAACCAACATTAGGAACCCACTAAATAAGTCTAAGTGTCAACTTGTTTAACCTGCTTAAGTAGCACCTGCGTTTAATCTGAATTTGTTTCCTCATCCTGTTCTCAGATACAATATTTGGCAGCTGGAGGAGTGGCTGACAGAACGAGACCTGGCGGACTGCGGTGCCAAGGAGACTCTGGAGCCTCTGGTGCAGGCGGCTCAGCTCCTGCAGATCAACAAGAAAACGGTGGCAGACGCCAGGGCGATCTGCAGCATGTGCACCGCCCTCACCACAGCACAGGTCCGTCACCGGCCCAGCTTTCCTCACCTGTACGTTGTGCTTCGGTTTAATCTTTGTTTGTCTTTTTTTTCCTCTCAGATTGTAAAAGTGTTGACCTTGTACACCCCGGTGATTGAATTTGAGGAGCGAGTAACAACCGGATTCATCGAAACCATTCAAGTGAGTTGTTGGAAATGTGTGAGGGCAAGCGTGCTCATTCTTTCAATACTCAGTCAAATTATCAATTTTTATACCATATCTTCTTTTTTTTACATTTTAGAATCTTTTAAGAGACAGAGACGACTCGTCCACATTGATGATGGACACCAAGAAGATCTTCTCTATCACTCTTCCCTTCTCGCCCTCTGCTGTTGCCCTGGAGACCATCCAGATCCCCGCTAGCCTTAACCTCGGCTTCATCACCCGCATCTAGACGCCACCTTATGACACCGAACCTTGTTCTCTGACATCAGTTTACCAGAGTGAAACCAACCGGGGGCTGTTTTACATCCACGTCTGTGCCTAATGTCACTTTTTCACAATGAGTGAATATTGTAATGCTGCAACAGAACAAGGAAATTATGTTTACATGCACCAGTGTATTATATTTTCAGCACTGCATAGCCAAAGACTAATAACTGTATGAGCAGTGAATATGCAAAAAAAGTATTTTAAATGTCATAACAACAAATATATATATCATCTATACATGTGCAGATAGTTCATTCGTGCATTAATGACTGTTTTTTCCTGCTATGTTATCTAAATAATAAAACTGTACTTTAGACAAATCTACAAGGAAGATATAGAAACACATTCTGATTAGTTAAATGCAGTGTTTCAGTGGATATGGTTTTAAAAATGGATGACTGTTAAAATATTAATGAACATCTCAACACACTGATTTAACTGCTGAACATGTGCTGTGATGAAATTTGGGAGCAAGGTTTCATTTTGGTTACAACAGATCTGTCAAGTGATGGTATTTATGTCAGGATGAGGAGAAGGAAAAAATAATTCAGGTACGTTTTTATGTCTTATTAATGGTGATGTTTAATATTGGCTTTTCCGTGAATGTTTCAATACCTCACAATGTAAAATGTTTCCGTAACACTTTGTATTTCTCCGGTCATTCAACTGTTACATCCTCTGAGTATGTGTCGAGGTCCAGAATTCCATTAACAGCAGAAATCCTGAAGCAAACATCATCTGCTACAGAGTTTTTAACATTGAAGTGTTCAATAATTAATGTAACTCTTCCTTCATATTCTTACTATGAAATTATATCCAAAACTTCCTCCTACACACCAGAACTCATCTGTTATCTTTCTTGTTCATTATTATTATGTATTTGCCAAAGTTTAACACATGAAAAAGCTGAAAATTCACAAATGATTAACCTATTGATTTAAAGTTTTCCAGGTGTGTGCACAAGGAATGTTTCCTTTTGTGTGACTCTTTACAGCTCAGAAACTATCCTGTCAGTATTTTCTCAATTTAACAAGTGGAACAACTTATATGATGGTGAAATAGACACTTTTTAAGTTTTTATATTCTTTTTTTTATTTAGAATTTGAAGGAAGCAGCAACTGAAACGCGTTGGTTCAGGTTCACATTAACTATGAGTTTATATCCGGTTTCTTTTGTTGTCACAATCCTTGATCAAACGAGCACACCCACTCTGTCAAGCCGCTGTCACGAGGCGGGGGGGGCGGGGTCAGCAGCTGAAGTCGCTGTAACAGGTGAGCGGCTCCGACCACACGACAACAAGCCAACACCTGCGGTGTGAGGGACGGGATTTTCACAATAAAAGCAGGATGTTTGACACGACAGAATCGCCTGATTGTTCACATTCTTCTGGATTTATGATCCTTTCAATTATTAACGGGTTATTACTGCAATGAGCGCGTGGATCACAAGACAATAAACCCGAGGGATTTCCTCCCTTTAAATAATTTAACTCGAATTAACTTTAGAGTGTGCATATGTAAAAGCATTCAATGTTTCATTAGAAAAATGTACAATTATGTGAGAAAAGCAATAGAGAATAAACAATTTCTAACAACAGAACCGTATCTTGTTGTATTTTTATATATATCTAAATATATCTAAATAAGACAAGAAAAACTAATAAATGTAAATTTAAAAAGTATATTTCAGTAACAGTTTTTTGAGGATCACTGGCCTAAAAGTGGTGCAAATGTCAGCATCAAAATGTTATGATAATCCATCAAAAACATGGAAAGACACAACAATTAAATCTAGGCCTATTGATAGATGTGCGACAATACATGTGTAATAAATAGAAATAAATATAAAAGCTTATAAAAATAATCGTATACCTTATAGAACTGGGTTTATTTATATTATAAATTATTGTGCAGTTATAGGGTTGCAATTTTTTTGAAATGTATCTTTTGAGCCTCAAATTGTGAATTTCACTTCATCAGTGAGCAGAAAATAACTTGTGAATCACGGGGTAAATGGGAAGAAGTCACTAAATAGCACATTATCATATTCGGATACTATTTAAAGTCTAATCTATTGAATCTATTGACTGAAATTTGTGTCTAAGTGTATTCCAAAGCTAGTTGAATTTGAAATGAGTTTAACGGAAGTTGCTCTGACTTTGAAAAGTATACCCGGAAATGTGATTTTATTTCTGCGAGCTTGACTCTGGTGATTCCTCCGGTCTAGTTGAGAGGGGCATTGAGGAACTTGTTTGTGGTAACCGGGAAAGTACAGCGATACATACAGGAGGTGAATAACTAACCTGCTGACTGGAGAAGTTACAACAATAATGCAGAAACATGGCTCTGCTGGAACTTTACACCCAGGTAAGAGAAAATTCCCTGGTATTGGTTTGTTTTATCAAAGTAAAGATAATTCCAACACTGTTCCTTTACAGAAACATATGGAAAGATTGTTAAGGCTGATGTCAGATACAGAGATGCAGTAAGGCTGCATCCACAGGAGTTTAAAGTTTATGTTGAATTATTTACTCTCACACAACTTATAAATGTAAATCTTCATGATTTTATAACACAATAACAACTAAACTTGGGGACATAAATGTTCACATATGAAAATGGCCACGTTTTCATGATTTCTATAAAAGTATAGTAAGAAATTGTTAATTATTAACCTTTTATTTTTTTTATCTGCTCCCCCAGTACAATAGAGTGTGGATTCCAGATGTAGAACATGTGTGGAAATCAGCAGAGATTATAAAAGACTTTCACTTGGGAGATAATATTCTTGAATTGCACCTGGAAGATGACACTGTAAGTAAAAACAGCGTGACTAATAAAACCTTCACAAACAGCTGAGACAGATAATATGGAAGAGTATTAAAAAAATAAGGAAAATAAAAAAAGATTAAGGGCTATAATGTTTGTATTTGTTCCAGAAAAAGTCAGTTTTTTTCATTTGTTCTAAAAAAAAAAAGTCAAAATTCTGACTTTAATCATCTCAGTATTTTGACTTAAAGTACAAATTCCTGACATTTTTCTTAGAACTGAAAAAAAATAATTAAGGGGTCATTTTTCCTTTTTATTTGTTCCAGAAAAAATAGTCTAAATTCTGCCTTTAATCTCATCATTTTAAGAAAAAGTCAGAATTCTGACTGGAGACCCCCCCAAAAAATGTACCCTTTATTTTTTTCAGTGGCCTAAATACTCTAGTGTAGATGTATGATGGTGATCCTGGCTCTTTTTGCTTAACCTGTTTCTGTGAAGGAGGAAAACTACGCTGTTGATCCCTCAAAACCACAACTCCCTCCTCTTCGCAACCCGGACATCTTGGTGGGGGAGAACGACCTCACGGCTCTCAGCTACCTCCATGAACCCGCGGTCCTGCACAATCTCAAAGTGCGATTCGTGGAGTCCAGAATCATCTACACCTACTGTGGTACTGTTGACAGAAGCCTTTGACTGTCCAGCAGCTTGTTAGGGTTGAGGTGGTGTGTGTGTGCTCTTGGCTCAGCCGGTGTGCTTTCTTCTTCTCCAGGTATTATACTGGTGGCTGTAAATCCCTACAAACAGCTTCCTATATATGGAGATGCAATCATTCATGCATACGCAGGCCGGAACATGGGAGACATGGATCCTCACATATTTGCAGTGGCAGAGGAGGCTTACAAACAGATGGGAAGGTAAATAAAAAAAATGATGAAAAATATAGATCACTGTTCCGCAAAGCTGAAGTTACAACCTAACATGTCTTGTTTTATCCCGACCAGCAGTCTGCAACCCAAAAGTATTCAGTTTTCTCTCATACATGACTAAAGAAACCAGAAAATATTCAAATTTAGGAAGCTGAAATTTGAGAATTTGGGCATTATTTCTTAATATATGATAATGATTAGTCATTTATTGAAATAGTTTGAAATAGTGGTTGTTTTTACAGAATCATCATCAGGTTATTTTTGCTGCCTTAACTTCAGCAAAGAAAATCCTGATTATAAGATAGATACACCCGACATATTCTATCTTCATGTTTTAATGAATGGATATGTTCATTTCATAATGTATTAGAATTTGAATTATTAATCACATCGGTAAACCAACTGAAGTAGAAACATTAGAGGCCCTGAAAAGATCTGTCAAATAACTATTCTGTGAAATAGAATTCAATATATTTACATAATCTTGCATATGAGGATAAGTCTGAGTGGGTACATGCTTAGTATGAATAGTTGAAC
Organism: Lepturacanthus savala; assembly: GCA_030544235.1. Taxonomy (NCBI): domain Eukaryota; kingdom Metazoa; phylum Chordata; class Actinopteri; order Scombriformes; family Trichiuridae; genus Lepturacanthus; species Lepturacanthus savala. The sequence goes on along the minus strand of CM060465.1, from coordinate 14,257,306 downwards.
TTCTAGGATTATAGTTAAGTAATACTATCTGTGGGGGTGGAACAGGGGTTAGCATGGTTCCAGACCTCCTTGGTCCTGGGTCTGGGACCTTTCTGTGTGGAGTTTGCATGTTCTCCCTGTGTCTGCGTGGGTTTTCACCGGGTACTCCGGCTTCTTCCCACAGTCCAAAAACATGCTGAGGTTAATTGGAGACTCTAAATTGCCCGTAGGTGTGAGTGTGTGAGTGAATGGTGTGTGTGCCCCTCGATTGGCTGGCGACCATCCCTCTATCCCTGCCTCTCGCAGCTGGGATTGGCTCCAGCAGACCCCTGCGACCCTAATGAGGAATAAGCAGGTGTAGAAAATGACTGACTGAAATGTATTATCTGTATCTGTATGTTACTCTGTATTATCTGTAAAGTGGCAATAGGGGAATGACTCTTCCTTGAAAGTAAAAGTGTTAAACTTCCTTTTCCTCCTCAGAAACCACAAGAACCAGTCGATCATTGTCAGTGGTGAATCTGGAGCCGGTAAAACAGTCTCCGCTCGATACGCTATGAGGTACTTTGCTGTCGTCAGCAAATCTGGGAGTAAGACACGAGTCGAAGACAAAGTCCTGGCTTCCAATCCAATAACAGAGGTAATGCTTTCACTGGTCTTTGACCAAAAAGACAGCGGCCTAACTCATTTTTACAGCCTTGCTCACACACAGTAGCTGTTATTATTCCCATTAAAGACTGTGAATGTTGCAGCACTTTGGCAATAACATAATAAAGTACCAATAAGCTAAAGATACCCATTATCCTTTTCTCTCTCTCTCTCTCAGGCAATAGGAAATGCAAAGACAACCAGGAATGACAACAGCAGCCGCTTTGGGAAATACACCGAGATCAGCTTCGACAGGAAGTACAGGATTATTGGTGCAAATATGCGGACGTACTTGTTAGAGAAATCCAGAGTCATTTTTCAGGTATAAGAGGAGGATGAGTTTTATTTTATTGAAAGATCTTTCTGATCTTTTCTGATGGCATCCTGTTGTTTTCAGGCAGACTACGAGCGGAATTATCACATTTTCTACCAGATGTGTTCCTGTGCACAGCTGCCGGAGTTCCAGCACCTAAGACTGTGTGAGTGTCAGCACGTGTGTTTGGGTTCATGCTGATAGTTTAAGACAGAGCTGCCATGTGTTGATTTATTGCGGTTATTTTATTGGAAGTGGTTGTTCCCTTTATCTGCAGTGAGTGCGGATGAGTTCCAGTACACCTGCATGGGTGGTGACATCACTATCGAAGGTGTCGATGACAGGAAGGAAATGGAAGAGACTCTGCGGACCTTCTCGCTGCTCGGTAAAGGCTGCTTCAGCTGTTAGAATGCAACATATGTTAATGTGCCTTAAATGTTTATTTTGCCTTCCATCGCTGACTCTCCAGGACTGAAGGAAGACTTCCAGTCAGATGTCTTCCATGTTTTAGCAGCCATTCTGCATTTGGGCAATGTGGAAATCAAGAACTCTGGAGATGACAAATCATCAGTTCCTGTGAGTCTTAATCTCAGGGTATGGGGGAGTGGTGGGGGGGGTCATTTATAGCAATATTATGGTTCAGTCATTAGTTTCTATATGCAAAATAATGCAACAATTATGGTATTGAAATCATTTCACATGGGCAACACGGTGGCACGCTGGCACGCGACAGCACGCTGTTGCCTCACAGCAAGAAGGTCGCAGGTTCAAGACCTCCTTGGTCCTGGGTCTGGGACCTTTCTGTGTGGAGTTTGCATGTTCTCCCCGTGTCTGCGTGGGTTTTCACCGGGTACTCCGGCTTCCTCCCACAGTCCAAAAACATGCTCAGGTTAATTGGCAACTCTAAATTGCGCGTAGGTGTGAGTGTGTGAGTGAATGGTGTGTGTGCCCCACGATTGGCTGGCGACCATCTGGGTGTATCCCTGCCTCTCACCGTAAAGCACTGGGATTGGCTCCAGCAGACCCCTGCGACCCCCTAAAGAGGAAATCATTTCACATTGAGTGACACCATGCATGAGCCATGCATGAAATCCATTGAGGATTACAACAGTTTGGCCACCTTTTGTTTGATGGACAGCAGTGGGACCCAATGGAAATTTCCCATGACAAGACAATCCAAATCTGATAGCCAATAACCAGGACATTTAAATGGGATGTGACATGTGGGAACTGTGACTACTTAAAAATTGGGCATACCATTTTTGCAAATAAGACTGAAAAAGGAGGTGCATCTTAAGAGGTTAAAGGGGCCCTATTTTGCCATTTCCCCATATTAATATTTTCATTTTCATGGTCTATGAATTAAAATATGTGTGCTTTTATTATCCACAAAGTATCTAATTACACCTGTAGCATCAATGCAGTCTTCCTTCTTACACTCTGAAATAACCCAGAGATCTGGGGCTGGTCAGAGAAGAGAAGTCAAGTAGCAGTACTCTGGAAGGAGGGGGCAGCTCCATGGATCCAAAGGTGGTTACTATTAACTTCCGTTCCTGTTGTGACATCACAACAGGAGCCATTTCTAAACGGCCTGTGTTCAGCCAGGTTTCAGTAACACTACAGAGGTTAGACCACCACAGAATTAGTGGATGGTTTTATTTCAAACACCACAGACCTTAAATAAACTCTCACACGTACAGAAAAAGTGTTTTGTTTCTTTGATAATATGGCCCCTTTAACACTTCTAGCCTCATATTAATTAATTAATTAATTCTTAATTAATTATTAATTCATTAACCCGGGAAACTACAAAACTTGATTTGCATATCTTTCAGCCCAGTGACCCGCATCTCTCAGTGTTCTGTGAGTTGCTGGGGGTGAGTGCAGCGGGGGTGGCGCGTTGGCTGTGCCATCGGAGGATCGTCCTGGTAACCGAGACGGTGGTGAAGCCAGTGTCCAAACAGCGGGCGGTAAATGCCAGAGATGCCCTCGCTAAGCAGATCTACGCCCACCTGTTTGACTGTATTATTCACAAGATCAACACAGCACTGCAGGTTCCTGGAAAGCAACATGCTTTCATAGGTGTTCTGGATATTTATGGGTAATGCATTTTTTGTTGTTGTCTTCATTTTCCCCTTGGTTGGTTGGATTGGTCTTTTTCGCTGCCATTTTTTTAAAGTTGTTTTTTCTTCCTCAGCTTTGAAACATTCGATATCAACAGCTTTGAGCAGTTTTGTATCAACTATGCCAATGAAAAGCTTCAGCAGCAGTTTAATCTGGTATGAATCGCATCCCCCAAATTCACTGCAAAACGCTGCATACGGCTTGTCATTCTAGAATAATTCTGTGATCTTTCTTCATTTCCCACTCAGCATGTGTTCAAGCTGGAGCAAGAGGAGTACATGAAAGAAGACATCCCATGGACGCTGATAGATTTCTATGACAACCAACCGGTCATTGACCTGATCGAAGCAAAGATGGGGATCCTGGACTTGCTTGATGAAGAATGTTTGGTAAATTGAATTGGACATGATTTGGACATTTATGCTCTTGCTGGTGTCATGAATTTGTCCCTCCCACTGTTCCTATGTTTGTCTACATTTTGTAGTTTCCTCAAGGCACTGATCAAAGCTGGCTGCAGAAGCTGTACAACTACCTTGACGGCAACCCGCTGTTTGAGAAGCCCAGGTTATCGAACGAGGCGTTTGTGGTTCAACACTTTGCCGACAAGGTGGAGCCAGATAAGAGATTTATCTAACTTCATGCTAAATGTAGCACAGAACCCTTGAAATTGCACTCACTTGCATCAGAATTGCTCCGACTCTTATTAACTATTAATGGTTTTGGATTTCTGGCAGATGCTTTTATTTTCCTCCCCTAACTGCTTCAGTCTCTTTGCCCAACAGGTAGAATATCAATGCAAAGGTTTTCTTGAGAAGAACCGAGACACTCTGTATGAAGAACTGATTGACATTATGAGAGCCAGTAAGGTAACGAAAGGCTCTGGTTTATTGATTGATTTGATCAGTTTAGTTGGTCACAAAAACAAATAAAAATGATTCTGTGATGTAAAAGCTACTCCATGCAGCATTGTTTGTTTTTTAACATTTCTCCTGCTTGCATCTGTTATCAGTTTCCCTTTCTGGCCAACTTTTTTCAAGAGGAGGAGGAGCGAAACGCTCTGAGCAGTAAAGGTGTCAGGGTGAAGCCTGCCAGGCCTGGAGTCAAACCATCCAATAAACAGCTGAGAACCTCTGTTGGAGATAAGGTGGAAATGTTTGTTTTCTCTCCCTGTCTCTCTCTCTCTCTCTTTGCTCACTGGAAATTGAAATAAAATGAAAAATGAACAATTTTTTTTTTCTTTTAACTGAGTTTGCATCCTGTTTTTTTACACGTGAATCTTGTGCTTTTGAACACAGTTCCGCAGCTCCCTCTCCTTACTGATGGAAACGCTGAATGTCACCACCCCTCACTATGTGCGCTGCATTAAGCCTAACGATGAAAAGCTCCCGTTTGAGTGAGTGCTAATGAGACGCTCGCCAACAGATTCACATTATCTGCTCCGCATTTGCCTGAATTATGCATATGTGTTGGTGTTTTTTTGTGTATGTAGGTATGACTCCAGGAGAGTGGTGCAGCAGCTGCGAGCCTGTGGAGTCCTTGAAACTATCCGTATCAGTGCTCAGAGCTATCCATCCAGGTGATTCTCTTTTAATTGTGATATCTCACCTGTATATGCTTGTGTTGCCCCACCTAATGTGTTTTTTTATGTTTGCAGGTGGACATACAACGAGTTTTACAGCCGATACAGCATCCTAATGACTCATCAGGAGGGAGGCCTCAGTGACAAGAAACAGACCTGCAAAGACGTGCTGCAGAGGTTGATTCACGTAAGATCTGCCTCTTATTACACACTTGTGATTAATTATCATATGTAAATGAAACCTCTGTCTTTTCGAGTGACTTTTACCCCCTTGTCTCAATCTCCAGGACTCCGACCAGTACAAGTTTGGCCGGACAAAGATCTTCTTCCGGGCGGGTCAGGTGGCTTATCTGGAGAAGCTGCGTCTGGACCGACTCAGAGGAGCCTGCGTTACCATCCAGAAACACGTCCGCGGGTGGAGCCAGAGGAGGAAGTACCTTCGCATGAGGCAGGCAGCTGTCATCATCCAACAGTACATCCGAGGGCAGAGGACAATACGGTCAGAGGGGTTCGCCCAGCATGGTTTTGTTGTTCCACTTCTTTTATTGTGTGTTGTAACTTTTTTTGATGTTTTGTTTTGGTGAAACTGCAGTAAAACGGTGACGGCTGAAACGCTGAAGCAGGGCTGGGCCTCGGTGGTGATCCAGAGGCACTGGAGAGGCTACCGTATGAGACAGGTCTACCACGTAGTCCGCCTGGCCTCCATCACCATCCAGGCTTTCACACGCGGTTGGATAGCCCGAAAACGCTACAAGAAGGTCTGTGACTTGCTCAAAGTAGGGCTGAATGATTTTAAGAAAAAATCAAATTGTGATTTTTTTTTGGACAATACAATAAAAACAATAAATGCCATAACTCTAATGCAAGAATGAAAACTAACTTCAAGAATTGATTTCAAATGTAGTCCTATTTATTAACTACAAACATGCTATACATCAAGTGCCTGAGCAACAGCAGTTATTACAACTGAAGAACTGAGAGGGACATCTATGTCTTAACTTAATAGAGCATAAAGTTTTTAAGTAGTGCAAGGTCAGTGAAGTGGCATGCACGTGTAAAATAGTTGACAAAAACAAAACCTGAGTTAGGAAAACAGCAAAAAAACGCGGTTTTGACAATGTCAAATCAATCTTTAATCACAGTATCATAAATGATAGATCATTCAGGTCTAACTTGAAGGATCAATATTCAGTCGCTTGTGTAATTTAGATTGGCTCATGGAAACCACATGTAAAATAGGTGATTTCCATGAATTAGATTGTGAGACGATGCACATTTTTTATAGTTCACTTATTTTCCTTATTTAAGTTGTTGTGTTTGGGGGAACACATACACAACTAATATCAGGTTGCTGGTTATTTTACAGAAAAGAGTAGTATGAATTATCCATAAAGTGAAAGCAAGAGAACACAGCAATAGATTATTTATTAAATCTGGATTAGGGAAATGTCTTATATATTGTTGAGATAGGGACCTTTTAGTCATGTTCAAGAAAAGAAAGTAGAAGATTGCCAGAAAATATAAAAACATTTGAATTATGATTATAGAAGGAAATTTGATTTTAAACGTCCCTATGCACATTACCACTAAACAAACATGTATTTCAGTATGCAGTGTATAAAGGAAAATAAAATCAAACATTATGAAATTGCCAGATTAAAGATCTGTCGTTGTGACTTTTTTGTTGATGGTGAGTTGCTGCATTGGTTGTTCTTTGACTCTTGTTATTTTTTTTGTAGTGACACTTTAAGAGCGTAGAAATGTATATATATATAATAATATAATATAATATAATTTCATTCAATGAATGCCCTGCTGTCTCTTACCTGCCAGATGATGGAGGAGCAGAAAGCCATGATTCTACAGAAGTATGCCAGAGCCTGGCTGGCACGGCGGCGGTTTCAGATCATGCGTCGGGTGGTGCTTAATGTTCAGCTCTCCTACAGGGTGCAGCAGCTCAGGAAGAAGATCGAAGAGCAGGTGAGGCTGTTTCCAAAGTTACTCGACTCTTGCTTGAACTGTAGAACAGTGGTTGTCAAAGTGGGGTCCGGGGACCCCCAGGGGCCCTTAAAAAGGTGCCAGGGGGTCAGAATTTATTTTCACTATAATTCCACAATGACAGAATGTAGGACCATTTGTATAGAGAACTGCAATAATTAAAAATAAATAAATACATTTATTTAACTTCTTATTTCCTATTATATAGGACATGTTTTCTCTTTGCACATGAATTTATTTAATTTCAAATTTTATTTTCCATTTTATATATTGCAGTGAAAATGAAAGGGGTGAGTGAATAAATAAAAAAACATATTTAAAAATGAATAAAATGGTAAATCAAATACATTTGACAGTAATACATAAATAATTTAAGTTTATGAATTAAATGTAAAATTAAATAAATATGGCCATTTACCGGTATATTTATTTCTGTACTGAGTCATCATTTATTTATTTATTCTTGATTATGGTAGTCCTCCATAATATTTTGGCCTCAGGATTCTGACACTTCTTATTCTTATGAGAATAAATCTTATGAGATGGGGTCTGTGGTCTAGTCTTTTTGAGTTTAAGGTTTCTTGATGTGAAAAAGTTTGAGAAACCTGCTGTAGAAGACCACCTGTACACGACTCCTTGTTCCCTTACAGAATAAAGAGAACCGTGGATTAATGGAAAGACTGACGAGTTTGGCCAACTCCCATTCTCACACCGTGGACAGACTTCAGAGTGTAGAGGCACAGCTGGACAAATCAGCCAATGAGAAGGCGTCTTTGGAGGCGAGAGAGAAGAAACTGAAAGAGGATACTAGTCTGGTCAGTGTTGAAGCTTAATACTGATGTGATTGTTTGTTTTTCTGCTCTGTTTTTTGTTGAAGACTATGAGCTTAAAATGTGTTTTCATTCTCTTTCTTGGTCTAGACGATTTCCCAGCTTCAAAGTAAGATAGCTGCACTGACCGTTGAAAAGCAGAACCTAGAGAAAACGTTTGAAGCTTCCAACACAGAGGCGAAAGGTAAATCAAGTCCGTATTCATATGTTTGCAACCATTATTGTAATTAGTGCCAAATTGTGACTGGTTGTACACTCTTTCAGAGAGCTTTGATCAAATAAAAATAAGTCTTCTAGAGGAGAAGGAAAATGAAGCGAGGCTCAGGAAGTAAGTAGTAAGAATGAAATGCAAATATTTGCATTTACGCTCCGCCGTTAGTTAATTCAGGTTTCTGATGGGATCGCTCTGGGCAGAATTGCAGAGAACAACATCGAGATCCAGAGGCAGGACCATGAGAAGGAGGTGGACGTTCTGAAAGAGGAGATGAAGAAGCTGAAAGAGGAGAGAGTGAATCTGCAGAGGAAGATGGAGGAGGGGGGTCAGGTGAACTCTGACCTGCAGGAACAGGTCATCCAGCTCACCAGGCACGTGAAGGCCATACCCGAGCTCCGCAGAGACCTCAACAACATGCAAAACCAGAGGAATAGCATGGACCGAAAGATGAAGGAACAGTCGGAGCAAGCGAGAGGTTCAGTCTTTCCTTTCATTTTTTGTATATAAATGAATATAGTGTTTAGTTAATAACTCGACATCTAACCCATTTTTTCCACCTGTAGCTAAAATGAACGAGATTACGAGACAACTTCTTGGTGGTGTTGTTGAAAAGGAGGTTCTTTTGGGGTAATCTAAATTGATTTTTTCCCCCCATTTTCACACTCACTCGTTCTTCATCTCAATGAAGCATTCATGGAATTCCCACTGTTTTCCAAAGGCTAACTCCAGACAATTCTAAGAAGATGTGTGAGGTTGAAGATTTGCTGGAAGCCTTTGACGGCATGCAGAAAGCTATCAGGTCTATTTTTTTTTCTTTTTTTAAAAATCCTTTCACTTTAATATCAGTTTTGTACCCGATCTGACAAAACCCCTTGATCGTTTTCACACTGTTTCAGAATACTGGAAAACCACCAGCGGGAACAGAAGGAAAGCTATGAGACCCAAGTGGAGGGCTTGAAATTCAAAGCAGATCATCTTCAAAACGAGAACAGCAAGCTGCAGAACCTGTTCCAGGAGAAAAGCAACATCAATGAGAACATTCGCCAGGAGGTGTCCAGGCTCAGCAGCGAGAACTCGGTAGGTTGCTGCTTTATTGTCGTTTCATTCTATCGAAAATCATCTCACTGCAGTTTTACATCTACATCTGCATCAGCTTTTCTTCCAATCTCCAGAAAGAAAAGAGACATTTTGTGTCTGTCACACTAATATTTCAGAGCCACTCCTCTGATTGGTTGATTTAAATGAATGTGTTCGGTAACTGTAGAGGCCTGACAGCTCATGTAGTCCTTCCAATTCTCAAAAAACTGCATCTATTCCCAGCTGGAATAGATGCAGTTGTGAATATGCAATATTTTTATTTTGTACTTTCCCTTGTTTGATGTGATTCACAGGTTCTGCCTGAGCTGAAACTGCAGGTGTCAGAGCTGCAAAGACAAAAACATGAGCTTGAGATCCATGTAGAGGAGCAAAACAAAGAGTTAGCCGGTAGGTTTACTTCTGGGCACTTTTATCCCTCAATTATTTTTATTTATTCATTTAGGAAAAAAAGGCTTTTGTCTGCATTTTATTTCTTTTTCTGCAAAATGTAATTTGAAAGAAAAAACGGAGGAGATCACCAACATCCTTCAAAAGAAGATTCAAGAAGAGAGTTCACAACGCAGGTAAAATGCTCAAAATTTAAGTCTCCTTCTTGATCATGGATGCAATGATCATCCCGAGCTGTCGTGATTTGTCTTGTTTACGCTTGGTCGGCCTGATTTATGTTTTGCTTTTCAGACACTTTGAGGAGAAAGCTGAGGAGCTGGAGGAGGTGAAGAGGGACCTTCAGGGGAAAGTAGAGGAGCTGCAAGAGGAGAACGAGCACCTGAAAAGACAGAACCTGATGGAGAGCGAGGTGAAGAGCAGGCTGAGACAGGAGGCTTCACAGTTAACTGCTGAGAATATGGTACGTGTGAAGGGTTTGATACTGGAGTGTGTGAACATGTCTAGTCTGTAATAAAGTCGCAGACAAATACTCCTTTTCTTTCAGGACTTTGAGGAGCAGCTTGACCAGAGGGACAGGTTGATAAAGAAACTCCAGAGTCAACTCAAGAGCCTTGAAACATCTCAAAAAGGTGGAGTTGCAGCTTGAAAATGTTAAGTATATAAAAAAAAAAAATTCTCCATGTTCATAACTTTATTGTTTCTCACACAGCCAAGCAAACGTCTGCCCCCACTCTTCCTAAAGATTACCTCGGCATGCTGGAGTACAGGAGAGAAGATGAATCCAGGCTCATTCAAAACATCATTCTGGGTATTTTTTAGCTTATTTATTCACACGGGCCCAATCATTTCTGCCTTTCTCCTTTCTCTGAACTCCCCTGTGACTTTCAGCAGGAATAACAGACAGATATAATAAAATCTGAATAAATGAGGGAATATTTTCCCTACAAATGTGTCACAATCTCCCCACAGATCTGAAGCCTAAAGGCGTGGTGGTCAACATGATCCCCGGCCTGCCGGCTTACATCCTCTTCATGTGCGTCCGCCACGCTGACTACCTGAACGACGACGTTAAACTCAAGTCTCTAATGAACGCTATCATCACTGGTGTCAAAAAAGTCATCATGGTGAGGCTAATTCTATGTTTGTTTGCCTTTATCACTACTGTAGATCAGTGAAATGAAGATTTAATATAATTTTGAGCACACAGTATCTACAATTTTTAAATGCAACCATTAGGTTTAAGTTATTTTACTGTTAGATATTGATGATCTGATCAAAGGCGTGCACTTTAAAGTATACTTACAAGTTGTAATTATTACAGAGCCAATCAAATCAGTTTAAGTAGTTAGTCAGAAAGTGTATTTGTGTGGAATAAACCTTTAAAACTATAAGTAGTTGGATAAATTGTGGTATAAGTAGTTGGATAGAAAGTGGTATTTACTGTAAGTGGACTAATCCTTTAAAACTATAAGTAGTTAGACAGAAAATGGTATTTGGGTCGACTAATCTTTTAAGACCATGTGGTTAAACAAAATGTCACCATTGCACAAATACATGTTCCCGTTTCAGACTCAGCACAAAGACTTTGAGATTCTGTCGTTCTGGCTCTCCAACACCTACCAGCTGCTCAACTGCCTGAAGCAGTACAGCGGGGAAGAGGTAGGGATTTAAGTTATTTACCCGAACCGTACCACTTAAGTAGTGTGTGTATATGTGTGTGTGCGTGTGTTTCAACGCATTTCTTAAGAATAATAATAGAATTGGTTTTGAAACACACACACACACACTACCCCCTACTATAGCGCTGGTGGGGGGCCCCAGGCAGCCTCCTACCTATGCCTCTATGTTACGACAGCCTATGAGTAGCAGGCATATTTTGACATCTTTTTGTTTGGCTTTTCACAAAAAAAAAAAAGGAGTTCATGAAACAAAGCACTCCCCGTCAGAAGAAGAACTGCTTGCAGAACTTTGATTTATCAGAACACCGTCAGATTCTCAGCGACCTGGCCATCCACATCTATCACCAGTTCATCACCCTCATGGAGAAAGCCCTCGTCCCTGCCATCGGTATTAGACACGGCTCATTATTATGACTGGATAAACACATTTGATTTGCGGTTTAAGGGCCTTTTTAAAAATCTGCTTCCCAATTGTCTCGATTGGCAGTTCCCGGCATGCTGGAGCACGAGAGTTTGCAGGGGATTTCCAGCATGAAGCCGACGGGCTTCAGGAAGCGCTCCAACAGTATCTATGACGACACGGAGCCCTACACCATCTCCTCCATCGTCCAGCAGCTCAGTCACTTCCACTCCACCATGAGCCAGCATGGCATGGAGCTGGGTCTCATCAAACAGGCCGTCAAGCAGCTGTTCTTCCTCATCGGTGCGACCACGCTCAACAACATCATGCTCCGCAAAGACATGTGCTCCTGCAGGAAGGGAATGCAGATCAGGTGTGTGTGTGTGTGTGTGTGGTTGTCTTGTGATATTCATGTCCAAAAAAAAAGGCTCAGTCCGACAGCTTTTCTGTTTCTTCAGGTGTAACATCAGTTATCTGGAGGAGTGGTTGAAGGAGAAGGAGCTTCAAAGCTCCAACGCCATAGACACCATGAGGCCGCTGTCTCAGGCCGCCTGGCTGCTGCAGGTCAACAAGACCACCGACGATGATGCCAAGGAGATCGCTGAAAAATGCACCGAGCTCAACCCTGTGCAGGTACTTCACAAAGCGCAGTGTCACACGCTTTTTTTGGTATAAGAAACTCCTCAAACAATGAGAACAGCTTGTAATTCAGACAGTAATGACTCACCTGTTGAGAAGACAGCAGCAGCTTCAGCGTCTCTTTAAAAATCTTTCTCCTTCATTAGCTGTTTCCACCTGTGGTTTACCCTTGTTTTCTGAATTCATTGCACACATTGCCTTTTTACTTCTCTTTTTCGCTTCATCCTGATCCTACAACAGGAGGACAAGTCATATTATTGGAAGAGGTCATTTGACACAAATGAGGACAAAATAATCAATTAATATGTTGTTTTTAGCTAATATTTGAATTCAAATGCTACACATTGTTTCTTTTAAGTAAAAAAAAACCCTGCATTTCAATTCATAGATTGTCAAGATTTTGAATTCATACACACCCATTGATGACTTTGAGAAACGGGTGGCGTCATCTTTTGTCCGTAAAGTTCAGGTAAGCTCTTTATTTTTGGATGCATTGCCAATTTAAAATAGTGTGAACTGTTATGAAACGTGTGCCAAATGAGTCTAAATCTGCTCCTTATCATTGCAGTCGCTTCTACAAGACCGTGAAGGGTCCACCCAGCTGATGCTGGACACAGATTATCGTTTCCAGGTCACGTTCCCGTTCTGCTCGTCCTCGCAGGCTCTGGAGCTGCTGCAGGTCCCGAGCAGCCTTCATCTGGGCTGCTTAACTAGGATCTGACAGAGCCGACCTTTGACCTTTCTTTCCTTATACTCATAGTCCTGTGGCCAAAAATGTTACGTATGCATACATATGTAAACACTTTTAATAAACTGTTGCTGAGCTGTAGCAAAGATACCAAGGTCGTGTTTCCCAGTGCTCCGTGAGGAAAATTACAACCAGGCTCCAAATGGAACGTCTCCTTTAATTGCTTGAATTTCCATGTTTTATTTATTCACATATTTTTCTGTAAATCTCATTAGACTCACAGCAGGAACAGGACTGATAAGTCCATTCATAAAACATTTATCTGCCACCCTTTTGATAAATTATCATTTTAACCTTTTGAAGGTTTCAGTCATTATCCAATTTAAATCTCTGTCTGCGTATAGCTTCTCAAATGTGAAGATTTGCTGTTTGCCCAGTTTTATCACTGGTTGATTTTTTAAAATGATCAATCAATTAGTTGTTTGGTTCATAAAATGGTGTAAAATGTTGACTACTGATTCCCAAAGCTGAACATTCAACCAAATTGTCTTTTGTTATTTGAGAAGCTGGAACCAGAGCATTTGGACGTTTTCTTCTTAACACACATGCACACACACTTTCATTCACACACACATTTTCTGACCTTTTATCGACCACAATAATTATTCAAGAAAATAACCATCATATTAATTGATAATAAGAATACTAGTAAGGTTTATTCTACATCAAGGTCTAAACACTTAACACCACCCTCATGCTAGGAATAAAATATGAAGGGAAATAGTGAATTCCTTATTTCATTTTCATTTTTTTTTTGTGTATGTATATATATTCTTATATACTAAATCTAGAATATCACACAATTTTATACTCAAAAACTGTATTATTATCTCCTCTGTATATTGTTAAAACTTCAAGATGCATAGAACCATTACAGCTGTTAAAATGTGAAAGTAGCTTTAAATCTATGTTTAAATTCAACAGTATTTTGAGTAATTTACACACACAGATGATTTAATGAATGCCTATTTTGATCAAATCTGTTTTTAAATGCACATGTGTTTGCTTAATATTCGATTCCATGAAAATAAATGGTTTTATATTCCAGAATGCCCTATTTATTGTGTGCTGTATATATTCAGACTAGTTAAACAGCTGTCGACGGTATATAAATGCATTATCAATCCGTAGTAGCGGGGATTAGGATGCAGCCCTGTGGAGCAGCAGCATCCCCACCAGGATGCAGGATGCAGGACGCAGGACGCAGGATGCAGGATCCTCCTCCCCTGGAAGCTGGAGGAGCATCTTCTCCCTCTGACGTCATGACAGCAGCATCAGCTGTTAGCTCCGCTTTAAGCCTTTTCGCTGCCGATCGCCGCCTGCACAAAGGAAATATATGAGATCCCCTCTCATCCCTGAAATGGCGACTCAGGAGGTACAGCTGAACGAGACCCTGGCGCATCTCAAAACGGAATCGGAGACGCTGAAGACGAAGCTGGAGGAAGAAAGAGCGAAGCTGCACGATGTCGAGCGTGAGTGCTGAAAATGGAAGCGGCCTCCCTCCCTTCGGCTCAGCCCGGCTGCGCTTTGACAGTGTGACGGCACAAATGGCACCGAATGCGTTATTACGGCTTCGCCGCGTTTCCGCGAGAAGGTCATAGATTGCCGCTTTTAAAAGAGAATGCGAGGGAGGGGAAGGGGAAAGGGGGGTTGATCAGATTATTGATCCCGATCGTGTCCTGACGTTACCTCGCATTTGACAGGCTGCTTGTTTGCTTTCCCCATTTTACAGCTCAGTGCTTCCAGACGAAATACGGGCTGGCGATGTCCAATCATCTTTCAGCATTGTGCACATAGTATTATTAATACGGGTTTTAAATAGAAATGTGTGTGTGGGGAGGACAATAGAAACAGGAGATTTGTAATGCATCATATTTATATTAATATTAAAAACTATAGCTACTCAATGCATTCTTTTGTTTAGTGTGGACCTATAATATAGTTTAATCTTTATTATTGTTAGGAATATTAATGAAGGGTGTATACAGCAGGAAGATAAATGTAATGGTTTTACTGCTCAGGGATGCTGTTATGCAGCTTTGCAGGGTACTAGGGGACTACTCTCGGTAATATCCATAAAATAAAGTAGATGTGAGGAGTCTGCGGATGGCAGGAAGCAAAATTCTTTTCAATATCTGTGATAATTTGCAGTCAGCACAAATCCAGATATTTAAATGTGTGTGTGTGTGTGTGTGTGTGTGTGTGTGTGTGTGTGTGTGTGTGTGTGTGTGTGTGTGTGTGTGTGTGTGTGTGTGTGCGCGTGTGTGTGTGTGTAGTACATCAGGTGGCAGAGAAGGTGGAGGGGCTTGGCCAGTTTGTCATGAAGACCCGAAGAACTCTAAAAGGACATGGAAACAAAGTTCTGTGTATGGACTGGTGTAAGGACAAGAGGAGGATTGTCAGCTCCTCTCAGGTAAAATACCCTTTTCTACAGATTCTTACTAGTTTTCCCCTTTTCAACTCCTCTCCTTCACTGTCTTGTCAGGCCAGTGTGAATTAGTCAAACTGAAGAACTGAAGAAGCCACTTGGATAATAAGTGAAACATAGACATATACAGGACAAATACAGGTCCAGTTGACTATGATTGAATTTGAGAGAGAAATCAATGGCCTGGATGAATAAAACTATTCACAGATGAATTTTGAGTTTGTAATTTGACATAATTAAATCTGTTTTACTTTTCATATTTTACTTGTTCCAATGTCTTCATGCAGGATGGAAAAGTGATTGTGTGGGATGCTTTCACCACCAACAAGGTAACTCATCTTTTTTTAATATGCAGGCATTTTATGAAATAATGAAAACCCCTTCAGTGAAGCATATTTTGAGACAATAAAGCACTCCCTGCTCCTGCAAACGTGTTACAAACTAGCTTTCCCTCTGTGCTCCCCTTGTTAAATCTACTGACATCTGCCCGATGGAGATTTGAGGAATTAAACCAAAGACTGTTTTTCCTTCCTAGACGGTTTCATTTGAAAGCTTTTATCAAGCCTGAAAGGAAGAAAGACAGAAACCTAATCTATGAGCTGTAATGGATAGACAGGGACATAGGGGATTTACAGACAAACAATGCTTTCTAGCATTTATTACTTGATTAGGGAAAATCACTCATT
This sequence comes from Lepturacanthus savala, assembly GCA_030544235.1. Lineage (NCBI taxonomy): Eukaryota > Metazoa > Chordata > Actinopteri > Scombriformes > Trichiuridae > Lepturacanthus > Lepturacanthus savala. Next base: position 14,241,556 of record CM060465.1, on the reverse strand, counting down.
TAAATGGCTGAAGGTTGACATTTAAAAAGTGATTCCTTTTTCTTTTTTGGTTTGAACAGTGTCAGAACTGTGTCATACAGTGTCTACAGCATCGCAGTCTACAGCTCACTGTTCTGCTCTAATTATGCCTAATTAATTAGATTCATCTCGCTGTCCTGAAGCGTTTCACGCAGCATTTGTCTTGATGTCTCCTCCTGTAGGAGCACGCCGTGACGATGCCCTGCACCTGGGTGATGGCCTGTGCTTACGCCCCCTCCGGCTGTGCTGTAGCTTGTGGGTGAGTGATGATTCGAAAATGTGACATAACGTGACCCATTTACTCATTTAGTAAACTTGTCTCTCTAACATTGTCCCAAAGGGGCCTGGACAACAAATGCTCCGTGTATCCTCTGTCCCTGGACAAGAACGAGAACCTGGCCGCAAAGAAGAAATCGGTGGCCATGCACACAAACTACTTGTCTGCCTGTAGCTTTACCAACTCGGATATGCAGGTGACACACACACACACTGACATTCACAAAACACCAACAGCAATGAAGTAAAGAGTTGATAGATCCTTCGGTCTTTCCATCCCTTTAGGTTCTTCTTCTCCCCCTCGTCTTTTCTTTTTCTTTTACTATTTCTGTCTCATTATTAATCATAAATCACTGCCTTCTATCTTCCAGTGAAAAGAGCTTTTTTCCCCCTTTGTTAATAATTCACAGCAGCCAGTTGCTCCTGCTTTACTGTCCTGGTCACATTCACACTCAGTAAAATGGGAATCCATTTATAGCAGTGTGTTAAACCCATATCTACTCAGCCTGAACATCAGCGCAACTGTTATTCTCTTTCTTCCCGGTCCGCTCGCGCTTGAAGATCCTGACGTCCAGTGGGGATGGGACATGCGCATTATGGGATGTTGAGAGTGGGCAGCTGTTGCAGAGTTTCCATGGACATGCAGCAGACGTGCTCTGTCTGGACCTGGCCCCCTCCGAGACCGGGAACACGTTTGTCTCAGGGGTGAGAGCGCTTCATGCTGTTCTGTTGTCACGGTTTCATCTTCCCGGAATCATTCGTGTCATTTCAGGATTTTCCTCATGATTCTGTTCCATTGCAGGGCTGCGACAAGAAGGCCAATGTGTGGGACATGCGCTCAGGACAGTGTATCCAGTCCTTTGAAACTCATGAATCAGACATAAATAGTGTTCGGTAAGCGGCTGCCTGTCTATCGACTAGCAGATCTGATGAGTTGTAATTTATTGAAGAACTAGGCTTTTATGTTAAAGCCCCATGTAGAGATTTTATTATCTGATTTATAAGAATTTTTTTTGTGTAACCATGGAACTCACCAAAAGTCAGAAATATTTCAAATAGAGGCTTTAAAAATATATATTTATTATTGTTCCTAACTGTGGTTACCTGTTCTTTTTTGTAGTTACTATCCCAGTGGAGATGCATTTGCATCTGGATCAGATGATGCTACAGTAAGTATTCAGATATTATTTACTATTAGCAACACGGAGAGGTTACAGCTCAATGCAAAATGCTATTGAAAATAGGGGTGTTGCAAATATACCAGTATCGACAATAACTGTGATATTTAAAAGTGAAATATTAATATCATTTTATTTGTGTTATAATAGGCTTGGGCAATAAAACATTATCTATATATCATCAATAACCATCATCTATATAATAAGAAAATAGTTCAATATGCCCATAATTTCACTCAAGGTTTGCATAAAAGAATAAATCAATGCTGCTTCTCCTTGGCTCATAAGCATCATATTTCCATTGATTAATATATCAGTCATTGAATCAAACAGCCAGTCATTTAACAGAAAATGTCAAATCAAATTTAGTGTAAAGTGGTCACATTTGGGTTTCCAAGATCTCAAGGATACATACAGCTTACAGAATCAGGACCACTTCAGATCAAAGCTTACCAAGATGAACCCTACAAGAGATGATAACCTCAGAATTACACAATATACATATACAATATAATATACAAAATTATACAAGTCTTCAATCCCTTAACAAAGAAAATACATCACATATAAAATCAAGATGGGAAACAGAGAGCAACATCAAACTCACACAAGAGAAGTGAAGTGGAATTTTCGAACAACAATGGAAAACAACAAATTCTCCACTTCATAGAGAAATTTCATGTAAAATCATCACCTGATATTTCTGATAATATTTACTCCAATCAGCCAAAATGCTGGAGATGTTGTGGAAGCAAAGAGGCGAATCATTGTCATATATTTTGAGGTTGCCCTGTTCTGATAATAATGACTATGCATATATTAAATATTAAGGACTGTGTTTTTAACAAATAACGATATGCTTCAAACCTGGAGGAAATAGAGTGGAGTAACAAAGCTAATTATTTTCTGAGAATATTACTGGTGACTTGCAAGAAGTCCATAACTAAGAAGTGGTTGAAGAAGGAGACACCTAGGGTAGATGAATGGGTTGATGTAGTCTACAATATCTTTGTGATTGAAAGAATTACTTGTAACCTACAAACACAAAAAGAGGTGTTTCCTGAAAACTGGCAAAAATGGATCACATATATCTCTACCACCAGACCAGACTTTTAGGTAACCTCTGATTAGATTATTAATGATATACTTGTATGTGCAGTATATCATTACTTTTTTGTGTCTATGAGTTTGACTCATATTCAGTCACTGACCTTGTTCGCAGTGCCGCTTGTATGACTTGAGGGCAGACAGAGAAGTGGCTATTTATTCCAAAGACAGCATCATATTTGGGGTCTCCAGTGTTGACTTCTCTCTCAGTGGTAAGACACACACACACACACACACACACATACACACACACACACACACACACACACACACACACACACACACACACACACACACACACATACACATACACATACACACACACACACACACACACACACACATACACACACACACGGACATGTTGCATCCAACATTGTTCTTGTTATTTAATCAAACAGCAGTTAGTAGCAAATCATTTTCTCCTATTTAAAAATGGCTGCTTTTATATTATATACCTATGTAACTAAAGGCTTTGTGGTTGTGTTTTCCAAAGGTCGGCTACTGTTTGGCGGCTACAACGACTACACCATAAACGTGTGGGATGTTCTCAAGGGGACACGGGTGTCTATTCTGTTTGGACACGAGAACCGTGTGAGCACGCTACGTGTTTCCCCAGATGGGACGGCCTTCTGCACAGGCTCCTGGGACCACACTCTCCGGGTATGAGAGGCCTGTTATTTTTGTTGAATCTGACCACTTTGCAACCTCTCTCCAGATATTGTTGAATAATTTCTGCTCTTTATTTCAGATCTGGGCTTGAGGATGAAGACAGAGGAAGAAATGGTAGACAGACCAATTGAGTACAATCACAGAAATAGAGACTTTCTTGTGTTCTGGTTGTACATAAGGCATATCAATAGCATTGTATATATATATACTCCAAGTCTCATGGCCAGGGTAGATTTACATATTCCAGAGAGTAATTAAACCAAATGGCACGCGCGTATAACAGTATGGTTGAAAGAAAATTGCACAGAAGTACTTATGGTTGCAACTTGTATATTGCAGAAAATAACACTGGTAGTGAATAGCATCAGTCTAGGATAGATGTGACACAATTAAGTGATGTGTTGTATGTGCCGACATAAAGGACATTACATGTTTATTTATTTGTTTTTTTGCACAAGATGATGATGATAATGATGAAAGTATGCATTCCACTGAAGAAAATGGGAAACAACACAACAAAATGCTTCCAAATAATTTGGATATAGACATGGACAAGATTGTGTATACAAGGACAAACGGGTAGTTTATTTAAGATGGAGATAGATAGAAGTTTGATGTACGTTTATTAATTTTACACCCTGTCCCCCCAACAAGCCTTCTCCATTCTTGAAAGCAACTGACCTGCCAAAATTATTCTAATTTAAAGAAAGCACATTTGAAGGTAAACCATATAAAGTCATGGTTTTTCATAAGATAAGGTTTACCTATCATCTCTGTTTGCTTCCAGCTATGGAAGCCACTTATTGCTCGATGTGCACATTCAGACACCCTGAACCTGTGGTCCCCCACTACATATCTAAAAGCTAATATATAAATATATATATAAACATGTTTAAATTCATAGAATGTACTTCTTTTCATGCGGTTGTCCAATGGCTGTAATTTCATATTTACTGTAATTATTTTATTGTAGTTTAGTGTACAGTTATACAAGGGACTGTTTATCAAAATACTATCAATAAAATAAACTGAGTTTTGAATATCTGTACTGTGTTATTATTATAATACCATCTCTTTATCTTACTGGTTCATAATTATTTCCAGTTAATGTATCTATTCATAATTGATCAAGTCTGTCTTAAAACTCCTCAAATGAAAATTGAAATTGATTTGTTCTTGCCATAATCATTCCTCCTGTTCATAATGGCCATTAAAAGGTCTCTTCATGATGCACTTACAATGTAATTGAAACATTGTAGTGGTCAAAATCCACAAGGCTCCTTCTGTGTAAAATGTATAAAAACCTTTATCTGGAGCTAACATGGAGTTTCAGTCATTCAAATAAGTCATAACAAGTGGATATCTCTCTTGTTACATAATTTTTAGTGGCAGTATCCTTTTCGTAATTACACTTCCAGCAGGGAACGGAAAAATACAAAGACCTTAAATGTCTGCTGAAGCCTCATATAGGCTTATGGTGAAAAAACACTTCTCCAGTGTTTGTTGTGGGCAAATATTTAAGTCTCTGGTGTTAACACAAACTGTGAAATAAGACCACCCACTCATTCTGTTGTGGTCTGGCCTCCTCTAAAGAGTTGCTGAACACAAACCATTTAGAAATGGCTCTGGTTGTGATGTCACAACAGGAGTGAAAGCTAATAACAACCACCCACTTGATCCATTCCCCTCCCTCTTTCTAAGGGGGCTTGTACTTGATTTCTGTTTCTCCAACCAACAACAGCTCTCTGAGGGGTGGAACATTTTCAACAGTGCTCGGCCAATTACAACAACTCCGTTAGAGTGTAATGCTCCATATCACTCTGTTGTCCTGTTTCTTCCTGCACTGAACCTTGCAGCCAACGTAACGAAAGTATTCAACTACCTTCTACAAGGCATGTTCACAGACCCTTCTGTTAGGCAATAGTGCTGGGATTTGTGCTGGAGTTTCTGGGACAGAATCTAAACTCATTTATTTATAAACACATATAAGATCAACACACCCAGGTTGTTACACTATACAGGAAAAACTATGAATTAAGAAATGTATCATCAGTCTGGTTTTAATTCGCCTATTAGGACAATTTCAAAACTGATATGTAGACTGAGATCTGAACTTGCAACTTTCTCCTTATGTTGACACACCCTCATTCAGCATAAAAAATCTACTTAAGTGTCAACTTTTGATATTTGCAGGAATTTTTTTGTATTTGTTTTATAGATTTGTAAGTCTTTACTTCTGCTTTGTTTCTGTGATTGCAGCAGTTTTTTTCATGTTATGTGTTTGTGTTTTGTTGGTTTTGCATCATTTCTGTGTTTTATAAATAGATCATGAAAATTGAAATATTAAAGTAGGGAAATGGCAAAATAGGGCAACTTTAAATGCATTTTTTTACAACATGACACTGTGGGAACATTGAAAGCACATTTTGCACTGTGATAAATCAATGAAGTCAGTTATCAAAATGCAGTACAAACATCCACTGTCCTTAAACACTCTGATCAAATGAAGGAAAATATCCTAGAAAACCCCTTTAACAGGGAGGGAAAAGAAATTATACATACAGTCTATGAAGAAACCTCAGCAACAGAGGAAGAACAGATGTGCACTAGATGTTGTGTACACAGGATATAATACAATACAGTTAAGGGGAATCTCTCCATATTCAGTATGAACCGGAGAAAACACTCTTTCAGTATTATGGGCACTCGACTGTTGTTTTATGGCACACTTGAAAATTTGTGAACCTGTTTTTACTGTTTTTCCCTGCTTAAGGATTTCAATAAAGTTTCCCTAATAGTAGCGGAAGTGACGTCATCAACCAGCCCTCGGCCAGTCTGCTGAATCAAAACAATGGCCGACTTGCTAACTAGCATCCTGCCTTTTCTGATCTTTTTAAGTGTTTGACACACAACCTCCGCTGTCTCCGCGTCTGTCTGGGATGGACAGATGATTTATTAGTCTATTTTGTAGGAAATCCTCCAGCTGATAAGATGAGCGACGTTGTGGAGAAGACCCTGACAGCTCTGCCGAGCCTCCTGTCTTTAGACTCCCAACCAGGATCTGCTAAACTGTCCTCCACCTCCAAACTAGGAACCCTCATCAGAGGAATCACTGAGCTCTCTTCCAAACATGTGAGTTCGTCTTTTTTTAAACAACTGGAGCTCAGGAGATATAAGACCAAGCTCATTTAGTTGTTGCTGCAATAGTACAGCGTTAGCTTGCTCAGCTGAATATGTTCGCACACAGAACAAGTGTTTATATGTTTCTGTACACGATTTTAGTCTTTTAGTAGTCTTTGTGGTGAAAATGGTATTATTAATAATATCATTATTATGTTTATGGTAGAAAGTTCTTTAGACAGATTTGTGTCTGTTATTCAACATATTAAATATATTTGAGAGCAGAGCAGCAATTATTTTGAAAACTGGTCCTTGATGTTGCGTTCAGATGTTTGTGGGACGCTCAGATATTCATTCATATTCGTGGTATTCACTATTTCTATTTAAATTATTTTTAACTTAATCTTTATTTAATCAGAAAGTGTCACTGAGATTGAGATGTCTTTTTCGAGAGAGGCCTGAGAACAAGAGGCATGCACAAGACAAGAACATGATAGGCAAACAGAAACAACAGAATCAGTTACAAGAATACAGACAATACATTGAAATCTCCAATAGATATTAAAGACTTAAGTTTAAGGGCCATTTGCATTTCACTTCCCTTTAAAAAATGCCTGTACCTGAATAAACAATGGTTTGGACATGAGGGATATCTATGGTTAAATCGGTACTGGATGGTGATTTTGTTATATTTAAATGAGAGAAGAGATGTGAAGTAGTTTGTAAGTTTCAACAGGAGAAAAGATTTATGAAGAGACACACAGTACAAAGCTGTCATTTATGATGCTGTTTAATGCACTGTGATAATTCAATGAAGTTATCAAAATGTAGTACAAAGACTGGTACAGAATAATTTAACACCAGGCTGAAGCTCCTAAACATTGGGACAAACTTGCCCCAGTTTTTCTGACATCTCAGCATCTTCTGTCTCTTCATATAATCCCAGACTAACTTGAAGATGTTGAGATTGTGGTTGTTTTAGGTTCTTTTTCATGCATTAGGTGATCTGTGATTAACAGGTTTAAGTATGTGGTCAATTACAACAATCAGGGTGATTCAGTTACAACCATAAGGGTTAATTTCCTCAAAAGACAGTGTGTGTTTTGTTCTTTTCCTCAACTGTGTTACTCCCACTCAGGAAGAAGAGAAACTTATTCAACGTGAACTGATATCTATCAAAGAACAGGTGTCATCCCCAAACACCTCCATGGTATGAATCGTTGGATTCCTCCTCCCCACCAAAAAAAACCCACACATTTGGTTCTGCACCACATGAAACCAGTTAATCAAACATACCAAGTATTAATGTGTATATTGATGTTTTTTTCTTATGTCATGGTCCTCAGAGGCAAATGAAGGAGCTCATGGTGAGAACCATCTACTGTGAAATGTTGGGTTACGAGGCTTCGTTCAGCTACATTCATGCCATTAAACTGGCTCAACAAGGCACTGCTCTGGAGAAGAGAGTTGGTATGTTCTTTTCTAATTATACTCACTCCTCACTGGCAGGCTCAGTATTATGTATCATGGCTGTCAAAAGGTGCATCAGGTAGCAGCTTCATCAGAGTTATATATTTATTATATAAAACGAATTAGATTAAATAATGTCGTCATTTTAAATTTGATATAAAATATGCAGAATATTAATTATTATTCAGACATTGCGATGAAATGCATACTTATAGTTTAAGAAAATTAATCTCTTCCAACTTCCAAGATGTTCTTGGATCAAAACAGAATCTGAATCTTAGAATCTTACCTATGTTTTTATGTTTTTGACTGTTATTGTTATTATTGTTGTTGCTCCTGCTGATCTCTATCACACTCAGCACCTATGTCAAGGTGTGTAGAATATCTCTGTTGTTACTGAAATCACATACGATTATAATTATGCAAGAAATAAGGTTCTTCTTCTTCTATAGCTGTATCATAAAGTAAGGACATATTATTGCTTGATTGTTATTTGTTATGTAGAAAAAGGAAAGGCTATATTTTAGTAAGTTCACCCATTGGTGATTGTTGATTATTGTACCCTGATTATTGAATTAAAAAATAAAAAGATGAAGGAAACAACTAAATTATTTTTCAATATGATTAAATCATAAAGCAAATGTTGCAAAGTATAAATTTGGAGTTTTTAAATTGGTGAAATTACAGCTACTTTGCATAACAACTCTACTGACTGAACTATGATCTTATGATACAAGCACACATCCCTGTGCAAAACAATAAGTTTGTGTTATTTGCAGGTTATCTCGCTGTGTCATTGTTTCTGAATGAAAGTCATGAGCTGCTCCTTCTCCTTGTGAACACTGTATTAAAGGTGAGTGTTCAGCTTGAGTTTTTATAACATCTGTTGTCTTGAGTCTGAATGAGAATAAGGGATGTTGATGTGTTTTTGTGTGTTTTCAGGATCTCCAGAGCACAAACCTTATCGAGGTGTGCATGGCTCTAACTGTTGTCAGCCAAATGTTCCCCAAAGACATGATACCTGCAATCCTTCCTCTGGTGGAAGAGAAACTCACTCACCCAAAGTAAGATGTGTTCTTTGCCTTTTCCATTTTGATAACCTACCAGCAGTGTTTCCCACACAGGGACCAATCTGTGGCGCAGCACCACATGAGAACCAAGCGTCACAAATTCTGCCTCTTTTTTTTCAATCAACAGCTGGTCATACGTGTCAAAGGTTATGCTTTTGAATAGTTTAATCATGGTCATTTCGGTAAAACTGACATCTCTTGCATTTAAAACAAGGCATTAAAATGTTGATACATAGATGCAGTTGTGGGGGGAAGTTTCTGTCTGATGGGAGATTTCAGAGCCTCCAGCGCTATACAATGCTACTTGGTCTGTGTTTTTACACTAAGCCTATAAATATTCTGACTTATTGAGGTTTCCTATTATGTATTTATAGAGAAATCATACGGAGGAAAGCTGTTCTGGCACTGTACAAATTCTACCTAATAGCACCAAATCAAGTTCAACACATTCACAACAAGTTTCGCAAGGCCTTGTGTGACAAGGACCCTGGCGTTATGACAGCTTCACTACACATCTACTTACAGATGATCAAGGTACTTGTTTCAATGCAATTTTGAGTGCATTCATTGAGAAAATATTCTACAGGCCTCTCTCATCGATCTAATTTCATGTAACCCTGAACCTTTTCTTACATCGTAGGAGAATCCAGAAGGTTATAAGGATCTGGCAGCATGTTTTGTGACCATACTTAAGCAGGTGGTGGGCGGAAAACTTCCCATGGATTTTAACTATCATAGTGTTCCTGCTCCCTGGCTTCAAATCCAGCTTCTCAGAATCCTGTCTTTACTTGGGAAAAATGACCAGAGGTAATCGTCACTTAATGTCCTCGGATGAACTTGCATTTTTGTGGTATCTTGTGGTTTTGCTCTGTGCCCAACTTCTCACGATTAGATTTTCCGAGACTGTTTTTTGTTCTTTTTTGACAGTACAAGTGAAATTATGTATGAAGTCCTTGACGAATCTTTACGAAGAGCAGAGATGAACCATAACATAACGTATGGTATGTTAAAATTAAACCTGCCTTTCTAAGAAGCACGGTGGTTTGAAAATATTTAAATACTTCCTTCACTTATGGAAATCTCTCCTATGTTTCAGCAATATTATACGAGTGTGTAAAATGTATTTACACAATTCACCCCAAATCTGAACTTTTGGAAAAAGCTGCAAAGTGCATCGGCAACTTTGTGCTGTCTCCAAAGATTAACCTCAAATATCTTGGTAAGAAAAAAAAAAGTATTTGTTTTCTAATCAAGATCTCAGATATTCACTGTAGTAATTCTATGCATTATTCATTATACTGCAGGCTTAAAGGCCCTCACCTATGTGGTCCAGCAGGATCCTAAACTGGCCCTGCAGCATCAGATGACCATCATAGAGTGTCTAGATCACCCAGACCTCATCATAAAGCGAGAGGTGAGACTGCTGATGGTGTAATCTGGATTGGAAAGCAAATAATTTTTTTGTGCTTTTTCAGCATCGCGTTTTTTTTCTTTTTTTTTCATTTCCACATAGGTGCTGGAGCTGCTGTTTCGGATCACTAACGCCCAGAATGTCACAGTCATTGTTGAGAAGATGCTGGAGTTTCTCCGCAATAGCAAAGATGACTACACTACTATTGACCTGGTGGGGAAGGTGGCGGAACTGGCTGAAAAATATCCTTCTGTGTGTCAAGAAGTACAGTCGAGAAACAGAACTCATTGTTAAAATATTATATACGGTCATTTATGTCTCATGCTGCAGGAAGATTCTAAATTAAACTAATACTGAATTAATTTATTTTAAATGGGAAGTTTAGAATCTAGACAAACAGTTTTATTGGTTGCAGACGAAAAGAATTGTATACTATAATGTTAAATTAACTTAATATTCTATTTTTCTCTCTATTTTCTAATAACAGTTTCTGCTCCTACGTATTATGTTGCTTTTTTTCCTATAAGCCGTTTTACATATGCACCGGACAATGAATGGTTCATTGAGACCATGAACACAGTGTTTTCATTGGGTGGTGACATGATGCAGCCTGATATCCCAAACAGTTTCCTCAAACTGCTGTCAGAGGGTGAGATAATGCTCCTTCTGCAGCACTGATATCACTTCATTTCAGTTTGCCAGTCCTAGTCTTTATAAAGTTTGTTTTCTCTTCAATGGCCCCAAGGATTTGACAACGTGGAGGAGGACAGGAAGTTGAGGCTGTTTGCTGTGCATTCATATGTTTCCCTGCTGCAAGGAGAGCCCAGCAAACTGCCGCAGCGCTTCCTACAAGTCATCAGCTGGGTGAGAGCTGTTGCTACTAAAAGTGTTGGCATATTCTTTCATGATTAAAATAAAAGAGTAGGCACAACTTCACCTGCATCCAAAGTGCATGGAGAAGGGAAAAGGTTTGAAAAGATCAGAACTTAAAACAAAAACAAGAAGCAGAAAAGGGAAAATGAAAGAAATGGCATAGAGCAGACTGAACTAATTACTTTATAAACTGCAGAAAATAAGAATATTAAAATGTAAAAGGAGATGAAAATACAAAATGCTTTCAATTGGTAAGAATAATAACAAGAAATAAGAGCAATCCTCATTAAGAATCAATAAGAAATTAAATCAACAGCATCTAGTTCAAACGAATAGACCTCATGTCCACTTTCAGATGTCTATAGGTTCTAAAAGTTTCACAGATGTTTTTTTTTATTTTTTTTAAACAAGAAAAGCATAGTTATATATATTTTAGAATAATATCAAACTGAAAATTCCATAAATACATGTATATTTGTATCGCAGAACTTTTTAAAAACTTTTTTAAAATCATCTACCGTCCCCCAAAGGTTTATCTTGTGACCCTTTGGTGGGGCCTGAATCTCTAGGATAAAAACTACTACTTTTAAATAATAGTGTCATAATTCAGAAGAAAAAAAAAGTGGTGTGTTCTGAAAGGGGGTGAGAAGTTCTCGTCGTTAAGATCTCAGGCAGCTCACAGGGATTGACGAGTTGGAGGAGATGGCTTTAAACATGAGCAGTAACATTGGTTGCACTTTGTTAAGCAGCAAGACAGCTCATCTCTTCAACTCTTCCTCCACTTTGAAACACTAAAGCTGCTTCTCTGCCATGCTCAGGTCCTCGGTGAATACTCTCATTTGATGGAGGAGCTCAAACCAGCTGCAGTGCTGAGACTTCTGACCAAGCTGTTGGACATGAGGCACACCAGCAGTGAAACGAAGAGCTGGGTCCTTATGGCGATGACCAAGCTCGTCGACGGCAGAGCCGACGTTTCCGTGGCTCAGGAGGTCTCGGAAACGTACAGCAGCTCCATGGACACTGTGCTGCGGCAGAGGGCGCAGGAGCTGCAGCACCTCAGCCAGAACGCCCAGCTACGAGCCAGGGTGCTGCCTCGAGATGGCCGCCTCGAGCCCCTGGAGGTAACGTGTGAGGCCAGGGCCGCGCAACTGTGATAATGATGTTAAATTGTACAGGATGCTTTCATTGTAATGCTGTCTTTCCATTATGATTGGAACTTGAGTCAGAGGAATTTAATTAGATTTTAAATGTTACTTCTTTTAGGGGACAAACGGCATTTGGCATAAAACACTGTTAAATGATTCAAGTCTCTAAACAGCAGATAAGGTCATATTACAGTTCCTCCTCAGGCAGATGAGAAGTGCTCATTATCTAAGGATTAGAAAGGATCAAATATCTCAAGTGGGCTGCACCAGTAAAAATAAACATAAATAACTCCACCTATACATTTATACAATATAAGTATTTACAGATTAATTAACATATAATTTGCAAAATAGGAGAGAAGACAGAGGGAAAAAAATGCAATTTCACAGATGTCAGTTATTCCATATTCAGTCAGTCTTGCAATTCAAAAATATTTAGTCACACTGCAAAAAATTAAATCTCAACAAGTGAAAATTTCTTCTGTTTTGTACAATCCAATATTGAGTAAATTATCTTCAAATATCGACTCATTTCAAGTTTTTTATTTCTCAGTTTTGGTAAATTTTTGTTGACTTTTAATCTTCATGTTGTCTTTTATCTCTTAATTATGACTTTTTGTCGTATTTTTGAACAACTGGAGACAAGGCAAAATGATCTGCCAATGGAATAAGATAATTAACAACAATAATTCTCCTCGATATTGGAGTGTAAACTCGCAGACGTGATTTGGTTGTTTTCCAGGTGGACTCCTCTCTGTCTTTTCTGGACGGGTTTGTGTCCGAGGCGTTGGCTGCTGGCGCTGCTCCCTACAAGCCTCCCCATCAACGGCAGGAGGAGCTAGCTCAGGCCAAAGGTGAAACCCGTTAAAACATTAAGACTCTGGTAAAATATGCACTGGCTTGTGCTGTTTTTAATTTTGTGTTTGACTGATTATTTTCTGCCTCAGCGTTGAGCCTGGAGCCGTACAGCCTGTCCCTGCCGATCAGCATGTCCTCCTGCAGCATAGCCGACAGACAGTCTCCCACCCTGCTGTCCATCAGCTCCGGGCTGTCTGGCGATAGCACTGACATCTTAAACAAAGGAGGGTATGTTACTATTATTTTATATATTTTTTTATTTATTTAATATTTCATTTATTTAATTTTTTTTATTTGAAAGAAAAGACATATTTAAAAAATTATTCTTAGAAGCTCACACTCAAGTCACGAATCATTAAATTAGAATTTCAGTTGTTAATAGTAATTTTATGTTTCATTTAAGGGCAAAACCAATCAAAAACCCTAATGTTTTCTATGAAGGCGTACGGAAATAGCAATTCACAACATTCACCTACACAAAGCTAACCGGTCCAGTTGCCGTGGGACCGCTTAAGTGTCCAGAAAGCCAAGGCAGGCTCTGTCTGCTGTGCTTGTCCTCAGCATTGACTTTCATTGCTGCCAAATTCGTAGGTTGTGCATGCTTATTGCATAATTTACGTTTACGTAGAAGTTTATGGGTGCCCATAGGCACTGCTTATTACCAAATAATAAGTTCCATTGTTTAAAGTTAAACATGTAAAGTTCACACTGATATTAACGATTGATTCTTGCACTTTTTGAACTGTGCTTTTTTTGCATACTTTGCAACCTGTGACATCTATATCATAAATTGATTATTGATGGTGTGTATAGCTAAAATGTCACATTAAATTGTTAAATGTTTTATAACATATATTTATGTATTTTGTTCACATTCCCTTTTGAAAGATGCAGCTGTATTTACCAATATTATCTCAATTCTGTAGGACAGGCAGGCACCTCAGAATGAAAGCAATTATATTGTGAAAAATGGGAAGTAGGAATATTACAATGAAAATATATTAATATTTGTGAGTGTATGAATGGAATTTACATATGTGAAAAGCCACTTTCTGCTCTGCCACAGACCTCACCGACACGGCGCTGCATGGAGGCAAAATTTGTATACCTCTGCTGGCATAACAATGCTCCTTTAGTACTGATGTTGAAATCACGCTTTGTGTTTCAGCTCCATGACTCTGAAGCTGGATGGAGTGAAAAGGGTATGGGGGAGGGAGGGTTACTTAGCCCAGAAGGAAACGGCAGAGGAAGCGGCTCGGGTTGAGGTTCCCAGTCCGCTGCGGTCACCCAGCCAGCAGCAGGGGGAGTGTGAGAGCTCACACAGCTCACACAGCCAGACGCCGACTTCAACACCAACACCCGAGCCCGAACAAGAGAAACAGCAGCTGGCCTCTTCGCTGTTTGTCGGCCTGGGCTCCCAAAGCTCTGTGTGTTTGGTACGTAAATGTGTGGGATACATAATTACTGAGATTAAATAAAATGGAAAACCATAAGATGTTAGCTCATTCCTTTGTTTATAGTGAGGAAAATGGGGCCATGTGGGAAACATGAATCTGTTGAGTTAGTCCTGAGTTTGTCACTCATTGCTTGATTTAAAAAAACAAACAAAACCCACAAGTATATTGTTGGCCAATCGGTTTTAAACATTGCTTTGAGGATTAAACAGATTTGAGGAGGGCTACGGCTAATGACTATTTTGATAGTCGTTAAAGCTATTGTTTATTATTAATTAGTTTCCAACGCAAAGATCTTCAGTTTACTATTATAGTAAACTAAAGAAACCAACAAGTTATCAGATTTGCGAAGCTGAAATCAGAAAACCTGGACATTTTCTCCTTAAAAATGACTCAAATCGATCAAAACAGTCAAACTGTCAATAAATTGATTGATCATTGCAGCTCTAGATTTGAGTAGGATATAGGGTGAAGCAGAATCTAATGGCTCTTTGAATCTTCAGCCATTTTGACATTATATTTCATATTTAATTATATTTGTTTGTTGTGAACAGAGGTGTCAAAAGTATTCACAGGTATTACTCAAGTAAATGTATAGATACAAGGGTTTAATACTTTTGTAGAAGTTGAAAGTATGAAAGAAGTATGAAATCAAGTTTTTTACTGAAGTAAAAATACTGGGTTCAAAACTGCTTAAAATATAAATGTATAAGTAATGAAATCAAATTAGTTGCCTGTCAGTCAAATTGCTATTAAAAATAACAATAACACAAGTGATTTTAGGCAAACAACAACCTTGAACTCCCAGTATATGAACTTTAATCACTTTTTGGCAAAAGAAAAAATGTGTTTTATGAGTGTTTTATAAGAGGCTGTGTTGGTTATAATTTAGAACATTGCATGAAAATGTATGGAGTATATATATAGTTACTCCAGTTAAGTATTGATACTCAATATTTCTTCTTAAGGTAATGAAGAATTTGTACTTATATTTACTTATTTACCTCTGAATATATCCATAATAACTTACAGTTTTCCTTCTCACAGATGGGAAAGTCTGAGGCGAAGCCCCAGAGATTCAGAAGAAAAGCCAAAGGTCAGGGCTCGTCTGCAAGGACCAGTGAGCAAATCCCCAACTCCCTCGTCCCGTCTCCCAGCACGGTGGATACGTTGCTGTGTGACAACCTGCTGGACTCCAACATCCAACCGGACGTTTCCTCCCACAAACAAACTCCCCAAACGGGCCTCACCGCTGCTAAAGGCAGCTGTGATGTAGAAGGGGCGGTAGCCCACAGTGACATAAAGGGAAGTAAACCCTCCCTCATCAGGGATAACGGGATGGTAGCTGCTGATCCTGCACCACGTGGGGACCCAGATGGACCTAAAGACTTGTGTCTCACCTCCCTCCTTCCTGCAGAGCTTGCTGGATACTGCTCTGAAATCACTCCTTTATGCTGCAACCAAAGTCTGCAACTCTCAGCCTGTCACGTGCAGAAAGAGGATTCTTTATTGCTGATTGTTTTTATGACCAACTCCTCGGACTCTGATATTCAACAGATAAAACTACAGTTTGACTCAGAAGAGCTCAAGGTAAATTATTGAACAGAAAAGTCTTAAATGTCCTAATTAGTTTTCCATGTTAAAGGACAGTTTCTTCTTTCTCAGGTGTCCTGTGTGTCTGATGGTCCAGTGGAGGAGGTGAGAAGCCACAGTGTATCAGTGAGTCATTACTCCCTGACTGTGAAGAAGCCTTCAGTTCACGTTGAAGTCGTCGGAGCGGTGTCCCTCGACCTTCCTGTTGGGGCGCCTCAGCCAGTGCAGTTCTCATATAAACTCCCTCTAATTAACTTCATCAGGTGAAATATTTTCCACAGTTTCCATACATCATCACAGGACTGTTTGTTGGTTGTGTTAGTTTCACATATTTCCTGTCTTGCTTGTATTGGGGCAGACCTTTGGCCGTGTCCACAGAGGAGTACGGGACGATGTGGCTGGCCTTCTCCCACGATACCAAGCAGAACTTAACGCTCATCAGTGACAGTCAAGATCCTCTCACAGCCACGCTGAACGTGCTGAGGAAGAAACTTCAGCTTCATATTGTGGAGATCATAGGTGAACTGAAATCTGTGTCTCCTTGTAACTAAGGTGTCTTAAGATAAATCATGTCAACGTTTTTTTAAACCTTACATAATCATCACTGTTTGACAACATCTAGTTTTAAACTTTTTGAAACCTGAGATGTTGTGAACTTGAACTTGTGAAATTCAGACTAAATTACTATAAACCATTATATCCTATATCTTTTATGATAATAAACCTTATAAATCACCAGTGGAAATTGATTCAAGAATTATTTTTAGAGCTTCTTCTGCACCATAGAAGCTTCTTGAAGCAGCTGCCATTATGAAAGCTTGTTAAATTGCCACAGTAAAGGTTTTTTATCCTAAAAAATAAAAAAACAAACCGACTTTGATTTAGGCAAAAAGTAAAATGACCATTGTCTTATAGGGCATAAAGAGTATAAGCCTTTCAACTCAGGATTAAGGCGATTTTACCAGATGTGGCAGCATCATCATGATTTAGCCCAAAACTCCCTTTCAATCTGACTTAGGCTATTATTTTAAATAGGGCAACGATATGGAACCTTTACATTTAAAATGCATACATAATATGTGAGAGGTGCATTGTTACAGTATTTGACCAATATGTTGATACGTGTTAATTTCACCCAAATTTGTAACTTAAGTGTTCAGGAGTTTCAGGAGTTAACCTTTTCTGATTTTCTCCCACAGGGATGGAAGGTATCGTAGCGTGTCAGCTCCTCCAGGATCAGCCTTGTCTGATGCATTGCCGCGTGCACGGCGACACGCTGGCGGTGTGGCTGCGCTCTCCAGTCCCCGACCTGCCCGACTGCCTGCTCTACTACTGTCAGAGAGCTTTACAGGAGCACTGAACCCAAAACACCTGCAGCGACACCACCGGAGCGAAGAGGAAGGTACAAAGTAACAGTGAACATCCGATGGTATGCACTCTCAACTTTACATTACAGTGTTAGCCTTTTGGGGTTTTTTGCTTCTAGAATACTTTACGCAGCTGGAGTTTTTTTTTTTTATGTCCACAGATCATTGACAGCTAAATTAACATTTTTGGGTGGTAATAACCTCAAGGCCAAAAGATGTATTTATCATGTACTTAAACTCCTGCAGGTGTTTGGTGGTTTCAGAGAAACACTAATGTCTTAAATGATGACAGGGCTCCATAATGACTTGAAAATTTCAGTTGAAAGCTTGTTTGCGAGTGCAAGGAATATTACATATGATATTCTGTGTATAAGGGAAAAGAAATCATGAATTTCTAGTTATTTTTTCACGGACAGATTACGTCCTGCTTTCTAATTTAGACAAGCATAAAGGTTGGTCTCAGGTTTTCATTTTTTTCGTCTTAAGACATTTTATTGCTGTCACCAGATAAAAAGCATGTCTCTTCACTTAATAATAATGACTTAAATGGAAAGACATTGATATTGGATTGGTTCATTATCAGATGTAGTGTGAGAAGCACCTAGAAGAAGATATTGATATCTTTAGGTGTAGTGCATTACTGTTTTTAGTATTTTAGGAAAACTCAACTTTAACTCCACATCTTACATGAGAATATTTCATCTTAAATCAGTAAAGGAAACAACCATTTTGTCCATTTCTCATATTCTACATTCTGTGTAATATGATTATCTATGCACTCATGTGTCTGGTGGATTTTAGTAGTCTTTGATTATTATATTTTTGTATCAATGCAGTATTGAAGAAAAACATATTTATGGGATTTATATTCGTACTGAAAATATTTTATATGATTTTCATTTGAAGGAAAAAGACATCAATGTGCTACAAGTACTGTTTGACTGTACTGTACCAGGTTTTGGTTTCAGTTTGTCCGACTTATTTAATTCAACCTGAGGGGAATGTTTGCATTTTTTTTCTTGGTTTTTCGCCTGTGTCCCGATTTAAAGTGCAGCATGATGTGTCTAAACTTTAACCCGACGCCTTATGTTCTAATGCCAAGGTGACGTGTTTGATTTGTGCCTGTGGTACAGAGATAAATCATTGATTCATAGAGTGCCTGTCACTACATTCTGCTAACTTATGAATAAATTCAACCCATGTAAATTAACTTTGACTCACGGATCATTCATTTATTCAGGCTGTAGGGCAGAAACTGAACTAGAGGGCATTTTGATGATTTATTTCTCTTCTCATACATGCTTTTTTTTCTCCCCTTATCTAAGTTGGCAGAAACAGAACACAATAGACGTTGCAAAGAACATGTTATAGAGAAGATAGAACATACCCTGTCGTGTCGATAGAAGTAGAAGCTCCAGCTTATTAGTTAAAGATCAGTTATATCAACGTAAAAAAGGTAAAAAGTAAGTAGGAAATTTAATTGCTCTAAACAGTCTCAATATATAATAACCCTAAGTACCAGAATGTGTTTTAATTAAGGACTTTACTTAAGCACAATTTTGAGGTATTTGTTCTTTACTTGAGCATTTGTGATGCTACCTTATAGTTCCACTGCACTACCTACTGTAACACTGTACTTACTCAACTATATTTATTTGACAGCTTTAGTTATACTAAGATACAGCACATAGTTAAACATGAAACCAGTGGTTTTCAACCTATTTGTCTTTTGATGTCTTGTTGGGGTCATATTTCACATCTGAGTTGTTAACAGCACCAAATAGTTATCCCTCTAAACTTCTTGTATGGTTTCATTTCATTTTATCATGCTGACCCTTTGGAGGGGCACGGCCCCCATGTTGGGAACCACTGGACTAAACTAGCTAACTGTATATAAAGTAGTTAAAACTAGCTCCACTTCCAGCAGCTATAACAGTAACAGTGCATATAAACTGATGTTTCATATTAATAACCCAATGATCTCATAATATTAGTCTGAGGTACAAAACGATATGTTTTGCTGCCAATACTTACATACTTTTACTTAAGTAAGGTTTTTCTTGCAGGACTTTTCCTAATTATGATGTATTTACATTGAGCTAAATGCTTCCAACTCTGCCCAGTACTAAGAGGTGTTCATCCAAGTTGTGTCTCAGTGCTGAGTGTGTTGAGTTGCTGTCGACCGAGGGATGAAGCGCATGGCCAGGCTGTGATCGTCCTCCACCGGCTGCTGTGACAGGTTGTTGGTCTGTTTGATGCTGCTGAGGCTGCAGCCATGGCGAGGGCACACGGTGTAACGAGACAACAGCGTGACTAAGATGGCCTTCATCATCACCATGGCGATGTGTTTGCCCACGCAGGAACGAGGTCCGCAGCCAAAGGGCTGGAAGAAACGGCTGGGCACCTGCCAGAGAGGAGATAAACACTGGAGATGTTTTTTTTTTTTCTTCAGAACCACATATTGTTGCACAGCCGTCAGCTAATTTACCGTTTTGTCAAAGTTATTCAGGCAAAACTCTTTAGGTTTTGGGAAGAATTCAGTCTTATGCATGAGGCCGATGTTGAGAATGATGTTGGTTCCTTTTTTAACGTTTGTGCCTTCGATGTTGTCGTCTTCCAGAGCTTTTCGCATTGTGAAATCGACCACAGGATGGAACCTCATGCACTCATTAATGAAGCTCTCCAGCACTTTCAAGCGTTGATAATCTACATTTTCTGCTCCTTTTTCGGCTGGAAAAAAAAAAGTGAAGCATCCATTCATTAATTGAACTAGTGTAGTGTCCGTAGGATGTATGTATTCCTATAGAAAAGTGAAATCTTAAGTAGATTTTTAATTTGGTAAATGTGGGTGTCTTGGACTGTTACATAGACAAATTGTACTTTGGGTAAGACATGGACATACGTTGCAAATACAGTTACTGTAAGAAAAAGGCTACTATTTATCTTGAAAGAAAGTAAAACCGGACTTATGATAAATCCCTTACTTTGTACTTTTTCCTGTATAGTATAATGACAGGCATGCTACTGTTTTATGTGTTTCTGAATAAATAAGTTAAGGCCCAGATTCTGTTCTGTTAGGTGATAGTGCTTGGATTTCCTGAGGCTCTGTGAACATGTCTTCGAATAAGACCTGTGTTAAACTGGCTAACGCTAACTTTACACTGTAAAAAAGTGCTGCATGCAGCAAAGGAATGCTCCGACCAGGCTCTATATGAGAAAAATTCTACCCCTACACCACTACAGCACCCCAGGGATTTTAACTTTTAATGATAAGAACCACAGACACTCCTTGCTTTTTTAGATAGATAATTTGATTTTGAACAGCCACAGAGAGGAACTGAAATTAACAAAAGAAGCAATTACTCATGACAGAGTTCATTTCCTCCACGATTCTCCGCTCTACGTCTGGATTCTGTTTCAGCAGCATCAGCATGAAGAAGAGGCTGATGGAAAGTGTGTCGGGCGCTGCGATCACCATCTCCAGCACACACTGCCTGACATTATCTGCCGAGAGCTTGCCGTGGTTCTGTTAGAAGGTCAAACGGAGGTGAACAGACACATGATGCCATGAGCATGTTCATTCTGAGAGGCAGGCGGTCAAAACACACAGACCTGGGAAAAGATCAACTCTGTTGCGAAGTCACGGTCATCATCCAGCTTCTCTGATTCATCGATTGTCTTTCGTTTAATTTCAAGGAGATTTTCCATTAAATCCTGCAGCTCTTGGCTAAGGCAAAACAAAAAATGAAAAAATTAGATCGAAGAAATCTAAGAAATCTCTCAAGAATATCTTTTTGAATGACTGTTTCATGAGTGAGGAGCTTACGCTGCTCTTTTGTGCTTGTTGTACAGCCATCCGACTTTGAAAAATATATCAGGCTTTATTAGAACTGTTTGCCAGGTCTCAAAGTAGTTGTGGATTTTCATCAGCAAGTCCTTCTCTGAGTTATAAAAAAAAAAAAGAAAAAAGAAAGAAAGTTAGGCACTGCATGCTTCAGGAATATGTTTATTTTTAACTGGGAGAAAAGTACACTCTACAGATAGGGAACATGCAGCTGACCATCGAGAGGCACCCTGAGGAATAACCTGTTGGAGATGTCCACCACTGTGGATCTCAACAGATTGAGAGTGTCCACATGTCCAGAGGAGTCGGTCATCTCCTGCAGGCTGTCCAGCTGTTTGGCTGTGGAGCTCACGCAGATCGCCACTGTCCTCTGGAGGCCAGGGCCTGTCAGAGCTGTAAAATATCCACAGTAATTCAAATACCAGAAAGCAGCGTTCCAGTTACTGCCTGTCTTTTTATTTGGATTCTTTCTTTGTTTCAGAATGATTTTTATCAAATTCACAAATGGATTTTTTTGATTAGAAGAAGAAAAAAAGGAAATAAATGAATTTGAAAAACAAATGAAAACAATGCCAACAATATAAAATTTAAAAGCATATTTAAAAATGCAACTAAACCATAAAAGGCAACATTAGTCATATATGTAAAGAAGAAGATGTTCTACATAGAAACTACTGTGGCGGCTCATATTACATGGAAGTAAAGCCAGAAGTCAGGAACTTTTTCAGTTTATATTCCAGGCGAGCAAATTCCATTGAAATGAATATCAGCCATTTTCCGGGCTGGTATCCAGTTATTATAATACATGCATGATGTAAATGGGTACAGATAATAAGTCTTTAAGAGGTCATTGGACACTAACGAGGACATATTTATGAATAAATATGTTGTTTTTAGCTAATAAATAAATTTAAATGCAACACACTGTCCCTTATAGCAAGTGTGTATCCAATCTTTTCTATCTTGATAATATTTCTGATAAAATGTGTGTGTGGGTGATTCTTTTATGTATACTTGATAAGAAAATGTGAGAGAATTTCTTACCTTTAGAAAAATATGTTCTCACTTTTTTCCATAGTGGCACATTGCTGTTGAAAATAATCCCCCTCCCTTCCATCCCAATACACTCCAGCCCCATTTTGCTGCCAAATCTGGCTGTGTAGTGGACGCTCCTCAGGACGTGGTACACTGCAGAGGACCTGTAAGAGAAGCAGGGTTTGACCCATGTCCGGTTATACGTTCACGGGGCTGCGTCAACTTGTTTTTATTTCACAGGGACTTGCTTGCTGAGGATGAGCGTCTCCTCTCCATTAATCCAGACGCGCACTATGCTGCCGTATCTGTTGTTGTAGTAGTTGCAGGCTGCTCCTATTCCCATCCAGATGAACCTGCTGTAGGAGAGAAGTGGGCCGAGTCCTGCCAAGAAGGAAGGACCTGGCCGGTGGCTTCGTTTCTAACACGCTCATTTAACGTGATGCATATCACTGATTCTGAACAAACTTTGATGTCTTCAGAACAATCCAGGCTATATATCACAATTCAGTAATTATTTAAAAAATCATACTATGAGCTGATTTAATGCATTTTTGTGAACACTTACAGACCGGCCAATGAACAGTAAATTAAGGAGCTAATTAACATTACCACCAGTTTAATACATGAATCCACCCTTGCCCAATATAGAACAGGCGTCACAACCTTGATGATAAATGTCTTAAGAAGAGCTCCAATGCCTGTTTGGTGTCAGTATTGCAAGGAATGAGTGGGACATGTGATTATGAAGATGATTTAGTAATTACTGTCTTGTAATATATACCCTGGATTATCATGAAGACACCACAAGTTATTTAAAAAAGAATCAGTGTTATGTATCACAAGGTAGATATGTGTCTTTGAATCTGTTGAATAAATATTGAATATTCAATATCCAATATCAAAGCAATTCAACTGCTGGGGGCCAGGGGTTAGGGTTAGAAAAATGTAAGGACTAAATATAAATGCAGTAATTTAGTGTAATTTAAGAGCAAAATCAAGAACCTATAAACTATCAATAATAATTATTAATGCATAGATCTAGCTACTCCCAAATCATAAATTATTCACACATTTAATGTACCTTAAAGGGATATTTTTATTTATTTATTTGCTCTTATTTTTCTCTTAACATATAAGTGGAGAAATGATGGTGTTGGCATGTTTTTTATTATTATTATTGAAATAATGAGAAATAGTCTCAATAATAATGTCAGTTTTAACATTATTACCAGTTCTGCTTTTAAAATGCTCAAATAAATATGGCAAAAACAAACCCAACAAGCTTCAGTCATACTAACCTGTTAAATTTAACATTTCTGAGTAAAACAAGTCCTACAACGTAGAGTCCAACTTGTAAATGCAGTGATACAAAACCAGGACTCTGGACACATCTGTGATGTTTTCTCCTCATGAGTCTCTGTGTTGGTGATTTTAAAAATAATTTAACTTCAGCACCAATAATTAAAATTGGAAATGTGTCTAGCACAGTGAAGGTATGGTATGAGGGCCATACTTGCTGCCTCTGGAGCTGGTAAACTACTTAAAGCAACACTGAGTTCATCTTCAGGGACTCTGAAGCTGACTCTGATGTTTAAATGGAAAACTATTGTCCCACTTTACTTCACAGTTATTATGAATTCAGGTTTAGAAATACCTAACCTGAAAGTACATATATTACACATTTACACATATTTGTGTGTTTTTTATTTTATAATACTGACTTTTCATCATATTTTTTTTACATTACCTCTCGGATTTTTCTAAATTAAGACAAAACAAACCTTGAAATAAGCAAATGGAATGAGATAATTCAAGACAATTATATTTAATATTAGAGTAATTATATTAATAAGATTTAATTATTTTATAGTGTAACTATAAAATCTATTGGTAATATGATGCACAGACATTTATTTTGGCTCTACATTTCCTGATCCCCTCTAAACATTTGAAATGTTTCCACTTATACACAAAATCACTTTGAGGCAACAAAAGCTGAATCCTCTGACCTGGTACGTGTGAGCGGTTTGTTCGGCTCCAGGCAGCAAGGAGCAGAATCAGCAGCAGAAGAAGCAGAAGAGCGGCGGCTTCAGACGCTGTGTCAACGCTGAGGCAGATGGGAAATGTCTCCTCCAGCTGCAGCATCTTTTTCATAACCTCAGTCCAGGTATACACACCTGAGCAGGCTCACCGTGTCTTCTTCCTACACAGAGTTTGACCCATAGACAAAAAACAAGAAACACGATTTTTTTGTAAGATTTATTTTTTCGTTTTCTTTTGCAGTTACTATACTATAAAATCTGAGGTGAGAAAAATCCCCTCACACTAGTTGCATATCTATAGGCAACAATACTAATATAATAGTAGAAACTATTATTAATTACAGAAAATGGTAAATAAAATAAGAAGAAAAAACACAATCTCTAAATATAACGTTTAATTCACTATAACATTTTAAAATTCGTCATAAAAATGCTGGAAGAATTAACTTACTCCTCTGACCCTTTACTCCTCCTTTAAGATACAGCACCATTTGATGGGAAGCTGTGCTTCATCTGCTGCTTTTAAAGATGAGCAGCATTCTTTTACCAAAAAAAATCACAGTGATTCAAGTGTTTACAAAATCCTTAGTTAAGCCATCAATTTACTTGTTGCTCAGCAACGCTGCCACTTTTGGGGTTACAAGGACCACTACATGGCAGAACAGTGAATGGGCCGGACAACAGCAAACGTCCAAAGCTGCTTCAAAAGGAACCAATTGGTAAGAATGAAGAAACTGCAGGTCTTTCTTTTTTTCCCCCAAATAGTCTTACCTCACATGTAGCTTTGTTCAAAAGAAAGAATCCCTGCTGTCCAATTCTTCAACTGAGGAGGCTTTTCAAGGGGAAATTAATTGGCTGGGTCAGACTGACCCATGTCAAAGAGAGTAGGGCTTTACTCAGCAGTTCAAAAGGAGGAACAAAAGGGTGAGAAAATGCAATCTTTAACATTTAAAAATACATTTAATGTAGAGTTTGTGTCAATCTATAGGACATTACTTTTTCACTTAAAAGTAAAGAAACAAATGATGCAAAATTAAAAAGGAAGAATAAAGTTTAATGCAGAGGTTGAGGGTTTATATAATGAAATGTCCTTCAAGCCCAGCACCATTGAATAGCTGTTATGCTGCTGAGCAAGTCATTGGCCTCAAATGTAGGAGTTTGGATGGAAGCTTTTATCTCAAGTTGGCTGAAAATCAATCTTTTCTCATTTTAGATGATACTTAAACTGGATAATTAGTACTTTTGGGACTGAAGAACATTGTTAGATTTCCCCTGTTACTCACACCTACAGCTCTGGCAAGAAAAAAAACACTGCAAAATGATCAGTTTTTCTGATTTTATTGCTTATAGGTATGTGTTTGGGCAAAAGGAAATTTTTTGTTGGAGTCTATAAACTACTGACAGCATCCCACCCAAATTCCAAATAAAAATATTATCCTAGAGCATTTATTTACAGGAAATGACAAATGGTCAAAATAACAACAAAAAATACAGTTTTTAGACCTCAACAATGAAAAGAAACAAGATCAAATTCTTTTTAAAACAACATAATACTAATGTTTACACTTGAGAAGAGTTCAGAAATCAATATTTGGTGCAATACCCTTTATTTTTAATCACAGCTTTCATGCGTCTTGACATACTCTCCACAAGCCTTTACCATCGTTCTTGGGTGACTTGATTCCACTCCTGGTTCCTCTTTAAGCAGAGTGAGGTGTGCATGTGTTGGAATTCAACAGACGCTGGAATAGAATGGCTGGAATACATGTAGAGATGCTGATTTCACTTCATTTTTTCTCTTGTCTCTTAATTTTTTCCAGAGCTGTATAAAAGCGGAAAAAATGCATTTTTAAAACAACAAAAACAAGTTTATAGAAGGGAGATTTCGACACTCGCTTTCCCGCCTACCACAGCTTCTGAAAGCGCCTTTTGTAAATCCAAAGAATGCGCCCCTTGTTCCCAACTTATTTATCCCACTTCCATGTAATTTTGCTGGGGACAGACTGGAGACAATATTGAGAGGCACAAAAGCGACAGGATATGTCATTATGGAAATATGTCCATTAACTGCTTCTAAATCTAAGAATCTAACTGTTTCCAGATGCTGGCTGTTGCTCAACGGGTCACGTGGCCCTTCGTGCAGCTACAGGCATATTTTGACATGATTATTTCCCCCCGGCAGCGTACTTTCCCCTCTGACATCTCATCTGTTGGCAGGTGTTCAGAAATGTGCTGCGTGCGCTCGCGTGACTTCCAGAGCGCAGAGATCAGGCACCATGAAGGAGCGGAGCGCGCCTTTCCTCGCGCTGAAGGCGCTGCTGGAGGGGTTCCGCGTGCTGCTGCTGCTCCTCACCTCAGCAGGTGTGGCTTTGCTGTTCGTTCGGCACCGGGAGCTGACGCGGGAAGTGGTCAGGTTGGACGCCCTGATCCAGGAGGTGTCGCGGGGCTGCGGGCTGGGACCCCCGCGCACCGCGGACCCCGGAGAGGCCGCACGGCTGAAGGAGATCCACCGCCGGTGGAGAAGGAGCGAGGGTGGAGACCCGATAGAAAACCGAGAGGAGAGAGAGGAGCAGAACATGGTGATGCTGATGACTTACTCCATGGTCCCTGTAAGGCTCTATACGGCTCCTGTTTAATCAAAGTGTGATTATTACGGTAGTTCTGTGAAAACATAAAGAATTAGATGCATGAATGAATGTATTACTACGAAAGAGAGCACAGTGTTTAATAGAAGCATTTCCTCTCTTTTCCCTTTTGGGAATAGAAGCATGTGAATGTGATCCAAAGTATCCAAGAGTCTGTTGCAATGGTTAAGAAGCAGACTGTTTTTCTTTTTTGACGACAGGCCTGCTCCTCCCTCGCTGCTCGCACATCCTCTGGGAACTGGCATTTATTCAGAGGGAGCTGTTGTATTTTTGACACACACTGCCGTTCAAAAGTTTGGGGTTACCCAGACAATTTAGTGTTTTCCATGAAAGGTCACACTTTTATTTACCACCATGAGTTGTAAAATTAATAAAAAAAAATATAGACAGAACATTGACATGGTTATAAATAATGATTTGTATTTGATATAATAATTGTTTCCTTCAAACTTTGCTTTCATCAAAGGAAGGCTAGTTTTATAGCTTCTCTAACCAGCTAAACTGTGCTAACATGATTGCACAAGGGTTTTCTAATTATCCATTAACCTTCTGATGCAATGAGCAAACAAATTGTACCATTAGAACACTGGACTGATAGTTGCTGGAAATGGGCCTCTATACACCTATGTAGATATTACACCAAAAACCAGACATGTGCAGCTAGTTCTGATTAGTTTGTCCTCAATGAAAAAAAGGTGCTTTTCTTTAAAAAGTAAGAACATTTCTAATTGACCCAAAACGGTAGTGTATTATTGTCAAATAATTTTTTTATATATATAGTTAGTGATACTTTACTGTATTTGACAAGACGATTTCGGATTTCTCCCAGAACTTCACCTTTTAATCAGTATTAGTTGTCACCTTGTCACAATAAAAGCAAAGAAATATGTTTTTAATTAATTAAATGGCCAACATACATAGTATATCAGTGTCCTCTGACTTGTACAGACAGTCTATCCTGACTCTTCCTCTCTCTTTTCTTTATTTCAGGTCAAAACCTTTGTGGATCTGTGTAATAGCTCCAGAGGAATTTGTTTATCAGGTAACTTTCATTAATATTATCTGCTCCAATTTTTTATTTGAATTGTAAATTTAATTTTAAATTTAATCTAAATTTTAATTTTAATTTCCCAGGCCCATTTGGACCTCCAGGTAAAAAAACAAACATTTTAATTGACTAGATAATAGGTTAAATGGAGCTTAATTTGCTGCAGTATTTTTGCATATTAGGTTTACCTGGCAGAGACGGTTTACCAGGACCACAGGGCAAACGAGGGAGAAGAGGTGAGAGATCTGTTTTCATAGTCTCATCTCCAAACAGTCTCTCATTGTTCAGCAACTGTTGGGTAACATACACATCCCACTCACACAGTTTTCTCCGTGGCATTTAGACAAAACTGTTTGTCTAAATGCCACATTAGCAATACGTGGTAGTGTTGGAAAATGTTTTCTAACATTTGCATCAGGCTGCATGTCATTGTAGTTTAAACGTTTTTGTGCTTTTTAAAATCTTTACTGGATCATTTCAGTCAATGGTATCACAGATCAACTAAGCTGTAAATAATAGAAATAGAAAGAAATAATACTGTAAAAAAGGTTTATATTTTTTTGTCAATCACTTCAGAAAGTAAAACTCATTACAAGAAATAAAGGCTTGAAATATTCCACTCAATGTGTAATGAATCTATATAATATGAGTTTCACTTTTTGAAATAATTGACAGAAAATTAACTTTTTCACAATATTATGATTACTTAAGATGCGCCTGTGGATAAATTATCTTATGATAATCCTGTTTTTTTTTAGTTCAGTTTAGATTTCATTTTTTTATTTCAGTGGTTTAAACTGACACCTGTCAATTTGCAGGACCCCCTGGTGAAAAAGGAGAACCTGGACCTAAAGGAGACCCCGGGCCTCCACGACTGAAAGATGAAAACTACAATGATATTTTCATTGAGGGTGAGTAATGATGATGGACTTGACTGAGATATGAACAACCTGAAAAGCTAATGTTAAAGAATGTTTTGTTCCATTTTTCTCTCTGTATTTATCATTAAAAAATTACCCTCACACACTGTTTCAGATGATATCTGCTGGTTTTGTCACCACATTGTGTTGTTTTTGGTCGACTGACAGTCCGTCAAATTTGATATACACTACTCACAATAAGTTAGGAATATTGTGAGAGACTCAGTGGATTCCTGCATTTTTAGGGTAATAAATATTAAACTAAAGAAAATTGTGCTTCTTCTCATTCATTATTAGTGATATCAAAGGGAAGTTTTATCTATTTTATTAAATTTCTCACTTATTGTGAGTAGTGTAGATATTCAAAGATGTTCATGATTTGGTGATCCCCTGATCTTTTGTCTTGTGCCACCATCAGGTCAAGATCTCAATATATAAATAATTGTGACTATGAAATTGTCTGAGTATTCATGTTATCCAGAGGATCATTTCTTATATTTGTGGTGATTGTTTCACCACCATTCTGCCAAAATATCCATGAAATATGTTGAACACACTCATGCTAAGCCATCTTGATCCCTTTTAAGGCTTTAAAAAAGCCTTTTTTCCTGCTCTGTTGAGGCTTTAAGAAAAGTCAAATTGGACCCTGGGAATTCTTAAACTTGTGATATTTTGGTTACATTTTAATCAGAAAGAAAAAAAAATGTTTTTAATTAAAAATGTGCTTTAGAAATCGTGAGGTGATCGTAGTATGATTTCATACATACATTACATTTAATTAGAGCTTTCTACATCTGACTTTTCATTGCTGTATATTTCAAGGTCCTCCTGGTCCAAGGGGTCCACCTGGCCCACCCGGTCCACCTGGTCCTGCTCATTACCCCAAGAAAGCAAGAACCAAGACTATCGAACAACACGCCTATGAAACCAACATGTTGTTGGGTAAGAACATTTCTCCAGAATCTTAATAAATTCCACTCCACAGAAATAGGACAGAAAAAAACACATCAGCATTCAGTATCAAACACTCTAGATATGTATGGTTGTTAAGAATTTCATAGTTTCATTTCTCAGAAAAGGCGGCTGTCGTCATCTGAAAATAATGTCTTTTAGGATTATCCAATAGTGTCCACTAGTGTCAAAAAGTTCAAAACATAATCTTCTCAAACTACTCCGTTCATTCCTCATGGATTTGACCACAGGACAGACACCATCCTCTGTGAAGCAACAAATTATAGAGATAGTTGCCTCACATCATTGTAATTAAATATTGTTTTTGTTTCAATATAGAATGATATCAACCTGTTCCTAAGAATCTAACCTCCAGTTATTTTGATTAATATGAAATCTTGTTAACTTTATGTTTCTACTCTTGCTTTATTTATTCAGATTCATCTCCTTTCCTGTCCGGGGAGGCCTTCAATGAAACCGACTCTGGCAGCAATAGCAGCTGGTCACATAACGAGACTGGTGACAAATATTGTAGATATTCTGTACAGTAATGGCATGAGTTGCTGATTTTAATCATGTTATGACCTTAAGTTCCTCTTCATCATTATATAAATGAATTAATATTAAATGAATTAATATTTCATGCATAATTAGATTCACTCTGAGATTTGATCATCTGCTCAACTGCCATGTAGAGTGACAGGAGTCTGTATTCACAGATCAAACTTTGATGATATGAAAATTATACATGACACTATTTTGTGTTTCCGTATTTTAGCTTTTGTGTTTCCCAGATCTCCATCATCTACGGATCCCACTGATATATCCGCTGCCTTTAATAGTAGTGGATATATTAACGAAACATTCATGAAAAGTGGTAAGAAATGTAAAAAAAATGAACATAAACATAACTAACAGAAATTGTGAATTGATTTTATCTATTGATTTTATCTTTTCTCTTATTTATTTATTACATAGACACTCCATATCCAACCCAGACCAGCAATCTGATGGATGTGACTGCTACTGAGAGTTGGACAACAATTGGTCTCTCTCTCTCTCTCTCTCTCTCTCTCTCTCTCTCTCTCTCTCTCTCTCTCTCTGTCTCTCTCTCTATGATTTGATCAGATTTGATCAGAATATATATTTTTTTTATTTTGTAGAGTCAATATCCATTCATCCAGACTACAGCCACAACATGTTGAATGATACCAACACAGACAATGTTACAGGCACACCAGTAACATCATTAATAGGTAGGACATTTTGCCTTTATGTAGAAATAGAATAGAAATAAATGCTATCTGTAAGATTTACATAAATGTCTCATTTTATTCTACAGGCCTTTTTGCTCCAGATCAGATTCAAAACAGTGATGTTATCAATGACAGTAAAAACATTACTGACACACCCATGGAAAATGGTAAGAAATGCTCATATTGTGTAGAATATACTCTCATTGTTATCAGTGTTCAACAATTCACATGTATATTTAGTTTGGCTTTTAGATGCATATATGAAATCTGGTTATTTTAAGTGACACATTTCACTAACAGATGATCACTTTGATGATTTTAATTTTATTTAATCTTCTAAACGTGTGTAGGTGTGAATGTGACTGTAAGTCCACAACCTGCCTGATTAAGTTTCTCTTCTGTGTCATTTCCTGCAGAGTTGGTGTCACCTCGTCCAGACTACAGCCAGGACACGTTGATGGAAACCAACACAAAGAATGTCACAGAGGCATCAATTCACGTAATAACAGGTGTGGACTCATTAATGAGAAATTAAACTGCAGATTTTAATTTAACACCTTACTGCACATGCCTACTTGAATCTCACCTTTGTTTCCATAGTTTTGCCAACACCGCATCCAAATCATGATGCCAGAGATGTCTTAAATGTTACTGACATTGAGAATCGTCCATACACAAATTCAGAAACTGGTAAGCAACCATTTAAGTGGCAAAAAGTCAATTTACACATATATTTACTGATTTGATCTACTTTTTTGTACCTTGTTTGAAACAATGATATTTCTTAATGTTAGCAAGAAATGTAAAGGCATGACTGGGATTAACGCTTGACCTGCTTCAATTATGTTCTTTAAAAAAAGAACATTCATAAATATTGCAATGGGTATGGGTAAATATTTTTTAAAAAAAGGGGAATAAAATGTATGGTTTTCAACAATGTGCAAATGAAGCCCAGAATTTTGCAGGTTTTCACTCTGTCGGTTGAATGCAGGATGTAGAAAATATACTGTACATTGATTATATGTTAAACTCATCTAAGGCCTAAATACTGCAGCTGAAATCAGTGATGCTTTCAATGACAGCAAAACAAGACTCGTGAAAAGTGATAATAAACCATCACAGCTACAGTATTTGGTGTCAGTATGGACTAATTCACAGAGTTAAGGTAGTTTCTTTTCCCTCAAAACCAAACCATCATGATCACCCATGAGGTATGCTGATTTTAAGATATATTTTCTTGGAAGATACAGTGAAATACATGACTAGTTGTATTATTTCATTCATCTATCTCTTGGCCAGAAAGTGAACAAATGTAAGGTCCCAACATGTTTAACTATTCCTTTAAAGGATTCATAGTGGTAGGATGCTCTATTAAAAACATTATTCTTCAACATAATAAATAATGCCAATTGTCTTTTCCTTCTTGTTACGTCAGACTCTTCATATTTACCCCTTCTGAATGTTACTAGTAACAATAGGTGGACCACAACTGGTGAGGAATTTCATCTTAAAATCATAGTACCCTACAACAATAAGTCATATTGGTTGATTATTTTATATACTGTTATATATTATTATTATATTATATTATATACTGTTTATGTCTTCAGTGTAATTTCACCATAATTATTGCTGTCCATTTTTCTTCTTGATGAATTCCTCTTCTTTTCTGCAGAGTCTCCAAGACATCATCCAGCTGATGATACCTTGAACGTTACCGACACTGAAAACCTATCAGACACAAGTATAGAATTTGGTAAACAACCATTCTGTGCATCAGGGACACTTTATTTACAGACTATGATAATATAAAAAAAAACATATAAAACCCAGTACTTGTTTTTTTTTTCCAGAAACAACAGCATTCCATTCAAACTACAGCCACAATATGTGGAATAATAACATTACAGAGAATGTTACAGAGGCACCAATACACCAATTATATACAGGTAGGAAATACTGCTTATAACTACACCACCGGTCAAAGGTTTTAGAACACCTTGATTGTTCAGTTTTTATTGAAATTGTCATAGTTTAATGTGTCATGTGACAGATGATGATCTGACAGCCCAGAGGTACGATGTGGATTATGTTGCTGTAGGATGAATCCTGACTAACTAGGTCTAGATCATGGGGTTCTGCTTAGCTCTAGAGCTCTAGTCCTAGAAAAGACCCAGACATCAGGCTTCATCCATGCTGATATACAGACGGGGGTTAATTAACCAGCAAAACTTGTGACACTTGTAGGAAATGTTTGGATCAACTCTCCACACTTTATTTAAATCCATTACTGCAGAAAAGCTGTAAGTCTAAGTTGTTAACTATTACTTGATTCCTGAAAATTGATATCTCTCTTTTTTGGGTCGTTGGGTAGTTAACTGATTATTTTTGTACCATTTAAATGTCCCATATTCTACACTTTCCTGTTTTTATCTGGAATGTTGACATCCTAACAAGATTTTAAGCACCAAAGATTATCTCAGTATAGTTTTACACTTCTTTTCTCCAGCTTCTTTCTAAGCCTCTCCTCCTCCTCTTTAAATGGCTGTGGGGGGTGTTGGTGATGACTGTATAGTAGTGACATCACAACTTCACCTGAGTCATGACTGCTTGTTTTAAGGCACAGTTTCTGAATACAGGCTGTGTATGTTTCTCAGTGGACTGAGTGTTTTTGAAACATTGGATAATATAAATTAATTATATATTAATACATATATTATATATTAATATAATATTATATATTAATACACTCTCTCCTGTCATACAGTAAAATATATAGAGGTCTAATAAATCTATAAGTATTCATTGGAATTAAACTGCTTAAATTTCAACAAAAATGTAAATGTGTGTGTAAAAATGTGTGTTCTAAAACTTTTGAACTGTAGTGTATATGTAAAGAGTCACCACTAAAATGTGTTTATGTGATTTCACAGTTCCTCTTGCCTTTAATAGCAGTGGAAATATTATTGATACACACATGAAAATGTTTCAAAAAGTCATATCTACCATATTTACTTTCAGTATCATCATCTTTAGTATATTTAATTCCCTTCCAAGGCTCCATATTAACAGTGGATTTATCACATTGCACACATATTAAAGTGTATTGCTCAGCACTCAACACACAAACAGAAAAAAACATCCAGTATGTCTATTCATTTTTGTAATACTCATTCCATCTAGGTTGCTTCATTAAAGCTATAAAATGTTCAGAGGATGTCATCAAAATGCAAAGTACTTTTGGAGCCTGGATGTCGGATGCAGACCAGCAGAACGAAGGTCGATACTGGCAGGCCCAGCATTTTTCAGGTGACATACGGACCATTCATGATTTTCCATTCATTGCAGGGGTCTGTGGCTTATTCTGGAATTAACAAATGAATTTCTACCCCCAGGTCGATTTTTGACAGAGCACAGGAATATTTCTGCATTTCAAAATATGAGCACTAAAACTATAGACATCCGGAAGTTCTACCAAGGCTGTGGCCATGTCATTTACAAAGGCTCCTTTTACTTCCACAATGCAGGGACATACAGACTTGTAAAGTAAGTGACCTTAACACTTGAGACTTAATAACTCGCCACTCAATGAAACCTTCAGCTCCTTAACTTATCTAATGTTTTACAGATTTGACCTGATCACCAGGACAACGAACACCCTAATCATGGCACGCAGCCGATACAATAACCTGACATATCTTTTCCACAACTCAAAGACTTATTTCAAGTTTGCTGTGGATGAAAATGGACTGTGGGTCATCTTTGCGTCAAACACAGGTGACAATGTGATGGTTGCGAAGATAAATGATGAGAGATTCTTTGTGGAGTCCATCACCAACACGGCCTACCCGACAAATAAAGCAGGAAATGCTTTTATTGTGTGTGGGATTCTCTATATCACAGATGACAGAGACAGAAGAGTGACGTACGCATTTGATTTAAAGACAGAGAGTCCTCTGGATGTAAGTTTTGATCTGAGGCCAGCTAATGGCATTTTGGCTATGGTGTCATATTATCCCAACAAAAAACTTTTGTACATGTGGGACAACATTAGTGTGAAAATGTGTAATTGTATTACAGAGGATAATTAAGGAGTTTTTTTATTAAAGGTCCCATATCATAAAGATTTTATTTTAATTGATTTTTGACTATAAGGAAAGTCTATGTTGAAATTGGGGTTGGGTTTGATCGTTGGAATTCAAAAGAATTCTAAAAGAATGTTTTTTAAATAAAATAAAATGTGCATTAATGTCATCCTGGTTATTCTGCTTCAATCTGCTGTAATATATATGAAATAGATAAATATCTTCAGTCAGTCATTTTCTATACCTGCTTATTCCTCATTAGGGTCGCAGGGGTCTGCTGGAGTCTATCCCAGCACGTTACGGTGAGAGGCAGAGATACACCCCAGATGGTCGCCAGCCAATCGTGGGGCACACACACCATTCACTCACATACCTGCACACACTTGGTTCCTCTAAACTTTTAATTATATGACAAAATGTTTGCTTTGAAAATATTTATTAGTCTAATTTTACCACATTAAATGGTTGAACTGAAATACTAATTAATAATAAGATCTTATTTTTGGGCACGGTGGCCGGTGGTCTGGGACCTTTCTGTGTGGAGTTTGCATGTTCTCCCCGTGTCTGTGTGGGTTTTCACCGGGTACTCCAGCTTCCTCCCACAGTCCAAAAACATGCTGAGGTTAATTGGTGACTCTAAATTGCCCGTAGGTGTGAGTGTGTGAGTGAATGGTGTGTGTGCCCCACGATTGGCTGGTGACCATCTGGGGTGTATCCCTGCCTCTCACAGTAACACGCTGGGATTGGCTCCAGCAGACCGCTAGGATTGGCTCTAATGAGGAATAAGCGAGTATAGAAGATGAGATGAGATCTTATTTTCCCATCTGTAGGGAAATAAAAAAAATGAGCAAAGGGCTCAAGGCTACATACTGATGGATGAGTTTCTGCTCTCTGCACAAAAGCTAAGGCTGGATTACTGACTGGACAAAGCAGGCGGCAGTCTTAGGGCCACAAAAGCCAGAAGTTTCACTATTTGCAAATAGGTTTTTTTTGGTTAGAGGTTCTTTGTTATTAGCATGGCTTTAGGGCCTCTTGTAGTGTAGATTTACATAAAGGCAGGATGTGGAGGTGGTCAGGAAGGATCCTGATCTGGTCATTACAAAAGTGATGCAAATTACCTCTTTTTCACACAACTGAGAATTCTCATGCCAGTCCACACATTAGTGCTGAGGCCTGATCATTGGAGACAGATAATGCCTTCAATTTGTTTGGAGGCCTCAGTTTTCAACAAATGTACACTCTAGAAGCAAATGTGTTTCAAATTTGATCAGATATACTTAAAAGTTGAATGGTGTGTGTGCCCTGTGATCGGCTGGTGACCTGTCTGGGGTGGATCCCTACCTCTCGCCTAAAGTATGCTGGGATTGGCTCTGTGACCCTAGTGAGGATTAAGTGGCTCTCTGCTGCAAATATCATAAATTTAATCTGTATCTATAAACACTCATGACCCAGTAGATGTACCTTTAAAATCTCTTTTGTTCCTGAAGTCCTGCCCTGTGTTTTTCCCATTTACAGCAGTGTAGCCGCCCACGAGGGGTCCTTACCGGAGGAGGTGACCTGGTCTGGGTCTTATTCTGTCCTGGTGGGACCTAGAAGCTTCCGTGGATTGTTGTCACCTCCTCCACATATATCATAAATCCTTATAATTCTGGTATCCTATTTAATGCTGGACTCCGCAATTCCTTTCCTGTTTTAATGTATAATATTCCAACCTGTACACACAACGTCCACTGCAAGGTTGTCTGTCCTGGAAGAGGGATCACTCCTCTCCATTATCCTCCAATTTAAAGGGGAATTTATGGAGCTTTTTTTCTTGTAAAATGTGTACAATTGACTTGACTAGTTATGATCTTTACAAAATTAGCTCTTTATTTGCAATGGAAAACATGGGTTGTGTAAAAATCCAGAGGTTAGGGTTAATCTGAACAGTGTTTATATCCTGATCACACCTTAAGAGAGACATCATGTCCTTCTTTTTGAATTAAATTCAGCTTTTCATTTTGAATTGTTTTTCCTGTTTCTAGTGGGCTTGTTTATCTTCAGTGGATCTAGGTCTGTGTAACACAGGGAAGGCAGAGAGGATGTGCGTCATCAGACTCGCTCTGTGCTTGATTGCTATTGAGTGCATTTAAATAGCTTACTCAGACACGAACAATGAGCTTCAGGGACGGAAAAATAAGGGTGCTGAAATCTAATCAGAGGCTCAAGATGTATGGGTTTAAAGAGAAAAACATACATTGTACAGAGGAAACAGCACATACATGTAAATTAGACTCAAGTCAAAATGATACTTCTGTTAATCTTGGTTGTCACTAATAAACTCAAAGGTCATGTTCATTTAGATTTAAACTACTAGATAATTTACTATATTCCTATAGGCTTGTGACAAGATTTTATACAATCCTGTAAGAACTGTTTTTTTTTCACTTTTATTTGCAGTTATCTGGGGAAATGTAATTGTTCACATTTTATTAGTTTTTTTCACCATTTCTCATTGTTGTTAAATTAATTACAAGGGGTTCTGAGATACCTGCCTTTCATTATAACATCTCAGTGATTGCTGTATGATTAATATAGCTGAATATTATTATAAGAACGAATTAAACAAGGCCTGGACACCCACTGACATAGACCCTTACATGTTGCATTAACCCCAATCTGACTAGACCAAAACAAAAATCTCAGCCTACACTGGGATGCCAGGATTAACTATTTATTTGAAGTTTACATCAAAAAGTAAAAATAAAAAAGAACAATGTGTTTGGCATGTTGCTCCACCAGACGTGCTCTGTGCTCAAATTCCATTGAGTGCATAAATAGCTTACTCAGGTGCTGATTAGCAAACAGGTTCATGGAGTTCACTGTGACTACCTCAGAAAAAAACAACACGTACGAGCAATAGAAGTCACAATACATGCACAAAAAATGTAAATATAATTGTGAAAATAAATAATACAATTAGAGTAGAAGTACAAAATGCATTTTTTGGCTGTACCATCGCTAATATTGGATGAAAAATGAAATAGGGGTTGTCTACAAGAATATACCTGTCTAAAAAGGGAGTGTGTATGTGGCTTATGTTACTAATGCCTCAGCTTTGCCTGTAGACACAAAAACACAATAGAGATTAAATATAAAAGAAAGTTACATAATAACAGTTAATAATGATATGGACATCTGTGATCTTTGATCCAACATGGATTGCAAATTATACAGCCATGACTTGTGACATGGGGCGACACGGTGGAGCAGGGGTTAGCGCTGTTGCCTCACAGCAAGAAGGTCGCAGGTTCAAGGGTCTGGGACCTTTCTGTGTGGAGTTTGCATGTTCTCCCCGTGTCTGCGTGGGTTTTCACCGGGTACTCCGGCTTCCTCCCACAGTCCAAAAACATGCTCAGGTTAATTGGAGACTCTAAATTGCCCATAGGTGTGAGTGTGTGAGTGAATGGTGTGTGTGCCCCACGATTGGCTGGCGACCATCTGGGGTGTATCCCTGCCTCTCGCCGTAACGCGCTGGGATAGGCTCCAGCAGACCCCTGTGACCCTAATGAAGAATAAGCAGGTATAGAAAATGACTGACTGACTTGTGACATCACAAATAGTTTGAAAGCCAATTCTGGTTCAATATTTACCTGTACTTTTTCTTTCCATTCTTAAGTATATGTACTTCCAAACAGTGCTTTTCTTACCCAAGTACAATAAATATAATCACTCTTACTTTTATGCAGGTGTGACTTTATATACTTCACTGCTTGTTTGTTTATAATGGTCAAATCATCACCTTATTAAAATAACAGCCTATGTCATTTTTTTGACAAAAGTGAGTTTTTGTCCTAAATCGGTTTATAATCATAAAGGCTATAGGCTATAATGTTTTATAGTAATTAAGTCTAAATTTCCCAAGTTTAGTTTAACTAAACTAGCTAGCTAGCTCCTGGCTAGTCCACTTCTTTTTTCTATCTTTCTTTCTTTTTTTTTTTTTTTAAACTTTTTTCAATTTAAATGTGTTTATTTAAAAAGGGACATTGAGTATTAATGAGCATCTACATGAAATATGTTTACATGGCCAGGAAATTGCCTAAATGCCACTAGTATGTTCAAAAATTGTCACTTTATTCTATAATGTTACATAATTGACAGATCCTACACTGTCAAAGCCTATTCAATTGAAATTATTAATAAATATAATATTTTCTACATTTGAACATTTTTTGTGTTTCCCCAAAAAAACTTGAAAAAATGGCATAGGCCATTATTTTAATAGGGTGAGGGCATTCTTAATTAAAAAAAGGGTGCCCAAACGCAACATAAGGTGCAAATTACAAATACGACTTGAACGCACCCGGAAGTCCTCCCTGCTGGCCCCGCCTCCTCCTAAGCAGCAGATCTGTAAATATGTGGATGGGTAGAAGCTGCATAGACACCAGTGACGTCGCCATGTTGCTTGACGCCGTTTACGTGATTAGAACATCGTTGCCGCTAGCCGCTGTTTGTAGAGGGAAGGCCCGCTAGCCCACTGACTCCTCTACCCCGCTGTCATCACTTTGGGTTCGTCCCACCTGGGAAACATCGGCCTCAGGGAGAATTCACAGGAAAGGGACGCTGTGATGTTGTTGTGACACTGACCTGTCACACTTTAAAGCTGAATAGCCGAGGTGACTGACGTGAATCTGTTCGTGGAGACGCAGCCGCTTCCATCGCCCCCCTCTTTCCCCCCGTGAGTACAGCTAGTCGGTACCGTGAGTACAGCTAGTCGGTACCGTACATGTTGTTCCAGCCGTGTTGCTGCTGTTGTGTGAGCGCTATGCTAGGTTCAATGTCAGCTTACTGCTAACATAATTAACACAGTGCTCCTCCTCTCGTACCACCGGAGCCGTGTGTGATATTCACACCGTCAGACGCTCGGTGGCTCCGACTCGGGCCTAGATCACGTCACCGTTACCGAACATATTTACTCAACCCGCCTGTTTGTTGTAGGTGTTTTATATGAGCGTTAGCTAACCGGAATCACCGTCCACATTCAGCAGGCTTGACGCGGGTTAAACACGGTGTTTATGAAGTTGTTAGCATCACTAATGTGACCTGCTGTGCTAATGCTAACAGTGACGGTGAAGTTATGAAATGTTGAACCGGCCTCTCCTGTTTGTGAGCCTCCAGCTAATTTAGCCCCCCTATCTCTCGCCCTGATTCTCTAACTTAAACAAGTGATATTGACTTTCTTTTTGCTTTTAATTTTCAGGGTTTTGAGCCAAAAAGAAGAGTTATGTCCTGCCCATGCACTTCGGCTGCTAGGTTGTTCCTAAATACTGCCCACAGAGGTAAGAAGGGGAAAGTAGACCACCTGCCAGCTGCTTAGCTAAAGCTACATGACATGTTTGTTACAGCCTTAAAGTAGGTCTCCAGCTAACCTGCTGTTTGCTGTGTTATGTAATGACAGCAGGTGGAAACGTCAACAAGTGTTACAGCTAAGCTAGCGTTATTACATCCGCTTGCATCAGAGTTGGAACACTTGTAACATATTTTAGTATGTACAGGACACACGATGGCATATAATCACACCTACGCTAATGTTTAGCTTAGTACAGGTACGATAAAGTTGTTTTTTTTCTTGAATGTTGTCTGGTTGTTTTTTTTCTGCTTGACAAGTTAGGAAAACAAGTACACAACAAGACGGGAAAAACAAACGTGAAAACGAAAACAAACACATCTTCTCTTTGTCACACATTTTTTCTGTCTATATATATATATATATATATATATATATATATATATATATATATATATATATATATGAAATAGTTCATGGATGCTGTCATAAACCTCATTTAGTGCATAAAGCATCTACATATAAGTTGGAATGTCTGTAAATGGCCTTTGGTAGCATATGTCATAGTCATATGTCATTAGCCATTGATTAACAGTTGGTGCTTCCATTGACGTGCAATAAAATATTTTGCCTGTAGATATTAATGGCTGATCATTTTTTTCCCTTGGACTTTGACAACTCGGTTATTTATCCTTCTCATTGTGTAACATTTGTTGTTTAGGTAAAAAGAAGTATTTAAAATGTCACATGCATTGACGATTGTTTAAAACATCTGGTTACAACGTTCTCAGGAGTCAAACGATATACTGCTGTTGTTACAGGATTCTCCTGCTCACGGATTCATCTGTTTGCTCTGAGTCGTCAAGGGTCTCGGGAAACTCATTTACCTCCCCGGGTACGGGTGAGGTCGTTTTCAGAGACTGCTGTCTGCTATGCCTCTAAAGACGGGACAACAAAGGACGGCGGAAGTGATGGTGGGAAGGTAATCTCCAGGATATTTTTACCTCTAGGATACATTTCCACTGTTAAACACACATACCATTGTGTCCTGAAGTCAATGGTAATAATATAAATTGATATGTCGTGTTTACACAGAAAAGCATCAGTGAAGGGAACAGACTCTCTGGCTCTGGTGGATCAGGCAAAGGAGGAAATCAACTCCGATGCCCTAAATGTGGAGACCCCTGCACACATGTAGAGACATTTGTATGTAAGTAAACTTTAAATTATTGGACAAACATTCACCAGGACAACTACCCTGCTGCACATTATGAGTGAATAGTAATGTAGAAACTTTAAAATCAAGAGGGGTAAGTGTACGGGAATATGGCATAGAAATAATTAATTATACACAGATGTCACAGTTGTTTTGTTGGATTGGCTGAGCTGATGCAGGTAGAACTAATAAATAGGTGAGCTCAGACAGAGGCGGCCATTTATTTGCCAAACATGGACAAATAAAAGAAAATTAAAGGAAAATAGAGATGACGGTTGCAAGATAATGGTTTTGTCTCCAGAAAATGGAAGCATAGTGTCTGGGAAAATGCCTGATGCCATGGAACAGGGAAAAAGATGGTTTGTGCACTGGCTGAAAAAAAGGAAAGAGAGAGAAAGTATAGCTTACTGATCCAGGATATTAATAAATGTTTAGTTCAATCCCAAATTCTGTGTTGAAGCATTAAACCAACTTTGACACCTTTCAGTGTTAAAACTGTGAAAGGTAGACAACCATACCTATAAATAATGCATACCAATGGTATAACCACAAACAAACACAATCTAATTGTCATGAAGAATAATATGATATGACATAAGAGATGGGTTTCATTGCACCTTCTCTATTTTGTCATTAGCTGTCTGTTTTTGGATTGTTAGAGGGTGGGTGTAAGAACAATCAGATTAGTGATATCTGCCCTGTTATGGTTTTGCAAGTTTCGTTAAACTGACACATGAAGTTTGTGCCAGTGATGGATCAGGTATACTTCTCAACTGGCTGATATCACTGTCCACCTATTAAATTTGACATTTTTAAACTATTTTTATGACAACCTGCTAAGAAAACAACAAGGGCATATCCATATAGCTCCAACATCTGTTTCAATTCCCAGCTGGGTAATCATTGCTGCATGCTCCCCCCGAGCTCTTACCTTATTTCTTGTCTTACTACACTGGTTTAAATGAAGGTAAAATGGCAATAAATTAGACAGGAACTTGTCAGTATGGTTTCAGCAACTTCTATGTGATTAGCTGTTGAGCTGTAACATTGTTGATGAAATCATTAGAAGCAGGTGGCTAAATGTTTCAGTGTTTAATGTGCTATGTGTTGTTCTTTTGTAGCATCAACGAGATTTGTCAAATGTGAGAAATGC
The DNA here is from genome assembly GCA_030544235.1 of Lepturacanthus savala. NCBI lineage: Eukaryota > Metazoa > Chordata > Actinopteri > Scombriformes > Trichiuridae > Lepturacanthus > Lepturacanthus savala. Next base: position 14,198,423 of record CM060465.1, on the reverse strand, counting down.
CATCACTTTTTTGTGGTTTTGTCGGAAACTGACTCTAAGAAGGGGCTAAACAAAGAGCCAGAATCTGCTGCGGAGGCTGTGAAACTGGCATTTGCACAGAAACCTCCCCCTCCCCCCAAGAAGGTGAGACATCACACATTTAACTACACATTCTATTGCAATCATACCATTACTATTATACTTTTAGGCTGTTATACATGTATTAAATATATATATTTTTGTTTATTTCAGATATATGCTTACCTTGACAAGTATGTTGTTGGCCAGTCCTATGCAAAAAAGGTGTTAGCAGTTGCAGTGTACAATCACTACAAGCGCATCTACAACAACATCCCTGCTGGCAGTCGGCAGCAGGTGGAGGTGGAAAAACAGCCCTCTCTGACACCTCGTGGTCAGTATTTCTATCTATAAAAAGATTGTTTAAAAAACAATTCTACACAGGTTCTGTTTCAAATATTTCTGGAATGCTTTAGATTTATTTGACAGGTTAAGTGGTTGCAGAGTCAAGAGTCATCTGCTCTTAAACATCCACACAAATAACTGCAAACAGGCAGCAGCTGTGGTCTTCAACTGAAACCTGATCCTAATCTGTATTATTTGGCATTTGTTCAATATTCATAAATTATAGTTGATAGTTTGTATAAACTTCTTTCCAGGGCTGTATTGATAATGTGATAATAGTAATGATAATATTGATTTGGGTACTTTCGTCCTCTCTTTGTAGAGCTAGAGATGAGAAGACGAGAGGATGAATACAGATTCACAAGTAAGTGATTGGTCCTACATCCCGTGTCCTGCAGCGGCTCTAAAAGTCATAACATAATAACACTTAACACTTAATTAGACTTTTTGCCTTTATTTTCATCAGTTGCGCAAATGCCAAAATGTACAGATGTCTGTGATTCTTCAGTAGAGATTGAGTTTCATTTAAAAAAATATTTTGAGCAATGGATTGATGCAGTGAAATGTCTGCGTATAAACTTCATGACCTGTACTAATAAAATTGAGTTCATCTTTGACTGACCATGACAAAACGATAAGGAAGCCCAGTGACCCACATTCACATCTGTACTTTTGCTATTTTCAGCCCGGCCGTCCTCACTTAGTAGTTCCGCACTGGCACTGACTAAGGCACACATATTTTTAGTCTGTAAAATGTCACTACAAACATTTTGACACATACTGTACACCATCAATGAATGGCCTGTTTAAATTGTCAACAACATTACAGCACTCCTAGCGGTTCAGTAGGATCCAGCTCCTCTCTATGGTGATTTATGACATACTTCTCTAGAGAAGTTTTTTATTTTCATCCGTAGCAGCGGTCAGTCACGACACGGACCCTATGCTTTGTTTGTATGTTTGCAGAGCTGCTGCAGATTGCAGGGATCAGCCCTCATGGAAATGCGCTGGGAGCCTCCATGCAGCAGCAGACAAGCCAGCAGGCACCTCAGGAGCGGAGGGGTGGGGAAGTCCTGGACTCCACACACACCGATATTAAACTGGAGAAGAGCAACATCATACTTCTAGGTCCAACCGGCTCAGGTAACTTTTGTTTCCACATTGTTCTCAATTGTAATCTGGCTCAGTGAGCCTTATTAAAAGTTACAGTTGTGAGAAATGGTCAAAATTTATTTGTGATCATGGTTCCTGTAATTTTTTCACAGGGAAAACATTGCTGGCGCAGACGCTGGCACGGTGTCTGGATGTTCCCTTTGCAATTTGCGATTGCACCACACTAACTCAAGCTGGATACGTTGGAGAAGACATCGAGTCTGTTATTGCTAAACTGCTGCAAGATGCTAACTACTCTGTGGATAAAGCACAGCAAGGTGGGAAGAGCGATTATTTTCTTAGACTGATGTAAAGTTGTTTTTGTAATATGTTTTGAAGATGAAGCTGACAGAAGAACTGTAAATTCAAAGCATTAATCTAGTGTTTGTATTCCATGTATATACATTCAAGTCTGCATGAACATCATGACAAACATGGCTTGAGTTTGACGAGCCACAAATACTGAAGAATACTGAAGTATTCAGTTTTACATTTTTTTTTTTTTTTTTTGAATTTGCAATCACCAACCATGTTATATGTAGCTAAGGTTACTACTGTCTATAGTTATGCTGGCAGCTTTGTGAGGCTGTACTTAGCCACAGTATTGCTTTGAGCTAAATGTAAGCATCATATACTCACAAAGACAATGTTTACACCATACAGTCTTTTACTGATGTTTACATAGCCTGTTATGCTAATATATATTATTGTAATTAAAATATTATTCCTAGAAGAAGATATATAGACATATAGACATGGCAGTTTAGGTTAGGATCAAACTGGGATTAAACAAAGTAAAGGGTGTCATTTAGGGTCAGCTCAAAGTAAACTGTGTATAAATGTACAGTATATTTGCACTGAAGTTAAGAAGTCAAACTCAGACTTACATTTCATGTGCAGGTATTGTGTTTCTGGATGAGGTGGATAAGATTGGCAGCGTGCCTGGTATCCATCAGCTGAGAGATGTTGGAGGAGAGGGAGTCCAGCAGGTCACTATTCCACTCCTGTTACACTAAATAAAGCCTGTAATGCAAACACAAACTCATAGTGAAATTCAAGCCACAAAATGTGTTTGTGAGTTTGAGGTTGACATGCACTCAAATTACGGACTTGTCTTCTCTGTCAGGGGCTTCTGAAACTGTTGGAGGGCACAATTGTCAATGTCCCTGAGAAAAACTCCAGAAAACTGAGAGGAGAGACGGTGCAGGTGGACACAACAAACATCCTGTTTGTTGCATCCGGTGCCTTCAACGGACTCGACAGGATCATCAGCAGAAGAAAGAACGAAAAGGTCATTTTCACGCTGCTCACATTCACTTTGTCTCATCAGCAGAGATTCAGCCAAGGTTTCTGTTTTCCATCCCTGCTGCTAACATAACTGCCATGTGTCTTCGCTCCTCAGTATTTGGGTTTCGGGACTCCCTCCAACCTGGGCAAAGGGCGGCGCGCAGCAGCCGCAGCAGACCTGGCCAACACCAGCGGAGAGACGGACACTGTGGCAGAGATTGAGGAGAAGGACCGGCTGCTGAAGCACGTGGAGGCCAGGGACCTGATTGAGTTTGGAATGATCCCAGAGTTTGTCGGGCGTCTCCCTGTAGTCGTTCCTCTGCACAGCCTGGATGAAGAAACACTAGTCCGAATCTTAACTGAACCACGCAACGCTGTGGTTCCCCAGTACCAGGCTCTGTTCAGCATGGACAAAGTAAGGGCTCTGATATAGTGGAGGCTTCTTTAGAGTGTTGGAAATGAACAAAGTGTTTTTTTAAATTACTTTTCAGTAGGTTTTTGAATTAGAGACTGGATGACTTTTCCACAGATCTGTTTCGACCTGAATGACTGGATTCTTAAAATTGACATGTTTTTCTTTCAGTGTGAACTCAATGTTACTCAAGATGCCTTGAGGGCCATAGCTAGGATGGCTCTGGAGAGAAAAACTGGTGCTCGTGGGCTCAGATCCATCATGGTATGTTTATTTGCTGCTTGTATCAGACTTTAAAACTTGGTAAGTAATTTCACTTTGTTCTAACACTAGTCTTTTTTTTTTTTTTTTCTTTTTCAAACCACAGGAAAAGCTCCTGCTCGAACCAATGTTTGAGGTGCCACACTCCGACATCATGGCTGTTGAGTTGAACAAGGAGGTCGTCCAAGGAAAATGCCAACCGGGATACGTCAGGTAAGTCTCTTTCTGCTCACAGAACATGCCAGAGCTCAGATTCCTTTTATTTTGTTTGCTCTAGAACCGGAATGTCTGTTTCAATTTGACTTTCAGAGCTCCAGCCAAGGAGTCAACAGAGGAGGAGTACGACTCCGGCATTGAAGAGGAGAACTGGCCTCGGCAGGCGGACGCTGCTAACAACTGAACCACATGACACACATTTCACCTGAAGACGTGCTGTTTGAAATCATTAGATTACTATGAACCTTTTGATATCAGCTCTTTCTTACAGCCCCTGACAAATGAGCCGTGGACATTGTAGTAGACGTAATGAAGGCTGCTGGTTCTCATCAAGGAGTGTTTTCATGATGAACAAATTAAGAGTGTAACAAACGTGGGTCCTGTGCATCAGATGTTAATTCTCTAGCCATGCACACGCAGGGTGGACCTCTTTAAAATATTTCAATCTCTGGGGATTGTTAACATTTTATCTATATAAAGATAATGCAATTTTATTCATGAACAGATTTGTAGCTAGTTTATTTGTTTTCTCTTTTTTTGTGGTGACGGGCTGTAACAGCAAGGGAAGCAAATGGAAATTATGGGATCATACTGTACACATGGAAAATCTGGGGTTCCTTAGAAAGTGTAGCTGTGATGTCACCATGTAAAGCAATGCCTTAAATCATAAGGGCATGATATTCCATGAACACTGTAAATGTTGAGCTACACTGCTTAGGTAGCACTTGTAAGCAGTTTGTATGACATGAACTCTAATTAGGAGAACACCTTGTGAAGTGTAATTCACCAGCACACTTGAACGGAGAATAATAATTATCATTTTAACAGCCAGAATGGTTATCTTTCAGTGTTTTGCTTCCTCCTTTAGCCCACTCTTTAGGGAATGTATGTGTGTTTGCCTGCAGACTTCTGTCATAAGGCTGGATCAGGGCTGTGTTTCACTAAGGGAACTTCAGTGTAAATGAGGTTTTATCAGCTAATGCTCAACAAACACGACTGAATCTTGAGTATTTTCCAAAAACCTGATATTCAAGCTTCTTTGCCCTAACTGAAATCATATTTACATTTCACCAACTGCCCTCAAAGCCTGCTTTGTCAAACACCCCTCAGAACAGAAATATTTTTATTTTCTTTGTGTGCTCACCCCCAGCGTTGGAAACTCACCTTTAGTGATGTAGGCTGATCTCCTGTTACTAAATGGTACCTCGATACACCCGTCTGTAATCAAGACCTCTACCCTAAACGCTCTCTGAACCACGCTGCTGTACTCTTTTAAAAAGGAAAAAAAAAGCTGTTTGTGCTCTAAAACGAAATTAAACTAGATCTGTTCCCCCTTTGCTTTAAGTTTCCTTTTCTTTCAGTACATTTTCAAAACTGCTTTTCTCTATTTTCAGAGGTCTGTTACAGAACCTGTAAACCCCCCACCCATGTTTGTGAATCTTAAATTTATTGTGATTGTTAAAAATATATAAATAAAATGTATATCTCTGTACAGAATTTTAATAGTTTTCATTTAAAAACAAGACAAAGAAACTGTCTGTAGGCCATAATGTGAGGTCTCATACACAAATCAACACAGCAAACCAGACTGACTGTTGTACTACACTGTTACGCTGTCACCTCTACGTAATCAGCTAATCTCTGCAGAGTATCATGCCGTTCTTTGTTTCCCAATACCTCAGCATTTCCCTAATCCCCCCTCCAGGTCCACAATGAAATTACAAAATCAAACAGCCTGAAATGTGGTTTTGAACATGGATGATACAGCTCCAGTCTAATTAAATATTATAAAATATTGAGGAAAAATGTTTTTTTTTTCTTTTTCACTGTTAATGTATTGATTGTAGAACAAAGGGATTAGACATGTTATATGTGTATGTATCAGTGTATTATAAATATATAATTTTTATGACTTAAATATTTCTATAGTCCTACATATATAAATAATCCATTGTTTGTACTAACATTTCCAGGTAGGATTATAGCAGCAGTCCGGGGTATTAGGCCCATTGTAAACAACTCATATGATGTCAGAGGCTTAGTGATGAAGAGCTTTATCACACACGGTGGTGTGTGCGTGTTAGTCATTATCTACTAGTCATCGCTGCTGGTGATCCACCTGTCAATGCTTCACAGAGACCAAGAGCGGCGAGGAAAAACCTGACAAGAGGTAAAGAGCTGATGAAAACTAAGTGACTGATGGTTCTGGTTCTGTAGATTTAATCCCAGGAACACTTTGGTGGTTCTTTCTGACGCAGGTGCATCTCCAGTACGTTTCAAGTACGATGAACGCTCTGGACGACGTCCCGTTCCAGACCCCTCTGGGACCACTGGAGGAGGAGGTTCAGCTGGTGACTGCTCCAGATCTTACTATACCAGACTGCTATCGCATCCTGCGACAAACTGAGGTCACGTTTCTTCTGGTTTTGAAATGTCCTTCAGTTTTATTGATTTAGGCACTCACACGTTCTCTCTTAAACAATTCCTTTTCAATAACACATAATTTTTTCCTCCTTATGTTAAAACTTCAGTTAAATTGTTAGATAAATGCCTTGTTTAAAGTACTGGGGTCCAGTAGGCCCGATGTCATTCATCCCTATGCAATTCCTGGTCACTACATCAGACTTGTTACAGCCTAAAAGAAATTATCATTATTAAATTATATTATTATATATAATTTAATAGAAAGTAGCCGGACCCTATTATAATATATTATTATTAAATTATATCCGTAAATATCATTATTACAGTTATTATCATTAGATGAATCTCGATTAACATGTTTTGTCAAAATACTGTATTGTGTTCCTACTGAAAGGTGTTTGGGGGCTGCAACATTTGATTAGTGACAGAACCCTTCGTGCTGTTTTTATGGAAACACTTTGACATGTTAGAGAAAGAGAAGTCTTTCTTTTCGTTTTCTGCAGTATGGATTCAGCCTGGAGAAGTGGATTCTCACTGGGCAGCAGCCGGTCTGTGTGAACGCGTCCTGCCCCCCTTACTGGCTGATGTACAGCAGCCCACAGGTGAGCCGCAAGGTCAGCGACCTGTGGGACCGCAGCAGCCGGCCCCGCAGCCACAGCATGAGCTCCGCAGACACCCGCCGGCCACACCACCGCACCGTCAAGTTCCTCATATCTGACCCCAAGGACGACGACGAAGGCCTGGACGAGGAGGACAAGGAAATCCTCGCCAATAAAGACACTCGCCGCCACAGGAGTGCGGAGCGGCCCCGGGGCTTCGCGCTTAAAGACCCGCTCTCCAGGGTCAAAGATATGGACTATGGCCCTCCCTCCGGCCTCTGCAGACAGGACTCACGTCAGAGCCAGAGAGGCAGCTTAACCTCCCTGCACGCAGCCGAGCAGCACAGGTCACAGCAGGTCAGCCCCTGCCCTCCCGAGCAGAAGAAGTGCAAGAAGAAGCCGCGCCCGCTGGGGAGAAGGATCTCCCAGAACGCCCTCCCGACCCGGAGAGGCCGCTCCCCGTCCAGGCTGCAGCAGCAGAGACCCTCCTCTGCAGGGCCTCTCGTCAGAAACCGCAGGCAGATGGTTGGTTTTATTCTGTCAGTGAAGAATATTTATTACACCTTTTAATGATTTGATTTCTTTTCCACCTTCTCGTAACCCACTGTGCTCGTCTGTTCCTTCTCTGCCGTCAGGCCCTGAGCTCGGGTGGGTTTCTCTTTGACTCGGCAGAGCTGTTGTCAGCACTGAGCCAGGAGGAGAGGGAGCTGCTGGAAACCATCACTGAGCAGGGTTACCCGCTGCGCACCGCCATTCTGGCGCTGCAGAAGACAGGCTACCACAATCCAGATAAGGTGGGTCCTGTTTTGCTTTGTATGCTGTTCGTTAATCATCTTTTAAAGGTTAACGAACCCTGATAATGCTTCAATAAAATGCTGCTGCGTTGCCTTATCAACAGATAATTGTAAAATGAAGACCTGCACATGATCAAACATGGCTTAAAAATGTTTAGACTTAGAGCCGAGTATGTGATCAGATAAGTTGAAGAGGACAGACACCGTGGATCCTTCATTCATTTTAGGCTCACAACATGGAAACCTGGGGCTGTGTTACTGAAGAATCCTCTCAGAGCTCCTGTTTCTTTTAAAAGATGTGATTGGTTGATTGTGAAAACTGGATAAAAATCATGGGCTGTATGTATAGTTAATAAAAATATGTGTATATATAATATAGTGTAGACTGTATATATAGTGAATATATATAATAAAAATACACACTTGATTCTGAGCATAAAAGGCATCGAATCAGCAGACCTTATCATAGAATCTAATCTTTATGAAGAGAAATCTGTAATTATAAATAATAGCTTACATTAAAAGTCTCTAAAGCCATACTTTAAAATTAACCCATAAAATATCCAAAAACTCAGGTGCACTTGCACAGTATTAAACAGGATTCCTATATGATACAATCTGTAGCATTTAATTAACTCAATGTTTGGAGAATATTTCTCCTGCCTCTTCTTTCAGTCTTTCTCTGCTTAAGAAACTTCCCTGAGGCTCTTTAAAAGTCCTCCTCCCTGCACTTAGATTTCACCATGAGAGATAAGATTCTTTAGTAATACATTTTCCTTTACTAGGATTTAGTCTTAACCTTGAGAGGAAATTCTGAGAATTTGGTCACTAAGAGCAACTCAATGCAAAGAATCTTTGGTACTATGGCTCCAGGCGTCTTATATATGAGTTTAATATTGATCTTTACTACTAATGAATCCATTACTCTTACAACTACTTGCATGAATCATACTTCATCAAGGCCAAACGTGTCATCCTCAGAATAACTTCTTTCATCTACAGATCCTAAAATACCTGGTTGCCTGCAACCGTCTGTGTGAGCTGGGTTACGATGAGGCCCAGGTAGAGGAGGCCTTGGAGATGTTTCAGGACTGTGAGAGCAAGGTAAAGCTCGTTTTACTCATCAGTGGATAAATAAGCAGAACAGATTTGCTTTATCTGAATTTGTGTGCATTAATACTGAATTGTTGTTTCAGGCTGCAGAGTTCCTACGTCTTCTCAATCAGTTTAACGAGATGGGCTTCCAACAAAGTGCAATCAAAGAAGTGCTGCTTGTCCATGGAAATCATCGTGAAAGAGCGCTTGAAGAACTCATGACACGCATGGCTTAAAACAGAACGTTCCTATTTCTAGTCCACGTGGAAAAGGATTCACATGTATAGTGTGTGAGAAATGTACTAAAAATACTTAACAGATACTGCCTTCCTTCATTATCTCAACATCTGTGCAACTCAACTAGAGGCTAGAATTAAATATCCCAGTGTAGTCAGTGACGCAATAATAGTTACACTTCATAAGGGTTTTCTGCTAAAACTTTTATTTAAAAGTGTGATTTAAAGAAGGAAAAAGCAGGTTTCTGAATAGCAAATTTAGCTGTCATTCCAGCTGGAAGAATGCAATCATCGGCTAACTGCTACAGTACAACTAAAGAAGCCAAAAAAACTGAATACCCATAGAAAAAAAAATGTCAAAAAGCCACAACCGCCTTGGTACAAATATCTTACCACAAAAATATATACAGCAAAAGAAAGCAGCACTGACAAGAAATGAGGTCTAATGAAGACAGCTCAAGTTTAAAAAAAAAAAATATTTACATTTTTTTGTAAGAAGTTTACAATAAAGTTCCCTCTTGTCCACTTTAACTAGACCAAAGTAGTGCTGAGCTGGATGATTCCTGGTGCAGCTCCGTCACTGCTGACTGACAGTGGAGTTCAGCAGTCCTGACTTCACAACTGATTTAGAACCCTTCGTGAGTTCCCTCTGTGAAAAACAGCAAACAGAACGGTCAGTATCGGTTCATGACAACAATTAACATGTCCAATGTACAAATATATACGTTACCATGTGTCATAGCAATAAAATACTATTTATTTTTGCAAGAAAATTTCTTATTCAAAAATGGCATTTAGAATAATTTAAAACTAGCCCACAGACCTAGTACTTGAGTTTAGATTGTTGTGTGAACTTTCTATCATGTTGAACTGCTTTACTTATTTAATAAAAAGAATGTATATGTATCACATAACTGTGTGTATTTTGTACAGATTAAGGATATAGAAAAACATACTTTAAAACAAATTCAATATAATATGCAGCTTTAGCCGAGGTGTGCAACATGGCCGGAGGATTTTTAATTATTTTAAGTTTCTTATTTGTCATCACGCTGGGAATACAATTCCAAAAAGATTTCAAAATTGGAAGAAAATAATTCTAAAGACTAATAAATTAAGGTGATGCCAAATGATGAGCTTAAAATGTACAATACATACATACTGACTGGGGAAATGTTGCTCTTGAAGGCACCTTCAACTAGTGTAATGCAGGAAAATTGATTGTTTCCTGCATTAGGTTTAGGTTAAGAATAATCAAATGCAAAACAGCATTTACCGCAAATTCCATATAGGAGCCAGCAATAGAGTTTAAGGTGAAGGTGTGATCTTGTGTATCCTGAGACCTTAGTGTGCCACTCGGAGTATTTCTATTAAGATGAGAGAGGTTCTCCTTGTTCCGGTCGAGTGCACGGGGAGTCTTTACGTATCCAGGGGTTCGCACACCAAGACCCTAAAAACAAGTAGAAGGTTCATTTTTTTTTGTGCCAACTCATTTATGCTTTTTTTTTTTTTTAAATTGAGGACCATAATTACATGAATGATTATGTGACTACAGACTAGCACATCAGTAAATCACCATGATCAGTGCAATCTAATACAACAGCTCTGCTATAAATTGTGCTTTTAAAAAGCTTATGTTTTAATTTTTTATTTCAGAAAGCTCATAATGCTTTTTCTGTGTTTGATATTGGGGTTGTAGTAGAGGTACATTTTTATGTCTTTCAAGTATGTTAATGGCATGAATGAAACATTAAGAACATTTTTTTTTAAATATAATGCACACCAACACATCACCAGCCACTACGATCCATATAATAAACATTGTAGTAGAGCTGTGTGTTGATTGTACAGGTTTTCTTAATTAGGTACTTGGTGAGTGTAATAATTCTCTGAATTTGACATTTTCAAATGATAATTTATAAATTCATTAAATCAATAAAAATGGTGACCATGATTTTAGACGAATGCCAATTAAAGTGCATCTCAAAGCAGAATTCATGTAATAGTCAGGCATCATAGATTTTATCTGAATATTACAGTGTTTCAACTGACTGCAAGCATTGGCTAGCATTTAAAAAACAAAAATAAAGATTTACAAGTGTATGCATGTACAACCCAATTAGAAATGGACAAAATATCACATCCTCCCAAACTCAGATACAGTGCTAACATGTCTGACAGGCCTTTGATGTGAATTCCGTCACTGACATGAGTCACATGCTCGTTACCTTGTTGCTGGCGGACAGAGGTGGTTTCTGTATTGAGGACTGACACATGGTTCCACTGGAGCCTGAACTAAGGAAGCTGGTTGGAGTGGAGAAGGTCGAGGTGCCGTTGAGCTGCATATTTAGAAGAAACACGTTGAGTTGATTTTTGATTCCACTCACAAATCCCTGCACATGCAATAAATCTGATCCCACTGCAACAGGACGTTACCTTTCTGAGTTTGACAGGTGTGGGAGTCCCTGCCATCCGCCTTTTGGACGGAGTCCTCACTGAGGTTCCATATAACATGTCCTCCTGAGTCTGTCTACTTTTCTTCAGTTGCTATTTCCAACAATAAAAGAACAATTATTTTAACACTTTTGAGAAAGGAAACGTTTATGGAAATTAGTTTTTAAAGAACTTATTTTCATACCCTTTCCAGTTTCTCCTTCTCCTTCTCAGAGTGATGGTGATCCCACTGCTGCTGCACATACTCAAGAAATTTCTGCCCATTCACCAGGAACTCTTTGCCATGCTCCTGTTCCCAATCATCAATTTGGGCCTTGAGACTCTTTTCCAGCTGAAACAAGGAGCAAACACTGATTTTTTTCTGTGAAAATATGCATTTTAATGTCATTTCTAAAACCATCTTCATTTGTGATGATTGTGTTATGATTTATGTTTGAATATCCCCACCCACTGACCAAAACTGGTAATGCGACCAACAACCTGAGCCATTTCCACAGCCTCACATAAGGATTAGCTTCACCCAGCTCCCAGGAACAGCACTGGGTGTTAAACCATTTTTCTTCCTAGTGGCCAAACTGCTGAATTACAGTATGGTGTCTGTCATGTGATGCTATTGGGCCCAGAAATCATTATTCCCCATCCACTATCATGAGGAAAAGAGAGGCTGTAGAATGGCAGATATAGTTTTCTGTGCATCACAATTCCCTCCAAAAATGATTTTCACCATCAGCAGCTTATCTCTTTGGAAAAGTCTAGAAGAACCACATGATTGAATCATTTCAACCTGGTTGATGGATACAAACGTTGCATGATTCTCAAATAGGTTGTTTACGAAGGCAAAAAACACATGAATTCGTGCCACATATTTTTTGTATTGTACTTGGAACAAAACAAGCAGCATTCATTTGTTAAAGGTTTTTCCATTTGTAAGTCACATTATATATATTTGTGAATACTGCATTTGTAAAACATTTTTTTCACAATACTATAACAGAGCTAAACCAGAAGCAGCCGTCAGGTCTCTGCTGCTCCATGGGTCCAGCTTGTACAGGGATTTCTTTACAGTGGCCATTTTTCCTTCATGCACCACTGAGAAACTCACAGGAACATGGTTCTGTCTCAGTCGCTGCATCTGGATATTATCGAACCGTGGCTTGACCTCATTTGCATTCTTGCCATTTTATTTCATTTGACAAGCGTGTTTTAAACTCCACTAACAACTTCTCTTATAAGCAAATAACCAACCAACCCAATCTTGTCTATGTGTTTAGATTAGACAGAAAATGTCAATAAAAGTCACATTTAAACATGTCTTTACCTTAGGCAAGCTTTTCTGCAGGTCAGCTCTCTGCTTCTCTTCTTTCAGAAGGTTCCCACCCCTGTTGTTGAACCTCATGGGGTCATTGGCTTTTCTCTGAGATGCAAAGGAACATGTTACCACACCAAAAAAATAATAAAATGGACGGTTTTCCCACTAAAGTCAATGTTTAATACTCACATCAAGCTCCAAGTATAAGGTCCAGTTCTCTTGCCACTTTGTGACTCCATGAAACAGCTCTTTGTGGTCCTCGAAATACTTCTTCAGAGTGTTGACCTCAGCCTCGTGCTGGTTGAGCAGCTCCTCTGTGAAATCATCTGTGGAAAGAAACATATTGAGACAAATGCTCCCTCTGTGATAATCAACTTTATTCAACGCAGACAATGATTTGTCAGTTTAAAAAAAAAAAAAACAAAAAAAAACACAGCTTTTACCATCATGATACGACACAAACGCTTGCTGTTGTTCCTGGCTGTAAAAGCATTTCTCCCATAGAAGGACAATCTCAGCTCTGATGGCCTCAGTGATTTTCTTCATGCTCTGCATTTTCAGAACCTCCAAACGCTGGACTTCAGCACGGAGCTAGAAGGGAAGAAAAACGCTTTATCACAACTAGTTATGAAGGGTTAGATGTCCTCTATAAAACAATACACACTACTGCAGTGTCTGAAATGACTAGTAGCAATGTTGAAAATTAACTTATAGACTTCTTACCGCCTCAATGTTTTTCTTCTTTGACTTCTCCATATGCTCAGAGAAGGATTCCTTCTCCTCTTGGGGAATCTGAAGTCTTTCCCACAGCTCCTGGACCTTAGTGCGAAGATCTGAACAACAGAGCTCATTCTGAGCCTTGCGTTCTTGTAACTGGGAAATAAAAGACATGCATGTATTTAAAAGAAAAATAAATAAAAATAAATAAAAGAATGGATGTGATACATGAAGTTTTAGGGTGTTAAATCATATTTCCTATAACACAAAATTACCTCGCTGAGGAGCAGTTTAAGCGCATCAATGTTGTCATTTGACAGACAAAACGCCTCCTCATCCTCACACATCACATCTGATTCAAAACTGGTCTCTGGGTGGCGCTCTAGATCATCCATGCATGAGACGATCTCCTTCTTCAAGCTCAAAAATTCATCATGTCGACGCTCCTGGAAAGACAGTTACAACCATGAGTGATACAAACCCAGGTTCACAAAAACTAAACAAGTTGTTGAAAATAGAAAGTCATTAACAACCTTCTCTTTGGTGAGCTCATCCAGGTGGGCATGATATGCCTCGAGTTGTTTCAGGGATGGGACAGATGCCTGGTCAATGCAGAAGGGAGTGGTGCACATAATATCACAAAGTTCACTGTCTTTGGCTGTCAGGGCCTTAAGCTCTTCCATTCTTTGCTTCTTGTGCCCCCTCATCACCTCAAGACGAGTGCGGCTGTTCTTCTCCATCTGTAACATGGAGCAGCCATCCTCCTCCTTCAGGAAAACAAAAAACAAACAACAAAAATCAGGCAAAATCTAGAATAAATAGCAAACGTGTTCCTAAATGTGACTGGTTGTACCTCAAATGGGGGCAGCTGAAGTTCACCGCACAACTTAACAAGTTCCTCCTGACAGGTCTTTATATTTTTCAATAACCTCTTCCTGAGCTCCTCCTCCTCAGCAATCATAAGATCCAGCAAACCCTGTAGAGCAAAGGAATTTAATCAAATCAAAAATGTGTGAGTTAGTTCACTCTACGAAGTCAATACTTTTATTCAGCAGCTGATGTGGGACTCACTTTGATGTGTTTGTGAACATCGTTGGTTCTCATCAAACGCTGCTCCTCTGGAATCCCTATTTCTTCCCAAATGTCCTGCAACTGGATCAGTGCTTTGTTGAGGTAGGCAACAGACTCTGCTGCATGGACTTCACTGAAAGACAAGTGTTGGAGACGGTCAGTGGTCTGGACTCAGAAGGCACCAGGCTTGTTTTAACCCATTAAAGCCTATGGGCCTTTAAGTCTATGACTGTCATTTTATACTTAAAATAAAAAATCGACACGTTACTCAGAGTTTTTTTTTCTAATGACATGATGGAAGACAACTTGGACAAAAGGTTTTAAGAAAATTATGTAAGTTTCCAAGTGTTTCCTGTAATATGACGTTGTCGCCTTCCTGCTCCTTCCGCCTGAACATGGAGAAGACAAACCTTCCCAGGAAGAGGCTGTTTTATTTAGATCATTATGATTTTCAACCCTGACATGTATATATTTATTTAATTACTCAAATCTCGAGAATAATCCCCCAAAAGAATTTTGTACATAGGATAAATAGGTTTTTGTTTATGGGCAGATTTGTGCAAGCAGCAACTATACTAGCTATTAAAAGTTACTTTCTGCAAAGAAATAGTACAAAATGGAAAAGAAAATACATAACATGCTTGTTAGTGACTCATCTGATATAATTATATGCAAATCTTGAGTAAGTTAAGTATAAAGTGAGTCATAGACTTAAACCTTAAATGGTTTAAGACGGAGGTTATTCTTCAACACCAGATACCAGTCAAACAGGTTATTATTCATGAGAATCTTCAATTCTACGTGAATCTGTGACTCGCTAACACCAGATAACCAGTCAAACTCGTGTATTATTCATTTATTTTAAATTCGGTAACGTTAGCTAATGCTCCCGGTATCTCAGAGCTAACGACACCGTCAACGCCTCGACGGTAAACGAAGCGAGCTAACTCCAGCTAGCTTTGGACGCTATTACTTACTCTGACATTAACATTATCTTAGAATAAGAGTAGTAAGAGATTAAAAACAGAAAGCATCAATACCGTCCAGAATCATTCATTGCAACATGAATTCTCTCTGTCCGCAGCGTGGAACCGGCGGCGTGCGACTACTCACCGTACCGCTGCGGCTCCGGTAACGTTAGCTTTATAACCAGTTCAATAATTAAATATCCAATTAATTTAATATTGAAAGACACTGACCTCCGTCTCATGTTGTCACCGCAAACCACAACGATTTTCTTAAGAATAATATAGATATATATATAAAGTGGC
This sequence comes from Lepturacanthus savala, assembly GCA_030544235.1. NCBI lineage: Eukaryota > Metazoa > Chordata > Actinopteri > Scombriformes > Trichiuridae > Lepturacanthus > Lepturacanthus savala. The sequence goes on along the minus strand of CM060465.1, from coordinate 14,182,723 downwards.
CGTAAGCAGCACCAATAATAGACGTTACTGTCTGCTACGGTTCGTTGCTACCAATTTGAAATTTGCACCGAAACAACATAGGGCTCTGATTGGCTAGATGCAATGACGTCAACGCACAGTTGTGGGCGGACCATACATTCAAATGTGATGCGTATCCATGCGTCATACCGTCGCCACCTTGATCAGGGGTTTTGACTTGTTCCAATGGTAGAAAACTCCATGAAGAGCTTTAGGGTATACTATTTCACAGGTGAGTCGTTGTTTTACGCTATTTCATCGTTACCAACTTGACATGTAATGTAACTAAGTAGCATACGCTGCTCTATTACTATCAGAAATGCATGTCTGACATATAAACAAAACAAAACTCCATGAAAACATTTAAGTGGAGATAATAAGACCTGCTTCTTCAATGTGGATGTATGTTTCCTAGAGGCAAATCAACGTCTTTAACTGTGTTTATCAAGGTCAATAAAGTTGAATATTATCTCATATAAATAACAAGCATGCAGACAACAATTTTAAACAAAGAAAAAAAGCTTGGCCAAACATATTAATACAAGGCACCAATTGCATTAAACCAAAACATTTTATTATATAATATGTCAAGGGAGAGGAAACACCTTCCACTCCTGTTGTTGGTAGTACTAGATCTGTGCCTTCAGACTGGACCCACATGCACATGCTGTTGTAGTTTAAATATAAAAATATTCAGCTCATATGTTCAGCATGCACATTATAAATATATTTTAAAAAATATTTTAAAAAGTTATTATTTGAGTCATGATTAAAATACTTGGCAACGTAGATCCCCTTCAGGTGGAATATGCAAAAAAAAGAACAACAACTTAATGACTTTGATTTTAAACACAAACATTTACAGGAAGGTGAGGTTATGAATTGAGCCTTGCAGATTATAATATATCTTTAGAGTTTAACATGTACATGTGTGTAATAAATACAGACATTAATACATATATATCAGCTGCATAATCACACACCACAGTGAAGTCATTTGACTTGATGATGGGTGATATCATCAGTTCCTGCTCCACAGGCGGTGGTGTCGGGACATGGTCCAGATCACAGTCAGAGGAAGCGTCTGCTGAGTCCTGTTTGTAAAGATAAACACAGCCACCTAACAATCATGATGAACACTGACGTTATGAGTTTACATGTAATTGCATATTTCCTGTAAATAAACAAAATTAATTCTTGTTAAATTACATAAAAATCAGTTGACTGACAGACATGGGAACTGTTATAGGAATCAGTGAATAATAATGTATGCATCATGTAGTACTCACAATATGATCACAGATTTTGATTAAGACTGAGTAAGAAATTTTATCTGATTTTTATCAGATTTTATCTGATATTTTAGAGTTCATATCTTTCACCCACCACAGTTTCAGAATAGTTTCATAAATATTTTGCTTGTTTAATAGAAAGATTATCCAACAGAAACAGAGAGGGGAAGAAAAAGGTTGTCCTGTCTTTTATTAAATGTAAGATGGATATCCAACAGAAAATGGTAAAATGCTCAACATATCTAGCATAAATATGCTCACATATTTAACTATTTAAGTGGCATTACTTTAAGGATGATACAGATAAAACTGACATCTTGTTCTGATTTGAGATCTTGTTGCTTTGTGGATCCAATTAACAAATGATGTGACTAATGACTAAATTAACCAAGGAATAGCCTTGCTAGACACGAGATAATTTGGCCTTTGTAATAAGATGTAATATGGTCGAAAGATGACGTCTGTATGCCAGCTAACACAAATTCATGCGATTAATTTGAAGTAAATGTAGTGATATCCGAAATGCTGCTAACCATCGCTAACTCCATTTAACGAGTTAATATCGAGTTAATACGATTGACATTATGGATACATATGATATCACTACTGATTCATGACAGGTCCGCGAATGTGTTAAAATATAAACATAAATCAGTAATGCCACCAACTTACCAGCGAGTGTCCATAGTAAACAATGAGTTTCAACGCTGGAAATGCAGTCTTCCCCCGACACAAGATGGCGACCGCGCTGACGCCTTGTTCAAATAGTCAGCAGCGGATAAAGCAGCTTATGTGTATAGTCTATGGCCTCTCTTAGTTACACAGCCTATCTTCTCAGTCTATCTCCCTGACACACCCAGTCCCAGCCTGTAGGAAACGTCCAGCCTGTAAAGACCAAATGAAGAGTAACGTGAAGCTGAGTATCGCAATATTATGGATCTCAATTTAGATAAGTCGCCACAGTCAGTATGACACAGCTGCCTTTTGCTTTTCTTTGATGTCACAGTTAATTGAAATACATGCTCAGTTTTAACTTGTGGCTAAATCACAAGTTGTAAGGCACGTGCATGTCAAAGGTATTTTATTCACATGACATTGTTATACAAATACTATAGACATTAAGTTTAATATATTCATATAATATGTAGTGGTAGAGGGTGTGGTAGAAAGTAACATTGTGCAAAGTGCATTTACTCAAGTACTGTACAATAAATAAACAATATTGAGGAACTTACTTTTTCATTTAATGCTACTTTATACTTCCACTCTACTACATAATAGTTAAATATTGTACTCCACTACATTTATTTGACAGCTTTTACTTTTCCAATACAGACTTCTCACCCTAGGAAATATAACAAGCTTTTAAAATATTACACATTTTTAAAATAGTTTTAGTTCCACAGTTTCAAGGTTCACAATTCACAGCTCCAATAAATAGTGTTTTTTTTTACTAAGAAAAAAACAGATTGTGTATCACAGCTTTTTTCCCCCCCATTTTCTGTCTACTTCCATTAATCATAACATAGCAGCCACTCAGATTTATCTGGTGACCCTTTGAAGGGGCCTGACCCTTAGGTTGAGAACCACTGGACTAAACTAGATAACTGTATAAAGTTGTTGAAACTAGCTTTACCTCCAGCAGCTACTACAGCAACATGCTGCTAAACACTGATGCATCAGTGTTAATCATCTAATGACGTCATATATAATAGTTATATATCAGTCAGAGGGCTGAAATAAATACTTTCACTGTAATAATTAAAGTACATTTTCAGCTTATACTTATGTAGTGTAAGTATGATTTTTCCTGAAAGACTGTTACTTATAATGGAGTATTTTTATATTGCTGTAATACTTTCATTTAAGTTAATGTATCAGAGTATTTCTTCATGGTATATAGGTAGCATATCCATCAAGCTTCTTCTTTTGTCTACTTGACATGATTTTTCAGCCTTTTATTGTTCATATCATGTGTTTTGTATGTATGATAAACTGCATCACCCACTCTCTGCACCTTTTTTGCTCTGTTTTGTGTGAACATGCTTGAATTTGGCCTGCATGTGTGGTTGATCCTGCAGGATTCCAGGGCTCAGGGCTGATATTTGTTTTATCTAAGTTCTGCCACTAGAACAGTGAAAGAAGAGAGGAAAATGTGTCATATGTTGTACAGAGTGACAGTGAATACTCTGGTGTAAAAAGCAAGCTTTAAAACTGATTACCATGCAGAGATAGAGAGATATTATGCTGTGTGGACTGAAAAGATTAATTTCACTAAAGTAATTTCACAAAAGGAGTAAAACATAATGTTTAATTTACACACATGCAAGAAAAAAGTTACGTAAAGACATATGGATTTTTGTGACATATGGATCTTAAATCATCATTGTATATACACACACACAAACTCAAACCTGAAATGAAGCTGTTTATATGGAAATTAAATGCCACAGAGGAGGCACAGTGGCAGTACAAATAAATAAGTAAGAAACGTGGAAAACCAAATGAAATTGCAAATCTACAGGCAAAACATAATCTTGACAAGTTTAGTGATTTTCATTGTACAGAGACAGCCTTTGTTTCCACATCATTGAGGATACTGACGTAAATAGAGGTTCCTCAGAACTTCCTCACTGAACTGGTACGTTAGCTTCTTCTTTACTTTTTTAATCTCCCCAGTTTTACCATAGTTCCTCAGAGCCCGGGCCATTTTCTGGTACGTCATTTTTTTGCGGTTTCCTTTCTGCGTTCCCCAGTGGTTCGCCAGGGCTTCTTTGTGTTTTGTGGAGAACTGGAAGATGCCCTTGTCCTGGTCCAGCCACCAGATGCTGTCGCTCATTTCTCCGTTTCTTAGCAAGTCCAAAAGGAACTGGTACAAGCGGATTTTCTTCTTATCTTGATTGGAAAAAAAATAGGAGACCCAAGTCAGACAATTTTTTCCAGCAGTTATCAGTTTTTCTAAGCTTCAGTATGACTTTCAGTGCAGCACATTAAACATGTCGGTAGAAATTTGTAATTGGAACTACGTACTAGCGTCTTTTCTTAAGGAGGCATGGCTGTGGTGTTCAAACTCATCCTCCCCTTCTGATACCTCGAGCGGGGGACTGATTCCTCTCTGTTCCTCTTCTGAGTAGTAATGGGCTGGAGAGGCCGGGGGTTGGTACTGGTAGCACAGGGATGAGGTGTAATATGGGATCTTTAAAAGAAATGTTAGGTCAGATTCACAAAAAAGAAGTGACAGAACCACATCTTTCCTGTTTGTTATTATACATGGTCTGACATTTCAGTTTAAACACTGTCATTGTGTTAAAAGAGGAAGTTAAAGCTGCCAAAATAGATTTCAATGCTCAGCAACACCACATGTTGTCGATGACATTTTAGTGAAAACATCCCCAAATGTCCACATCACACCTTGTATTCATGTCGATGAAATTATGTTTTGTTTTCAGAATCCATTATAATATGTTTAAAGTGCTTCCTGTTGTCTTTAGTTACTTTCATCCTTCTCTTACACAGTATTCAGCACTGGCTTATGTCCTAAATGGGTGTCTATTTATAATTAGCTGAGTCATTTATTAGTCAATCAACTGAATAATATAAGCAGGCTTCAATTTTAAAAAATCTTCAAAAGTTCTCTAGTTAAAGCTTAGTTTGCTGATTATTATTTTTTTCATTTCAGTGTTGTTTTTCACAATTTTCTGACATTTAATGGACTCTATCAAATGAATTGATTATCAAATAAATTTACCCGTGATAAATCAGGACCATTTTTTTGTAAAAGTAAATTTAAAAAAACAACAAAACTCTAGATTTTTTGTATTAATTCTGTTATGCTATATATAAATAAATGTCTTTTGAATCAGGAAAAATGTTGCAACACCACGTGTCACATATATATGTCACAATCATTGGTGCAAAACATCACTGCTGCTGATAATAATAAAATCACATCCAAAACTCACCTTGTTTCTTGTTGTAAAATGATGCTTTGGTTTTGGGATGACTCAACATTTATTAGTCAATATGTGTGTATACCAATTTTTGAAATCACACAGGTAGAGATTTTGTCTTTTTAATAGTTTCGCCATCATAGATTTAACTGGTGAACTCACCTGTGGTGACATGGAGAGAGGTGCTAGTGCCGGGTCGAGGTGGAGGGGCAGGGACTCGCTGCTGTAGCGGTACGGTGGGATCAGTTGTTGGGGAGACACAGACTGAAGCTCTGTGAGGTGATTTACTGGAGAATTCTCAAAGTCGGCCGACTGGACGCGCTCAGAGTGGAAGGTCCATCTGTGGTCTGGGAAGCGACAGCGGTTTAGTATCTTGGCCATGTAGCCATGAGCTTATTAGCGTTAAATCCAGTGATCTCACCTTCATAAATGTCTCCTACATTAGTGAGGTAGGGGTACAGCTCTGCAGGTGGTCGATAAGTCTCTGGCTCGTTTGGAGTCATTTCCTCTGAGGCCTTTGGGTGGACAATATTCAATTTTACATAGAAAACACACCTTGTATCACTTTGTGTCCAAAAATAGATGAAATAGGTTTTCTGTTATAAATACATGTTAAAACTGTATTTATATTACTTCTATTAGAGTATAAAGACCTAGACCAAGTCCATTGAGAAAGTGTATGTTAAGCTTCACTTTATCAGATCATGTCCTCACTAAACACAACTCAGATAGGAAGTCTTCAATCAGTAAAAGCCCCACCTTGCTGTCTACAATGACATTTAAATGTAACTCTAATTGAATTCCAAAGTAGAAACAGTGATAGAATCATATACTGTAGCATGAAAGGTAATAATACATTTACTCTAATAAAATTGTGATGGTCAAAGACCGAAAAACTACATCTGCTCTGTGAAAAGCTCAAACACGACACAATAAAGCGGTGTTACTTACAGACGATATGACATAGCCGTCCATCATGTAAACAAGGCAGCATGAGAATCTTCTTGTTTCTTGAAACTGGTGATGAACCTTTTCTTGTTGCTTCACCGACTAACACGCAATTGTGACTGAGCACCGACTTCAACAAAAAGTAGGAACTGAAAGTGAGAAAGAGCTGGACCCTATAGTCTACATTCATATGTAATTCATACAAATTCATACGATCAGCTAGTTCCTGAAGGCCTGGACCAATCATGGTAACCTGCACTTCCTGCATGTCCAAAGAGGTGTGATTGTTAAGAAATCCACGACAAAGCTTATTTTTGGAGATCAGATTATAAACAGTTACAAACGTACAAATGATTTTGTCTGATTTTTTGTTTTTTTCTTTTATATTTGAAATTAACTAAATATAATTATTCAAAATTAAATTATTGTGGCCCAGATGGGGATTGTAGGGGGAAAGACACATGTCAAATATAACCACTATGTTATCGCACATATCACACATGTTCAGTTCAACTTCCCCCCTCATCAATTTTAGTGCTGCAATGTAACCTCTGTGCAACACTGACACAAGATGAAAACCTTCAAGTAAAACAATAAGCTCCTGTAGATAAGTAGAAATGTTGTTCTGGCAGCGCAGCAGAAAATGTGATTCACTTATTATTTTTCTATCACGTTTTAGTCTGAACAAATCCCCTTTTAAAGATTTAGTCATGTAGGAATTTTCAAGAGTGACTGCACAAAGACACCCGAAACCAAAAGTTGAAGTTTGGGATCAGACTTGTTCCTCTTTTAGTTGGGAGATTATGGTTTTAAATTGAGGAAGTACTGACCATGAGAATGAAACCTGTGAAAACATGACAGAAATGGACAGTCTGTGTCCCTGTTACTTGTTCAGTTTTGTAATAATCCCCTCCCTTACCCCTTCAAAAAAACAAAGAAAAAGGCCCAGATTCAACGAATTATAGGCATCTTGCATCCGGTCCATGAGTTCTGCTCAGCGTTTGATTCCCCTTTAGACAGTTTTGTGCTTTTCATATACTGTGACCCGTCATGTTTTTCTTTATATGTGTGACCCTGGCTCCGTGGAAAGTTACCAGCAACAATCTGGTGGATGTGATGAAACTGTTTCCTGTTTCCAGACAGGACACATTAAACTGCACTTTGTGTGTTTTTTGTGTTTAATACTTGAACATTTTATACAAAGGCAGCTGAGGTGATAGAGTGGATGGTTAAAAATAAAAGCAAACATATTCAATTTATAATAAAATCACCTAGGGGACTGATGGGGGACACCCTCTTGTCAAACTTTGCTAATCTGTTCCTGCAGAGCATGATGTGCTCTAAGTGCAGGCCTGGGGCTCGTTGTGCTTTTTTTTTTTTTTTTTTTTTTTTTTTAATATTTGCTCTGTCTCCATCTACTGGATAGAAATGTTTGAGTGACCAGTATCTAGGCTAGACTGAGTTCAGAGGCAAGAGGAGACAACAAAAATAGCTCATCCGGGCCCCAAATTTATTTATCCCCTGCCTTTTGGAATTTGTCTGTTTTTTTTTTTTGTTTTTTTTATTTGGCGATGCTCGACAAAATCAAAGAAACGTAATCTTCGGGGGATTCCTCTGCATCTCAGATTTCCATGTATTGCTGAATTCCCTCCCCGCCTCAGAGACACTGACAAGCAGCATCCCGTGGCGGATTCCGTTTTTTTTTTTCCTTCTCCGTCCCGTGGAATTATCTACGGCAGCGAGGCGAGAGAATATTTTAAAACGCATGGGAACATGGCCGCGATGAGGACTTTGACCGTGGCGGGTCTGGTGCTGGCGTTCTGCGCGCTGGGGCTCATCGCGGTGGCGATCGGCACCGACAACTGGTACGAGACGGACGCGAGGAGGCACCGGGAGCGCTGCAAGAATTACTCCAACAAACGGAACGACCCCGGCTACATATACATCTCCAACAACAACCTGCCGCTCCGCATGCTGCCGAAGGAGAAGAACGTGGAGAGACGCGGCTCCAGCTCCAGCGTCAGCGGCGAGATGCTGCTGCGCGCTAAGCGGCACTTCTTGCCCCCTGCGCCGGCCATGGAGTCGCTCTGCAGTCGGCATTTCAACTCCACCATCACCGGACTGTGGAGGAAGTGCCACCGAGGGGGATTCGACTTGGAGACTGAGGATTTGATCTTTAAAGGTTCGGGGATTATTATTATTATTATTTCTTTTCTTTATTTTTTCTCTACAATATGGACATATATGATATATGTATACGTGTGTGTGTGTGTGTGTGCGTGTGTGTATGATAGAGAGGCGCTATCCATACAGTAAATACTTTGTGCACGAATGCGCCGCTGCTGCTGCTGACGGGTGCTGATGCTGCGCACAAGGCCCTACGCAGTAATAACATAGAGCGCAAAAACGATGCGATCGACACGATGCATTTAAAAGAGAGGATCAAGCTGTGGTAGCAGCAGCCTGCCAATATGCGTAGCTACAATAAGCTGCTCCACAGCGATGTGGGTGCGCGGGTGGGTGGAGGTGGAGGTGGGGGGTGTTTTTGTTGGGGAGGGTGGCAGCAGCAGAGGAGCCTCGTTGTTATTATAATATATACACCCCCCCTCCACTTTCTTTTTTCACTTGTGTGTGTTTTTTTGTTTACATCCACAGGATTGGTCATGCGCTGCACGCCGATAAAATACTATTACTCGTCGTCGGCGCTGCCCAGAAACCTGCCCATCAATCTGACCAAGACCATAAGGCAGGATGAGTGGCACGCGCTCCGTGAGTCAACCCCCCCTCCCACACACACACACACACACACACACACACACACACACACACACACACACATGGGCGCGCGCTTGTTTTGTTCATAATCTTGACGATTTCACACTGAAACTTGGCCCTTAAACGCACCACTCGTCCCCCTCCTCCCCCGCAGACCTCCAGAGGATGACTGTCAGCTTCATCGGCATGGCCATATCCATCATCCTGTTCGGCTGGATCATCGGCGTGCTGGGCTGCTGTAAGGAGCATGATCTGATGCAGTATGTCGCCGGACTCCTCTTCCTCATGGGAGGTACAGTAAAAACCCGCTTTACATAAAGAGCAGAGCGCTACACAGAATGACCACAGAGGGGCGGCAAGGTCCTTCTTAACACGGGAGAGAAGGGCGCAAAAGATGCTCCAGAAGGTTGCGTCTTAGCATCCTGACTCATTTTCTAGTGATGGGAATTTCGGCTCTTTTCAGTGAACCGGATCATTTGGCTCAACTCACTGAGAAGAGCCGGCTCATAGGCTCCCAAACGGCTCTACATTTTACCATAAATACCTTTTGCAATTCAGCCAAATCTAGCGCTGTTTTGACTTGATTTTTGACCAATTGATTTTACAGATATAAAATCCTTTGTAACTAACTTGCTGTACAAGATAGAAAATGCCTATAGCATAGAAATAAAAAAGGACATCTCCTGACTTTATACTTTTGTTTTTATTTAAACACAGACACCTAACAAAACAAGTAAAGTACTGAAGAATATAGAAAGCAAATACAGCAATGAATGTGCTTTGTTTAAATAAAACCCAAATGTTTTGTTATAGAGTAAAAATGATAGGTGCTGCTACCCCCACCCTTCTCTGCTTGGTGCCATGACCCTTGTCAACCCTTCAACATGATTGGTTGCACAGCATTCACACAACACCTGTAGCCAACACCTGCAGCACCTGTAGGTACTTTTCCAAAAGAGAAAAGTACCAAAGAAGAAAAATGTGATGTGAGCCAGCTCCCATTGCCCATTTAAAGAGCTGGCTCTTTGAACGGACTTGTTCACGACCGACACATCACTATTGTTTTCCTCTTCCTTTTTTTTTTCTCAGGGACGTGCTGCATAATCTCCCTCTGCACGTGCGTGGCCGGGATCAACTTCGAACTGTCGCGCTACCCTCGCTACATGTTTGGAATACCGGAGGACATCAGCCATGGATACGGCTGGTCCATGTTCTGCGCGTGGGCCGGACTGGGCCTCACGTTGCTGGCGGGCTTCCTGTGCACGCTGGCTCCGTCCCTGTACCCGCCGCATACCCCTGTGGTGCACAAGCCCAGGCAGGAGAACGGCTGCGTGTGACAGGGCCCCGCCACGCATCTTAACAAGACACCTGTCTCATCCTCCGAACAGTGACGAGCCCTGTTCAGAGGACGTTTTTTTAAACCCAGGGACTCGGGCAGAGAGAGAAAGAGTGAATGAGAGAGAGAGCCTCCACACAGACAACTTTGGCACAGAGAGAAGCGCAGGACGCAGGCTCCCGCTCACATGAAAAAGAAAAAAAAATAAAGGGAGACGTTTAAGACTGACTGAAAGACGATTTCAGTTCCCCTCTGGTGCTTTTTTCCCCTGTCCCTCTGTACGAATGAACCGTTCAGTGTTTATTGCTTGCTCTTCAAGAAGAGAAATAGTTAAAACACATTTTCTTCCAGTAAAATCTGCTAGTTTGAGAAAAAAAAAAGAGAAAGAGAAAAAGAAACACTGGCAGAAGATCAATAGCACAACTTTAAAATCTGTATTCGAAGATGAAAACTCCGGATGTGTGCCGTAAACATTTCAAAGGGCAACTGTGTTATCATTATGTACCCATTCAAAAACAAGATATGTACATGTACTTTTTGAATTGTATGTATGCAGATGCATTTGTGTTTTATTCAAAAGGGGAAAAAATATGAGCATCAAGACCAAACTGTGTTTGAGGGAAATGTTTTATTGTTCTCGACGATGTACCCCCAATCAAAATATTTTTTGAAAAATAAAACAGCCATGCAAAACTATTCCCCTTCCCTCCACTGTGTAACACACAACAGAGGCATGATCTAAAGCTGTTGGTTGTCTTCTTTCCTCTGATATGATGATATAAGTTCACTGGAATGTCAGCAGGCACGGACCAGTCACGGGTTTCACAGCATTGGATTTACTGCCTTCTATGACTGTTTTATACAACCATTCACCTTAAATGTGCAAAATTTAGTGATCAAAACTGCCAAAAAATAAAAAACTAAAACAATCCAAATAAAATAGAACAGGAACAGGTGAAGCAGTGTTATAAAAACTCCCTCTGATCCATAAAAACTCACATGCATGAGGAATGGTCCATAATGGTTCATAATTACAAGCCTCAGCTCATTCTTTTCAAAAATGGTGTTTCTCTGTTTTTTTTCAAATGAATTCTTCATATGTAACTTTCAGATATTCCTTCTCATTAGTGGCACCATCGTAGGCCGTTAGAGTCCTGTGGGTCATGCTCCAGTGAGCAGCGGTGATGTCTGTTACATGTCTCATAATGACATAAAGATGTCTAACCTTGTGTTTTGCTTCAGCAACGTCTGTCCGCTTACAGATAAACACACAGAGGCTCCTGCTGTCCTGCTCCTAGAGAGAGACAAAACCACCCAACCCACAAAAATAAACACTAATCAATCGCCTGAACCCGACCAGACTGACAAACCACCAACTTTGTTCACCAATTGCTGTATCTTTTAAAAACTTCTGTATAGGAAATCATTTATTGTGCTTAGCTTTCTTGTTTCTTTGTCCTAAACAGCCAACAGTGCATATCACTGCTTACTTAACTGTTAATAGTAAATCATAATTTTCAGGCTCTTGGGCAATAATGTCCTCCCAGATCCCCAATTCTTCTGACAATCTTCCTTTTCGTCTCAGTATATGGGACGACTGTATATGATGAACATCAAAATATCAATTTTACAAGTTTCCACCAGCAGTGTAAGAAACTACCCATTTATTTGCATCAAAGTGGAGGAGACCAGAGATGGAATGTGGAGTCAGAAATATATTTGTCAAACATAATTTGTTCCAGCATTTCAAACACTTCTTTTTAGATGTGAGTCTAAAATACAAAGAATATGAAGAGTGAAATTTTGAATAATTTGGAGTTCATTTATTGGGGGGGGGTGCTCTTCAATTACTTCAGAAATTGGATGGGACACATCCCCCCATCCCCGTCCCCACATATATTACACATATTCCCTGAAAGAATGGCTCATACTTCCAAAACTCTACACACAAAACCAAACCACACACACAATGGGCAAAACCCTTCAATTCCTCCTTTACAAAATAGTATTTTATTTTCAAATTACAAACACAAACCATGACATTTATAGGAACCAGCTGAAAACTGATGTGCTCAATGTAAAACACTGATGAACACTTTTCCATTCATCATGATGACTTAAATATTTCAAAATACACAAATACACAGCAACAAATATATTTTAATTTCCCCATAATGAACTGTATTTGAGTATAAAGCAGAAATTGTGCTTGTAGTTTAATAGTTGGTTCAAGGTGTTGGTGCATGAGTTACATGTTCTGGTGATTGTGTGTCAAGTAACAGTATTTGTGGGTAAACAATTAAGGAAAACTGTAATACCCTGTTTATGTTTTTTTATTTTTAAATAACTTTTTTGCTCAAGCGCCTCATGCACTAGCATGTATAGGAGCCACTTACATTAAGAGTAGGCCCCAGAATTTGCCCCTGCAAAAAGGTGTAATATATGTTCTGCTATCACTCTGAAGCCTTTGACTTTGTGTGTGTGTGTGTGTGTGTGTGTGTGTGTGTGTGTTTGGAGTGGTCTATTTGCAGCAGTGTCTTGTAGTGAAATGAGTGGTGTTGGATGGATTGGAACGCTAATACAGAATCTGCAGGGTGTTGTTTGAGTTGGATAGCACATTTTTTGTTGTTGTGGATGCTGGCCAGTCATTTGTTGATGATATTGTTGAGAGAGGAAAACTCTTTTCCCCAGAAAAATAATAATAATAAATATAAATCAGACCACAAGCTGTTGTAGTCACAGAGAAATTCAAGATAGATCTTGTTTTTCAAGATGTTCACTCATGTACAATGCTCATGTATAATAAGTGTAAATTGCTTCGCAAGTCTTTCTGAAAGTTATGTATAGCCCCTTTAAAAGGACGATATTTTTTTCCACTGACAAGCATACCAGCCACGGTGAGCTGTAATTACTTTCCCATAAATTCTATGAGAAATTAAATCTGTCTGACATCTAATCCAAAAGCTGGCTTCACTCGTTTCCTGCGGTTTCCCTGCTCTTAAGCAGTCCCTCTTTAGTATTGTGTTGCTGAAAGTGTATTTATTATTCTCATAGAGTTATTATTTGCAGATGCAGCCTTGAAAGAATTCCCATTTGTTGGTTAAAACCATATTGGCCACTGGAGACTGTTTTGCAAATAATACAACCATGCAGTGTGTTAGAAATACAGAATGTAAACTTTGTAATATGATGATCTGCACTTTCTGACAAGCTGAAAGATGAGCTGTTTGAAAATGAAACAATTATATTTTTGTGTGAGCATATGCAGCAGTAAATCACTGTCGGACGCTGCCCTTTAATGACTTTTACACGCTGAAACATGCACTGAATTACATTAGTAATTTAGTTGTGAATATGTTTTGAAAAGTCCATCATTAATATGAGTCCTGGATTGTTATCTAATGCTGCGGCTCTATCTTGCGGAGAGGTCCCTTCAATATTTAAATATTTTTTTCTATTTTGAGTTTTTCCAATATGCCGTACCCAACGGAGGGATAAATCTTTTCTAGCTTGACTTTCGAATAGTGTATGCAGCATAATATTTTAAATTTTATGAGATGAAGTCAAGCATTTACAGAAAAATCTACCAAACCCCTTTTCCGCAAAGCTCAAGAGGTATTTCAGAGAAAATTTCCGTGCCCCCTTGCATTCTTGAGTTGTCCAGAGGACACATTCTCCTTAAAAGACAATAACTAACTGTGATATTAAGTGTTTGGTGGTTGGAGCTAGAGACATGTGTTCATAGAAAAATGACTGTAAGGGAGACTGACTATATTTTAACAGACTAAAAGAGGCTAGATGTTTTACAGCATAAAATACTTAAATTGCCGACAGCCCACAACTATGGAAACAGCATGAAATTCTGAATATTATGAAATGGCACGAGGTATCTGTTACAACCAGCACCCTCATGAAATATTCAGGAATCCTAAATGAGTTATTCAGGGCAAAATCTTTCACCATTGGTTTTGGTGCAGCAATGGGTTTTATAATAAAAGCTCACAAGGAAGATCCTTTCAAATCTAGACTTTTTAGGTCTAAATCTACAGGTCTCAATCCCAAGCCACTTCAAGGGATAAGGCATGCACGTCTGCTTTGAACGAGGAGGATGCCAAAAGAAAAAAAATAATCACAGCTCTTGCATTACAGGCCCAATAATAGTGTTTGAATACTGGCCTTAAGCCACCTTCCTGCCCTCTGGAGTCTAATGGAAACCTAAGTCTCAGGAAAGAGGATGGAAGAACGATGGGCAGATTTAGGGAAGACACCTATCTTTATAGCATTTACCAACCTATCAGTTATAGTGGTAAAAGCATCTATTTTCATTGTTTTTGTTTGTTTTGCTTTTATTTTTTATTTTTTCACTCATTTCTAGGAAGTCGATCTTAAATAGATGCCAAAGAGAGAAGAGAAACCTGATACTTTGCCACAGGTTGTTTATATCAGATGTAAGAAAGGGGTGCGAAGTCTGGATATTGGAAGGAGTTCGGATCACCTCATACAGTTTAATAAGAGGTTCAGTGGCACCTGGCATTATTCCTGTTATTAGTGGATCTGCACTAATAGAAATGGTCCCATGATGTAATTTAAACTGTTTAAATTAGTTCAGATGGAAGATCTTGGACACAAACAAGTATTTTCAGCAGAGCCATGAATTTCTCTCCAATTCCAAAGTGTTTAAGAGCTGTAAACATGTTGTTCTACTCAACTTGGTCAAAAGCGTGCTGAGCATCCAAAAAAATGACAGCAGAGTTAAGTGTTTTGGCTTGAGTGCATTACATTTAACAGGCGTCAGATATTTGGAAATGAACATGTGTCAGGAGCAGAAGTCTGACCAGGATGTATTATAGCAAACTGATATATTTTTTCAGCCGGTTAGTTAAAACCTTTGCAATTATCTGTTGGTCATTGTTCAGAAAAAGGTCTTGTAGGAGGCTGGATCAAATTTGTCTCTTCATCTTTTTAATAGAAGACATATTCCCTTCATAGGACGAGTCAGGAAACATCCCATTATCCACGGCGCATATAATAGCAGCAGCTATTACGTCTGCATATGTTTTATAAAATGCAACCCCGAAACTGTCGGGTCAAGGAGCTTTTCCATTAGGAAAGGAATTTAATGCGGATATGATTCCTTCTAGAGTGAATGCAGTATCCAGCTTATTCCTGGCACTAGTGCTGAAAGTTGGATTTTTATAGATTTGAGAAAATCTGCAATTTTGGAGTCTGTGTCTTTGGACCTAGAGGAATACAACTGCATATAATATTCTATAAACCTTTCATTTATTTGTTAAGGATCTGTAACCATATGTCCCGAAGTGGAACGGATCCTACGGATTACCCTTTCAGCCTGCAAACCTTTAAGCTGTTGTTAGAGCAATCTATGTGCTTCTTTACTCAGTTCAAAATGCTCTGTTTCAGTTAACAGAAGAGACTGTTCACTTGCTCACTAAGAGTTTGATTATATTCACATCTTCACTTAAATATTTCATCACGACCATTTTGTAATCCAGACTCCCTCTGGGCGTCGTCAAGTACCTGAAGCTAAGACTGATTTTTGTTGATCCTTTTTCCACTCAAAACAATTTTAAACATCTCCCATAAATTTATAACAGACACTTAAGCCGTTGTCACTTGTTTTCATGAATTCACTTATTCTAGCTTCCACAGCTGTGCGAAAAGTTTAATCCGACAGCAGTGAAGGGTTAAAATCTCCAACTAGAAGAGCATATGGGGAGGAGAGATTTACAACCGTCTGACGGATGTTGATCGTAGATCAATATGTTGTGAAAGTTTGACTGGAGCAGGCTGGATATCAGCCTGGATTCCAATAGGAAGAAATCTATCTTTGTATAACCTAAACCCAGAATATTCTCTATCTGAGAGGTGCTGGTGTTGCCATACATCAAAATTCCCTGAATTTATCAAGTTGTTAATACAGTCACTGAGTTATTAGAGAATTGCTCTATTATAAGATCAAAAATGTTAGAAAATAATTAAGGGAAATCACTTTGGAGCAAATATTCATTGTGTCAATGGAACTGAGTTAATATCACCAGTGATCAATCTGTATCTACTGCCTGGGTCAGTAGTCAGAGACTTGAATAGAGTGGAAAAAAGCATGGATTGATAGACCAGTGAGATCCTTGCTGCCCTCAGACGCCTCTCAGTTGGTCTTATATGGGTTTCCTGTAGAAAAATGATATCTTCTGCAAGGAATTTTAAATGTGCAAGAACTTTTGCCTGTTTCACTGCTTGGCCAACACTGGTACAGTTCCAGGAGGTGAACCTAACATGGTTTACCCCTGGCCCGACTGAATGGTTAGAGAGAATAAAACAGAGAGCGAGATTAAACTTAGATAGGACCTTAACCCTACTAATAAGAATTCATCCTAAATAACATATTATTAATTAACTCTTTCTTAATAAAGAAGAGAGAGACAGAAAAGAACAGTATCTAAACACAGTGCCAAATCGAACATAAAGGTTTCTCAAAATTGTCATTACCAAGCAGCTCTGAACATATTCTGTAGCATGATCACTCTGCAAACTATTTTCATATTCAGCCTGCACAAGCAGCCCTCCAAGTCATAAGTGCTGCAGGTAGCTTCCAATGAGATTATCGATTAGTGTTCCTGCAGCTGGGTGTTTGAGCTTCACTGTGCAGAATGATGTATGTGCAATGTCTGACTCTAAAAACATTTTTTTTCTGCTCTGCTGAAAGTGAAATGTTTCTCTGGGCTCATTGAGAATCTGATTCTAAGGGACAGGCCTGTAAGCATGATTTGTAACATCATCTGAAATGAAATACAGCATCAGTCAAAAGTTTGGACAGCTTTTTTTTTTGTGGAAAAACATATCACACATTCTGCTTATTATTCCAAGCAGAATATTTTTATAGATTGCAATTTATGTCTGGAGTGGCTCTTTAAACTAATATATGAATATTATTTGTAATTACAGTTCAAAACCCACCACAAAGATATATAGGAACCTCTGGATTACGGTTGCTGTTGACATGGACTTGGCTCTTCTTGGGCACAAATGACACAAACACCTGCCCCGTGTGTTTATTATAATGTTTTAAGGGGTCTAACTATGCCATTTATGCCTGCCTAGCGTGAACCATAAGCTAAATATAAAACACTATGGTTTGAACTTAAACAATGAATCAA
Source organism: Lepturacanthus savala (assembly GCA_030544235.1). Lineage (NCBI taxonomy): Eukaryota > Metazoa > Chordata > Actinopteri > Scombriformes > Trichiuridae > Lepturacanthus > Lepturacanthus savala. Next base: position 14,165,229 of record CM060465.1, on the reverse strand, counting down.
ATTTTTATGAGCTTGCTGTATTTTCCACATAAAACCCCACTCTGCTAAGTGGCTTCAGCCGACAGCTGCCAGATAAATGTAGTGGGGTGAAAAGTACATATTTCTTCTGAAATGTAGTTAACAATGTCCAGAGCCTGGAAACCGAATATGAGCACTGAGAGTAATTGTTTTAAAAGTATATTTAAAGATCCTAAGATGCTTTATCTATCCAAATTAGTCAAATCAAGTTGATATCTTTCTTTTTGTCCCAAATTCCCTCTTTGTGTTTTGATTATTCCCCTGTAGCTGAACAGGAAAACTGTCTAGCTACCTGTAGAAGATATGCAATCTATTTTATTAACTCAGACTGATGAACTCATATAAGATTTAGATAAACTTTTTTTTTTTCTTTTCTTCATTTTGTCCCCTATCACATACATTAAATTGTATTATAAAGGGATATTTTAATGGTAAGTATGAACAGGAGAAAAGATTACAGCAAAAATGCCTGTTTCAATGTTCATATGATCACTCAGCTGAGTTTTATTTTGACAGACTAGAAAAATATGAATATAATTTTTAATTCCTATAGCTCTATCCTGAGCTTTCAACCACATCCCATGCTCAGCCATTTTTGTTATTAATTGTCCCATATCATAGAAAGAATAGTTGATTATACAAAGGTTTAGGTATAATCAACTCACACATATTAAGTAACTGTGCCTTAAAACAAGCCATCAGGAATTTGTGAAGTTGTGATGTCATAACTATACAGTCACCACTCACACAGCATTCACAGCCATACAACTCAGAAGAGAGGCTCATTAATATTAATGAGTCAGATACAAAATTAACTCTGAAAAACAACAATCTTGACCGGAAATTTGCATATGAAGATTTTTGTTGGGCTCACACTCAAGATCTAGAAATATCCCTGAAAATGCTCAAAAGTGTTAAACACGTTTTTTGTATTTTGACTGACTTTTTTGTTTGTTTTTATCATTATTACTATTAAAGTCAAGAAAATGTATCAGAAAGAGTAAAACTCAGATTTTTGTTACTTAAAACCACCAAAGACGTCTTATTTAAAGTTTCAAATCTTCAAATAAAATACAGGAAAAGTGTCCGATATGGGACCTTTAAACAAAACATTTTATTGACAGTTAGTAGTAGTAGTTAACTGTATGGCAGTAAAAATAGAACCATAGTCGTAGTAAAACAGCTCTCATCTGTCTAATAATAACGCCACGCACGCATGTGGTTTTGGAAGCTTTGTGCACAGAAAGGGATCCGTGTGTTCTCGGGTCAACTCTGGACCACATTCCTGACCTTTCTTTGTTTGTCCTTAAAATATTTCAATGAGGAGAAAACATTCTTCTAACAGCAGGCCTTCCTGCTTTTTCAAAGCCTCTATTCCCATTCACAGACCAGGAAAAAAAAATGTTTTTCCATAGGAGGAATCAATGATTTGAGCCAAAAAAGACAAACAAGGTGAAGATGGATGGCTTCTTACCGTGGGGTTTTTATGAGCCTCCATACCTTCGCTTACACAGTGGAAATTTTAACCAAATCTTTTAATCAAATCTCAGGAACCTTGTGCGGCGCCCCTGAAAATGAAGTGGCGTATGCACATATAGAGTTTCTGTGCACATGCATTTTTTTGACAGGGTTGGCCTACGCTGTGCTATACAGGGTTTTTTTTCTTTTAAAGGGGTCCCTCAGGGGAAGCTGGACTGTGAGGAAAACCAGACAGAGGAAATCACACCCAGTTGTGCCCACGGCGGCCCATCTGGCTCCTTCACATCTGCAGAGACATTATCTAAATAAAAAAGTGGGCACGCTTGTGGCAGTTAGCTACTTTGCGGTCGTTGCTAGATGTCGGCTGCACCGGGTGCGTTATAAACAGCATTTGAAGACATCAAATGCACAAATAACTACTACAAATAACTAAAGGCGTTCAAAAATATTAAAACCAAGACGCGGCAGATTATAACAGCGTGGCAGTAATGGTTTGTACGTGTGAACCTGCAGAGTCAAGCTGATGCTTTTCAGGGATTCAAATCAACTTCTCTCTGTCTGAATCAGGCCGAACAGGAGCTTTAACAGTGATAAAAAAAACAAGCTGTAAATGTTTTACGAGACTTATTTTTAGCAAAAAAAATGACATCCTTCAATACAACGGAGAAGTTCAGCACAACAGCGGTTCATGTCCACCACAAATCGTATAGCTCATGCATTGGAAAAAAACGGGAAGATAATGACAGCAGTGTCTGTCTTCGGGGAACAAACATATTTCATAGTCAAGCAGATGACTTCCAGATGGAAGCGTGAGGCAGTGACAGACTTCAGACGCCGATATTAACCCGGCACACACACTGCGAGGGACGTCGGACTCCACCACTTGTTGTGCCAGCAACAAACATGGTGACATAAAGACATGGCAAGAGGGGGGGGGGGGTCACTTTCCACTACTGGAAAATAAAAAAGGAAAAAATAGAAAGTTCAGATTTCAAAGGTCTCAACTGTTTATGCGAACCTCAAGCTTCAAAAAGAAGGAGGTGGTTTTCCAAAAGGCTGCTGTTTGACGCTGTATGTTTCAGCACAAACAGAAAACCGGTGACTCTGGCAACAGTAATGAAGATTAAGATGCAATGTGATGAATATTAAGCTTTTATTTGATAAGTTATAATAACCTATGACTGTTAACAGCATAAGATAAGTTATACAGACAGATATTTGGCTGCATTATCGATTCGGGGGCCAATAAAACCGCTTGGAAAGATTTGTATTATCACAATATGTTCTGGATAAATGATTTTCCTCAGAAGTGGCACAGAGGGCGGCTCCATGTAGACATAATTTCTGTTCACATTTCCTTTTCCCCCTCCTGACTCAGAGGAATGTGTTGAGTGTTTTTTTTTCTGTGTGTTTTAGCTCCCTTTAATGACACATTTCCAAGAAACACGAGATAAGCGGAGGTCAGAGATAGAATATTTAAAACTTTTCCAGCTTTGCCGAACTGGAGGGTCTCATCTCTCTCACACACATACTCACACACACTCTGGAGCTGCAATTAATGACTATTTTCACAGTCAATTACTGAAATGAAAAGAGTGTAAAAAGGTTGATCAATGTTTCCCAAAGCTGAAGATGCAACCTTTTTTTGTCCACACCAACAGTTCACAACCTGAAGATCATCAGGTTTCTACTATAGAAGACCTAATAAACCAGAAAATGATCAGTTTTATTAAGCCGGAACCAGAGAATTTTGACATTTTCTTCTTAAAATTTACTCAAATCGATTAATCAATTAGTTGTTTGGATCATAAAATGTTGTAAAAATATCGATCACTGTTTCCTAAAGCTGAAGATTCAACCTAAAATATATATTTTTTGTCCAGACCTACAGTCCACAACCAAACGATCATCAAGATTACTTTTATGGAAGACAAAAAAAAACGGATAATAATCAGATTCGAGAAGCTGGAAGCAGAGAATTTGGACATTCCTTCTTATAAATGACTCAAATCGATTTACTGATTATCAAAACAGTTGGCAACTAATCGACTAATTGTTGCATCTCTAACACAAACACACACACACACACACACGCACACACGCACACACACAATGTATGCCTAATGTAGGATCACTACTATAACCCTACATGAAGGAACTCTGTCTTCAGGCGGCTCAGCCTGGTCCCGTGGCTGCGGATGATGAGGGACAGCAGCTCGTGTTTGTCCTTGAGTCCCTGAGAGATGTCCGCCGTCTCCCTCACGGTGCCCCTGATGTCCCCCACTTGTTTCACCACGTATCCGTTCAGCTGCTGCTCCTCTCTCAGCTCGGTCTCTTGGCTCTGCTTAAACTTCACCTCCAGCTCCAGCAGGGACTTGTCCACGTTGGAGAACGCCTCGCCGATCTGCGCGATCTCCCGCTGGAGGAACTTGCCGTAGCTGTCCTCGCCGTCCAGGTCGTGCGCCACGGTGCGTCCGATGCTCTCCAGCAGCCGCGCCGCGTCCTCCGCCTGCAGCTTGGTGATGATGAAGTCGTCGCGCACCACCGAGTCGCGCTCCTCGGAGGCGCCGCACGGGTACACGTCCGAGAACTTGAAGAGCATCTGGCACTTTTCCGGGTCCTCGGTCTCGTCGTAGTCGCCGTCCGGGACGAAGAAGTGGTGGAAGGTGCCGTTGGAGATCTCCGCCTGGAGCGGCCCGGTATAGACCGCCGGGCTGCACGGCAGAGATGCGACTATGATGAGTAGCAGTGGGACGGGGTCCATCATGCACCTCCTCTCTCTCTTTGGCGGAGAGCGTCTGCGCTGGAAGCCGGATCCAGCGAGGTTTTCATCCCGACTCATGTTACACAGCCCCCCGTCACCTAAAAGGCACAGCCTGCCTGCCGGAGCCAGGGAAGGCCCCTGATAGGAGGCTCCCGGTTTAGTTCCTGCAGCCACGCTGTGTCAGTGGAGAGTCGAGAGGCTGCTGAGCTTCCTCTGATTCACACAAGACCGGTTATATAAACTGCTGTCGACTTCAATAAGCATTAGTTAACATTACTCAGGTAGAAGGAGGCTATAGATACTAGGGTTTAAAATACTTTTGTAGAAGCTGAAGTAACAACTCAGACTTTTTACTGAAGTAGGTTTCAAAACTGCTTCAAGTATAAAAGTAAAGAAAAATAAAATCAGCTGCCTGTCATTCGAAATATATGAGCTGTAGCCACCTTTTGGCAAGAGATACTGCAGTTTATGTGGTGTATTGTACCTTTAAAAGTATATGAACAGGAAATAAGTGAGTGAGCTCAATCGAATAAATATAGCACTCAAGAAGGAGAAAGATTCTTTTAGACAAAAACAACCCATTATTCCCACTGGATGTGCTGTAAAATGCTTTTTATGTATTGTCATCTTAAAGATATTTTAACAGTAAAAAAGGCCAGTTTGTTATAATTTACGGTACAGAGCAGGTCAAATAATCCACTTTCTGGCAGGAAATCACATTTTGGTTCAGCGATTGTCATGAAAACAAGCTGGGTTGAAAAAAAGAATAACAAGGATGTCTTTAAAACATAAGGAGTAGAAGGTACAGGCAACTGCATGAACATATAAGAAGTAGAAGGTTATTAGCTAATGAATAACAACTCTTAATTACTTGACACCTCTGCCAATCAATCAAATGGTATTTGTGGACTCACACAACACAATCGTTAATATTTTAGATAAAAATTGGGATTTTTTGTGTTGCCTTTGTCATTCTGTCATATTTCATAATTCACTGTCACCTGACACAAAAACAAATATTTACAACCAACAGCACATATCTTATTAATATCTAAATTTGTATTAATAATGTCAGTCAACATATAAAACATATAGTAGTTCACATTTCACACTATGAAGTGTTTTAGTGTGTTATGAGGAAACTGTTTCTACTCCTTGAGTTTGAGAAGAACTCCAACAGGATCATCTGGGCTTGTTTCCTGTTATCCTCATACTTCCAGGGAGTCTAACTATTTTGGAACAATTATATAACTTTTAATTGTTCTAAATTAGTTGGACTTCTGGAAGACTGAGCATAACAGGAAATAAGTCGAGATGACTTAATTCCTTAATTTTGACCCAAGATCAAGTCTTAAAGTCGACCTAGAATACTGATAGCAAAATAGAACAAAATCAATAAATCAAACTTAATAAACACAATAATAAATAATAATAAACACAATACTAATTTCAAGAATATAGCCAAATACACTACATTAAAAATAAAACTATATATATATATATATATATATATATATATATATATATATATATAATTGATTATTTTAGTTTCCAACCAATCTTGTATGTTATGCCAACAAACATCCATTCAGAGGAGTAGTATCTGTTACATAAAGTACACATGGTTTGGGATGAATATATAACACTGAATTGATTTTTTGACTCTCTGCGGGATAGAGTTTCTACTTGAAGCATTTTTATTGGATTCCGAGACAGTGAGAGTGTATTTAGAGCTCAGTGTGATGACTCCATCCAGGTGATTACCTTATGGAGAGAGGCTCCCCTGGGTGTACGATTCTCTCTGCTGCATATCCTGTCTGGGATAATTACATCATCACAGGGTGGTCTGAGATATGGCTTTCAGCATGTCAGCGATACGCACTCAAACTGGAAACATATGGTGAGCTGTAAACACAGGGCTGCAAATGGTAATGTTTTTGTCCTCCGTCTGATCCGTCGCCCCATGTTTCGTACATTATGTGACGCTGCAGGGGTTGGGCATTTTTTTTTTTGCTGCATAACATACTGGAAATGGGAGGGAAGTTTTAAGAAAAATGATATATGACATGAAGGAGTCGTGTATATCTTTTTCCTCTAGCGGTTCTGGATTCAGACAAACATGTGGTGTAAAAGAAAAATCTAGTTTGATCATTTTGTCATGTTCATCGTCATGTTATTCAACCACTTATTACTTGTTATTACTTGTATGTTGCCCTAGTTTGAGTATTGATGATGTGTCTTATTTTAAAGAAGATGTGAGGCCCCTGTTTTACCCTGTTATTGGTTTCCTGAGGAAAGTGAAAATGAGGAGTAGAAGGTCTAATGAGTTGAGGTCCAATAAACAACCTCGTAAAATATAACACACATATGACTTCAATATATACCTCCAGTGTCAGCCTTTAGTTGGTTAAAGACATATGCTGATGTTTTAAGACCAATTAGAGCTTTTTCTTTTCAGAAAAACAGGGTTTGTTGGTCTCTATTAGTTGAGACTGATGGTGAAATGCTGGTATGTGGAAGTTTCTGTCTCCTGTTATTGATTCAGCACACTGGAACACTAGGATAAAAGCAGACTTTGCTTTGTCAGTAAGTATAATAGGTCATCAACACAGCAGTGGCATACAAAACCAAAAGGCAGGCAGGCGATCGTCAAACTAACAGGAAGGCAGATGCAAGAAAACATGGTGGGAACGCTAGGGTTTTATAGTCAATCTGGCAGAAAACAAGGAATAAGTTGTCTCTTGTCATAACAGGAAAAACATGGGTGTAGGCTTAATTTATAGGGATTGAAATCACTGTACGAAGTAAGGTCAAACCAGGCCAAGTCAATTTTATTATTATAGATTGCAGATCCCCCATATCCTTAGACACTGATATTGTAAGGAAAACTCCCTAAATATCCCTTTAATGATTTAAGGCACAGCCTTTATTAATGTAATCTATTTCATTTGTAGTCTTCCTGATTTGTTCTTATCATGGCACCCCTAAATTTCTTAAAGATTTTTAAAAAATGATTGTGTGTCCTTTTAAACAGCACTGTAAAACCTTAAAATTTATGGTAACTAACTGGCAGCAATTAACCAGAAAGTTATTGTAATTATTTTTTTTTACAATACAAGTACTGTACTTTTGTTTACAGTATTAAATCTTTACTATAAAATAAAAAACAACAATTAAATACTGTAATTTCTGTTGTATTTACAGTATTGGATGATTGATTATATTATAAAACAGTAACTCATTAACTAGTCATTTTTCACTACTGTGATTTACTGTAAAATATATAGAAATCTACTACAATAATCTTTTACAGTAACTGTGTTTAACACAGTAAATAACTGCAGATAAAGAAGCTAGAAGTGCAAAACCATACCAGTTGAAATGTAATATTTTAACAATAAAAATACAACTGCTTATTATTAAAATCTTAAAATTTAAGATTTTTTTAAATAAAAAATCATGAAGTGTATTTTTATGTATTTGTATTGTACAATACAGACAAAAAGAAAAAATCATAGACAAACACTGAAAAAGTCAATTTCTATTAATGTGTTTTACATTTTGTGCACTGCATTTCGTAGTGCACAAATGTAGTTCTCATTATAGGAGGCCATATACATTTGTAAAAAAGTTATGCTTTTCTTTCATAAATGTGGAAAAGACATTGTGATAAAATGTAAAAGGATCAGAGGTTTTGTGTGCTCAGCACACAAAACCTCTGATCCTAGAATCACTCCTGAAAAGGCCCATCAGGCTCTGAAAAGACTTTAATGAATGGACAAACAGGCGGATTAATCAAACACAGATGAGTGCAGAGACTATGTTGGCATGAAATCTTACGCAAGGTTCAACTTTATTGTCACTTAACACTTTTGTCAGCAATTCTTTTCAGGGTTCTGTTGTTGGTTTTCTTTGGAGTGAACAAACGATGAGTAATTGGAACTTGGTGAAGTGTTAAATTAAACCAGCGTGAGTCTTAAAATCATTTGTACACACTGAGCTTTATTTCAAGCAGTGACCCTTTTTGTTTAGTAACTTGGCAGCAAGACAAGTGGTGTAAATACTTTAACATCTTAGAAACTCGATGCCTATTTGCACATCCAGCAGATACACAGCAACTTCAGCATTAATTACGAGTCATGCTTCAGGCCATATGATGCGTGTAAATCCAATATTCACTCTTATTTAAATTTGCTTTTGCTCTCCTGAAGGGAAAATAACCTGGCTCTTTAGTTTGCTTAGTGTTCCAGTGTTCACAGGAGATAATTTTGACTGGCTACCATTTGGAGCAGACTGTTTGTTTTTGCCGAAATGAGCTGCCTGCTTCCTCTGGAAATGATATAAATGAGAATGAAACAGTAAAATCAAAACAATGAGCTAAAAGACACTAAAATGCCATACCATTGACTAGTGCAGCTTTAAAAATACTTTGTATGTACTCTGCCTTATTAAACATTGTCACTTTGAATATAATTTAATTAGATTTTTATTGCTGCAGACCTGTTCTCCCTATACTTAGCCTACTAAAACCTTTTGCTACTACTTTTTGCCACAGTCTGGGCCATGACTCACTCTCACTCTGGGTTACAAAAGGGGCGACAAAAAGCGTGAAAAAAAATTCTCACCGTCTCGGTATTTGTAAGCCTGTTTCACTGCTGCACCACAGCAGTGCCATCAGAATAGGGATGGGATAAAGATTTAACATTTAGACGAATGATAAAACCCTGTAAAATGTTTATGTATTGATATGAACTTTTTTTATTTTAATGGAAAAAAAAGAGTTATTGTTAACTGCTGAACATACTGCTGGAAAAAGGGATACAAGCAAACCCATGTCTCTTGGCATGCAGTCTTTCTCTGTTTCTTCTTAAGTATAACAGCTGAATAAATACGGCGTCTCTCAACATAAACACTAAACTGACCAGCTCGCCAAGGCAGAGCGGAGATTTGCAGGGCAAAGCTGCCTGAAAGCAGATGTAGAAAGAGAAACAAATATAATATACTGGGGCTGGGAGGGATGTTCTCGTTGATCCTCTTCACTGTATAATATTGTGTCTGTGTTTTTGTGTTTATGTGAGAGAGACAGTGCATGTGTGTGTGTGTGTGTGTACTGGGGCCTGAGGGCTGTAAGTTTGGACAGATGCCTTTCAGATGGTGGTGGTGGTGGGTTTCCTCACAGCGCTGATCTGAGAGAGGGTCGAGTGTCTGCCGGCTGTGTGGGAGGCTGCAGAGGCAGCAGCAGCTGACTCACAGGCTCTGTGGAGTTGAATGACCTTGTGCTCATCAGATGTCGACCAGAAGAATCATTTTGATTCTATAATTCACATGAGAGATGTTTTCAGTCTGCGGCTCGGCTTCCTTAGCCCAGCTTCTTTATGTTTCATTCAAACAGGGTCCTGTAGGTATTTTAAGCTGTACCCCTTGCTAATCAACAATCAGTTAAAAAAAAGAAGACCCAGAGACTACACTGAACAATCATCAGGTTTATTATTGTGTAACGTGTAAAATGTTAAAGTGCAGTTTTAGCTTTTCTGACTCAACAAATATTTGAAACTTTGTAGCCCACAGGCATCCATGTTCTGACTCACTCTGCAGCCCTCGAGGCCCGATAAAGTTCCTAGACGATGAATCCTACTCACTTTGGTAATCCCCTGACTCCTTAGTGCCACCATGATGTTGACATAGTTTTGAGTAAAATCTCCGCCTATAACTACTGGATGTATTGGATTACCATTGAGTTGTGTACAAACACCCCCACCCCTGCCCCCAGGATGATATATAACTTTGGGCTTGCCTTTATTTGTTCTGTAGCACCATCTGCTAAAACTTTCAGTTCGTCCAATACAACAAACAACCCCACAGAGCCTCCGTAGCTGTACAGATCCAGGGCTATAGGTGAGGAAAAACCTCATGAATAGAGGTTTGTGTCTTTAATACATCAAAAAATCATATGAGGCAGTGGGTCAGTCTGTCTATGAGAGAGCTCTGCCACAATCCACAAGCTCTGGGTTTTCATCTGGTTTCAGCAGGTAGTCACATGGCCACATATGGCCTTGAAGTTCTACCTTATACAGAAACATGGCCCTCATTACAGTCCCTCATACAGAAAATGTACTGCAACTCAAACTTAAGTTTTTAGTATGGGAAACAGTCATAAATCAGCAACACAGATAACCTCAAACAGTGCACTGTTCTCTTTAGTGCCTGTATGCAGTTGCCTAGAAATCAATTAAACTTGTTTGTGAAAATGAATCGCTGTAAAAATCAATGAGTCAGTCTATGTTTTCTTCATCATAAAACAATACTAATGCTGTCTACAGTGATGGTTTCATAAGAATTTTTTCATCAGGTTATACCAATTTAAATGATTATGATTATGTTGCTGCACCTGTATGCAAAGTGCCCTCAAATTGTGCAATCAATCAGTTAATCAAACTTTATTTATAGACCACCTTTCATATATTAAAATGAGAACCCTACGTATCAACATCAGTACACACAGCAACAGACATGGACACTGGCACAAGCACAATCAAACTCATTCACACACATGCAAACTATAAAAATCATGGCAGGGCACTGATGATCAGGTTGAGGAGAACATGACCTATGGGGGCCATCCACACCAAGAGGGGTCATAGACAGGGAGTGGCACCACAGAGACCACCCTGATCATGCTTAGTGCACACCCACATGCACCACACTCCCCCACCCCTCCCATTTTCTCACCAAACTCCTCTTCTATATGTGCAATACAGTATAATGACCTGATGTGTCACTTTATTTATTCATGCTGTTTCCTTGTTATAATATATATTGTATATATTTACATATATAGAATATTATAGCTGATAGCTGCTGTTTTTTATAGTTTTGTTTGTTTATATAGCAATTTACACACTGGGAAGCCAATGCAGTGAAATGACATTTAAGAAAGTCGTTGATGACGTAGCTACATTTGTGGAAGTATAAACTAGGCTTTGGAAAGACAGGGTCTCCACACGTGGTGCAGAACTTCCCAGATTGCCATGACAACGTCCCTGCGGCCCGACCGGACATGACTCTCAGTGTGGAGGCCCCTCATGAGGAGGACAATAAGACTGGATAAGAGACATGAGATAAAATGACTAAGAACTAAGAACACAACATAAAAAGCAATTAAATAAAGTATAGAAAAAACTATAGAGGATAAATTGCAGGGTTACACAGGGCTGTATGTGACATGCCTCTTTGTGCATATTTGGTCAAACGAGTCGTCTTTTTTTTTTTGCGCTGACTATCAGCAACGCACAGGGAGGAATCCACTGACGCAGAGAAGTCTCAACAGCCCATTATGCGATGCAGCTGCAGAATCATGTGCTATCGTTCACCTACTATGGTATGTGAATCACTGCACACGCCGGCTCGTTTGCTTTCTCTTCCTACACATGGAGTGGAACCGCAGCTGAGCACTGACACTTCTCATTACCCCACACACTCACTGTAGCTCAAAAACGAACAAGATCACGAAGCTTCTGGGAAAAAAAAAATTAATCCACTCCCAGTTACAAAATATGTAAAAGTGCAAGTGAATTTCCGTGCATTGGATTTTCCATCGCTACTGTCCTGGTGGTTTTAATTGGAATATTGTTGATGATGAATAACCTCTTCCCTCGGCTGTGACCCCACCTCAGAGAGACAATATGTGTGTTGGAGCCTCTCCAGTCCACAGTTTGTTTTCAATCAGACGATAATCCTGAGATATGGCTCCTATTTAGACTGAGACACACACCAGACTTTGCGCCTCCACTGACACTAAACACATACAGACGACTTGTTTGTCTATGTTACGATAAACTCGTTTGTATTTGGCAAGGACAATTCTCTGTTTGTCCTCCACTTCTAAGTGGAGGACAAACTCCGTCCATCCTCCTCCTCACTGTGCTCATCATCACAGTGTTTTGTGCTGCTCTTGATGTATTCTTCCTGTTACAAACCAAACAAAAATGTGCAAACATTTTTCAGCCATGCAAGATCTGTATCTGTTTAAATAGGTTTCACCAGCTCGTGTTATATTTTCTCAACAAATTTCCTGCGAAGGTTCCCAGTTTTTAACAACTGTTGGTAGTTTGTTTTCAGTGGACCGCCACATGATTTGTGTTGACAGATTCATATCTTTCTGCATTACAGTTTTTAGTGCCATATTCCCTCTTCTTTTATTGCCACACTTAAACTGCAGATGAACAGGGAAACGCTGACTGCCAACGAGACACAGAGACTTTATTTGAACGACCTAGACGGCTGAAGCTTTACATTATCTTCAGACACACTTTTAAATACAGTTTTTTAAATATTATATAGGCCTATGCTTAAATCATCATTCGTATATATATAATCTAAAGCATGTCAGCACAGAAGGTCTACAAATAGTAATAATGACACTGTTAATGTGAATAGAATTGATGGTGATGATAATTTATTTGTAGACCGACTCTGCAGGAGGTTTGATAGTAAGTTTTGCCTTGACCCTGAAGGATGAATCTCCCAGCTCTGCCAAGCAATTTGGGGGATGCTGCAGCAGGTTTAACTCAGGTCAAGTCATCTGTCCTCCCTATTACTCATGCTTCACATATGAATCTCACCCCATCGCCCAGCAATAGGCATTTCAGCATCATGCCTGCTGCAGTGCTATCTTCACCAGCTGCGGTGCAAAGATATTCGATTTCAGCCCACATTTATTGAAATGTACGGCTCAGTGGTTGGAAATCCTGCACAAAATGTTATAATTGCATAGGCAAGGACCTTTAGGCTAATTTTAAATATGTTCCAGTAGCTCACTTTATGATTAAAATAACAGGTGTCAAATGTGTACAACGGTGCATATTGTGAGCTTTTGGGGCTCATATATGTCATTTTGGTTTACGATTAAATCTCCAAAACTTTTTTTTTCTGCTTTTTGTTTCCTGCTCCGTATTAAAAAAACTAAGCCTCTGAATGAATATAAATCTGAAAACTTAAAAGGCACAGTCTTTCATTTCATGGTGCTGATTGCTGAGAGAAAATCAGCTTTCCAGGTGCGCTAAAAAAATGCCCTGACAGACTGTAAACAAGGATCTATATATGAGTGCGTAATAACTTTGAAGCGCTTGAATGGGTCACTGTTTAGTCTTTTCGTTTCGACATATTTGGTTGAATTGATCTCGAAAACAGATTTCCTAAAGTAAACACACACGAACATTACAGAGCGGTTAAACTGTCCCTCTGTGATGGTGGAAACGGCTTCCTGCACCCACCTAAACAGAGAGCGTTCGTGATTTGTGGGCGTCATTGTTGTGACTCCCATGTCCCCTGCTGGTCATCCTCGCCTCCATGTTCCGGTTGCACCTCAGTGCGGCTGGATTTATGGCTGCGGTCTCCACAGAGCCCTGATTACCTTCCTAACCTGCACTGTAAATCTGTGCTCTATGATTAACATCAGTCACCTGGAGGGGCTCAAAGAGACCAAGAAATAATGGCTGCAGCCTGTAGGAGAGGGTAAAGCGGTTAGAGCGCTGATATATGATGCTGTGGTTATGTAGCTATGTCTGCCCTGGAAAAATGCTTGAATAATGTGGCTTCTGTTTTATGGGTATAGAGACCCATATGTTTCTGTGTCTTAAAGTGAGCAAAACCCAAACCGGTGGAACAGCGGGTGGGAAGTAGCGTGCAGAGGATTGTGGGAGCTGGATGCTATTTATGCTGGATGCCTACATCAGGAACATCAGCAGAGACAGAACACTGGGTCCTGGGTATGCTCCCTTGCCATCAGGGAAGATACCACAGCATCAAAACCCAGGATAACAGGACTAACACTTTATTTCCACTGCTCCATTATAGCACAGTTGCATTTTGAAGCCACTTTAATATGAACAAATTGTCCAATATCCACATGCACTATGCCGCTGGCTAATAAAATTTTTTCTACTTGGTATTTATACTAAAAGTTAATCTCGTTTTGTTGAGCAATGTGATACTGTGGGGGAGAAAAAAGTTGTTTTTCTTTCTTTTTTTCATGAGCATATACTGTATATCAAAAGGCAGCTTCCCATCCCTTTTCCCTTGTCACTCCATTCATTTCAGCCCCATGTGTCAGTTGAACAATTATTTAATCAAAGAATGGATAATTTAAAGCAGCACTTGAACAGATTTAGACAACAACCTCAGGCATACTGATCAAAATCAGTCAGACAACACCAGAATAATTCTTTTTTAAGCACAGTCATTTATTCTTTATTGCTGTGCAGTGTGAGTTGTGGATGTACCTGTAGGTATGAGCATGATCAGAAACCCTGAGAATGTGTATATATACCACAATATCCTGATTCAGGATTCTATACCTGATTATTACTCACTAGGGTCACAGGGGTCTGCTGGAGACAATCCCAGCGTACTTTATGTAAGAGGCAGGGATACACCTCAGAAAGGTCTCCAGTCTATTGTGGGCCACGCACCATTTACTGACACCTATGGGCAATTTAGAGTTTCCAGTTAACCTAAGCATGTCTTTGGACTGTGGCAGAAAGGTTCGAACTCACGGTCTTGATCCTGAGACCTTCTTGCTGTGAGGCAACAGCACTAACCACTGCGCCACCATGTTCCTGATTCACTACTCAGTATTTTCAGGATTCTTCAAAGGCAGATGAGATGTTTATGACAATATATTATCTCACTCAGTGTGTAAAGAGTTCTAAAAGTTCCAGTAACTTTCCAGGATATGAAAATGAGTTTAGTGGAAAAAGAGGCATTTTGTGGTCTTGCATTACAGTTGCCAGGTGTGACATCAGTGCAGGAGGCTACTGCGTGTTAACCAGTGTTAGTCATTGCTGATGCTACATTACTCAGGTACCAAGGTCCCTGTTAGGGATTGATTGATTTAATTGCCATAAAACTAATTTTGAACAGTTTAACATTCTCTCACAGTAAAATATAAGCATCCAGTACACCATGTACATCATTGATTTGTTTTTTTGTTAAGGATCAACAAGGATCTAACATCCATTGACCTTTGTTACTATTTAGTCATAAGACAGCTTTTGTGATAGACATTGATTTCTGGTTTATTCGGTGAAAACATTTGGAAAATTTCTGTTAAAGTAATATTTTTGATGAAAACTGTCCACTTCCATGGTAATGGAGGAAAACATTTCAGAGACAAATATATCAGGTCAGGTTAAACAAATAGAACACACATTAAAGTTGTGTAGTTTATTTGTATTGAATGTTATTTTTGTGTGTGGGAGAAGATCATCTGCTTCATCTGGTCTCAGATATGCGTCATCCTGTGCCTGTGAAGGGGTATTGTCAAGCTGAGGGAGGAAATGTAAAACTCTTCTGTAGTAAATTACATTCTGTTATTGTTGGTACACTCATGTGTGCGCGTGTTTCTGTGTGTGTCTTCATAGATGTTCAGCAACACCAGTGAAATCGTATTTTCATGCTTTAATATTAAGAGCTTTGTATTGGTCATGATCCAGTAAGCTGACAAAGTGGAGATGGTTCAGTAAATTTACATAAGTACTACACTGAAGTATAATTTTAGAGTTCTTATACTGTATATACCTAATTATCGTGACATCAATGTCAATCATATGACAGAGATGTTCATATATTTGACTTGTTAAAAGTGAAAGTAAACATCATTGCAATGTTACTGCAACTGCAGGTCTACTTTTAGAATGATGCAACGACGGAGCAACATAAGAGCCTGCATCAATCAAAATGATCATTTCTTCCAGCAAGAAAGTCAGAAGAGGAGGCAAAGAGCAGGGAAGGTGAAAACTGTAATATTCAAAGATAATGAGAAAAATAGTGAAATAGCCTACAGATGCATGCAACAGATAGAGAATAGAGATGCTAACCTACTGTAAACGTAGTGTAGGCTAAAATGTGAACAGACATTCAATGAATATGAATATTTTAAGGTCATGTTCAGTCACAGTATGAATTATCTATTAATAATAGGCTATGAATCAGATGTTTGGATGGATATAAGTAGTAAATAATGTGACTACACATGGCATTAACATATTAGGTCATATATATACATTATATATAGACATTATAGCCTTATTATGACTCAAAGAGGATTTTGAATGCAGGTCTTTACAGATAATAGCAGTCCAGCAACAGGAAACCTTTACATGTAAATGGGACTGGAAGCACTAGAAGACAGAAATGCATGAAGCTGCCCCTTTCTCTACAGGACCCTAAAAAGGGGTGAGAAAGTGAAACCACTGCTTCTCAGGCATGTATTTGTATATGTAACCTCTGTTGCTTCTGGTCAATATGCGGTAAAAAGAAATATTTTTTGGGTTTTGTCCAACAGTTAGATAGAGCACAGGAAATGATTCTGTCATCACAGCTCAAAATAAAGCGTATCATTGCATATTTCTTTCTGGGATGTTTAGATTTCACTGTAAAAAAATGGAGGCCAGGTGTTAATCAAAATGACACAAATGGAAAAGCAGTTAGAAGTGAGACCTGAGCAGTGGAGGCAGTTCACATATAATGTAGTGGGAAAATCCTCCAATACTCTTAATAGCAGGATTGGTCTTAGTAACACAATCTTTTTAACAATAGGTTATATGAATGCTCTTTGGCAAGAAGATTTGTGGTTTGAGATAATAGCAGGGGGAAGAAAGAAAGCAACCTCTGCACTCCACTTTGCTCTAGTTTGTTCCATAAGCAGATTCATCTAAACTGGGAAGATGACGCCCCAAGGCTGTGTCTCTGCTGTTTTATACAAAACACAAACAATAACCAAGAGAGCAGATTCAATTTAAAAGATACAATCCATGATTTATT
The DNA here is from genome assembly GCA_030544235.1 of Lepturacanthus savala. NCBI lineage: Eukaryota > Metazoa > Chordata > Actinopteri > Scombriformes > Trichiuridae > Lepturacanthus > Lepturacanthus savala. Next base: position 14,148,146 of record CM060465.1, on the reverse strand, counting down.
ACAGAAAAGAGTGATATCCAAATTATTTTATGTTACATTACTTTTATACATTTCATTATTTATTTATTTATTTTTACATGTAAACAGGAACAAAGTAAACAATGTTACTGATAGACTTTATGTCACCACTGACACATCCTATATTGTACAGTTAAATCTATGGTATAACGTCACTGTGCTTATACATCACTTGCTCAAGCACAATCCTATTAGGAGGCATAGCATAGAACAGAAAGCTTAATCCCCTGCTGGACTGCTAATGTTTTCAGAGATGTGCAAGGTCATGCCATTATTACTTATTATACCATACCCATATTGTGCTATTGCCAACAATAGAAGACATGAGGAACACCTTTCCAGCACTGTGCAGCATTTTGTATTTCTGAGAAGCTGATGTTTCTCAGAGAGAGAAGAAGACAATAGGAGAACGATCCATCTGAAAACTGTTAGTAGCTGGGTCATGTCAAATCATCCAGGGTCACCTTAATCATTCATAACATCACCATTATTATCCTTATCCCATTAGATTAAACACTTCAGATGTTAGTGGGTAATCATAATTCCAACTCCCAGTTGAGGGTTCAACTTCAAACAAGGAGGATTCATGTTTTGTTTCATCAGACTCCCCTTGATATTCTGTCGAGGACAGATTACATGAATCAGTCTGAAGTCGAGCCATCGTTTGGAAAACGCTCTTGCAGTATAAATATCTGCCGCACTTTGAGAAACGTACAGCACATCTTGTCCAGAATGTTTAAGACGCTGTTAACAATTTTACAGAAGCTCTGCTCAAAGCAGGTTTTAAATCATGCATACTCTATAGTACGACTGTACCAGTACATTAACATCTGCATCTGTTCAAAATAAACGGAGCACTCGAGGATAACAACATGCATAGATTTTCAATGTTCACATAGCAGGGAAGATATTTTGAAAACCCGGACGAGTTTCTGAAGTATTGGGCTAACATTTAAAAACAAATATCTCCCTCTAGTGAATCAAAGGAGATGATTGGCTTGAAAATGATTATGAATTATTAGATTGAACAACATGACCTGAAAGCATCATTTTTTTTTAACGGCCTATAATACAGTATGCTCTGTGTGACTAACGGAAAAGAAAGGAACATGCTTTAAACTGTGAGTGTGCATTATAGTCATGCAAATGCACTGTAGTGCAAAAATATATATCTAAAAAAGCAGGATACCTTTGATTGCATTTTAGAAAATATGATAAAAAGTCGATCATCTGCAAACATTCAGAAAACACCTGAGAAATGTGGACGTGACATTGTCATATCTGAAGGTGAAAAAAGGTGAACTCATACTCAAAGCACAAAATAAAAACTATAAGAAAAAACATTTACATAAGTGTATATACCAGAACAGCAAAAGTAAATAAACGTGTTTTAAATAATGTAAAATGACGAATATGTTTTTTCAGTGCTGTGCAATACTTCAACTTCATTTGTCAGATTCATCCAACTTTCACTTTTACTGTGCATAATATGGTCACCTTGGAATCTTATTATTCATCATATGATCAACATGACCTGTGCTGAAGTGTTCGGACAAAAGTTAAACTTCTCATCACCCTCCAAACCCTCTCATCAATAGTGTTCACTCTACACATAACTCTCCATCTCTGCATGAATGGAACAGGGAATGATTCTGACTCAGCCTAACACATGGATGTGTCGCTCATGCTGCCTGTTTTCCTGAGTTCTGGTTGGGCAGAAAAAAAACATGCTGCTCTAATTTACAACATCAGAACTAACCACAATGAAAGGCAACATCTCAGCTTTGCCACTGAAATTCTCAATTTCACATGAGTTTAAGGTCAAAATGCAGCTGAAACGGCGTCTAACTGCTGACTAGAAGTGTGAGTATGTCAGTGCACTCTGTGAGTGAGGAGCAGCGGATGTTCTTTGCAAACTGAACATCCAAGCCACAGGTATGTCTAAGTGATCCGAGCTTTGACCACGCTTCAGAGCTTCCAATAGCAAATGAAAACAGGCTGCGAGCGCGAGAACGGAAGAGCAGATTTTTTTTTCCTTTTTTGCAGCTCCCGCATGTGAGTGTATACATTGTTCATGGCGGGAGTCACGTTACGACGTTACACTGTCAACGTGGGTTTGGGAGCCATTAGCTGGGGGCCGGAGTAGGTACCGTGGTGTGACTCACATCCATAACAAATCTGTTCAGGAGACTTCAGAGAGTTTACATCAGATCAGACAAACGGAACGAGGAGAGAGGAATATTTCTCCCAATTGGAAAAAAAAAACAAAAACTCATGTGCAGCACAAAACAGGCACATGTGATGTCGGTGACACAATTGTGGCGGGCACAACGACTGTAGGCACAATCAAAATCGCACAAAAGTTCACATTTTCCTCAGCTCAGGACAGTCAAGCTCAGCAGTAGCACAGACGGATTAACACACAGCTCACATTGAGAACAGACAAACGTGAACCAGGCATCAAGACGGGATCTTTTTTTTCTATCAAAAAGTACAAAACAATATTACCATGCACTTTATATGGTTTCATAGGGAAGTCTTTATCAAATGTACTGAATGGATGCATCCTCCACAATGAGTGCTGCTGTTTTCTTTTTTCTTTTTTTTTCACTGCAGTTTTTACAAAATGGTCGCAAATATTAACCAGCATGCTTCAAAGGCAATATACAGTTGCTTTACAGGAAACACTATTCTTTTTTTTGAATTTGGTAGTCACATCACCGGAATCACTTTTGCATTGAAAAAAAAAATGCTGTCAAGTGCAGCTGTCGCGTGACCATTGAAACGGTGTCTCTGCATGATGGTCACGGCAGGAACAAACACGGCCATGCTAGCGAGCTGCACTAGACTGGAGAGTCGAAGCGGAGTAATAGCTGCCACACAGAGAGAGAGAGTGCAAGGATGTTGACGAAGGGGGAACAGTGGTCATCTGCAGCCCTTGATCTGCATAGTAAACATTACATTTGCACAGGTTTTCCCAGTGACAGAAGCGTAGAACCAAGGGCAACCTGCTGGATGAAGCCAGGTGAGAGACTAGGGAGCGGGAGGGACGGGACAGAAAGGGTTAGAGCCAAAAAAAAAGTAGTGACAACAGTTGACGTGCAACAGATGGCGAGGGAGCGGTCCGGGTTAGAGCTCGGGCTGCAGCCAGACAGGTTTAGGGGAGGCAATGATCTCATTTTCTGAAGAGGGTGTCTTTGGTGTACAGAATCAGCCAAGTGAAGCTAGACTCTCAAAAGCTAAAATACATGACTAAGCAGGCGGGGGAGGCTGCGCCTGTGAGCTTGAGGGCTGTGTGGCATTCGTTGAAGGGGGAGGGGGGGACGCGTCAGGTAAAGCTAAGGCCACTCGTGGTGATAACGCCGCCCGTTCTTTTTCCTCTCCTTCTGCAGGTGGGTCAGCTCTGCCTCGTACATCATCTCCTGCATGAGGTACTTTTCCCTCCTCATACGATCGCAGAGATCCTTGGGCATGTCCGGGATGAGGTACGCGATGAAAGACTTGATCCCAAACACCAGGTGCTGTGGGAAGCATTCATCATTTATGAGTTACCTTCACACACTGTGAAAATTATCAGGCCTACAATGTTTTATAGATGTATATTATGTCATATTTTGAATATGCTGCTTCTCCTTTTTGCATCAATTTGTGAAATTTAAGTTAATTTTGTGGATTGTAGAAAGGGACACAATCCTCCAATTAAAGCATGGAAATCAGCATTTAACAATGATTAAAAAAAATGAATATGAAGAAGACAGACCTCAAAAACAATGATGAAGGCCAGCCTGGCAGCCAAGACGTGCCAGAACTGCAGAGTGAACTCGTAGGGCACGGCGCTCCAGGGCGGCGCTCTGTAATCTCTGTACCTGCAGTATCTGGACTGGCTGCTGTTCTTCAGCTCGCTCATGTCGAACACAGACAGGCTACTGTTCATGTAGCCTCGCAAACACCTGAGGGCGAGAGGAGATGTCAGACCATACAAACCACTCTGGATATATGGGGCGCTTCCACATTGATTTTCATGGCTTACTCATCCTGATGGTGGTGTCCTTTGTCTACACATGGACCATATTTGAAGGCATACACAAAGCGGGGGATGTAGTCTGAGGTGATGGCAATGACGAAGGCGTTGGTGATGACTGCCAACACACCGATACCCTCCAGAATCCCATGCCAGATACCTGCCAGCCAAGACAGCAGAAAATACACATTCATCACTGTGTTAATGTTGTTGTTATATGTGGGTTACTAAGAATTTTATTGGTTAATTAATCATAAAAGTGCATAAGGAAAAAAAAAATCGTAATTACTGAAAAGGAAGATTCTACACTTTCAGACCCTCATATCATCACCAGAGATGTGATATTTAGCACATGCCAGGGAATATTCTGTGATGTCACTGCATTGCATCACATTCAATCAAGGCTACTGACAGGAGAAAATGGTCCCTTTGACGTTATTCTCTGTAGGAATGGTATATGGTATCATTAAATGCTGAGGCCTACAAATGCGATCCACACATAATGCGATCCTTGCGGCTGGGGAATTTCTAAATGTAGTAGAAACACAGTTATCTGCATATCTATCAGCAAAATGCAGCTGAAAGAGGGGCTTATCAGCTCGAGGAAACAAACTTCCAGAGGAAAAAAAGATTTAGTGGCTTTAAGTGGAACACAGTAATATAGTATTTAATAGTATGTTTTAAATGGTGTATAATTCCATTATAATGAGAATTATTGTGTTTTTATTCCCCTAGATTGAGCTGTTTTGGCACCTCTATGGAGACTGCCTTTCACCATCATGTCTCTTCAGTGGCCCATAACAGAGAAATCAAACAATAGCTCTATAGATGACCTTTCACGTTTTTCATGGCCACTGTAAATTCTCCTACATGCTTGGGGTACTTAGTTGGTTGCAATATCCCACCTCACCACTAGGTGCCACAAGAAACTACACACTGTACCTTTAAGCACCAAAAACATCTTCGTAATGTTTTACATCTATTCTCTCAAGCTTCTCTCTGGAGTTCTAGAAAGAAAAGTCATTTTATGTCTCACATTATGTCTTGTATCTCATTAACTTAACTTTAACTTTAACAAGTCTCTGATTTTCTGATTTGAATGGCTGTGAATGGGGAGGAACATTTCACAGAAGTCCTGACAGCATGTTTTAAGGCGGAGTCTCTGTGAGCTTTTTGAAACATACGACCTTCCTTATAAATTAAAAAATGATTCAAATTTCCTTTTCTACGATATGAATATACAAATGTTTTTGACCATTTTTTAAATGATTCATGGTGGATTCTTCCTTTAAAGGGCAAAATGCCATGAGCAACATTTGGCCCTATATTATAGCAGGCGGGCGGTGTTTGTAAACATATAGGGCTGGTGGCTGGTGGGAGGGAAGTCGCAGCATATGGCACCACAGAAGCATAACAAATGCACGTCTATCACCATAGGATCCAACATGTTTGGGTTCCACAATGTTTCACAGTTGCAACAATGTGGCTCAGATCCCAAAAAACTAAAGACACTGTGAAAGACACTGACGAAGTGTGGATGTTCAGAGGTCAGAGGTCACACTGACCTATGTCAGTGGCTCGAGCAGGCATGGGTCTTCTCCATTGCGTGACAAACTTGTAGGCATCAAGACGAATCTCGATGATGTTATTGAGCAGAGCCAGGAGGGGAGCCAATGGGAACGCTGCTACAAAGATGGTGGTGAAGCCAAACTGGAGGACTGCAGGGGAAAGAATGGTTTGGATGAAATTCAGACAGTAACACTGCTTCAACACTTGCGCAAACAATATTGAGCCACGTTTTGCAATGGATTCCTTCCTGCTTCAGGTCAACACTTAATGTTTTACCCATTTCGAGGTATTCGTCCACCAGCCCGTGCGCGTTCATCGGTTGCAGATTCCAGTCTTTGTCCCACTGTGGAAGCTGGCTTTTGTTCTCTACATTCAGGCCTCCGCCGCCTCCTTTTTTCATCTTCCTACGAGACCACCAGTTCTGCAGCAAACTAGAAAGTGTAGCGAGTAGCTAACTGTCAACTCAAAGCAATTATTTCTGACAATGCACTGCACTGTGAATGAACCCTTTTACAAGAGGATTTGATTTGTCTCCATGGGGGGAAAAAACGTTTCATATGTTAATGAGTGAGGAGGACATATGGTTTGTTAAATGCCAATCACTTGAATTTACAGCATGAAATTATTAAATATGGCATTGTAATGGTTTTAGGAAAAAGAATCACGATATTAGAATGATTACTTACGGATAACCCAGCTCCATGAAGTTGTTCCAGATTTGTTTGAAGATCATGATGACTCCCATTTGCAGGCACAGATCAATCAAACAGCCGCTTGGGTGACACTGAGAAAAACACATTTAAATCAAAAACAACTGTAACATCCATATTTCATGCCCAATAATTCAAAACCCTGAGCCAATCCTAAGACACACTGCATCCCATTCTGTTTTTCTGATCATTAATTTGAAAATCACAGTAATTACGTGGGACAATAATGGTTCCCATATACAGGCGGATCATTAGAAAGATGGATTACTTGAAATGTCTAAACATGTCTTAACAGAGAAGGCAATAAGCATCCAAGTCATTGCCGAAATAATCACCCACTTATAGTAACGGCTAATTGCACTCACCTCCTCCAGCCTCCATCGATTAAAGAGTTTATTGTATTTTCCCGGCCTGCCAGCAAACCTGAATAGATTGACATTGGCAACATTAGTTACAAATTCAATCAAGGAAAAACGAATAAACTCTGAGAAGGGAAAAAAAGACACTTAAAAGGCGCTAATTATGTCAGTTAAACCGCAGCGCGGTCACATTACTTGGCGAGGTGGTATTTTTGCAATGAGGTATAACGGGGGGGGGGGGGGGGGGGGGGGGGGGGGGGGATAGGGGAAGGAGTCTTGGCAGATGTCGTGGGTGAATGAAAACATCCTTGTGCAATCCCTCGTCAAATTCACTGTGAACAGGAACTGGAACATCTTACCTCCCGAGAAAGAACGCGATGTAGAACGTAGAACTGTTCAGATTTACAAACTGGAACAGGAACATCTTCAGAGCGAAGCTGTTCTCCCACTCAGACTCTGTCCGTGGATGCTCTGGAGAGGGGGAGGAAGAGGGGGGGGCGTGAGGTGGATGAGAGAGGAAATAAATGTTTGCCAGCCTTCTCGGAAACGTGAGATAATGATGGTATAAATGCATCCAGCATGCTGGACAGAGCTTACCCAAATTTGTCAGCAGATAGGCCACTTTTTCATACACCTGATGGAAAGATAGCACTCATAAGCATCAACAGGGAGAGGGAGGGGGAGTGGAATTGGAAAATGTGATTGTTCCTGGAACAAAGTCCTAAATACATATTTTCATGAAATATGTTTTAGACAGAACGTGCAAATGAACCAGATGATGCTTGTCCACCACCCACCACGTTGAGAGACATGATGATCATAAAGTTGATGCAGACGCCAGTGCCAGAGGTGGCGAACTGCCAGTTCTTCTTCACAAAGTGCCAGTTGAAGGAAGCGAACTTCTCCATCGCGATGAGGCGGAAAACCACCACGGCAAACACGGCTGTCAGAACCAGGGAAATCTGTGCAAAGACGATGGAGATGGCACCACAGGGGAGGGGATGATTTAATATATACGTTTAATAACTGATCAGAACTGTGCTTATAGGAACAGAGCAGCAATCGAGGCTGTACAGCAGGGGTGTCAAACATGTGGCCCGGGGGCCAGAACCAGCCTACTAAAGGGTCCAATCTGGCCCATTGGATAACAACCAAAGTGTGATAAAAATGGACATAATCGTAAAGCCATTGAGCATCTGTCAGGGCTCAAGGAATAAAATATTTACAGCTTTGATTTGTAAATCGTTTATAAGGCAGGAGTTCACCTGCTGCTTAAAAAAACTAAATATTGTTCATTGAGTAAATGTCTTGAATTGAAATGCAACAGCAGTCTGGCTGAATATGGAAAATCCGAGACACTGTGTTGTTGATATTTTTTTTCTTATGTCATCTCTCTTATTTTGGAAATTGAAGGGGTCATAAATATTTATTATAAAACAGAGGAGAGAAATTCGTAGGTGTTGTTATTTATGTGTTTATTTTGACGGGTCTGGCTCACTTGAGATTAAATTGTGCTGAATGTGGCCCATTAACTAAATTGAGTTTGACGCCCCCGCTCTGTATTATCTCATCTTATAATAATTGATTGTGCAGTATAAAAAGCGGACAACCTGTTGATTAACAAGCAATTCACAATTCAGATAATGCGGAAATTCCTCAGTGAACAGTAGAAATTAGGGCATTCCCTTTGAAATACGATATATATCCAGCAGGGGGAGATGTTCCGCCACTGCTGCTGACACATCTCACCATTCTAAAGGTGGCATACAATTTTATATATATATATATATATATATATATATATATATATATATATATATATATATATATATATATATATATATATATATATATATATATAGTGCAATCTGACTCTGAGAGTGAATCCCAAATTTATTCAAAGACCAAAATGTTTACCATGAAGAATATTCCAGACACAGACACCATGAGCCGGCTGAGCTTGTCTGAGAAGGGCTGAAAAGGCTCTGGTTTCCCCGAGATGGGGTTGACTCTCTCCATCCTGGAGTACTTGGCTTCGAATTGAGGCCTCAGCTCCTCCTGATTAACAACACATAATCCCATATGAACTGTTGAACTATAGCTGCTTCTACCCAATCATGCAAGATCATGTAAGCAGTGGCGTGAACAAAGGGCACATATCATCATGAGGCAATGGAACGAAACTGGATCGACTCACCTCCTCCTCCTCCCAATCAATGAGATCCCAGTCATAAGTCAGCTCTGCCCTCCGCCTTTTCCAGAACTCCAGGAATACTGTGGCTGCAGCGGAGCGCAATCAGGAATCAATCATGTTATCGATCAACTTTACTATATAATACAAAGTCCAATTGATAACTGACTGCAGAGTACACTATAATGAACCAAACAAAACATCGCAGTGAGACGTCCTGGGTGAAAAACAGGCTGCAGGGGACCCATTATGGAACTGATCACAGCCGTCAGTTCACACGCTGCTTCGTTTTGCGGTGAAATGAAGGGAAAACAGTAAAATAAAGAAAAGGCTTTAGGCTTATTTGTGTCCCAAATCTTGTCTTCAAAAGTAAATCTTTCTGTGGACAGATTTCAATCTGGGGGCATTGTTTCCTTTGTTCAGGCTATTGTAATTTGAGTTGCACGCTGGTTAACCTTTTTTTCTGTCATGACTTTTCGTGTCTTTTTCGTTTCTGGTTTACTACAGATGCATAGTAATGGAAAAAATGGCTTTTTATAAATGCTGCATAGCACGAACCTCTCAGAGGCATCTCGTACTTTCATATATGTGTAAGGATGTGTCTTAGTGGCACTGGTGCAGAGACACTGAGGAACAGATTATGTGCTACAGTATATGATGCACAATGGACAGCACATAATAACTGATTCAATCCTTTAGTCATCTTTCATTAGACTCATAGATGAACAATGTTTATATATTATATATATATATATATTATTATATATATATATATATATATATATATTATATATATTATTACAGAGCTCTTCATTATGAAAACATTATTAAAGTTAGATTTCTGTTATGCAATGTGTTTGTTTTTGTGTGTAATACATTGAACGGAAAACAAAATGATTCAAGCAATAAAAGGTACATTTGGGAAGAGGGATTATAGCCTTAATACAACTTTGTCTGCCGTGTTGTTGAAGTTTATTATAGCTTGACCCAGTTTTCTTTGAAGAGAGAGAGAGAAAAAAGCATCCATTTCAGATGTCTACATTTGGTCCCTTGGGCTAAGTCTGTTTCTCTCTCTATCTATCTCTCTCTCACACGCACACACATGCACACTCACAGTAGACCTAGAGTGCACTCAGTGGCATAGTACTGTTACTTTGGTCCGCATTGCCAAAAAGGCTTCATGCAGGATTCAGAGCTGCAGACCACGGTCAGCGAGGCCAGACCTCCTCTCCTTGTCCTTCAATTAGCCCAAACACAGAACACAATGTGCCAAGTGTTCTCTGGGCACAGGTGATTATTTACCATGCTGGCAGAAAGGTGGACCCGGGCCACACGCTGCAGTCTATATTATAATAATATCTGCGGAAAGATAGCTGCAATATACCACAATCATGGCTCATCAAATTCCAAAATCCCTAAAAGCCTAATGAGACTACCTCCCTCTGTAGAAATGTTTAATTATCTGAGTTACTACACACACAGAACCGGCAGTGTAAGTGCAGTGACTGAATCAGAGAAACCTGACCATGCTGTTACTTGCCTAAAAAAAAGACATATTACAGTGTGAAGATCTCATTTTTGCACTGCAGAGTGTTTACAGTGTTGAATTCTCGGGTGGAAAGCCTAATGTGTTTGGAGGAGTTGAGTGGAGAGTGGAAGCATTAGCACTGACACATGACTGTATAAATAGATTTGAATTCCAGGAGGGTTGGTATCAAGCGGAGAACATATTTCATGTAATACAAACAAGCATTTTCATATTCAGAAAAAAAAAAAACAAAAACAGACAAACATAAAGAGCCTCCACTTACCCCAAATAGCCATGAAGATGGCAAAGAACACGGTGCCGCCGTTGTCAAAGAGACGGGTCACCTAGAAACACATGAAGGCTGCTCTGAGAGTGAAGGGCTTCCAGGAATGCTGATTACAGATTTATGATTTTTCTACTTCAAAGTATTTACATTTTTTTTTACTTCGTGATGATCTACAGCATATTCCAAAGTTTCGCATCCAATTTTCCAATTCCAATCCAAAATCTGGATATAACTCAACAATTAGCGATATATTACTACTGTTAGCCATAAAATACAGTTAAAATAATAAATCATTTGCAGATAAACAAGATATTAACAATTGTTGCAAAGAATTTTCCTCTGGGCTTTATACCTCTACTTCCACTACAACTGGGACAAATTACTCCCAGTCGAACGGAACTACATAAAGAACTGACTCAGTTCTTTGGTTTCTTAACTTTCCGACATCTAAATGAGAGCAATCAGCGTTTTCTGGAAAGAAGGTCCTCTGCTGCTGAGTTAGTAGAAGCAATCATGGTATTACCCAAAGGTAAATGTCCTGCACCAGAAGAGTTTGGAGTTTTACCAAGCATTTAATGAGACTTTAAACCTTTCTTAGTATAAAAAATGATTCAATTACAAGAAAAACACTTCCTATAGTTTGTCTGTTATTGAAAGGGGGGACAAGTGCCCATGAACCCTGCTAGTTACGGTATCGTCCAGTTTCCTCGATCACAGCATCTTCACCAAAATATTGACCACCAGTAAGAATATATCACCTCGATCAAGCTGTCTGCATCCTATGCAGCATTTTCTTTTAAAAATGTGCTTCGCTTGTTGAATATATTGTACCCTGACTACTAAAAAACACTTTGGCAGCTGTCATAACAATGGACGCCCAAAAAGCTTTTGACTCTATTGAATGGCCTTATAAATTTGGAACTGGAGAGGAGGTTTGGATTTGGGGAGACTTTTGTAGACTGGATTCGAAATGATTTATTGCTCTACTTCTAAATCTTCTATCATAAAAACAAAAAAAGAAAACACTGACCTTTGCAAAGACACAACTGTCGCTCAGGATCCATGGCTCACAGGTTTCCTCACACATCGGACACATGATGGTAGTGTTGGCTTCACAGATCTCTTGGCTGATGACAATGAATGCAAAGTATGCAGTGATGAACAGCATTCATGTCAATGCAAGAGAGTATTATGCGCTTGTGGGAACTGACCTGACTTGGCTTGAGTGCATGGTAAAGAGGCCATAGAGGAAGACAAAAACACCAACCAGGGCAGCAGGGATCAACATGCCGGTGTACCAGCCCAGCCACGCAAAGTAAAGACCGATTTTCTCTCCAAAGTACCGCCTGGGAGAGAAAGAGAGGTCAAAGGTGTTGACTGTTAATTTAGACTGACCATATATGTTCCATATATGTTCATTTAACCGGAAAACTGAAAAATAAGCCTGGGGTTTAACCCCAGGCTTATTTTTCAGTTTTCCTGCTATAAATGGCAAAAAATGGAATATCTCTGCAACAAAAGTTATGTACTTAAACCTGGTGTCAAAAGAAATCTACAAATCTAAATTAAATATCAAAATAGTCATTAGTTGTAGCCCTACTACTGATATTATATATTATTATTTCCGTTTATGATGTGAATATTGATTATATATATTGATACTCTAACAATGTGTTTTACCACACATAAAAATACTTTAGTGTTGTAGCTGAAGTTTTCTCATGCGATAAAAATATGAAACCCAATGCTGCCCCTGTATCAGGGGGTTTAGGATTTTAAAAGGTTAAAGTGAAGTTGCAGGTGTTTTAGTGAACTGTGAAGTAGTAGATAGACAGGGAGGCTGCTGGACTTAAAGGCCATTCAGCATAATGTTGTGGTAAGAAAAAAAACCCTCTCTGCTTCTTTAAAGGTCCAATATCATTGCACCTTTCTGGATTTTGATATGGCTCATAAGATATAACATAGTTGCAATTTAAAGTAGAAGAATTCAACTCAGTGTAGTTTCACAGAGATTTCTCTAGCACTTTACTGGTGCTCTAGGCAAAGGTTGTTTTTGGACTGTCATAAATATTCATGAGAGGATTTTCACTTGAAAGATGATAAAGTGTGTATGATGATGGGGGCGGGTGGGCTGTGCTGAGACGTCTACAGGTGAAGGGGGCATGTCATGAAGCCAAGGAAGTACAAACAGGCAGTTTGTCTAGTGTCTATGTCATGTGTGAAATTCTCCAGCATTGAATAGTGTTTATAGGTAACTGAGTAGGAAATTGCCGCCAGGTGGCGCTGTTGAGAAGAGGAACCGTTCAAGAAAGCCCAAAAGTTCTCTCTGATGCAGTCGCTATCACGCTCTCTGATGTAGACCTCGCTACACTTTGCAGATGTCACTAAACTGTTAAAGGTAAATGTTATGTTATGCTTTAAGGATTCATATAAAATGTCAAGTCGAAAATGAATGCATGTACAGATAAATGTCATCCACTGATGCTGTGAGTGTATATGTATACAGAAGAGAGTCCTGGCAGTTATCCTGTGCTTAGCGTCCCGCCATTAATGTTGGTTGGGCTTCGGGACAAATGCACAAGTTAGTTTTATGTTTTATAATTCTGCAGATTCATTGTAATATTTGAATGTGATTGTTAACTGTATTTTTGGGGCTCTTTGTGTCACAGAGTCAAGCCACTATAGTTATTTTTATGATCTCTTTGTTGACAGTTATTTGAGCACTCGGCTGTGTCAGCCTTGATCTGTTTGTTATTTTTGTGCTACTATCCTGATTTCAGTCTTCTGATGTTGATAGTATTAGGTATTGCGTATTTTTTTTTACTAACAGATACGACAGAAGACAGTCTGTGAGTTTTATTTTGAAACTTTTTCTATTATCCCTTCATTTTATCTGAGCACCAAACCATTTATTTTTTTCAGAAATGAAGACCCTAAGATGATATTTCTGTGTCATGTGCCGATTTGGCTGATTCCAGGCTACATATATAACCTCACCTAGGGGTGAAGCATCAAATTCTGGGCCTTGTACACTGAAGCGTGTGAGCAAAACATTATTTAAAAATAAAAATGTATAAATAGGGTTTTAACCTGCAGTCAGATCTGATTATAATGATGATTGGTTATTTCATTCACCACCTGAATTAATGCATTTAGTCTATATTCAATTTGGGTTAACTAACGTTACATTTATCACCTGGCCTCTGTCTGTGGGTGGACTAAAACATTTTGAGGCACCCAGAACGTTCAAAGTTGGCACAAAATTAATTTAATAAATTAATGAAATAATAATTTAATATGGTGTCAAACATATTGACACCATATTAAATTATTAAAGCAATTAATGGGAGGGCCCATTTCATTCATTTGACAAAATAAATAAATACATTTTAAATAATCTGGATTTTAATGGACCTGCTCTCTACTTGGGCCATGGGTAGTAATGACCCTACTAGACCTTATCTAATTGTCTAAAGAAGTAACAATGTGAAAGTGGCTATTTGCATGATAAGCTGTTGAGGTGCCCTTGAGCAAGACTCTTATTTCACAACTGCTCCAGTGAAGCTGAACAGGGGCAATTAGCAGGATCAAGTTACTCCCAAGTGTGTACATCAACAACATGGAGTGTCAACAAGGCTTAATTATATGTGTTTACATTCACACTAGTGTCTGAATAATGGTTCATGGTGCTTCTACACAAACAAGATCTCTATCAATGATATGAATGCAATCTACCATCAGAAATATGTACTAAAAACAAATATATTAGGATATACAAAATGCTAGAAAATTCAATTAAGAAACTATTATATAGATAAAACAACTGATAACCTGTTAAATTAAATAAATGAGAAATCAATACAGCTTGTCAAATTGCTGCAAAAATCTGTTTTATTTATTGATTTTCAACACTTCCTTTTACACTCAGATATTGATCTGTCCATATTACAGCCCCTATGTGGATGGAGGTTGCTGACAAATACATTAATAAACACTTACAGTGTCGGACAAAGGTTTCGGCACAATTTGTCATTCAAGGGAATGGGAAAGTGTAACAACTGCATTATATTCTATTGTAAATGATTTCTGAACAGTTTATATACTGCTTATAAATGCAAAGTAAAGTATTACTCCAGAGATGATTGCATTTGTCAACTATCCATAAGGTAGAAGTTAACATCTTCTATGAAAATCAATCTGTACTCATCATATTTCATAACCATAGCAGGATATGCTGCTCTGATTATGTTGTACATATGAAAACACTAAATAACTTTATCCTTAATCAATCCTGATTGTGCTCAATGGAATGCTCCAAAATATCATTATTTTGGGAAGCACAATTTCTTGGCAAGAGTTAGAGGAGAACACTGGTTTAACATTAAAAATGCAAAATGTAATTTAAGAAGAAAAAACAATGATGGTTGCTGGTGTGGAGGTGGTAGAAATTGCAGTTTGGGTCACAAATAGGGTACAATAAGAATCAGTTGTCAGTTCACTTCTTTTACTTGCGCTAAGAGAAAAGAAAAGAGCCGACAGTGCCAAGATGCAACAGTGCCAACAGCCGTAAACCAAAGTGGCTTCATTCTCGACTGTTCAAATCAATCAATTCAGAAACAACAGACATCCAGGGGCTGTGGAGGAGTGATAAACGAGCCCTTTCAGACAGACTAAGAACCTGGCCAACTCTAATAAAACTGTAGAGGCAAGGAAACAAACAACTGGGTTATTCTATGTTCCATTTAAACTTCCCATCTTGAATATGATTAAAGACAGAAAGAGGCTCGCAACCAGGACACGAGCGCACATGTAAACATCCAAAAACAGCTCATGCAAAGCTGATTACCTGATGAGGTCCAGAGGCTGATATTTGTACCAGATTCCCCAGCGGGCCCAGCGCTCATACAGGAGGTGCCTGTGGTTCTGGGCACCATGCGTTTTGATGGGATGTCTGCTCTTGTATCCACCCTGACAAAAGACAAAACAGCAGAGCCGTCCGCATGACAAGGGGAGCTGTAAAGTCTGACAGCTTAGAAACATCTGCAGCTGATTCAGCACTAATGATAGTGGAAGAAAATGTCAAATGTTGCTTTGGAAACTTTTGAAGAAAATAACAGATGTATTTAATCTTGATAAGGCACTGGGCAGTCAGGAATTGATCAGGCCTGTGTGCTATTCTCCGTTCTTGATGTAACTCTCCTAAGGGGAATCAATACACACGTAACACATAGTTAAGGGGAGGAGGGGTTGATTTACACGCCTGTCCTTTCTCCAACACCATTTTGACCAGGCATTCAACCACATATAGATGAGAGTCATTATCAGAAATGTTACTGGTGTAGAGAGAAAGGCATACTATAATACTATAGAACTTCTGTAGACCCTTTTGTTTCTTTCTGATTTGTTTTTCTCCAGGCCTGTGCAATATATCCTCCTGAGACCCAGAGAAAGATTTCATTTTATTTTATTCTTTGTTCTCATATTATAAGGTTTGGGGGGTAAAAAACACATTTCAAATATTTTTAAAAAGTCACCTTTAATAAAATTTTACATCTGTACTGTAGTACACATCAGGACTCAATTGATGTAAAATAGAGTGCAACACTATAAGAAATTGGTAGCAGTACTAAGTCCTGACATGTACTAAAAAGGAGCTGCTTTTCCCTGAAAATGAATGAGCTTTGTTCTGTAAAGTCGTAAAATCACAGATGAGATGTTTACTCAGTAAATTCATCAAAATCGTACGAAATGTCTTACATAAAATGTCCTACTTTTGATGCTTTGCATTTTGAAATGAGTGGGAGAAGTAAGTTGCAAAGTCCATATCCCCCAAATGTAATGTCACTTTTAACATATCAACAATTTTTGTTGTTCCACGGCTCATTTTTCCCAGTACACCTGCTGCCACCATCACAAACACACTCTTTATACATGTATATATATACATGTATAAAGAGTGTGTGTGTGATGGTGGCAGGGAAAAATTAGCCGTGAAACAGCAAAGATTGTAAATCCACATTGTGTATATCTCCCTTTTTCTGAGTAGTTGATGCATGGAATAGTTTATATAACCCCTTAGACCTTTATTAGAGTGAAAAGAAAACATTAAAGTGTTTATTTGTATGATATGGGACCCTTAAATCTTCTCTCTAGCTTCTAATTAAAGGTCCCATAATGTACACAGTGAGATTTTAAAGGCTTTTTGATTATAAGGAAGGTCTTGGTGTTATATAAATATGATTCTGTGTTTCAGAATGCTCTACCAAGAGACAGAACATGTGCCTTAAAATGAGCCGTCAAGTTGTGATACCTAAACAGTCACTTTCACCTTTCGCAGCCATTCAAATCAGTCAATTAGAGGAGAGGCTCATAAAATATTGATGAGATGGACGCCAAATGACCTATTCTTTCTTGAGCTTCAAGGAGAAGCTTAAGAGAAGAGATATAAAACAAAACAAAGATGATTTTTGAAACTTAAAACCACACATATATCTTTATGTTCAAATAAAACCCAGAAAAAGTGTGCATTATGGGGCCTTAGGGGTTAATGCATGCTACATAACAGAGGAGCCCAAATTAAATTTCTATCTTTTAAAATGAAAATCATCTTACCTCATGTGGGGGAAATGCAGCTTCATATGTGTTGTTGCCCAATAATCGGTTGATACCTAGAGTAGTGCAAAGCATGTGATGTCAAAAGAAGAACATAAAACAACACCACATAAATATTCAGTTCCAGTCATAAATGAGAGAGGCATAGAGAGGGAGACTCATTTAAACCCCCTCATCTACAGTCACAACTATTTACTGCACTGTGTAAAGGTTAAGCTGCATTATACAACACATTAGATGCTTTAAAACACAGGTAATTTTAAATAACCACTCAAACTCTAAAAGAAATCTGCTACTATGGACTATTTATGCAGGCTGTAAAATATTTTCACAATTGCCATATAGTGATTGAACATTATTGGCTGTAGCAGCTTTACAAAGTATTAATAATTTAAATTGCAGTCTGCGTTCATGTGCATTGTCATCACCCTGACCTGACTGAAACTGTACATAGCGAGAGCACAGAGCAGGGAGGGGCGGATTTGAACAGGATTTTCCACTCTTGTGGCAGAGCTGATTTGTTTGTCTTATTTGTTGGAAAGTAAAGTGGTCAACGGTATTAAAATATTAAGGCAAAATCTGTTTGGGCCCTACAAGGCAAAACTAATCAGCAAAACATGTCGGCTACTCGTCGGACAAGTTGGCAGAGGTCGAGGGGACGGGCGGGTTGGTAAACGATGATACCCAAAATGTAAACCAGGCGGAAGGAAAGGAGACGAGGCCACGAGTTGAACGATACCCACAGCTCAGTGTCAGCCTGCGTTTTAATCGTCCCACAGCAAAACTAAAAAAAATGCTTTGGCAAAATAACAGCTAAATCCAAAAAGTCTCTTCCACTACTGCCCCTGATGGTTTTAGAAATGAAATAATAAACATGACTAATATGTAGAAAAATGCAACAACAGAATTATTGGGTTTTTATTGACATTACTGCATATCCTTTGTTCCTTTGCCAGTAGTTTGTATTTATTTTATTCATATTTTTAATAATAAGTAGACTTAATTTTCTGCTTAATAGAGCTACAAAATTTCCTCTTGTTTTTGCCTGTACTGTATCTAAAATGTGTAGACTCTGCATTCTCTCTGTGAATAAATTGCCCTACATAGGTTACTATAGTGTATATACAGTAAGCACTTGATTAGATTCGAATGGGATTCCCCTGCTAGGGAAGACATTAATTCATGTGCACAGTCCAGTAAAGAAGAAGTGAGTGTGGAGCCATACCCATCTTTGATTTTCCGTCCTCATACTTGGTACGCTGCAGGACATGATGGACTATTCTGCTTCTGGTGGAATTGGAGAAGAAGGTCTCTTTGTTGTTGATAGTGAAGCTGAGAGGAAAACACCAGCACAGCCCTTTAGTCATTCGTCTTGTAACAGTATATCATCAATATTCAGTCAAGGCTCTTAATGGGAACTGGGCCAGTTACAACAGGAAGATCATTAAAACTCGATTCATGCTGTTGAGGTTGTGTTCATTCCAAGCACCACTATTTCCACCAAAAAAAAGGTTAAAGGCTGAGAAAAAGCAAAGGAAAAAGTGGAATTGATTCACCGAAAATTGAGATTAGATGGTTTGCTTTCAACAAAGAGGAGAAATGAAAACAGGAAACTAATGGGGGGAAAAATCAAATCTTTTCATGGACGTCTGCTGCTGTTTTGATATCTTATTGATGACTAGGCTGTTTTTAACCTTCTGGGTTCTGGCATTAATTCTATGAAATTTACAAGACTTCAGAGTGCAAATGTCATCCTCCTGGTTTCTCAATTCATCAATCAGAGCTCAGGACATGAATGGATGTGAAGGATGAGAATAAACGGGAGATACAGAGGCAGGGTAAAACCCTCCTGATACACACACTGCCATTTTTAGATCCTCTTGGGTGTCTGTGGCGGCCTGCGTATGTGTGTGTATGTGTGTGTATGTGTCTCGTCCTTACTGATGCATGCGTGCTCTGCTGAATGGGGCTGTGTAGCAGTCGGTCTCCTCTAGGTCAGGCAAGGCCTCTTTGTCCAGCTTCATGGGATTTCTGGGAAGCCAGCTTTTTATCTGACGACATCGCAGATGAAACCTGCTGTGCAGACACACACACACGGTCAAACAGGATTAACGGCACAGATTAAAATGCAGATTGTTGTGTTGATACAGAACAGTGGCTCCTAACCTTTTTTCCTCTAACGCAAACACTCGCTGACTATCGTTTTTCATTTTCATTTAGTTTATAACCCAGGAGCCCAGGAGTCACTTATCCAGAATGACAACAGAAAAACAAATCACTAAATCCAACCTGAAGGATATATATATATATATATATATATATATATATATATATATAATATATTATATATATATATTATATTGCAGTAACTAACTTTCATGACAATCAATCCAAAAGTCGTTGAGATATTTCCACCTATTCCAGGCAAATGTAAGTGGATTGTTGGACCGGTTGACACGACTGCCACTAAAAGCGAGTGGGGCTGAAAATCAGCTGAAAATCGCTTCAATGGATTTGCCACATGGATTTTACTAATTTGTGATGCTGCTGGTTTGATAGAGATTGAGTGAATATAAATGGTAATTCTGGGACAAAACACACATTGTTGCCAGAGAACAGATTATGAGTGCACACAACCCATTTGTTCAGCTTTACAGGGATGCGAGTGAGTGACATACAGACCATTATAAACGCATAAAGCTGACTTCTCGGGTAGATTTTTTTTTTTAAGGACAACAACTTAATGATGAACCATAGGAGCTGTGAGGGAAACATAATGGCCCATTCTTCACTATGAATAAGATCACTCTCACTCATCTAAAAGTGCTTTGTTTTATTTTTGTCAGCTCTGCGTGTGTTTGAGCATGTGTGACCATTAAAATAGACATAGTGTGAAACTGTGAAATAACAAACTAAGCCTTTAATATTTAGAACTATTGCATGAACTATAGAGAATATCAGTCTGCATGACTTGTATTCGGAAAACACTAGAACACTAGATGGAGATAAGCTCTACACACAGGCTTATAACAGTGTTGATCAGTCTGTCAGGTGGCAACTATCCAGGTTGACAATTGTAATAAAGTCTGTTCAAGGATAGAAATATGCACAAATCTGCTCTATTTGCTGTAATTAAATATAATTTCTAATAATCCTCACAACGGAAATGGATGAAAACTGTAAGTAAATAATATTTTACTCTTCAGAACAAAACAAAAAAAAAATCTTTCACTTATTTCCTATTGACTTCTACTTTTTTATTACTATTATTTTTGGGGCATTCATCTATATTTGTAGAGAGAGACAGGAAAGAGAGTAGGGGAATGACTTAAAACACAGGTTCAGCTAACTGGGATTAACACTGGGGCCTCTCTGCACAGGGCACCTTCGCCCTAACCATTTAGCTATTAGATCAACCCATTAACATCCACTTTCTGTGTTTAACAGCAATCTGAAGTTTTTTGCAGAGCATCAAAGCTCAAGTGAATCTCTCTAAAATATATGCAAATAAGCCAGTGCAGCTCCTTAGGTGACTGAAAGATTAATTAAGAGAAAAGCACTGGTAGTGTGGCTGAGTTACAGTAATAGGGTTTTAACAATTTGTGCTGAAATCATCACTTTTAAAATAGTTGGAAAGTTTAATTAATTTAATTTCTTTAAAATATAACAATGCATGTCTTTTTTAAATCCTAGAAAAAAATAATTCACTAGATTCAAAAATGATTTCCTTAGTCTATACTATTTCTGCTGTGTCATCATCCGTACTGTGCACAAAACATGATTTTTCCAATATAAAAAAATAATCTCAGACAAATGATCTGTGCAGAGATTTGATTTATCCTGCACTAATAAATACCATAAGACCAAAGGATGATGGCAGATGCGAACTTTCATTGCCTGTGTTCCTAACTGAGGTGATTGATAACTTCGCTTCACTTTACAGCTGAATACTTGCAGCTGTGCCGCTCATGAACTTCAATAAAGATCCTGAAGAATCCAGCTTCCTGCCCCCCTAGAGAGTAACAGAGAAAAAATAATCCTTTAATTTAAAATCTGCTTACCTGGCTATGGTCTTACTTTTCCAGTCTGTAAAGTAGCATTTTTTCCTTAAAGAAAAAGAAAAAGGAACAAGTTAGAGAAACTGCTGCCAGCCACTGAAAGACACTGACTCTCTTTCTCTCCAGAGTTTGAGATCCATTATTTTACTCTAACGATTGTTACCTGAAAGGCATTCGGATGTTCATCTGCTCTGCGTATTTGCAAAGTGTATCCCATGGAGCGTGGATCTTCACAAACATGATGTCGTTGTTCGTCAAAGAAGGCTTTCGAATAAAGATACAATAGTTTCCGAATTTAAGGTTGCTTCAAAAATCAAATCAAACCCTATGCACTATTACATCCTGAATGTCATAATACAATTTTTCTCTATTATCTATTTTATGGATTCACACCTCTTTTTCCAGCATTAGACCCTCAGCGCGCAAATTCTTCTCAAAGGTGCACCTCTTCTCCACCTGTGGACTGGACTTCTTGTAAACCAGGATGTAGTCGATACGCTTTTTCCCATCTCGGAAAAACAGCCCAGATGAATCAGCTGGAGTCTTTCCCTGTAGCAGCAATGTTTCACCTCCAAGTGAGAATGCTAAACACAAGACTGGATATGCTGAAAGCTTCTCAGTACCCTCATTGTCACATCATTAGAGATTTGTACCATTTCTAACAGTGAATGTGAATTATTGACAGTGTGGTACCTGAAGTGAATCTGTGCGAGCCTCTAATTTAGCCCTGGAGATGGGCTTTTGTAGCAGAAATGACTCATCTGGCCTTGTTTCACAGGTAGTCGCTTCTGACTCCTCTATGTAGTGATCCTTCCCGTCCTCTGCTGCACACAGAGAAAGCACAATCAATGAGGCCTATACTGATCTGCAAAGATCGGCAAGATATCCTATCTGTATTAAGTCTTGTTTTCCTTAATCCACCTGTCAACACTGAAATTAGATCTGAGCCTAATAAGTTATGTGGGCACCAGCCAGATCCATCCAACAATGTTGAAAGAACAACAATTGTGTTCCTGAATTCTCCACACATCCCACTGATCTGCATAAACAAATAAAAGTTTTGTTCAACCCACAACACTAAATGTCTAAAAGTCCTCTCCTCTCAATAATGTATTGAGCCTTCCTTGTCTTCAGTCAATTTTAAGCGCACGAGTGGAACAATCTTTAGACTCTCTGAGTCTCTGGAGACTATTAAAAAAAGCAATATATCTATTATCCAATATATCACCACCATTTTCGAATCCCCAGAATAAATGGTGTTTAAATCCTCTTACTTTCAGTATGTGCAACTACCAAGGGTGCACATGTCCAGTTTAGAAAGTGGGAAAACTGATTGCAGTCTTTATTACCGACATCAGTGTGATTTACTCCACACTGAGAGGTAATACAGATCATTTGACTCTGAAGTTTAGGGTGACACGGTGCGCTGAAAAGGATCCGAAAGCGGCCTGAAATAACCTGCTTGATCGTGCTGTGTTTGTGTTTTCACCGATATACTGGCACAAATTGTAAGAATATAAAGAAAAAAAAACTTGTGTTCGCTAATGTTAACAAAAGCTGGTCATGTCATGTACAGTTAATATACTGCAAGTATGAGAGCAGCTGTGCATTGTATTTATTATTAATATACTTTTTAGGTTCAATCCCAATCAGTGTTGTATCCAGCTTGACCTTGTTGCACTTACACACGTGGCAGCATCTACAGGCAAGAAGTTGGCAAAGTATTGTGTTCGTGTTACATGATGCTGGTTGTTGTGTCTCGCTGCGACTATCTCCTTCCCTCCGTCCTCTTCACAGACTGACAGAACACAGACCTGATCCTCAGAAGTCTATTCTTGGCACAACGTCAGAGCCATGTCCCACCGGGATAGAATCTTCTTGCATTGTGCAGCCTCATCTGCATGAAATTCATATCTGTCTTCCCACTTTTGCACCATGTATGCTGCAGAAACACCAAAGGGGCATTTCAAAGTCAGAATTATCGTAGTGCCGCTTGCAGCTTTTCACGGCCGCAGAACCAGAGCCCTCGCTGTCATCGGCTTCTGAATATTCCTGTTTAGATATTAATAAAACTGAAAAATTATCTCTCTGTCTGACAGGCATTTCCATTTTTATCCTTGTGTCCATATGTGATGGAGTATTTTCCTTGGAACTGCATTTTCCACCAGACATCTGTGTCTTACACAATGTTTTCTAAATCCCCTGCAGCATTAACGCTGTCAGATCAATCAATATTATGTACACAAATGTCATCACAATTTAGAAAATAATATATGTGTAGCAAACAAACTGCTCCTGCTGACATTTATTACAATCAATGCACTGTATGGAGAAGAAACACAACCAATATACTGCAGTGAGTAACAATATATTAGATACACTTTACAAACATTAATTTGATCATCACACATCCATCCATCCAGTTGCATTTTTATTCCTCACTAGTGTCACAGAGGTCTGCTGGAGCAAATCCCAGCATAATTCAGGCAGGATTCAGGGATACATCCCAGACAGGTTGACAGTCTATCGTGGGGCACACACACCATTCACTCACACACTCACACCTATGGCCAATTTAGAGTCACCTATTTTTCTCAGCATGTTTTTGGACTGTGGGTGGAAGCTAGAGAAAACGTACACAGACATAGGGAGAACATGCAAACTCTACACAGAAAGGTCACAGCTCAAGGTCTTTAACCTGTGACCTTCTTGCTGTGAGGCAACAGTGCTTTCTCTGTGCTGCCCATCATTATAGTTATGATATGGATTTGCCGTCATAGGTTTTATTGTCGATATTTAAGCTATTTGCCACAATTTGCCAGCTGTAGGACACCAAATATGCCAAATCGTCAACAACAAATGCATCAGTAAAAATCCAAGCAAACTCCTATCACATGTCAAGGATCATAGGACATTAACATCCGGAAAAACTTTCCATCATCAACAGTACATAGGTGAACAGGCTTACACCATATTATGACTACACCTACTAATTTTTTGCTATGGTAAGTTATCAAATGTTTCTTCAAGTGTCTGTTACTTTTGACTGCAGATACCCAATGATCAACCTGTAGATGTAACTTTTCTTAGACAGCTGATCCACCACTAGATTCCTTCTCAGGAGACAGACCTGTCTGTGGGGGCAGGAGGCTGCAGGAGGTGCTGATGCTTTGACTCAGACCCTCCACATCTGGTTTGGGCTCCTGGCTCAGAGACACAGACAGGAAGTGGCTGAGGTTGATGGGGTGAGTCTGACTCTGGGCCAGGCAGGGCAGGCTGCGGCGAGACGGCTTCAGGCTTTTCTCCTTCAGGATCTCGCTGATGCTGGTGTGCATGCCTGAAGACAAGCGATGCAGAAGAAGAAATGAAATTTAGAAATGACAGGGAACAAATAAACATGTCTGTAGCTCAGTCATGAAAATTATTTTATTTACAAATGATATGGTCACATGCAAGAATATTTGGACAGATAAATATCTATATATATTTGAGAAGAATATGTCTGGTGTTTACAGATCATCTTAAAAAAATGTTATTTGGTGCAAGAAACCACACACCATCTGCTTGTTGGAATGTCAGTGATTCCAGAGTGATTAATCATTGAAGAAGACTCTTTGTCGAAATGTCAGACAGATATTTTAAGATAATCCGTGAGATCCAGTCATCTCCTTCTTTGATGTTGCTGTGATTCTACAGTAGTCTGTGGGCACTGACCCTCATCTCCAAAAAAAACTCTTTGAAGATTTGATCATACATGAGCATTAAATCTCAGTTAAATCAACAATAGCAAAAAAAAATGAAAGCACACAGGGAGCAGGTAGTGGTGGTGGTCTAACTGCAGTAGCAAATTCTCACTCCTACAGATGGTAAAAGCTTTTAAAACAGTTAAATGCATGTGATTTACTGCGAAGTTGTCAGTGAGACATGTGAGACATGTGCATGTTGTATGCAGTGGTGTTATGTTTGGATGTGATGAGTCAGCTGGTAGCCAAGCAACTAACAAAAGAGAGTGATGGTAAAAGAAGACTTTATGGCTACACTATACAGTACTTTAATGCATATTAAGGTTGAATTTCTACCAAAAAATATCATGTGCATATGTCCAAACCAACAACCAATTTGACAGCTTCATTTTTTAACCTAGGAATTCTAAATAAATCCATAACTGATAGTAATCAATTAAATTACAATCATTTCCAATTTGATACTTTAATATATTCCCGGTCAACTTAATAGAGTGATGTAATTTCCAGTAATTTCCCACAGTGACCATACACAGCCCAGCTATCTATATTAGATGGGCCTAAGGCGAGGCAAATTTATTTGTATAGCACATTCTATACACAGAGGAAATTTAAAGTGTTTTACATAAAATACAAAGTGCTTTAGAAAAACAGGGAAAAAAAATCCCTACAGAAATGCGAGAAAGAGGCAAACGATAATAGAGTAAAATACATTACCAATGCACAAACCAATTAGCATTCCTTAGGTCGTAGTTACCAAGAACAAGTGCAAAAATCAATCAAGTGCAAAACCAATAAAAACTTATTCCAAAGAGATTTAGTTGAGAAAACAACTACATCTTCACAGTACCATAGGATAATGTTCTTTAATGAATTTCTTCTGGAAGTTTATTCCACCTCTGTGTAGCATAATAATTGAATGCAGCTTCACCATGTAAAGTTTCAAAACTAGTAAAAGTCTAGATCCTGATGAGCAAAGAAGTCTAGAGGGCTCATTGAAGCAAGACAGAGATGTAGTTTGGGTCTAGGTCTGTGAGTGATTTATAAGAAAATAACAGTATTTTGAAGTCACTTCTATGATATACTGGTATTCAATGCAGGGATTTGGGAATTGGTGTTATATGATTAGCTTTCTTATTTATTGTTAGAACTCCAGCAGCAGCATTCTGAAAAAAAAACTGACAGTAGATGAATGCAATGAATTTTAAGTTCATTTTTGGGACATGAACCCTGTTTTGGTAATAGGCTGTTTTTGTTATGGACTTGATATGAGCATTAAAATTTAGATCTGAATCAATATTGACAGCAACATTTCTGACTTGATTTTTGGACTTTAAAGAAAGGAAATCAAGATGGGCCGAATTTGAATCCTTTCTTCTTCTTGGCATGAAAAAAAAATGATCTCAGTTTTTTCTTTGTTTTTCTGAAGGGAATTTTGGCACATCTAGTCATTTATTTGAACAATGTATAGACACAAAGAGTCTGTAGGAGTATAGTCTCTTGATGAGAGAACTATGAATAATTGAGTTTTGTCTGCACAATTATGATCAGCAATTTTATTCTTTTGTATAATGAGACCTAGAGGGAGCATGTTGGAAAGCAGAATTGACCCTTGAGGGACCCCACATGTCATACTAGTTTGCTGCCATTGGAGATAAATTAGATAGAACCACTGTAAGAATAGTAAATGAATGGCATTTTTATAGTGCCGTTCTAATCATTTTGACCACTTAAAGCGCTTTACACTACAAGTGTTTATTCACCCACATATGTGGTGCCTGACATACAAGGTGCTGCCAGCACATCTGGAAGCTAATCAGTCACACACCGCAGCCATCAGGGACAAATCAAGGTTAGGTATCTTGCCCAACGACACATCACAATGGAGCACAGAAGAGCCGGGAATTGAACCATCAATCCTCTGATCCGTGGACGACTGCTCTACCGCTGATCCACAGCTGCCCTGACTTTCCTAGTCCAACCCAGTGTTCCACTCTATCTAGTATGGAACGGTCAACAGTACCATAAGCAGCAGTAATATCTAGTAGCACTAGGATCTATATATTGCCAAACTCAGTGTTCATGCAAATGGTTGCAGTGCTGGTCCAGATGGTTTGGAACCAAAGTTTGTGAAACTCACTGCTCACATCCTGACGTATCCTTTGGCTGATTTATTTATTCTTTCCTTGTCCACTTGTTGTATTCCTTCCATATGGAAATGTGCCTGAGTTTTTCCCCTTTTTAAAGGCGGAGAAACATGTACATAATTATAGACCAATTTCTATAATCACCATAATTGCTAACATTTTTGAAAAACATGTTTTCCATCAATTACAGCATTATGTTGATCAAGTTAATATTTATCTAAATCCAGATATTAGTTTCACTGAGGCTTCCTTTTTAAATGTACCCAGTCGTGCAGCTCTTGATCTCATATACTTCTTTATATTCTCTTAGACACATGAATAATTCATTTTCACAGTTTCTAAGATCCATGAAGAAATTGGTTGCAGGTCATTCAAATATAAAGCTCCTTTTGAGGTGAATAATTTTCTTTCTTTTTCAAAGTTGATCACCTCTTTTTACAGCATTAGTTTAAATTTACATTCCTATTAACAAACAGATTGTAAATGATAATGTTTTTGTTTCTGATTTATGGGTATAATATACTATAACTTAATATTGATTCTCCTGATAATGTAAAGTCAAGAGGCTATTCTAAATAAATTCGATTAAATTGAATGTAATTTAGAACCTTATTGAGAACAGTTTCAGTGTTATGATGAGGTTGAAACCCTGATTGAAATTCACCTTGTTCATCTTATAATTTATAAATTCATACTCTCGTCTTTTCAAAATATAAAAGTCACATTCAATAAAACTGAATTTAAAATAAGAATATTAGGGCTAAACTGTTCCAGTGCATTGAAGGAAAACAAGAGAGAAAGTGGAAAAAAGAAAAACAGCAAAACATTCATCAACTGGTCCATCCATTTTATGGGCTACAGTGATGATGATAATATTGTCTGTCCTTCATAGAGAAATGCATTAATATCATCAGCACTCCCCTTCCATCAAATTACACAGCTCAGTACAAGGGTAAGACGGCTCAGTAAGACAACAAAGCATGATGGTGCACCCCTAAACTAAATGTGATGATATGATATGATATAATGTCAGTACTGCCATTTAACAAAGAAACATGTAATTACAGAATTAATTTCTGCTGTTATGTACTTTTTCTGACTCTAGGTCATTTTAAAGGTTAGTACAGCAATAAAAGAGCCATATGTGATAGTGGAGCTGACAAGAGGTTAATTGTAATGAATGATATAAGTGACAGCAGGTCATTGCACCTGACCTTGAGATTAAGCGGGGGCTAATGCAACGATGCGGCACTTGACATATTATATTTATGAAATAAATTTTCAAAAACATGGGAACATGACATTCTCTCACCTCCAGGAAAGAAATTCTCTGAGTGACCTTCTTGAAATGTTGAGCTGCATCGATAATTCACTCTCTGCATCCTGAGGGCCCACAGGACAGAAGCTGTGCAATAAGTCATTCTCATGACATTGATCTCATTGGGATTTCCCAAGTGCTGCTGGCTGGGAATGAAGTCAGTTAAAGAGTTTGTGGGCCCACGGGATCAACTAATCACACTCTTTATTTCCTGTGCAGCCCTACAGATATGATATGAATGAAACTTGCGAGCTCGGGCTCAAAGCTATGCAATGAATAATTGAGAAAGTAAAAATTGGAAGTAATGTTAATTAGCATTAAATCTCATCTCACAGCTGGATTCCACTCTAGCTAAGAAACAGATTTAAATAATAAAAAAAGTGTGTGACACAAAAGTCTTTTAAAAAATATGAAATTACTCAGCACAAAATTACACGCCACGCAAAACACCGCTGGGTAAACTGTGGATGAATTTGTACAGTACACGACAGGGAATTCATTCGTCTTCAGGCTGATAACAAAGCTTGATTTCACAGCCCTTTGATTGTTGAACACAAGCATTCAGCTCCACTTCATTGCTTTTCTTAGTTAAGTCAATTTTAATAAATACAATATTTCAAATCAATACTGCGCTGCAATGACATTTTAGAAAAGCAGAGCTATTATGGTCCACTGAGCAAGAGGGATATTTTCTTCAAGCAAGAAATGCATCAACAACATGCAAACAAGCCTAAAGAGCTATAATTTCACAGTGTTTGGAGTCAGAGGAGTAGATGAATTCCTATTTAATGAAACTGTTTAGTGCTGATATACTGTATGTGGAGAATACCTCCTTTGTATAGCTGCAAACATCCATTTTCTATACTTGGTTATTTCTTACTGGGGTCATCTGGGTCTGCTGGAGCCAATCTGATTTTACTGTGGGCAAGAGGCCAGACAGGTCGGCAGCCTATCATGGGGCTCATACCAGAGTCTCCAATTAACCTCAGCATGTTTTTGGACTGTGGGAGGAAGCTGGAGAACTGGGAGAAAACCCACACAGACACAGTGAGAACATGCAAACTCCACACAGAAAGGTCCCAGACCCAAGGACTTGAAATCTGCAACATTCTTGCTACCCACTGTCTCACCGTGCCGCCCTAACTACAAACATATTACCAAAAATGCACATTTACAGTACTTCAATTTGTCTACATAATCCCAAAAGGCATCTGCAAGGCTCAACACGTCTAAGATGATATCTCAGATAACAGCGAGTTATTGGGCCTGTGGGCGACATCCCAAAGGACTCTCAAAGTTTAAAATAGACCCAAAAATTGGACTGGGTGGGTGTTGGTGTGAAATTGCCTCGAAATGTTAGAGCACTTGTG
The DNA here is from genome assembly GCA_030544235.1 of Lepturacanthus savala. Classification (NCBI taxonomy): domain Eukaryota; kingdom Metazoa; phylum Chordata; class Actinopteri; order Scombriformes; family Trichiuridae; genus Lepturacanthus; species Lepturacanthus savala. The sequence goes on along the minus strand of CM060465.1, from coordinate 14,118,216 downwards.
GATGGTCAAATCTCTCGGCTTCTTTGGATGTTATATTATTATAATCAGGGTCATCCAAAGCTTTTATTTTATCTTCTCATGCAGAGAGACACTATGAACTCTACCTTAATGTCAGGGCACTTAAGCATTACATTCAAGTCCATAATATATAAAGGGTTCAGCTAACATGAAATCCTGTGGTTAATCTCACTGTGTGCCTGCTGAAACTGGTTTATCAGGAGGAAGTTAATCCTGTGTGTATGTGTGTGTGCATGGACTGTATGTGCATATATGTGTGTGTGTGTGTGTGTGTGTGTGTGCATGGACCGTGTGTGCATATATGTGTGTGTGTGTGCATGCGTGGGAGTGAGGCCTGACACTGTCTGTGAGTCTGGCGAAAAGAGAGGAGCGATTCAAAAAAGAAAAAAAGGAAAGTGGTGAAGAGGCTCAGGGAGTGGATGCTCACTGGGAGGCAGTGATGTGTGGAAAAAATAACACCTACAAAAATTTCATCAGCCTGACACATGGCCTTGGTGACAACCCTGTGTGCGCTCTCACAAACACCCACTCACGCTCATCCGAAAGGGGGAGTTGGACGCGCTTCAGGGTAGGTCATGATTCCAGGATTTGGATCTCTGATCTCCAGCCTGTCCATGACGTTTTTGTGATGTGAGATTAAAAGGATTTTTTTTTTGGTCTATGCATGTGTGTTGGGTATGATATTGTATATATCATACACAACATATGATACCCCTATATACCTGAACAGAGGCATCTACAAAAGGCATGTTTTTCTCAAATAAAACTAAGAACGAAAGTGGTGTTTCTCAGTTTGTTATTCTCCTCTTTTACATTTCCGTCATAAAAAGTAAGCACATCCCTGGCAGCATCATAGTACTATTTCTCTTTGCGTATTCCACTGTATGTGTCTCTAGGCAATCTACTCTGAGCCAGCTGGAAACTGAAGGCAGGAAGAACAAACGCTTAATTTGAAAAATGGCAAGGATTTTATGATCCACTACAAGCGGTCAGACAGTAGAAACAAAATATTGCTGTGAAAATGAGTTAAAACTATCACAAGATGTATAAAAGGAATTTAACTTTAGCTCTGAATCACATTTGTCCATAGTCAGCAAGCGATTATACATTATCTGTGAAGATAAAGTAACAAACAGAGAATTCAGGCCAGTGGGCTATTTCTCATCATGCTTTTCCAGATTCTACACCTTCAATTATTCATCTGTGTTCAGCCTATAGCACTTTCAGCATCACAGCTTTTAACTGAGAAACATTCTGCATCTGGACACACATCATAACTGCCTTAGCTTAAGAGTCCATTTCAGGGGATCCACGCTATGAAAGAACAGGCAAAAAAGTATAAATAACAGGCACACATGAACGCTAAGAGAAGCAGGTCCAAAACCCTGCTGTGTGTTTATTAAAATGATAACATGGAGGCAAGACTGAGGCGTCGCTTGCAAAAACATTCTCCAAGCAATTAGAGTGTGTTTCATCCTCCACCTGGCATCATTTCAAAGACAGAGCTCACAGGGAGTATTTATTACAGGGTCATTAGGAGCCAGTCAATAGTCAACTCATATCTTGTGTCAGTATGAGTTAGGTTAGTAGGTTAGTAGGTTAATATGTGAGGCACACCAGAAATTCTTGCTGATCAGGTAGAAGTGTGAGTATCAAATGATTCGTTATCTCTGGTGTGGATTGCATGAGCGCAACACTAGATATTGAAATTTAAATCATGGCAATAAATTTGAAAATAAATCCAAAATTAAAATCAATTGACAATCAAACACATGTGTTTGCTGTGTTCATCTGATACCGTCAATCATAGATATACAGTATATTCAGCATGATAAAAGTGAACTAGTAATGATATTCTACAGCTAGAGCTGATAACATAGCAGTAAATGATAATTACTGCAGCACTAATACCGTGACTGCAGGTTTGTGGCTTTAATTCAAATACGGTGGGATTTCATTGGGAATATTAGGTATAAGGAAAAGCAGGTTTATTTGTGTAGCGCGTTTCAACAAGGCAATTCAAAGTGATTTACATAAAACATTAAAGGCATTAAGACAAAGTGAGTAGAAAAAAATCAATACGGCACTTCCTGAATTGCCCCATGATATAGGGTCACCACACACATTCACCTCAAAGGCAATTATAGGATTTGAAATGTTGTGATTAGTGGTTTGTGGCCTCACACATACTGAAGAAACAGTTCTCACCTGGATTTACCTAATTCATCTATCTATGTCTATCTAAAGTCGATACAGTGAGTCCTTCCATAATGTGTAAATTCCTACAAAAATAATGTATCAACTCACTCTCAAATCAAATTTCTGCAGATTCATTCATACATTTAATTATGACAGATTGTTAATCTATTCTGATACAGTCTGGCATATTCTATTGATTATTGAGTTTGCAAAACAAGATATTGACTCACAGTGTGTGACTCTAATGTAAGCATATTGATTAAGTGGTTTGTATGTATTTACACTTAAAGACCTGACAAACCACCAGTGGAAAACTACATAGCATCATTATGTGCAGTGACTATGACAATCATTTGTTTTTCTTTTTTTTATTTTAACAACATTGAAACACTAAAGATTAAACTTTTTAGATGCTGATCAACAGAAACAAATAATTTGAGCCTACAATAATACGTTTTTATGATTTAGGGGCAGCAGAAACAAATTGAACATAATATTGACAAATTGTCACATTTTAAGTTAATCTATGGTAAACCTGTGAGTTGTAATGAAGCAAAAACCTCATTCATTTGGAGCCGTGGTTCAGTCCATCTGGTTGATATTCACTCTCTTTTAGCTCTGTTTTTGGTCTCTACCGGGGCCCGAGGGAAATATTTGATCTTTTAGCTGCTAAATGTTCCACTATGTTCACCAGGTTGTCGTCATTGTGTCTGTTTGTTGTTTTTGGGCTGAGCAGGTATGTGTAGGGTGGATTTCTGGAGATTTTTCAGGGAAAGCAGCTGGCTGCAGACAAAAACAACCCTGCGAGAGCAGTGAGAGTGAACTGAATAGTAAGAGCACACAATAAAGCTCTGTAAAGTATCAGGGTTGGGCAACAATTCTGTAGTTTTATCATTTACAGTGATGCATTTGACATTACACACTGTCATATTGTTATTATAAAAAATATTGATTTAACTGCCTTTATTCTAAAGTGAAATAATACAAATACATTAATTTGCCCCAGATACAGCTGGCTACTATTGTCCGTCTATCATGCACAGCCTGACTGTGAACACTCAGAGCAGATGGTATTTTTTATTCATGGTTTAAACGGTTCATGACCTTATTATACAACCTGGCACAACCTCTGAGTCGCATCATTTGAGCAGATTAAACATCTTCCTTGCTCTCAATTTCTATATACCCCTGTCCCCTTATCATCACACTATCTTCTTATGTCTCCAGATTGCTTGGGATTTTTAGGATATCACAGGATTTTCTGCAAAGCCGCTGCTGTGTCTAGGATATACCTACCCCATCAAGGAATGTCTACAGTTTACACTACCTAGGTAAACAATGTCAAGCATAAAATGTTCACAGGAGTTCCATAATAACAAAAAGTGACCAAAATCCTGTGTGTTTTGTATCTGTAATTAAACTGTGGAAGAACTTCTGCCTGTATTGTTCTTATAACCTAGCAACAAAACAAGCAGCGACTATTTAAAGACTGCGAAAGTGTTAAAGCAGCCAGACTACACACACTCAGCACCAGAATGCCTCTTTGTTTTGTCAGGATGTAAACTGTTTGTCTACCTGGCACGCTACAGTTTCATAAAAGGGACATAACAGACAGTATGGATGGACTTAAACGCACGCTTATATAAAACTGTCTGCCTTGTATTCAGTAGCTCCAGTAAATCACAGATCATTACTAGTGCTTGCCCCAAATCTGTCCTCAAATCTGTATCTATAAAACCATCTGCCTGCTTGCATAAGATGACAGGTGGCCTGCTTAAGACTGTGCACGGTTTACATATACACACACGTGCTGCCTAAACCCGCCCCCCATCAGATCATATCAGACACACACATAGGCCTTAATTTTATTTTTTTTTAAATATAATTTAGACTCATTTTAATTTAACTATTTGATTTATTATCACTAATCATTACTTTGCTTATTACATTACTAATATACATTTCACTGCTGATTGATTGATATCAATACTACGGTACTTAAAGGTGCAGAATAAATCAAAGCTTTTCTTCAGACTTTAGAATTTGATTTTAGAAAAGATTAGTGGATTGTATATAAAGTAAATATTGTCTGGCAGATACTGGTCTGAGTGTCAGTTTATCATTTGTTGATGATAAATCTGAGTTTATAAATAGTCCATCAAAGAATATTCTGTGGCGAAGGTTCTAATTTTAAGATCACTCAAATCCTAAACACATGGAAATACACATCAAATGGTTGTGAGTCTTTTTTGTTGTTTTAAAGTCCAAATGCAACTCCATTCAACTAATTAAAAAAACATGTAGTTCTGTCAGAAAGGATGAAATCTCAATTTAATTTAGCCAAGGCTTTTTTACATCTGAAATTATATACAACACAAGTGAAGGAGTATAGCCAGGAGAAAACTACAATAGCGCTAGAGCTAAGTATTCAATCAAGTGCAGTGGGGTTTGCAAGTTGTTCACCTTTTCTTATAGATTGAGACTCCTGAGATCAAATGGGATTTGGGGCTTTTTACCTTAATCTCATAATCAGTCCCTTTTGTAATTCTCTGTTCATTCCTCTTCAAACAACTCACCTACAGCTCAGCAGAGGCCTTTTATAGGGAAACTTGGAAATAGATTTAACTCCCCTACACCATCATAACGATTGCCTATAAGGCAGTAAGATTCTGACTCAAGTAACTTTAAGAAGGCAGCTCACCTCATGTGTGCAGGGACACAAAGGGCCATTGAGTCCTCAAAAGGTGAGCAAGCATTTTCTACTCTAAGCCTTTTTAATGCTGTCATATGATGCTGCTGATTGTGGTTGAGGAAGTGCTTCTCAATTCTGCTTAGCAGGACTTTGTGAGCCAAATGTCACCTCTTTAGCCATCAATTTAATGGTGCACTTAGAAGTCACTGAAATATTGAGTGTGGTCCTTGAGCCAGATTTTTTACATTAACTGATATCATCTAAGCGTTTCCTTTTGGCTGGTTTGAAGCCAGGAATTGGTCCATTCTGCGATATAAAATAAAAACTATATTATAGTTAGGATTTTACTGACAGCTACGATTAGACAGAATTTAAAAATTATAATAATAAAAGTCTGTTAAGAGGGTCATAAAAATTGCAAAGAATCCCTAAGGCCATATTATGGATGTAATGGTGGGAGATTGTGTCTGGAGGAAAAAGTCTTTGAAAGTGGATGTAAAAATCCTGCTTTAATGTTCACTTCTAGCTGTTTTCAAAGAGGCAGATAAGCTAACACACTCCTCAGCAGAGACTATTCACTCTCATCTCCCCCAGCACAACTCAGAAGCTGGGAGGGGGATAGACCCTTTCATCTTCCTCCACCAGGTACGTGAACATTAAAAGAACCACTGCTGGGACCGCTATTCATGTCCAAGACTTTTCCAGAAGCCCCAGGGCATGTAAGAGAGTGACGATAACTAAACAAAGATTATTATGTTTAAATATTTTATAGCACACACCTCCAGTTAAACGACATGGTGGCGCAGGGGTTAGCGCTGTTGCCTCACAGCAAGAAGGTCGCAGGTTCAGGCCGTCCTTGGTCCTGGGTCTGGGACCTTTCTGTGTGGAGTTTGCATGTTCTCCCCGTGTCTGCGTGGGTTTTCACCGGGTACTCCGGCTTCCTCCCACAGTCCAAAAACATGCTGAGGTTAATTGGCGACTCTAAATTGCCCGTAGGTGTGAGTGTGTGAGTGAATGGTGTGTGTGCCCCACGATTGGCTGGCGACCATCTGGGGTGTATCCCTGCCTCTCGCCGTAACGCGCTGGGATAGGCTCCAGCAGACCCCTGTTACCCTAATGAGGAATAAGCAGGTATAGAAAATGACTGACTGACTTCCAGTTACCTTTCACCAAGAAAAAAAAAACAATTTTGTATGTGGGAAGGACAACCAGACCGCCTTGAATTTTATTTGTTTCCAGATTTGCTTCCTACAGTTATAAACATAACCAGGTGCCCATTGTGAGGAGCATAGATCTTTCTTATCCTATGTTTTAAAGAAAATACATGTGTATCACTAATTCTACTGAATAAATACCAATCAGCAAAAAGAAAAAGTCTTATGAAACAGGTGTTTGTTGGTGGGGAAGGAGCCAGAGCTGGTACATGAGGTCGAGAGGTACCGATGATGATCGATGATCAACTTTGTTGTCGTGTTGTCAGATTTGCGGCCATGTGTCTTGGACACTCAGGCGAATAGACAATAGCAAAGCTGTCAACTGATCACCATGATGGTGGTGAGTTGGCTCTGATAGTGAGAGAGGAGGTCGGGCAGATCCAGCAGACCCAAACGTTCTGTGAGGGTTTCTGGGTATATCTGTCCGAATCTCCCATCAAAAGGAGCTTCAACTTGCACCTCCACAAGAGCTTCACTAACGTCCCAGGGGAGGAGGGGGACATTGAGTCCGAGTGGACGTTTTTCTATCTCTCTCTATTGTTGAGGGTAAGGTGGTCGATGCCTGTTGTGGTGGCAGCCTCCAAACCCACTGGTGAACACCGACAGTGAGTTCTGCAGGATTCATGAAGCAGCTGATGGGCATTGATAGCGAAGCGCAGCCTCTGGGGTTGCAGATGCAAAAACTCAAGTGTGGGAGGAGTTTGGTGAGGCCATGGAGAACAACTTTTGAACTGCTTTGAGGGGTAAGCAGTGCAATGTCAACACTGTGTTCAGTGGGGGTGGGGTGCTGCTGACCTCGACTCTGGACATTTTGGGTCAGTGGCGGGAATGCTTGAAATCCCACCAACACGTCTTCCACTGAGGAGGCAGAATCTGGGGACCAAGTGATGAGCTCGCCTACCTCTGGGGCTGAAATCACAGAGTTAGTCAAAAAGCTCCTTGATGGCAAGGGCCCAGGCATGGATCCTGGAGTTCCTCAGGGCTCTGGATGTTATGGGGCTGTCTTGTTGGACACGACTCTGCAACATCGCATGGGGCACTGCCTCTGGACTTGCAGGCTGGGGTGGGGGTTCCCCTCTTCCAAAAGGGGGACCTGAGGGTGTGCTTCAACTACAGGGGCATCATACTCCTCAGCCTCCCTGGGAAGATCTATTTAGGGTCCCGGAGAGGAGGGTCAATAGTTGAACCTTGGATTCAGGAGAAGCAATGTGGTTTTACGTCCCAGTCGTGGAACTGTGGACCAGCTTTATACCCTTAGCATGATCCTGGAGGGTGTATGGGAGTTCGGTTGTTCTGATGTTTTTTTCTAATTAGGAAATCATTTTGGTGGTTTATTACATAATGTGCCAAATTATTACATTTAGTTCATAAAAATGTGCATTTTGTAATAAGTGATGCAATATATAACAAATAATTACAAATGTGACATAGTATATTACATATTGCAGTCAAGAATTTTATTACATAATGCAGAAAATTATTACAAAATGCAGCGTTATTACATAATGAGATACAAATTTATTACATTATTACATATTGCGTTAATACATAATGTGTTGCTACAGGAGTCATTAATAAATGGCTTGTGTTCAACACTACGCAGGGCAGACCGCAACAGAATAAGAGGGTGGCTTATTTCACAATTTATATGTTAGCGGGAACATAAAAAATGAATATTTAAGTTTTCTTTGTTTTTTTTTACAATAGGGCCCATTTAAATACAAGAATGTAAGACACTGTTAATGTTAGGTAATTAAAGCAGATATGGGTAATGAGAAAAAGAAAATGTTAAATTAATGATATTCTGACACATGTGCTTGTGTGTGCATGTGTGCTATTTCATGCCACCCCTTCATAAGTCAGCGCCCCACTTGGTCCACCCCAGTCAAAAGAAAGAGGTCTGGATCTGCCATTGATTACGAGCCTCTGTCAGCATGATAACAAGTTTCTTCGCCATATTTCTAAATTTAGACATCTGGCACATGAATAATTAACACAGTGAGGGTTAAAAAATGCACCAATGTTCTCTAAAAAAACTCAATTCCAGCCCCCTGAAATAAATCTTATCTAAAAGACACTAAATGATGATTTGATGGGGATTCAAATCTGCTCCAAGATATAAATATTACCTTTTCTTTCACCGCACAGCGAGTAGAATGATTCACACTCATCCATCAATAAGAACCGGAGCCTGATGTCTCATATTGCTTTTTCAATAACCTGCTGTATGATGATATACTATATGCTCCATTCAATGGCATGGCAGAAACTTTTAGCAGCCTCTCCTCTAAACCATTTTTCTAATATTAATGTCAAAATCATAAAGCCTAGATGCTGATAGAAGCCACTTGACCTTCAGCGCACACTATTTTCTATGATGGTGAGTTCAAGAGTTTAACAGTGTATATCTTTCCACACAATTTAATATTATCACCGCTGCTACTACTACAACTACTACTGCACTTTTACTGCTGTGAATGTTAAACACTGAAACATTGTTCATATTGGGAATGTCTGTGAGCCACAGTTCATATCACCGTTAGTTCAAACACAAATTAAATATCCTTTCCTAGATGTGTGTGGTTTGAATTATGAAGGACAGTCGTGTCTTTAGTTCTGCGATGATGTCTGGGATGTTTATTTGATCCATTTATGATGTCAGGTGTTAATTAGAAATTATTATATTTGTCGTAATCGGATCTCTAGCTCTATAATAATGTGGAATAAATCAATACGTGTAACATATAAGTAATGGATAAAATATCAAAGCGCACGGGGCTCATAAACAGGCTGTATCCCAGGAGGAGGAGGAGGAGGCTGCAGAGACCTCCAACTCTGCATCAGCATCACTCTCCAGCTCCTGGACAGTCTGATTCCTCTGAGCATCACTTCACACCACAAACTACTTAACAACAGGAGAAAAGTCACCACACATCCCAGCCTGCTCAAAAAAAAAAGAAAAAAAAAGATCGTTCAGAGACCAACCTTTCTGCTGCTTGAAGGACTGGATGGAGCCCGAGTGGTGCACCATTGCGACGCTCAGTTGTTCTCCAGCGTTAATTAAATCCCGTGTTTCCCGTATTTCAAAATCGCGGAATGCTTGTGGAAGTGCGGCGGGGTAGCGGAGGTGTTCTCGCAGCTCCCATCCTGCCTCACGAGCTCACGGAGCGATGCGCAAACCCCAGCGACACCTGTCTAAGCTCCGGATGCTGCCCCCTCCCCCTCCGACCCCCCCGCCACCACCATCATCCACGGCTGTTGTCATGGTGACGGGCGGGAGGGGAGGTCCTGGGATTGGACACGTCCCCCCCCCCCCCCGCCCCCCCCGCTCCCCCCGTCCTGATTTATAAACTGCGGGGAAATTACCAGGTGCGGCAGATCTCTAATGGACCGACAAGGACGTTTATTGACCTGCGCGTATCAATCATTTCTTTTACTGAAAGCTGTTGTCCCCTATTAGCTAAGAAACATACGCTGCAATTACATATATATATATATATATATATATATATATATATATATATATATATATATATATATATATATATATATATATATATATATATATATATATATATATATATATATATATATATATATATATATATATATATATATATATATATATATATATATATATATATATATATATATATATATATATATATATATAGACATAAAAAACTATGTCTGTGTCTGCGTTTGTCAGTCACATTTGAGAGAAATAAAAAAAAAGGTCAGAAACCCAAGAGGGCTTGTTGAATGACCTCTCAATAATAATTTATTGAGTTAGTAATAAATTAAAAATACATTAGAAGAACCACAAGATGATTAAACAGTAATTAAAATTACTGTTTAATCATCATAAAAAAGCAAAATATAACAAATAAAAACAGTCAAGGTTAGCTGAAAAGCAAAACACAAATAAAGGCAACTTCAGATATTTTCCAGGCTGAATGATCTGCTTTGGCAGGGGCATGTGAGGCGATGAGAAAAAACTCCAACCAATCAATACTATAGCTCACAGGACTCACGGCTCGGCTGTGCCGACAGATGCAGTGGTGGCAGGGGGATCCCGGGTTTAAGAGCAAATGTAGACTGCAGTAATGTTTAATAGCCTCATATAAAAACTGGATGTGTCCTGCAGGATTTATTACACAAATGAGACTCCAAATGGTATGACAAATACTGGGTTGTAGCATGAATACAGAATGTGTATAATAGAATATATATAAACCACTTTGTCACCTCGTTGTCATTTCTCTTTATGAATTCATAGTTTTTTGTCTTAGGACCAATATCATGCCACTTTCATGTGTTTTAGATTCTAGGAGTTATATAGAAACTGTTTCATTTATCAAACACTCAGAAAAAACTCAGAGAAATGTACACAGCCTGGATTCAGAGACATTGCCAACTCGTTTTGTACGAGTTGGCAATGTCAACTTGAATGCATGATGTCGTGCAGCAGAGGTTCCCAGCATGGCTCACCTGTACGTCCTGACACATCCACTTTTTTCAGTCTTCAAAGTGAAAATGAGCTAATCAGAAGAACAGCTCAGCAATATTCATGAGGCAGACCAAGAAAAACACTTGTGCTTTATGGAGTGGGCTCTGTAAAGCTACATTGAGTTGAATTTAGAAAATGTAATCATGATAGGGGTATGGAAACTTAATAAAACTGAGAAAATTGTATGATTTATGACCTTTAATGATAGTACCTTGATTTAAACTCAAACACAACACAAAAATACAAATATAAAAGGTTCAGCGCTCAAAACAAGCCTACAAATAGATGGTAAAATACAAGATAAACAGCATCAATTAATACAAGTACAAACAAATGTTAAATAATTTGTGAGTTACAGTTTTAAAATGGCCGAAGGATACTGAAGAGATCAGCTTTAAGCTGCTCTCTCGAGAGTTCCATGCAGTGGGAGCAGAGAAAAGAAAAGCGGATCTTCCCGGCTCAGTATGAATTCTCTGTATTTTTATATTTTATAGGGATCACCAGTAATGAAGCTGAGAACTGAGTGATAAACGGCATCCAAAGGCTTAAGGGACGCAGCTGCGAGCTGTCACTTTCACATGCCCTGGAAGAAGATTGTGAGTTGAACTCTCTAGATGTTAAACCCATTCCTGGGTTTCTTTGCAAAGAAATAGTATGACCTTGGTATTTTTTAAGTTATGACTTGTTGACTACAAATAAAAGCACAAGGCTAGTCTTTCCCCAGTTTTTGTTTCTTATTTTATTGATCCTGCTGACTCCTGGTTCGTTCTGTGCTTTCTGTGTTATCAACTACACATTTTACATTTAGTTTTTGACAGCATTTACCTGTTATGTAAAAAGGAAATTAATATGGCACCTGCACCTTACTATCAGTATTTTATACGAATACACTTCGCCTTAGGTCTTCAGTTGCATGGTATTAACCAGAGATCTTATCTTATCATGGTTTAATCTGCAAGGTCACTGGTCTTATCTCAATGTCAATTACATGGAGCTACACACCAGCCGACCTCAAATCAGGATCTGAGACCAATGGGAGGGAAAACTCAGTGTTGTTCTGTCTCCATGTAAACAGACACTGAAGTGACTGCTGTGATGTGGGCACGGTCACTATAACTGTTTGCTCTGAGGTCCTACTTTGTGGCTCAGTCTCTCTCTGTGCTGGTGTTCTGGGGAGTAGTCTGGCATCTGTCATGGATTCAAATACCATCTGCTTTTCTTGCAGCTCAGCATGCCTCTCCTCCTCCTCCCACTGTTCTGATGTTTTTTAAGGAGCTTCTATCAGTGCTGTACATGCCAACCTTTATAATTGAAAAAAAATATATATCAAAAGAGAAATGCGTTTCTGCCTCTACGCTGATAAAATGAATAAATAAACAGCCCTTATAGGGTTTATCTTGTCCATTCCTGCTTGTTATTTTAGAGATGTAGGTCAGATGACAGCGCTGCAGAGGGAGCGAGGTTTTACCAAGAGAAGACACTGCCACCTTGTGGTTCATATAGTGGCCAAGCAAGCTGTCGCTGTGAGTTAGTCTAATAAGAACCACTAAATCTGTTTGCATTATTCACCTCAGCCTATTTGTGTCAAAATGCAATCAGCAGTCTTGCAGCTTCCAAACTAAACAGTCAGCTGACACTTGTAATCTCTGTAGGAAAAACAAGTCAATACATTTCACAGCTAAAACAATATCACATGTCCCCTCCTAAAAACTCAAACTGACTTTTCATCTCTTTTAGCTGAGGGTTATATTCCTGAATCATATCTATCATGATAAAATGAATAAATAAAAAATGCTTAAATGCTTAAAAAAATAGTAAAATAAGCCAAGTTTGGAGTTAAAGAAAAATGTGTGTGGGGATGTTTAATGACGGTTCAATCAGGAAGACTAAATCATAATTGTTTCCAGGCTCATACCCAAATGTGTTTTATGTGCTGTCAAATATCAAACCTGCTGGTCTCATCTAAGGAATGAAAGAAAGTACCTACAATGTCAAAACCACCACTTTCTACTACTAGACCTACCCAGCCTAATGGCCTAATAATAATAATAATAATAATAATAATAATAATGATAATAATCATGCTACTCCTACTAATAATAATAACAACAATAGTAAATGATAAAAGAAAAGCTAAAACCTAAAAACCACATGGCAGGTACTGCCCCCCACCCCTGAGTGAAAACAAATTTTTAATAAAGGTCTCAGCACCATCAAATAGCACAAAACACCAGCTTTGATATTTCTTCTGATCATGGAGTTTGGCAAGCACAACGCATTGTTAAAGTGAGTTAAAAAAGGTTCCAGCAGCTGTCTACAGATCCATCAACATGTCAGGGTGCAGCAAGGCACAGAACATTGTCTTTGCTACTTGAAGGGAAGAGACACCGACTAACACATGTCCTAGTCAAACAAATCAATTGGAAAGGTTTTGACAATCATTCTGTAACATGAAAATGATATGCAGAGACCCTGAAAATTACAGCAGAGGGAAACGATTTTTAATGAAATTAAAATTAGCGCTAAAAAACTTTGCATATAGATTTTTCCAAATTTTTTTTTTAGGATGGATAGGGCATACCTCAGCCCCCCTGTGTCCACTCCCTGCTTTGGTCCCTCTGGGCAGCTCATCAGTTCAGCTCCATCTTATTGGTAGCAGCAGTGTTCGGCCACCACCACCGGTGTCTGGACCTCAGGGGATCTATCTGCAGAGCATCAGGGATCAGGCCCTCTCCGTACCAAATATCCCATGGCTCAAAGACTTTATCAATTTCACATTTCATAATCACTATAGTGCAATAAATATCATTTTCAATTCCAATCTCTTCTGACTGAAATCTTAGACAGAAACAATCAAAACCTTCCCTGGAACCCAACTCATTTTTAGCCGCATAAGAAACCTCTGTGTTTGCATATTGTTAAAGAAAAGATAAAAGAACTCTTCACTTGCTCATGAATCTCCTGAATGACAAACGCGTCTGACTCATGACTACTAATGTCTTTCTCTAAGGATTAGCAGCCATGGGATCCACTGATGAAGTTTTTCCAAAAGTTCAGAGCAAAGAGTTCACCAGAAAGTTTTCCTTCTCATACCGAGGTCAAACTAATCATCATCTCTGTCGGTGAGTATATCAGATGCCCACGCTTGGCCAACACTGTGGTGGTCAGCAGCCTCGTTTACACTCACAATGGCAGAATCAGTGAGCGTATTGATTCAGGAGGCAGCTTGACTTTACAGTAATATCCTGACAGACAGCGGTTGTGTCCAGATTAACATAATGCATGTAGGCAGATGGATTTACAAGCCATGCATATAGCAAACTCACCAGAGAGTGGGTCGCTCTCTGTCTCGGTGGCTCCTGAGCTCCAGGACACCGATTGGCTGAGGGTGAGATTGACAGGAGCACGACTGTGGGCTCCAGAGGAGATGGAGGCCTGACTCTCCAGCAGGGGCAGGAAGATGCTGTTGTCCTGATGACATGATCCTGCAACACACAAACAACAGTAATGTTTGTTTTATCTTACAGAGCATTATGTCTCATATTCAAACTATGATACCTGTGGATGATGATAATAAGGGGAAAATTCAGTAAATTTGTACGTTCAGATTAGTAAAGTATGTAAGTGATCACAGCAGTGCAGCTCTCCACTTATCCCCTCCTGTCTCGTGTTACTGCCCTCATGCATTTTTAATAATAGCTCTTTAAAATAAATTTTACCCTCTGATACTTGACACTCGGGAGGAACAATAGGACCTCCTCACTTTCCAAAAGCCACTATATTGCAATCAATCAAACTTCATTTGTGTAACCCTTTTCATACAACACGATACAACAAATGTAATAATAGCCCCTGTCACACACACACACACACACACACACACACACACACACACACACACACACACACACACACACACACACACACACACACACACACACACACACACACACACACACACACACACACAGTTGCAGACACACTCAACAAAAAGAGAGAAAAGAGAAAAATGAAATAATCAAAAAAAAAATAATAATGAATAAACTAAGGTTGAGAGTAAATCTATGATCTTTTGCATCTGATCAAGTTGAATTTAAACCATAAAAAACAGTTAAACTGAAATATCACATTAGCAAGAGGCATGATCTTACTATATTCATGAATAGATTTTTGATGATTTGCGGCCAGTAGTTTGTTTTTCATGTTTATTAATTATACAATGTTCATGTTGTGATTTTGATGGCTTGAAGGAATATGTAATGTTACCTTTTATAAGGAATTAAATAATAATTCCTTATAAATAATAAATAATAATTGTGGAAATCCTTTCAATATATGGTAAACTGAGTATTCTAAATGTTGTGTATTTTTTGTATATAGCCATTGAGTCATTATGTCATAGTAATTGCTTTATTACCTAATGTAGCGGCTGCCATTCTGAACCCTAAACAGGTCAACCCTAAGGTTAACCTAGTTAGCATACAATGGAGCATTCAAATTTGTTTACAGATGGAAAAATAGCATCCACGGTCCGAATTATTCATTCTATGTGTGCTGATGTGCGCCTCCCTCCCTCCCTCATGTGTGCATTCAGCTTCATTAAGATAAACAGGAAGAGCCACGGGGCTGCATGCCAAACAACATGACTCACCAGTGTTCAGAAGTACTTTACATCTCAGAAATGATTCTCTCAACAGCAACAGCTCCCTTCAGCATCTCGTCTTGATGGCGCCCATAAGAAAACACAACACGTCTCCCACACATTCTGGTGCATACAGTACGTTATTCCGAAAAGATGAATTTTAAATGTGTGCACTTCAGTTCATAACAACCGCTGCAATTACTACCAGAGGGCTGTTAACCGAAGCCTGTAGAGATGGAGTGTTGTAGTAAAGTACTGCACCATTACACCATTACAACCAGTTCAGATCACAGACTGAAACACTGCAGCTAGTTGACCTTGTGCACCTTAGTAAGAAAAATGCTCCGCTCTACTAAGATGTCTTTTGTCCATTACTGTGCCGTCTAATGTACAGTGATGCATCGTCCTACAGAGTTAAAAAGTATAGAGACATTAGGTGGGTCGATTGATGAGCAGGTACTTCCTGAAAGAATTTCCTGGCATATTGATTATTTATCTTAACAAACATGTCAAAGCCCCACAGGTCACTGAATACCGCTTTTAAAGTAACTGCCAATCTATGACAAGATATCAAGGAAAGTGTTACTCCATTACCCAACAGCCAAATTGTCTGACCATTACTAACTTTGAAAGACAGACAGAGTACAAAGCATCTCGGATGGTGTGAAATTGCATAATACGATAATGTATTTGCACTTACAACTTAGAAATGTCAGCAGCTTGTGAGGAAAATGTAATTTAGTTTTGAGTGCAGAGTATGTTGCAGATTAAAAAAAGATACACCAAACTGCATTAAGAAGCAATTAGAGTCTGTAGTCATAATTTTAGAAGATTACCTTGGTTGTAAAACAGCATGCATTGCAAACTGTTGAAGACATCTAGACCCGATAAGAGAGTTTGACCTCCAGCAGACGCAGTTTCACCCGGATTTCCTCAAATGCCAAGAACAACCTCTGCTTTGACAGAACCTGACAGAAAAGTCAAACTCTCCGTAGTTTATAAACACATAATGACTGACTGTTCCAAAAATGTGAAGAATTGTGAAGGAAATAGTTTTTGCAAACAGAGCTTTATTAGACCGGTGGAATTCTTGATTATCTTATTTTATAATCAGAATTAGAAGATCATCAAAAGGCCATTGTACAATTATTTTATGAGTTTTTAAAATCAGATACACACAACTTTCCTCACAGGAATCATCCTGCACATGCACAGCTTGGGGGCCTGTTTTTTTTTTTTTAAAACAACATTTTATGTGAACTGGCTGCATTGAGACCTGACAGAAAATATGGAGTGCACCCCTAAGCCTCCCAAACCAGGTTCAAAGGCTGGATGGATTGATATTGCACCCAGCTTGCAGCACATCAGCCTCTGCCTCGGCACAGAGTTTGCCCTCATGTCCATCTCGGGGTCTCTGTACACAGCTAAACATTATCCACATGGCTCAACATGAAAACACTGTCCTATTAGCTATCAAGACAGAACCACAGTTTTGCCATTGTCACAGCCACAGCATTCATGCATTAGATAGCTCATTAAACTGAATGCCGCTGGACATGTTTGCTGGATTTCCCTAAAGAGTCACGCTCTCCTTTCTCCAGTCTGTGGCTGACCACTGATGAGCTTTGCTGAGTGCTGTGTAGACACGACAGTGACTAAACCAGGAAGACAAGCCATAATTATTTTTTTAATCTACAGGCAATATCACTCATTTCTAAAAGCGATGATCTGAAGGAGCCGTTTACGTCTGTTTGTCTTGGACAACTAGAATTGGCTAATGTAGCGTCATTAACTTGCCAGTTGAGTCATCCATTCACTATCTCTCTTTGTAAGTAAATCAATACTAAAGGATCAGTTTTCATCTTTTTGGTTGGCCCAGGCTTGGCTCTAGGGATGGGAAAATGTCTGTGGAACAGTCAGTACATTCAGAGAATGACTTCACTATTAGGCAAGATAGGCAACTGCCTGGGGCCTCAAACTAAAAGCTATAAATTCACTCTGATGTTTAGATATGAAACATTTAAAGTAGTGTTTCTATTCTAAATCATTAAACCCTAATTTACCTATGATAGGGACCCCAAAAAATATTATTATCTATTACTATTGATGATAATACAAGAAAAAAAACTTGATTCAAAGAAGAGATTGTTAACTAGAAGCCTAAAAGAAAATCAAACTGAGGAAAACAGCTTCCCTTTATTGCACCAAATGTGAGGCGGTCTATGCCCTGGAATCTCAAATTTAAGGTCATTTAATGGAACATCACTGTGATAACGGTGTAACGTTTTGATGTTGTGTTGGGTACCACTTCACCTGGAGGAGTTTCTGCATCCCTATCAAGTGTGAGCTCCTCCGGTGAAGGATTGATCTGTTAATCTATAGAGCCCTGGGGGTCGTACGTTCACATTGGAGTTTAACGAGTTAAACACAGTTTTATGCTTCGTAGCTAAACATCAAATTAATCTATAACTTTTCGGGGCCCTTTTTAATTGGGGCCCTAGGCAGTTGTTCACCTCTCCTGATGGTAAAATTTGTCCCTGCCCATAGGAAGTAGGATCTGTCCATTTCTGATTAAAAGCCTTGTTTTTGCTGTTTACTTCTTGGCTTTTTAGAGAACATCATGTGTCAAACTTTTCTCTGACTCTCTGCACAGCTCTGACCGCCGGCTGTGTTCAGGCTTATCTTGTTGTTGTTGTTGTTGTTTTCTGCACAAATGCCATGACATACTGTACAGCCTGGTGAAATATCTGAATGGTATGAAAAAATACATATCACCTAGGCCTATAGTTCACAGGGACATATCGCATATAGCATGAAATACAACACAACTATTCATAATCCCCAGAGGATAAATCCTAATGACTTTGGTGATCCTTTGACTTTTCTTCTAGCGCCACCAGCAGATTGACGTTTTTGAATGTAAATGACATTCTTAGACTGAATCTTAACTATTGGATGGATTGCTATGAAACTTGGTGTAGACATTCACAGTCCCCAGAGGATGAATTGTATTGACTTGAGTTCCCTGATCTTTCATCTAGCTCATTCATCAGATCACTTTACTAGTTAATTACTAGTGGTAATTAGTAAAGGTTAAGATATTAGTATTAATTATTGCTGTACCAATACAAGCACAGAACTGGCAGCATGATTGAAAACTCTTCATCTGGAGTTTCCTGTTTTACAGTATTATAGAAAAGTTTAAAATTATAACAAATTAAACACAGTGTGTTTTTAGTTTAAGTATAATAACGGTATGCTGCTTTGGTTAAATTACCTTAATCATTAAATACGTGAAAAAGTAACAACATATTAAAAACTTGAATATTCATTCATAATAAAAGATGCAAAACAGAATGCATCACTGAACATCTCAATACAGATCAGTTAAAACACTTTAACAGATGAACAACTCCTTTAATAACATCAGTAAAAGTCCTTTAAATGATCAGACTAGAATATAGTTCAGCGCGCGTCCTACCTGAGGAGCTACCATCAGCCTTGACTTCCATCGCCTTCAGTATGAATCCCCCATCAGTAAGTTTCTGAATGACAACCTGGAGACCCACAACCACTGTGCATCCTCATGAACCTGCAAATCCCCCAGTGCAGCACTTTGAGCCGTGAAAAGAGTCCGGGCGGCGCAGCGAGGACGGACGGGTGGAGTTTAAAGTGTTGTCCGGTGGAGCAGGGGGACGCAGCTACGACATTAGACTCTCTGCTGATGATTGTAAAATATTGATTGGATGGAATCGCTGCATGGAGCATCACTCACCTCACATGGGGCTTTCTCATTAGTCTGCCAGACTGACAGCAGATTACAGCGAGAGGCAAATAACCAGTCTCTCAAAGGGTCTGGCTGGAATTGGAAGGCATATATCGACAGACTTATGTCGGGGTAATTGATGGAACCTACTATATGGAATCAGTTTCGCTATTTAAGAAGTGTTTTATCTTGTAATAGTAGCGTCCCTTTCATTTCTTTTTCGCATTTTAAAGTACTATTTCCATTAATCCAATTATATAACTTTGTGTAATGGGGTCGGGGCATATGTAATTAACTCTGAAAACACTGACTTTCCTGAGCTAGTCATTTTAAAACCAACAATCATTATTTAGCAGTCACAAATGTATTATTTTATTATCGTTACCATGGTGATTATAATCTGTTGCACTTTATCGCCACAGGGTGGCGCCGTTGAACATGCTGTCATCTGAGCTGCGTTCAAGGACTATTCTACAATGAACATGTACAGTATAAACACAAATAACACCACAAATACGTAGGGCTTTTATAGTTTATTTTAGTTTCATAATAATTATGACTAACTGTTTAGTTTTGTGCAGTATACTTGGAGAAAACATCATTCGTGTTATTAAATTAACTACGCTTCGTGCGTAACGCTCTTGAATGCACCTCGGCAGATTCCTCGATTCGTCAGTCAGCTGAACTCAGACCAAAGCAAACAAACGAGAGAAAATATTTGGCTTCTTCGACGTCTGACTTTTAAACTGTTATATTTTTCATCTCAACATGACAACGCGATTCAACAAG
The DNA here is from genome assembly GCA_030544235.1 of Lepturacanthus savala. Classification (NCBI taxonomy): domain Eukaryota; kingdom Metazoa; phylum Chordata; class Actinopteri; order Scombriformes; family Trichiuridae; genus Lepturacanthus; species Lepturacanthus savala. The sequence goes on along the minus strand of CM060465.1, from coordinate 14,098,386 downwards.
AGGTGTGAGGAGAACTAATTCAGCTTGCAGTATTGACAGAGCTGGTAGTGTAGCTAGCAGTTAGCTACAATGCTAGCGCTACTTTAGCGATTAGAAGCCTGTGAATTCGCCGTGATGCCAGACGCCCCAGCAGCAGCCGCTGGAGTAGAAGCTGCTGCTGCTTCTGTTGCCTTAATAACTACCAGCTAGCTCCTCTGAGACGCTGATAACTCATCTCTACGTTGCCTTTTATTGCCTGGAACAACAAGTATGGGGATGTGCCTGTCGTGCTTTGGTGGAACAGCGGAGGATGTGGTTGTGACTCCAGATCCAGTACGTAGCCTAAATTAACTTTTTATTACCAAAGCTGCACCTCTATAAGACTTAATGTCTCGCCTGTATTGAGATATAAAAGGTGTATACAAATAAATTAAATGAATTCGGGTGATATTAAATGGATAAATACTGATTAGGACAGGATTAGGCCCTATTAGGTGATGTTTGGGAGTCGCTGAGTGTGTTTAGCTTGTGTAAACACTGACATGTCTAGTATGCAGCGGACCAGGCCCGTTTAAAGGTCCCACATCCTAGAAAGTGAGACTTTATTTTGGATTACAATGGAGGTCTGTTATATAAATAGTATCCCAACGCCCAATTCGCAGAGTAATGCAAACAGCCCGGAAAACTCGCCATGAAGTTATGATGTCACAACTACACAATCAACGCCCACCCGCTCATTGACAGCCATACAAATCAGCCAATCAGAGGAGAGACTCATTAATATGGATGAGACGGACACAAAAGCTACGTGTTGATTAATGATGTCATTTTGTTCTTTATTTTATTTATATTTCAATAACTGCAATGATCTACTCCTTATAACCATGTGCACTTTTACAATAACCATGTGAAATAACAAGTGTACAGTTCATTCATTTTATTTTATTATGTATGTTATATATTTTGGTGTTGCTACTAGTGTTGTGCCTGGCTGAGCTTCAATTTCCCTGAGGGAACCTCCCAAAGGGATCAATAAAGCCTTATCTAATCTAATCTATTTGCAACATGCTGTAGTTGAGTGTTAGACACTTGCTAATACATTTTTACACTTACCCTTAGAATTTATATGTTGAACATGTACCAGTGTTCTTTAGTTGTAAGTATATAAAGAACTAGATACACTCCAAGGTAGATGACTCTTAAGATTTGTTCAGGAAAACTATCCAGATTCACTTTTAGTATTTTAAGACAAATGAGGTATTTTAAATTGTGAATTTGTTAGATTTTATTGAAATTGTATATCTATAAACTGAAATTGGCCACAAGTCTGCTTTAAAGAGACACTAAGCCTGTACCCATTTGTGTGAAAAATATGGACAAATCAACACATTGATCATATTTCTGTGACTTTGCATAATTGTTTTTTGAGTATAAGAAAGGTCTAAAATATAAAACATCCCTTTCATTTTAGAGCTCTAGAGGAGACTTAACTCTATATTGAGATGTTTTGTGGTACTGAAAAACACAATTGTGTCTTGTTAAAGATGTCAAAACTTCAAATAATTTTTTTAATTTTTATTTTTTAACAGGAGGCAAGGAGGCGACAATTAGCTGCAGCTGCTGAGAAGAGACAAAAAGAGGTGATTTATGTCTATTTGTCTGTGAGTGAAGTGCTAAAACACTGGCAGGACAGTAGTGTAGTGTATACACTCACTAAAACTAATGCAGTGTAATGTTACAACAGCCCTGCAATAAATCCAACCTTCAAGAAGGTTGTTAAAGCTGCTGTAAAGATGTGACTTTTCAACTTTATGGCCATTATAAGGGCTGTTAAACTATTATCAGACAAGCTGAGAGATCCATTCAATATTTAGTCAACAAGTCATCCAAAACCAACCAGTGTAACCGTAGTGAAGGCAGGATTTATTGCAGAAGTGTTTTGAAAGAGATAAAATGATAAAATGTTTGAGTGTAGTATAATATTATAGCCCTCTATTAAATAAATAGTGTTAAAGGTTGAATTCTCAATGTGGTGAGTAAGTTTTTTAATTGTACAGAGAAGCCACTTGAAAACCTGTAAGAGCCATGCAAAAGTTGACTCAAGGTAAGTAGACATGGACCAGAATGAAAAATCCATCCTGGCCAGGTGAATTTTCAGATTGGCTCTTTATCTCAACTACCACGTCTTTCTGCTCTAAATCACAGTTTTTATTTTTAAAACTCCTGACTGTGACTCCGTATGGAATGAAAGTCATTTCTCCTCAGCCTGACAATTCACACTTTTACTACCACACATGAAACAGACACCGGGCCCTAACCCACATTCATGGTTCAGCAAACGGCACAACCTGATTTCAAGTAACTCCTCCATCCTTTAACTGAATTGCCTTGTTCAGCAGCTGTCCACCCTTTTGCTAGTGAATGCAGATTTGAAAATATTTCATTGAAATATGCTTTTGCAACAGTGCATGTCATTAAGACTGATTTCTTTATTTTTTTTAACACATACATGACAGAAAAACATTTTGAAATGAAACAACTATCTGCTTTTTCATATGCCACTCACCTTTTCAGACAGCATACAGGGGCGTTAAAAATCCAGAAGCAGTTGAGAGGAAAAGGAAGAAACAGGAAGAGATTCAGAAACAGGAGATGACCACCTCTGTGTCTGGTGGCGGCGGTGGGTTGAAGGTTAGTTTTGTGTTCATTGTCAGGTTTTGTGATCATAAGTGCCACTGAAATCCAGTGCGAATGAGCACTTTGCCTTTAAGATGTCAGCCAACCTACAGTTCAGAAACACTGAACCATATTCCTCAAATCAGTCTCATGAATGCAGGTACAGGTTTGGTATCTGATTTTGAAGTTGTGTTGTCTGCATTCAGGCATCCAGGTATCATTTTAAAAGTTTCTAGACCAAAGAAATGAGGAAAAATGAACAAATACTTAATTCATACTTGGACATATGTAAATAATTGTCTCTTTATAGAGCAGATATTAATCTACTAGTGCCTTCTTAAGAAATATGAGATCACTTTATGGTAGAAGCATTCAGTATTCTGACTTATCTAGAGCAATTTTCAGAAAATATTATCAGTGTCAATATTACAGTCATTTTTATCTTCACTCTCCACAAAGCTTGCTGTGTGCAGTTCTAGAGATGGATGTTCACGTTTAAAATTAAATGGGAGGACTGTCTACAACTTCACCATTAGATGCCGCCAGATACAATACTCTACCTTTAATGTTTATCTACCTTAATTGCAGCAGGAAATCTAATAATACATACTTTAACCCAATTTTTAATTTTTAATCTCTGTTGATGATGTATATTTAAGTGATAGTGATCTGTATTTCTCAAAGATTGTACATTTTTCGAAAAATGATTTTCTCGTCTTATTTGTTCACTAGTGGCAGGTGGGCTGAAAATCCTGAAGATAAAACCTGAAGTCGTGACTCTGAAGTCTGAAACAACATGAAGTATTGCTGCAAGATGACTTGAAAGATGTTTGAACTGCTGTCCATTTTAAAATGTTTATGTTTTACCTTTTTGCCTATTTTATGATGTTTTGAGACAAATGCCTGCAGACTTCTTGCCTAATGCGAAACAGTTAAAAGTGGTAATGGACAGAACTGCAGGACCCGCTCACTTGTTGCCAAGCTATACAAGCCAGTTGGACATTTGGAGAAGTCAGTGATGACACGCAAGCAAGTAGATGTTCTTATAAATTTAAGATAAGAACATGATGGTTTAGTCCAGTAGTGTCTCTGGGGACGGATGTGATATTAAGACAAGTTTCATCACTACTACACATAACTTTTGTACGACTTTTTCAAAAAATGGTTATGCAATTAAGACATTTCACAACTAAACACAGTTTATGTTTACAAAGACATTTAAGTGTGATTAGCATTAGTATAAAACACACCAAGCATAGTTCACCTTGTTTGGGGCTCTATTGTTTTTTTTTTTGCAACCCAAAGACAAATGCAACATGATGGTATTTTCCTGTTTCATGCATTGTGTGTATCCCTGCAGCAGATAAATAATACTAATGAATAGCAGAGAAAACCACACACAATAATCATTTTAACCAGTAAAAATTAAAATAGCAGATGCAAATTATATTTTGCATTAGTCTTTGATGTTGTCTCTTTAAAATGGAGCCATGAGTGTTTGTTGTTTTCTTATTTACTTCACAAAGGTTTGTTTGATTGAGTTCTAATGTATGCAAAACTCAGATTTATTGCCTGCTTAATTTAATCAAGACATGAAATGTATTTATGAATTGCCATAGGACACTCATAAGCTTTTGTTTGATATATAAATTGCACACAGTTTGTCAATATTTGGTGAACAGCAAATATGCTTATAATGTTATGTTGGTAAATATTAACTTACTGTGGAAACAGGAAGGAACTGAAGGAAAAGAAGGAGAAGTGTGTAAATTATTAAGTATTTACTTTGACTTGTTTAACTGAATGCATTTCCTACAGCCTTCACTTGATCCTTAAACGCTTCCGGTGCTCTCAACATTTTGTAGCACAAGAAATCTAGCCATTGTTATTTGCTACAATAAATCACATTTCTGCTACTCTTGTGTGGATTTCACTTGTACAATTCCAGTTTTACAGAAAGATAATTAAAGTATGAATACATTAAAATGATTAAAATGACCAACAATGTTATTGGCAATGTACTGTAGATGAAAGATTGCTATAGGATTTATATTTTGAACACTTGAACATGTACCAGTGTTATATTTTTAGTTTGAAGTAAATAAAAAACAAAGAAACTCCAAAGCAGACTCCTCAATATTTTAAGTTGGGAGGTTTTAAGTTTTATTAAAATTTCTATAGACAGAAATTGGACGTATTAGACAAGCATGTGTTTCACATAGCCACTGATCTCATACCAAATCCACGTGTGAACTCTCCAAGGTAAAAGTTGGACAAATTAACACATCAATCATGTTTCTGTCAAATGTGAAGTGCTAATTCAACATATTTAAAGGTCCCATATTGTATTTTAATTTCTTTTTTGGGTTATAAGAAAGGCCTTGGTGGTATATAGAACTACACAGTCACCCACCATCCATTCACAGTGATTTAAATCAGCCAATCAGAATGGAGGATCATATATATTAGTGACAGACATAAAACACCTGGTTCTTTTCTAGAGCTCCAGAAAGAAACCTGGAAGATGTAAATATATTTTAAGATTACTTTTGGTACTTAAAACCACAAACATACCTTGTTAGGTAATAATATATATAATATAATAACTTTCAATAAGAACCAGGAAAAGTGTAAAATATGGGACCTTTAAATGATTGCACTACCTCTAGGGGTCAGCAAAATACAACAATTGGAGAGCCTCGAATGAGTGAATGTACTTATCAATAATCATTACGATTCGAGTTATATACAAACTGCATCTTGTATAGGTGGTTGTCAACAGGAAGTACATAAAAGAGATTATACACTAATAATTAACAATTGATGAAAAGAATAATACAAATGCATTGCATAGAATAGTTATTCAACGTGTAAACAATCTAAGCATTGATACTTTTTGTTAACCTAATAAGAAATAAAGTTTAAGAAAAGAGAGAGAGAGAAATTTGTAGATTATCCTTTCAGGCTTTGGTTTAACACATTTGCTTTGGTAAATATATATTTTACTTAATTAAAGTTCAGTCTAATTTGCAGCTTGAATATGGTCATGTTAATAGCATGTTGGATAACACCATCAACCACAAGGCAAATGAAAAAGAGGGAAACAATACATATATTTCCTCAGTGGAAAAAAATCAGTGTGGTTTCCAGTTACCACAGACATAATCTATGAATCCAGAATTCAAAGCGATGCACATCTTAGATATTCAAATAAATGAAGAATGAAGTGAAACAAAAAACAGCAAATCGGTCTGATTAAAAGGGTAAAACAATACTTTGTCACCACTTGCATAAATTCATTCAGTAAGGTTCTTGCTTAATATGCCACACAAGCCCCGATAACTGGTGTTTTTAATTTCACTAACATCAAAGTAATTTGTTTTTTTCTAATTAAAGATATTATTCATTCCTAGAAGGAGGCATAAAACAAATGTAATTCACACATTGTAAGTGATATAATGGTTAAAATACAACAAGTAGCCTAATGGGGAAAAACATAAAAAAAAAATGTACAACTTCACTTATACCAAGTTAACTCATACTGTAACACATCTGTCAAAGGTGTTTACAGTCATGGAAATCTAAATAAAACACAATATTCAGGGCCTGCTTGATTAAATCCAGGCTTTATCTGATATCTGATCACAATCATCCATTTGACTAAAAAAAAAAAAAGAACAACCGATACATCACTTTCACACGAGTGTGCTTTTTTCATGGTGATCTGTGGGTGTGACCTTACGAGCGGTAATATGTCACACAGCCACATCCGCTGGCTTTGCAAGTAAACGACAGCAATAACTCATCTTCCTCATCCTTCACTTTTTGCTTTTGTAGTGGGCTGCCACCACCAGGTAGCTGTCGGGCGTCAGCTCCTTGATGTTGGGGGACTTGCCGCTGACGGGGGAAGTCTTGCCCTCCACCCGGGAGATCTGGAGCATGCGGCACGGGTCGTGTTTCAGGAGGTAGCTCTCGAAGGTCTCCCAGCCTCCACCAACGCGCACCATCACGTGTTTGTTGTGCAGCATCTGCAGAATCGGATTATAGTGTCACTCCTGATATTGACGTGTCAAAGCTGAGCCTGTCTTACATAGGACTAATGTCATTTCACTGATTGAGGCTTTGGCTTGAAGTTGAACGACCAGTTAATCATGGCTTTGATGTCACAGCTTGTTGATTGATGTGGACTAGTGGACGTCCCCGTAGGGAAGCTTAATGCAGTGTAGAGCAAGCTACCGACAGACACATGACAGATTTATTGAATAGATGATAAATAAAAATATCCAACCAATGGCTGTTTCCTTCACTAAAAGGCACTGATAAAGACGCTCCGCTTAGCCATGGAGAATTATGCAGTGTTCCCCCCCACCCTATCATCCATTCTGATAAATTTGCTTAAAAATCTGCCACCTGCCACATCAGGGCGCATTCTCAAGGTTGGGTACCATGGCAACATCAGCCATTATAATGAAGAGAAGTAGAAATAAAAGGCTCTGGTTTATTGGATGCTCGGCTACTTGCATTCCCCAAAGGCCGTGCACATAAAACCGCCTCTTTATGGAGGTTTATCAACCCCCCCTTACCTCATTAAAACATCATTACACCTTAACTAAAACAAGTTTGTTTACCGAATGAGCCCCTGAGAAGAAATGGTAAATTATAACTGGTTATTATGAAGAGCGTTAGGGCCCTATATATGATTTCTTTAAAACAACGAGAGAATGGTCCTGGAAAAATATCAAACCTAATTGTTTTGATAAACCGCCTCGTGAGATTGTCACCTCAGCCTGGCCAGATATGAGGTTTCCTGCCCTCCGGCCCCTGCAGCAGCAGAACATGCAACATTTATAAGCCTCTTAAAAAGAATCAATCTAGGGGACATTGGCGGGCAGCGCCTCCAATCACCGGCACCGGGCCTCTAGGCTTTGTGACTGTAGATTTAATGGACCTGCGCCACTCTGAGGGGTTTCAATCACCAGACCCCCCCACCCGAGCGACTCCCTCCTCGGCAGCACAGAGGAGGACAGAGGCCGAGGGCGTCGCTCTGCCCCCGTGTTGTTGGAGCTACGACCGCCTCGTTTTTTTCCAGGAGCCACGAATGTCAGCCTCTCAGGCTGTACATGGTTATTGTGGAGCAGGCTCTTATAGAGGGTGGGTGTGCGGCGTGCCACTGTTGTCCTTGATCCATGGCCGCCCCAGACGGGCAGCGAGCGGCCTTACTGAGTTCCTGCCTTTTCAGTGGAAAGCAGCAGCAGCAGCTAGGGGGGATGGGGAGGGAGGGGAGGGGAATGTGCGGAATTTTAATTAAAGCATCTCCATCGTGATGAGAGCTGGCTAAGAGAAAAGGGAAAGAGGGATTAATGCTTCCAATTTGGTCGGATAGAATGATGTCACATATATTATAATTACCTAGATGATAACACCTAAAACGTTTCCTGTAATGTTACTGCTGTTAAATCTATCTATTTGGCATCTATTCCATGTACTGTATATGTCCAATATGTAAGAAAGATGCCTCCTATTGTGTTTACTGAGATTGGTTCCTTGCGATTGTTAAAGGGTTTCTGAATTGATGGTCTAAAGGAAGAGGTTTGACCTTTTTAAGGGAAATTTGAGATGTAAGGCTGCAGAATATTTACTTGACATGTAAGTCCAGGCATCATTAAGCCACAGCAAGCTTCTCACCATTTGTCCCTGGTTGCTCAGCAACGCTATGAAGACTGAAGAATTCAGTTGTCAAAAGGCGTCAAACATTGACACAGATTCAGATTTACAGTGTCTCATGTTGTTCTAGCTGTGAAGATATTTATCTTATGCATTGCATAGTGTTCAATTTTATATATTTCAATCAGCTTTGTTGTTTCAAACCTCGCAATGAGACGAGGTGGGATTCGGTTGGGATTCGACCGGCAGCTTCAATACAGTATGCTGACAGCAGAGGGAATCCAAGAGCAGATCCTCCTCTCTGTGTCGGCATATCCTGAAGAGTGAGAGTATGAATCACATTCTTGGAGGTGTGAATCCTGGTTGTGGGTTGCCAAGTAACCAGGATCCCAAGGGGACCAATGCTACTTCTGTAATCTGTGCTAGCCGGAGATTTTATCCAATACCCTTTCTCCCTCCACTCGGAGGAAGTGGAAGAACATTCCCTGGGCTGATAGATTCACATGTAATAAATCTAACAGCCAGACATAGGTGATACAGCTTAGCAAAATATTTTCCAAGTAATAACCTGCTCATCAGATCGTATGGAAATGTGTGGTTATTATATTCCCTTTATAGCCCAGTGAGTCACATTTTGGTTGGCCGAGGAGGGACATTGTCGGAATACCATTACCAGTAAATGAAACCTCACAGCAAAGGCGGGCTCTCTGCACACAATGGATGACTTTCATCCCAAAGCCAGCCCAGCAAGTATCAACACATTGCCATATGCTATGTGAATAGGCACTTAATGGAGAAGGTTTGCATTGAAGTGAGAAACCTTATTGTTATCACCCCACGAAATTAATAGATTAGATGAACTCGATTAGCAAAAGAGATGCATTCATGTTGTTTTTTTGTGAGATTTTCTATTCCCCCGTAATGTTTTAATCTATCTATCTATTGATGCTGAAAGTTAATTACAAATCTTCAGTATTTTAGACATGTTTCAGAACAGAGTTCCAAAGTAAAATGTTCAGTCAAGTTCAAGTTTGATTTAGAGATACTGCCACTTTCCTGGATTCTTTCAGTTTTGTTAGGCTTTACACTTCACTCCACTACAATTTGGACAGATGTATTGTACTTTTTCCTCATCTGCAGTTAATAATTATTTAGTACAAATCTGTTTTTTATTATTATTAAGTTTGAGGAGGTGGTTTCAAAATGTTATTTAGTATCATCAAAATGTATGTAGAAAAGCACTTGGTGGGCAGGAAACTGCGTTGAATTAGTACTCCTGATGCATTGACATGTAAGCAGTATTTTAATGTTACATTTGGTCAAGTTGGAACTATTCTGATATGATTCTGATACTGTTGGCTGACATCTGCAGAACATTGCCCCAAAAACCCAGAGAAATCTGCACCACTAGTGCAATATTAACTATGAGAGTTTCTCCGTCCTCCCTCTTGTGGCCCTGGTCTTGAAGAGGCACAAAATCAAAGGCTTTAAAAACTTGATCATGCATATGTCATAATTCTATACTTACACGTATGAATAACATTTTCTCCCCAACTCGGTATCGACCCTGCGACTGCCTCTCCACACAGAATTTATTTGGGCACCTGCAGGGAGGGTCGTCAGCGATATGTCTTACCTGTAACACACAGGTAAAGATATTCTAAACAAGATGAGATCAAAAATAGATGTTTAACCACACGTGAGCTGCTGACTTACAGCATCATCCAACTGGTTCCCTGTACTTTTCTTGCTGGAAGTGACTTTGGTGGGAGTCGGGGACGGGGACGGGGATGGGGATGGGGATGGGGATGGGGATGGGCATGGGGACGGAGAGGGAGATGGGGAATGAGATGATGAGGGAGATGGAGGGAGAGGCGGAGCTGGAGCTGAGGACACAGGTGACGGCGGAGGTAGAGGCGCTTTCTCTTTCTCTTCTTGTTCAATCTCTTTCTCCAGTTTTATGAGGCCTGGAGGCTCCACGTTATACCTAGACAAAAAAGCAAAGAGTATTGTTCAATATATTATTAACAGCACACTAGTAGTAAGAGTAGTAAGAAAAGATCAGTCAAATCCAGATAAAGTGTATATATATATATATATATATATATATATATATATATATATATATATATATATATATATATATATATATATATATATACACGACTATACCTGGATGCAATCCGTCCCAACTCTAACAGGCAGAGGCAAACTTCTCGTGGCTCCTTGTGAAGAACTACAGAGAGAAGAAGTTTTAGAACTGGGTAATAACTGTATGTACATATTATATGTTGTCTTTAACAATGCAATGAATGAGAATGAGAGGCACAAGGAAAAAGACACTGACACTGATCTATAGCCTTGTAGAAAAATTTTGATCAGATGATGAAAGATCAGCGCATAATCCATCCTCAGGGGACCATGAATGTCCCGACACATTTCCATGAATATCCATCCAGTATTTTTTTGTAATATTTCATCTGGATCAAAGTCCAAAGTTGATCGGACTGACCCTCTGGAGAGCTATGCAGCTAGCATGGCTAAAAATAAACTTCAAGCACACAAATATTGTCCATTGCAATCTTTGTTTGAGCCCAAATCAAATGATAAATGAGTATTGGACTTCTATGGGGATGTGAGGTTTTCATTTTAACCTCAGCGAGTATATCAGACCAGACAGTGAGAGTGAACACAGGATGTACAACACATGTGACACACCACATCATGCATTATAGACAAGTGTATCCACTACATAATAGCAAACCTGGTGTTGTTACATCTACGGCTGAACTGATAAATCCATCCAGACACAGAGAAAAGAAGGAAAGAGTGGTGAAAAAAGAAAGAAAGACAGTTGTCAGATGATGTTTTCTAATACTTTTTTCACCATATTTAAAAATATAATTACAGATTCATGCATTTGAAAGAGTCTACAGCTAAGTGTGAATATCTTATTGTGTGTGAGAACCTGGCCTTCAGAGATTATTTGCATAGTTTAAATATTTTAGCAATGGCCAAAGTGCTAGTCAGAAATTAGAGGAATGCGTGAATATTCTCAGTATCTGATACTTGCAGGGTCACATACTGTTCATCTGATTGGATGGATGATATTTAACCCAGACATAACTTACCTGCAAACATATTTCATTCATGCCAGGAATCCATGCAGGAGATCAGAGAAACATAGATAACACACTGACGTGAATGAGGAACAGACAAAAAAATTTCCCTACTCTAGGCTGAGGAAAACATTTGCATATCATTGGCCTACTTCTCCACTAACTCATACCCTTGTGTCTGTGCTGCCTTTGTTTTACCTCCAGACATTTTGTGCACACAAGCACAGTACTCAAGATGCACGTATTGTTACCGCTGGCCTGTCAGAGTGTTCCCTGCAGACTGCAGCCCTTGTGAGCTTTATATGGATGTCAAAGGAGTTGAAGCAGTGCCTGGAGATATGAGCCTCAGAGGGGAGGAGAGGGAACCTGTGTGATATTCTACCTGTACAATCAGACCATTCACAGGAGAGAGAAACCCGAATCCACTGCCCTGGCAGTGCCAGTGACATCCAAAAAGCTGACAGTGTTGTGTCTGTGTGGGAACTGAAGCTCATTTGTCCCACATTAAGATTTTTCTAACCTTCCGATGATTTTGGCAGAAAAACAGTGCACTCACCTAAACCCTCTGACTCAAACAAACACATTTCTCCAACGCCAACCTCACGACACCAAGCCAGGAAGTTGGCTGTGTTGTCCCGTGCAAAGAAAGAGCCAGAGGGAGCACTGCGTCGACATGGTATCCTCCGATTTGGAATAGTCTGTTAGAGACATAGAGAGATTAGAAGTAGTCTTCATATATGTCACTAAAAGTTGACTGAAGATAGTAATACTTTGGTCTGGTCTATCAGGGGATGTCATGTTACATTCAGGCTCGTATGAGGTCAGCAGTTAGCTGTATATTCTGGAGCTAACCACTTACAAGCCTTTAAAGTGATGTTCATTGACCTTTTAAAATTCACTCTAGGATGGACTGGGAGCCAATGAAATGACTTTAAAACTAGTTGAGACTATTATCAAAGGAAATGCCAAGGGTTCTGCAAGAGTTAGTAATGGCAGATGAGAGGGACCAAGATGGGAAGGACCTATGGTAATGATTTGGTTTTGGGTTTAACTGTAAACAACTTGACACCATCCAGTTATTGACCTTTTGGTCTTGCATAGCCAGGCTGATATATATCATCTCTGCTATATAGAGAGCCTAAGTACTTAACCTTCAATGTCAACCCATGGCATCCTGGTTGGGAAATAAAATTCTGTATGGTGATCAATGGCAAGAGATAAATTATCTTTGCTTTAATTTCTGATTGTTGTTGTTTCACGTAAAGATGGAGATTTTTAAAATGGTAACACGCAATTAGTGGAGAAGAGGGATGCCTGCCATTTGCCGACTGAAATAGTAGGCTTATACTTCCGTCTTCTTCTGATTTGCCAAGCTATTCACCATGCACATGTTGAGGTGGTATAGTTTATTGTTGTAATTAGTGTCAAAGAAAAGATAACTCTGTGTCATCAGCATAGAAATGATAAATGATTTGATGAGTTTTTCAATAATATGACCAAGTATTATGTTATGTTATATTATCTAATTAAAAGCTCTACATTAATGTAACTTCATATTTTAGCAGTATTGAAGCTGATTGATAATTACCAAAAGAAGTTAAGAGATAACAGAACGAATCTAAAACCAAACCTGAGACACTCACCCAATATTTAAGACATTCAATTAAAATACTAAGATCAACAGCGTCAAAAACCACAGACTGATCCAACAGGAGTAACACTGATGTGTTGACAACAGGTAGCTGCTAAGAGAAGATAATTAAAACCGTAAAGTGTATAGTTTATGTTCTATAATCTGCCCTAAAACCCAACTAAAATTTCTTAAAGACATCACTACCATTCATAAAAGAAACAATCTGTTCTGCCACGATTTATTTTCTAAGACCCTGGCAAGGAATGTCAGTTTGAGATTGGCTGGAAATGAATAAGACTATCTGGATCTAATGTGTTTTTTAAGGAGAAGTTATATTACCGCTGTTTTAAAATAACCAGGCACAAGGCCAGATGAGAGCTAGGAGTAGAATAAATCCACCAGGTTACGACGGGGGTTTCTCTAAGGAAGTGGCTATAAGTGATATCAAGAGAGCAGGTAGGATTCTTCATTTTGGCAATGGTTTTGGTTACAGTTTCAATTGTCACTTTATCAAACAAAGTGAAGGTACAGTTGGTGCTTGGAGGAAAGAGTTCAGTGATAGTCTGGGCAACAAATGTCTGATGTCAGTGTCTGATGTGTGTAGAGTTGAGTTTATGTTCGATTAGATCATTATAACACTTGTCTAGGGCCGTTTTCACTGCCCAATTTAAGATTTTTTTTATTATAAATGGAGAATATCTCCTAACATTGATGAATCCCATGTAGGCACTTAACTGAACATGAGCGTGTCTGACAAAGAGAAAACAAATGTCCACCGGTGTGATTTGTCCCGCTCAACACGCAGAGTTTCCATCAGAACACAGAACCATATTCTCTTTATCTACACCGATTTCTTCTCCATCTGCTCAAGCTCTGGTTTCAGTCCAGGATCAAGGACCGTTTCCACACAGATCAATATGGGAGATGGCGGATTAGAGAACTGGAGCTACTTTACCAGGCCCTCTATGATTCGGGATCAAATGACACGCTTATGGGTTTCAGCCCCCACACGGTCTGTTCTGAGAGATTTATGCCTTGCTGTGGTTTTATACAGGATATGTGCGTCTGTGCGATGAGAAAGGTGCAATGAGCTCATGCTGGAAATATGCAGGCTTTTGTGGGTATTTTCTTTTCTTTCCAGACTCTCCTTTTGACTTTTTTTTTCTGGGAACCTTTCTGTTGTTGAATTACTTTGCATTCCTGGAGAAATAATATTGTCCATATTTCCCTTAGTCATTTGATCTAACAATCAGGTTGACGTTATTATTTCTGCCATGGCTTGCAACATTATCTGCACCTTTACATGCCTAATAACTGCAAAATTGAAAGCATAAGGAAGTGTTTTTGCAGCGATTACAATCACATGAGTCTTGTATGATTAACATTAAGAAATGTGTAGACTTGTTGCACGCTCCTCCACCTTCAGATACACGCTTTAAATTTTAATAGCTACATTATGGAACTACATCTCAAAAGTTAATGAGGTAGGCGTATTGACCTTGGCAAAATGCAGTTATATGACAACAAAGAAATACTGTCAGTACTATCCGTACTTTATGTTGTAAACACATGGGAAGATGTGCAGGAGACAGCAGCCACAAAGCACGATTTATCACTCCTCTCTGCTGGAATCATTTAGTGGAGGTTGAATGCAGATGAACGTTGGCTTTAAAGTGGTAAAATATAATAGTAAATGACTGTACAGCTTTAAACTGCCACAATAAGCCCTGATAATGCTCTGAAAGTGCTGAGCATGAGCTGCAAGGAGACATTACATAAACTAATAAATATTAATGAAACTTTGCTTGATTTTTAAAGCCTGATGTGCAGGTCAGACAGTTTGGGCTCCTCACTGTCAGGACTCCTCTGCTCCTTCTCCCTCTCTCTCTCTCTTCAATCAATAGGCTCCTGTATTTCAGTAGATTCTCTGTCGTCCCACGGTCACAGACCTCAAATATTTCCTCACATCTGTGCTGCTATACTCACACTAAAATCAGGAGACCCACCGTCATCAGCTCAGTAATGCCTCAGTGCAAACATCAACAACTCTCACTAAAGAGCCAACAAAGGAGTCTTTTGCTTCCTTTTTTTTTCTCCGTCTGAACAGAAACATGACCTAATCAGTGTTTCCCTCTGTCAGGATCACCCTGAGCTCCAGACGTCAGCTCAATGAGCAAGAACAGACATCTATAATAACTGCAGCTGCTGATCCTCCTGTCATATTCAGTATTAGAAACTTGAACCCTGTTGTTTTTATTTTTAAACTCTTGAGGCCAAATTCTTTGGCTTTAAAATGCAACAAATCCAGCACTAGGAGATGTTACTACGTCATTGCACATTTGCTCAACAGGATAGTTCTGTGGACATCAATACAGTGGATATATATGAAAGGTTTTTTCCTTTGATTCATCAGTAATATTCCTCAGAAGTGTCTTGCAGTAGCTGTGAAGCTGATACAATCTACTGATTTGCATCTAAATCGTTTTGTTTTCTTGAGCACGGACCAACTAAAATAAACATTTGCACTGACTGCTTGGGTTAAATTACAGATAGCCATTTGCAACATTACCCGTTAATCATATAAAATTCATTATACCTTCACTCAAGGCTCACAAGAAACAAACATTTAACATAGTTCTGCTAATTCTCACAGGGGATGTGGGGCCCCATCAGTGTCCTTGCCAACCCTTTTTTTTTTTGCCCCGCTGTAGGCTGCAGGCCCCCATCCCCCATCCCCAATCCCCCATCCAACCTTTTGTGCACTGCTTACTGGAACTGTGGAGCCCCATGCAAAGTATGGATTTACAGATGTTACTAAGCTGACAAAACCAAAATCAACAAGTAAGATCTTTGGACAGGGCGAATAAAAAATATGATGTAGACAAAAATGACCAATTTTTGAAGTATATTTGCCTTTTATTTTTTTAATTTTCTGCCAAGATTTACCATGCAGACGTTATGATATAGTCATTCCTTGAGATTTTAGGAATTCAATAAAAATAGCCTTTATTGATCTTATTGAGGGAAACCTAATATCAGGGTATCAGTGATGGTCAATAAAAGTACAATAATGTTGTCTTTAGCAGTCTGGTCACAATAAATTATGCAGAACCTCTGGACTAATCACTTTATCTTGTTTTAAAAGCATTATTTATTATCTGGTCAAAAAAGGATTTGAGCTACACGAGTAACACAAAACATTTTTGACAAAAAATACCTGTATTTCTATTCTAATGAAGCAGTTGTTTAAATCATTGAGAGCAAAATGATTATCCATAATATATGGTAGATTATTAAAGGAAGATTTCTCTCTCAGAAACAATCTTCTGTTAATTCTTTCAAACTAAACATTAGTCTAAGAACACTTTCATCCAAGATTTGGCTTCCCAGGTTTGTATTTTCACTAAAACCATTATCATGCCAGACTACTGTAATCCCCAGGTTTCTCAGTACCTTGCTGTTGCCAAGTGCAGGCAGGTCTCCATTACTTTGCCTGAACTTCCCCTGTAGTGTCTCAGCCAGCTGGCACAACAGGAAGCCATTGTCTAAGCGGTCCATGAAGCTCTCAGCGGTGATTTCCAGGCCTGACCAGGGGACATATAAAGAGGAGTAGAGAATCCAGCCCAGTGAATAAATCATACAGAAATGCTCAGTTCAAACATATATACAGTGTAACAGTATACAAGTTTGTCTCCAGTCCATTTGCAGTTGAAGCTGAACGTGCTGCAACATTATTGACTCTCATAGGGTTGAGATTGGATTCTACTGCAGCCAAATGTTCAAATATTACCACACATGACTTGAGGGGATTTGTGTGTGTGTAGGGGGGGTGGGTTTCTGGTAGCACCCCATGGGGGTGCCAAAGACAATGTCACATGAAAAGCTGGTATCTGATTATGCACAGTAATGCGTCATAATCCTGCACACTTGCAGAGATAGATTGGCGATCAACATGTGGTGTCCAGTTGACTGACTTCCAGAGGACCATTCTTTCTTGGTTAGATCATTGTGAAATAGGAGGTGGTGGCAGGGGGGTGTCTGTGGAAAGAAACTGGGGAGATTTTTTTTTTTTTATCCCTTTTCTGTTTCTTATAGGAGGAGGGGTCTGTCTTTTTTTCTCTACATTTAATGAGTTCCAAATGTTGTAATTGAGCCCAGAAAAGAGAGATTGAAATCTTGAGAAATACTCAGCGAGTTCCCGTCTTATATGCTCTGCCTTGCTTCTTCTGTACGTGGAAAATAAAATATCCCGGAGAGCACTCGGAGAAACATTTTCGACTCAACCACTCTGTCCTATAAATTGCTCCAATCTCCCATCGCAACAACATTATGACTCATCAGGAGAACCAGGCGTCCTCCTCCTACTCAATCAGCGGCCTCATGCTCGTCCTGCGCCGCTCCTCCCATCCCGAACTGTAAGGGCTGCTAAGCATATCAGAGCCTTCTTCCTTCGGATTTATAGGCACTGAGCACACAGAACACGACTTAAACCAACAAACAGATTCGGCCCTGTGTATTTACTGGTAACACATGGACGTCCTTGATCCTTCACCGCTGCAGACCAGAAGTTTCTAGCTCAGCTGGTTCCAGTGCAAACATGCAGACCTCCAGTGATAAAAGGGAAGACAGTGAATCTGTTTTAAGTTCTTCAAATACACACAGGCACGCACACATGCAAACACACACACACACTCACACACATACAAGGGAGTCAGTTACAGGAACTAAACTGGCTTCCAGTTGGTTCGAGAATGTTCTTTTGGACTGCAGGATGTCCCATGGATATTAAAACTAGCTGTAGCTTCAGAGTCAAATACTGAGGTGAATCTGTATCCCGTCTTTCCCCCTTTGAAACTTATACAGTCTTAAGCAAACTCAAAATGAGGCTAATAGGGTAATCAGACTGTTTGCCACTCAGACAGTCAGCGAACAAACTCTTAATTCTTACAATGTGATCTACTCTGGCGGAGGAATCCAGGGAATTTGTGTTTCGCTTATGACTACAGTTTTGTCTGGACACTCGTTGAATCAGCGTCTTTTAGAGAACTGTGTGGAAATAGGTCTGTGACTTTGTTTCTTTACAACAGATAACAGGTTTTATTGCTCCTGTATATAAAATAAACCTTACTGATTCTGTCACGTTAAATTAACTTAAACTTTATTCATATTCATCCAAGAGTCACTGAATTCAAATCAGATCCACAGAGTGATTCTTGCATTTGTTTTCTGACTACATTACACAGAGTGATTTATTATACAATAGCAACCTTGCACAAAGCTCCTGCCGGTGCTCTCTCCACTGCTTACTCTCCACTACTGGCTGGCATTATTCAAGAGCTGCTAATGATGCCCATTATTCAATTTAAGGCAGTACATTGTGAACATGGAAACTAGTTTGGGTTAAAAATAGTTTGTAATGAGGTTTAGATTGATTCCAGCGTCCTGCAAATGTGTTGGCATCAGCGATACTGGTTCAATTAATGTTAAAAGAAACCTGAAATGTTCATGGTTTTCTCAAAGCCAGCCTATTTATAGGTTAGAGCTTCGATTAAGTCGGCTGTAGCACCATATAACAATATTTGCCAGTTGTGTGGGAAAGGAATATTGATTCTTGGCTCTATGATGAAATATGAATACACAAATTTGAATACATGCATATGAGACTTTCTTCAACACAACAGACTGTCAACATTTCAACAACATATATAGATTCACTTTTGCTGTGTCATTCAACAACGTATTGCCAACTGGACTCATCGTAGAAATAATAATATATCACATGCTGTAAAATGATATATTTAGATGTGCTGTGCGTTCATGTCTTGCTTACCGAGCATATTAGTGAGCCACAGGGCGAGGTCCTCCTTCATGGGCAGGAGGCTGGCTTCATGTCGACTGGCCAGCCACTGGTTGTACTGCTGCATGTCTGTCAGGCCGGGGCCACTGGGCTGTTTGGGACTCAGGGAGCTGCACATGGTTCCCTATTGATAGCCTGAGGAAGGCAGGGAGGAGGGACAAGACACACAAGAACTGTGAGATGTGAGTTAGGTCAGATTTTACCTAAGATTGCTAGATTAGAATCAACAGGGAATTGGATTTCACCTCCACCAAAGTTTCCGAGGCCATGATTTTCTATAGTTGTGTTGCTTTGAACCACGACACAGTCCACCTGATGACATGAGACATCCACATGGACCCCGACAGTCCAGTTCCTATCCCACTTCTATCCTTTCATTGGACAACAGACACTTTCATTCCAGCTAGATTCAAACAACGGGACTTCTATTCAACAAAACACCAGACGCAGACAAAGAGCTCCTTCACATTATAGTCATAATCATACAGCCAAAATCTATTCAACTCTGTCAACACTGCAGAAAGATTCACTATTACAGCCTGATGAGACACTGTGTTCAATCAGGATCAGGATTTATTGTCCCATGCTGGACAATAGACAGTCATGGTAGATGATCTGCATACACATAATGATTAGACACGTGCACAAAAATGTCAAACAATAACAAAAAAACAGATGTTCAGCAGTAATAATGTCAGTGTGATGAACAGTATTGCATATTTACCGGGGGTCCGCACCAATATGATGCTATCACACAGAAAATCTTAGCACCATAAGAAGTAGTCGACAAAGAAAGTGCAGATAAAACCAAGAGGTAAAAGCGTAGCCGAATATAAGATCAGAAAATAGTCAGGACAATATTTAATAGCCACACTGAGAAAATGAGACATTTATTAAAATCTTTTCCATTCCAAGTGTTCACTGTACAAGTTATAATGTGATAATCTTTCACATTTCACTCAGATGTCCCCCCATTAGTATATTTGCTACTGAGAAGACCAAGTAATTGACAAAACAACTGGGCACCAGATGTAAGACCTGAATAGACGACTACATCACCAGCTCTGCAGCTGATATTTGCAGTTTCAAAGCGTGGCTGCTGCAAATTTGGCGAGGAAAGACTGTGATGTGGACAGGAAGGAGACGGCCTCGGTGTGGAGACACGGTGGCATCACAGGGACATTTTTTTTTCCTCAAGGCTTATATCACACCAAAGGCTGTTGAGCAATTAAGGAACGTCACTTAATAAATTAAGAAAACAAAGATACAATAAAAGTTTTGACAGTGTGGTTTAAGTGGTTTATGATGCACCAGATAAACATGAGCTGATATAGCCATCTTCAAGAATTAGATCACACTCAAGAACATTATTGACATATTGAAAGTGTTATTGGTCTCTGTAAGTGATCCTTCAGTGAGTTCTATGTAACTAATAAAAGACACAATCCACAGAACAGAGATGACATTTTTGTTGATATGATAAGTCTTAAGTCCACTTTTTGTCACTTTATCATTTCTAAATTCAGGATTTGAGGCCTTGGAATCTAGTTGATGGTGCATTTAAACACTGTTACCTGCAGCCTGGACCTTTATCGCCAGATCTTACATTCCCTGTGGTAGGCAAATAGCAGCAGGGATGTTTGATGCAAATTACAAGAAGAGTTTACTCAAACGAGGAAACAAAGCTGCCAGCTATGAACAATCTGCGACGGCTGAAAATTTCCTCTGAATATCGAGGGAGTTTAACACAATGTGAAGAATCTGACCTTTAGAGCTGTGTAACATTTCAAGGTCCCTCCAGGAGTTGGCTGTAACCAAATCACACCGCGGTGCAACACTGGACATCAGGACCTTGATGTCCGACCAAGGTCAATCTTATCTTCCCAAAGACAGGCCGCTCCTCGCTGCCTACACACACACATTAAACTGACACACAGGTGCTAAATTTCCAAGTCCGCTGTGGTGCAGGCTGACAGACAGAACAAGGGCACTGGGACAACTTCTCATGTCTCATAGTACAAGCCCCATTCATGCAGGGATGTGCACTATTCTTATTGCTGACTTAAAAATGTATCTCAATGTGCAGATCAAATTCTAGTACAAGGAAGATGCAAACTGTAATATTTAAATATACATTTTCCACATTCTACATATTCTTTTCTGCTGCACTGACTCAGTTTTCCCCTTTAGGAAACTAATAGTTTATCTTGATCGCTGTTCAAAAGCTGCATTCTTCTCAGCAGATTCATGACCTAACATCCTCCTGGGTTTCCCCCACTTTTCCCCAGGAAAGAGTCCTAAAGAAACAACCACCTGTTGTAACACATACCTGTTTCGTCTCACCACACTGCAGCCTGAACTCTTCAGCTGTCTGCCAGTTTTTTACCATAGCATGCATCTGCCAAACCTGCTGCTTTCACCTACTGATGTTATCATATTCAGATTCCAGGGTCTGACACAGGTTTAGAAAGAGGAAGCCATGATAACCTTTATAGTGCAACGATATTCAAATGTATAATTATACATTCTCTCAGTCTGAGAGGCCTCATGACTCCGATGATGGCGTCATACGGCCCCGTCGTAACATACCATGGTTGGTTGCATATTGCTCCAGGAAAGAGGTATGGATGGGAATTTCGGGCTGGTGGATCACATCAATTAGAAAACACAAGAGTGCCTCTGTCCTCCTAACCCTTACCACCCTTCATGCCTTTCGCCTCCACAACAGAAAACTGATCCTGCGACTGATTTGTCCATTTGAGCAATGGTAGAAACTCCGGATGTTTATACGGCACTTGTGTGTATGTGTGTAAGTGTGTGTGTGAGTGTGCGCGTGTGTGTGCATGCGTGTGTTGTGAGTGTTGTAATAAGGTATCAGATTGAATCTGCAGCAGCAGCAGTCAGTGGCCTGTGAGGTACAAAGTTTCCAGCGGAATAATGTCACCTGGAGGATTAGAATATTTGTATCTGGAATTTTAATAATCAACAAAAGTAAAATATTTTCCTGTAACACACCCAACACAGAACTCATGGAAAGCCTGCAGCGCTCCATTTTTTGTTTATATATCCACAAAATGATCTTACACATTCCACACCGTTCTTGTGTTTATTAGTACGTCAGTGTCATAAATCCTCAGCTTTGATCCTCTGCTGATTTATTCAAGACAAAATAATTCTAAAGTCTGCCTCAGGCCTTCAATAATACACCCGTGTGTTGTAAACATTTCAGCATGAATATCAATGAATGTCATTTCAGGCAGTCAGTTTATCAGGAATACTGACGCATATACACATTCTTGGTGCTATTTCTGAATTTAGCTCAATAAAAATGTTTTTGGACTGTGTTGCTTTGGCTGCTGCAGCTGCAGCTGAAGAAGAATTTCAACTGCAATAAGATTTGACAACTGTCACAATTTAACAAAAAAAAAGAAGAAAAAAAAGAAAGAAAAAAAGCCACATCACACATTTGATCACTCTGGAAATAGGATCAAGAGCTTTCTGATGAAACTTATGAGTGAAATCCAGCTGAGCACACCCATTAATTAAAAACCAATGAGGTGACTGAGCTCATAACTAAAACAATGTGCTAGAATCAGTTTAATTAATAGCTTACTTAATAACTTTTACAAGATTGTTTTCAAAGGAAAATTAAATAACGTTTTAACTGTCAAAAAGTAAGACTTAATTGGGATAAAACAGTTTAATAAGCCAGAAAAGCTGAAATGCGTTTGCATGAATTACTGAAGCTAAATATCCACAACTGCATATAAAGGTCTGACATTTAATTTGTAACAGGAAAGCAGCGACAGTTTCTTGCAAACGTGCGTCCACACACAAAAAAAAGCGTATTCTCTGTGCTCACCCTGAGGGTTCAGCTTGTTGGTGCGCACCTTCCTCTCACTCGTCCTCTGAGCTGCTGGATCCCAGTTTTCATGCTTTTTCGCAGCGGTGCACCGACCCACAGGTTAGGCTCCAAAACACTGAACCAATGTGGACCGGGGAGGTCTTCCCTCACTGCGCACAATGCGCACAAGGATCTAACTGCACAAACATATACAGTCACAGCACGTTGCTGCTGCTGCTGCTGCTGCTGATGGGAGGGAAGTTTGATCCTGCTGCCAGTGCCTCCCCCCTCCTATTCTCTTTGTGTTGCCTCAATATGACATTTCTGGACCGAGTTCAGCTAGGTCGACGCCGAGAAATCCAATCCTTCGATACAGTTTGATTTTGTGTATTTTTTCTCTCTGTGGCCCGGGGGCGCCCATATATTCTGACAGACCCTAAATCTGGTGCAGTTGTTTGCTTTGAGAAGGTGACTGAGTCTTAATGACACTGTTAGGAATAAATGGTGAGTGACTCCTGAAGTAAACAGTTGCAAAGACATTATTAGCTTTGTTTGCAAAATCGCATGAAGGTACTTTCCACACAGGTTTTATGATAGCCTATATTAAATTCTCTACTTTGCATTAAAATGTGTATGATACGTTTTTTTTCCACAAGTTAGATTATATTAAGACTTCTTCTTCATTAGAATTTCAAACATCTAGAAATATGCATTTTTTTCAAGCTATCGTATTCACTGTAAAGTCTATTCTCAGTGTATGTTCACATGACATTTCTGTAAGTAGAATAATGGGCCAGAATTGTATTCCAAAACAGTTGTGATTATGCCCCCAGGCCCGGCCCCTAAAACTCTGATTTTCAATGATTGCAGAGAAACTTTCCTTCTCCAGTAGATGAATATGAAAACAGTCCATTAGACTGTCAAACTTTGCACATTCATCATTCTGGAGCGTGAAACACAAACCTTTAACGGAACAAGAAAGAAAAACAGACTTTTTGAGTGGAGGGGGATTTCAAACTTATTCATCTTTTCTTTGCTCATATAATATAAGGGATTTATAGCATAAATCCGTAAGTCAGAAACTACAAGAGGATGGAGACAATAAAAATGTTCAACACTGTTTTGTGCGAATAAATCAAAAACTAATGTGTGGCCATAGTTAGAATGAGGGTATTTGTGCACATATATGTGATATATAGGTGTATACATGGTAACGAACCTTTTTTCTTCGTTTCTTCTATTAATACTTCTTTTATTCTTCATGTTCATTTCTTTTACTCTTAATGTTAAACACTGGAACGTGATGATGAGCTGGTCCTGCTGTATAATATGCACAATATGCACATTTGTTGTATACTGTAAAATAGTAATAATAATAGTAGTAATAGTAATAATCTTATCGTTGTTTTTTTTACAAACAGAAAAAAACGAATGGCTTTTATTTTGAAGAACTTGATTCGCAGTACTCAACCGCGCATGCGCGATGCAGACGGCGGCACAAACGAGCACCAAAGCAAAGCTCAGGGAAACAAGCCAAGACTAAAGTGAGTGTATGTCTATTATTTACTCAAAATGTTGGTTTATAACCACGTGATTTATTCGCCTTTGTTCTTATAATAGCGTCTGTATTTTTTCTTTTTTTGTTCGTTTTGAAACGTATTACCCGGAAGTGCTGTTGAACGTAATGTGCTAGTTTGTTGACGTTATTTGAAGCTAACCTGCTACGTTAGTTTATCGCAGCTTTTTTGAGGCGTCAGAGGACGTTTTACGTGAACACTTTCCTTGTTTCTATCCTCAGAGGGTCTCCTCCTACCGCCGGAGCCCAGCGGCTGAGCTCCTGTGGCCGCAGAGAGCGCCACATGGAGGCGGTGCTGAGGAACCTGACGAGCACCGCGGAGCTCCTGGCGGCGGCGGCGCGGAGCGACGAGCTGCGGCGGTGGGATGAACAGACCCTGTCCAGAGCTTTTCACTGGGCCCGGTACTGCGAACACGTGTTCTCCAGGTTTCACGATAACCCCGCGATAAGTGGCGTTGTGGAGAAGCAGCTGCAGCTCACAAACGACAGGCTGCGAGCTGTCTTCCCCGGTTACACAGACGTGTCCTTCTCGGATCTGTCCCAGTGCCAGCACTTGCTGCTCGTCGGGCTGTTGAACAACCCTGAGCTGCCCGTTTCTGTTATGAAGATGCTATTTGACACCACTATAAGTCCTGTGAACACAAAGCACGGACCTGGTGAGGAGGTCACCGGCCTGTGCAGCCATATCATTCAGTGCAGGTCTGCTTGTAAAGTCCTGACCCCTCTCACACACTCTGCTGGTGCTGGTGCTGATGCTGAGGTGCAGGCAGTGATGCTGATGGAGAGGCTGGGCTCCCTGCTGAGCCCGGCCAGCAGGGCACAACGCTTCCTGGACTCCATCCTCCAGGGATGTGAAGGAGCAGCAGAGCATCTGTGTCTGGTCATGGCCGCAGCTTTGCTGACGGGGACGAACGCCTCAGCTCCTACCGCTTCAGCACATTTTCTCTGGGTCTGGCTGCAGCAAAACCACGTCCTGCTTCAGCACATGTGCTCTACGCTGCCCTCCACGCTGCTCATAGACTTGGCCAAAGAACACCTGAAATTCAGAGACGCTTACTGTAATGTGCTGAAAAAGTGGGCCGCAGAAATGGAGTACAGAGTAAGTGACTGTGAATGGGTCAAAAGCTCAAATCCCACAGTGTCCTTCCAGAAACTGACTGAGCACTTTGTGGCCTTGTTTGAGGCTTGTCCCTCTCTGAGGAACAATGTAGGAAAAGAGCTAAATGATTTAAAGGTCTCTGATGGCGACTATGATGTCGGAGGTCTGAGTGTGTGGGGAGACCTCTTATCAGAAATAAACAAGCAACTGTCACCGTCGGTTACATAAGAAATGGATATGACAGCCAAAATGGCAGAATATTTATTTGTCTTGTTTTTATGTCAATTCTAGGGTTCCATATAAAATATTAAATTGGATCCAACTGAAATTGTTCCGTAGAACTGTAGCACTGTCAAATTCTTGGTCAGGTTTGTCATTTTCTTTACTTGACGTGTTCATATTGCTCATTGAAAGACAGAAAGAAAAGCATGTTTATTGTATCACTACTAAAAGTAATATTGATTAAAAAAAATATCAACGATCCGCAGCTCTGCGCTTGACAGCCTCACATTTTCGTTGCAAAATCTACAGTTCACCAACTTTTCTGTTTTTTCATTTCAATGCTTGAGTGTTTTGTTTTTAATTTGTGAAAGACAATTTTGTGCAGACAGTTTTGGTTCAGGTCTGTTTATTGAAAAAATAAATAGACGTAATTGACGTTCTAAAAATGTTCACTTTTCTTGATTAGGTAAAAAGTATGATTTTGTAAATATTTTGGGCCTTTTGCCTCGTGATACTCAGAGCTGTTGATTTCTTCTTCTCGCTATATTTGGGACATTTGTTTAACTGCACAGCTCACTGGGTTTGGACAGATGGTAGCGTCACATGCTGCCTTGTAATCAGTGGCAACACGAGACCTTACCGAGTTAAATTGAGGAAAATGGTCAGGCAGTGAACAGTTAATGCTTTATGAATGAGTCTCTGGAGATTTAAGGCTTCATTCAGCGTCTCAATTGCACTTTACAACCAAATTAATAAGATGTTTATCATTCTGTGGCTGCAAATTTACAAAGACAAGGACATAATCAAAAGAGGAAAAATCAGTGGTAATCAGCTTCACTCTTTACTCCAACTGTACACAGCAGAAGCCATTTTCAGTTTCTCACACCATCTGCCTCTTCGCTATAAAAGCTGCACAGGGTTCTGAATCAAAGATTTTCATTGGCTCCGCGCCAGTCATGTGACTCGACTGCCAATTCACACATTGTGTCCCTCGACCGGTTGTCAGAGCACCTCTGCGGCGAGGGATCAATTAGTCAGATCAGGCGTCTCCAATCAAACCGGCCACAATGGCTGGTGAGTGACATTACTGGCAGACAGCGGATTAGAGCCGCGTGTGGAGGGGAAACACCAACACGGACACGGCTCGTTTAACACGCCGCGAAAGCAATTCACGTAGAGACAGACAAGGGTCAGTGAGTACGGGGCAGCCTGTACACAACCAATTTATTTCCAGCCAATGAAGAACATATGCATCATCCTGGATGGAGACCAACAGTGAAGGGAACAATAACTCACCTGCTCCTGTTTTATGAATTCATGCAAATTCATTTGATTTGGAGTTTTCTCTTTTTTATCACGTTAATGTGGATCAGATTTCATGTGAGGAGATGGCTCTACATGGAAGACGCTATTCCTATAAGAAATTGAAACATTTCAACAGTTTTTATTCAGCAATGAATTTTCAGCATCATGTCTTCGACCCTTTTTCTTGTGGTTCTCAGTCGTCTTCACAGCCTTACACATAACCTGCAGAGCGGATGAGCAGCCATGGTGATGATTGCCATGTGTGTCTGCCTCCAAATGAGGAGCTTAGAAAAAAAAGAAGAAGCAGGATCAGTATCAATTCTGTAAAAACACATTTTAGTCCTAATTCATGAATGATATACTGTATATAGCAAGCATATGTGACAACTGAAAAGGCGTTTTTGTTTTGTTTATTTTTATTTGTTTCTGTACATAGGGCACTGCAGAATTGGGCATGTTGAATAAATATAAAGAAATATTTAACCAGGGATTTTTTTAATTGTATTTTTAAATGACTTAAAACAACAATTGTCAAATTGTTGTTTTTTTATTTAGGTGACTGATTATCTGTTGGTTTAATCAATTCATTATATATCATTATATAGCAACTGTATAACAAAGGCTCAAACTGCCCTCTGAATTACAGCAGCTACTGGTTGCATTGACTCATAAATGTGAACAAATCGCTCGTAAACTGCCAGGTTGTGTTATTTTGTTGCTTTAAACAACAGGAGGTTCCACTTTGAATGTGAGCTGCTGCCTGCTTGGAGGAATCTTTGTTATCTCTTCTTTGCTCTAACATACCTCTCACATCTCTCCTGTTTTCTTTTATGCCACTGTAACGCCGTTCTCTGTCAGCGTGGGGTAACAAACTGCAGTGAGACGTGCTGACGGCGGCTGCTGTTCTGTGGCTTCTAAAAGGGGCCGTGATGCATAGCCTTCATTAAAACTCACATCCAGCCCCCATCTGGTGGTGTGAATAGGGAGTCCTCTGAGGAGGGGCGCGGGTGGGTGGGTGGGGGGGCGGGTAGAGCCCTCCCTCGGCACGTGCCTAAGCCGCTCCAGCTTGGCCCCCGTCTGGCCTCGGGAGGCCTCCTCTGCACACCTGTGTCCCGCTCACAGGATGGATGGGAAGGGATGTACGGGGGGGCGGGAGAACCGGCTGTAATTTGGTTTGTCGCAGTGAAATTGTGAGCTGGGCGAAAAAAAAGCTTGATGCAGTATTATGATAGTAGGCTTTAATGAGTCATATGAAATGTTGCAGAAAAATCAGGAAAAAAAATGTCACATTGTCCTATAAAAAACTGCACTGTCAGACTCTCCTTGTGAGGTGCTGCTGTGGTTGCAGAAACACTATTTTGGCACATGAGGCAAGGAAGAGAGAGAGGGGTGGTTGATTTGTAGAAAACAAAAGGCTAGTGAGTACATGCTGGTATTAAAAGAACAAAGAAAGGTTTTTGTCTGTTTTAGCTTTTGAAAACCTGAATTGAGAAGAAAACACAGTGCAGACGATCCACATTTTCTCCTCGCCGTCATCACTTCATCCAGATTCCTCTCAGCAGGCCGCCTTGCCAGGCCTGGACTGAACCCTATCGTGTAAAATCTTATCAGCCTCTTGTCCTTTTGTCTGCGTGTGATAGCGTGTTGTAGAGAGGAGGCTATGAAGCTGTCAGCGTAATGTGATATGGGGGAGGGGTGGGAGCTGGAGCAACTTGTGATAGATTACCTCACGTGCAACTGGAGGAAAACAGGAAGAAAGAAACAATCGGATGCAGCAATATCATTTCAATTCTAACTCAACACATAAGGTGCTGAAAATGTAAATGAATGTAAGCCGTGCAATGTAATTTAAATTTAGTTTGGAATTAACATGGTTTGAGCGATTTGGAAAATAACAATAGCTCATCCAAAATTATTATTAATTATTCATCTTTTTTTATTGCTGTGGGCACATCATAAAAGACTTTTTTCCTTCTCTGCTTATATTGAGCATTGTAAGCAGGATTTCATTGAAAAAAGAAAAAAACAGATGTTTAATAATACTCTTCATTTTGTGTGTGCCAGTGGGTGGAGAGCAGATATATATGACATGTTATTACACATGAGACAGACTGATTCAAGGGTGCCCGGCTCTCCATTAATAAAGCAATTAGCAAGGGAGGAGAGGGAGGAGTGTGTAAATTCAATTGCCCCGAGGTAGTCCCACGCCACGCTGGAGGGTGTCATGAAACAGTACTTACTTACTCCAATGCCACATTTGAAAAATTTTGGGATATAATTACAGACGGCAACTTGATCTGAGATCGTAAATTAATGGCGGCAGCAATGTGGGGAGATTGATGTGTAGCCTACAATTTGGACTGCTGGGCTTGGAGAGGGGAGAGAGGGAGAGCAGATCAGGAGGATAATTGCATGCAGGCAGAGTCCCAGGGGGACAAGTGCAACCCCGTCATCAAACACTCGTTCTGGCTGGGCCTCATCCCATTACAGTCCCACAGGAGCCGAACCGCACCTGCCCCACAGAATGACAACTACTCAACACCCCCCTCATCCACCCTGTTCTCACCCTCACACTCCTCACACAACCAGGAGCAAACGGCAGCTACATCAGCACGGACTGACCCTGAGATGCTTGCAGAGACATATAGTCCATACAGGCTGAGCAGTCTCCTGTCCGTGAATGAAATGTCGACACCGGATTTTTGTCCAATTACCGCGCGCCCCGACAGGGGCGTCACCGCCGGGTGCAGCAGCCATGACCACTCCAGCTGGTTAAGCATGAGAAAACATGTTCCACGTGGCTGGCGGCACAATTGTGTTTTCTGTCAAATTAACATGTTGCTGTTGAGCGTTAATGGTTTCTCGCAGACAGACGGGTTTATCGGAGGAGAAACCGAGGCCTGCGGATGGGTGACGATTCACACACGGAGCCACTTCCTGTGATCGAAACCATCAGTCAATGCAAAGCTGAGACGCCCGCAGCCCGAACAACGACTGCAACATTAAATTGATTCAAACTGTCCATCATGTGCACGAAACCGATGATCAACTTTCATCCCCAGCCGCTAAAACCCTCTTCACCCCTACAGATGTTACGCCTGTCTATCACCACGGCCGCGGCGGAGAGAGATGAGATGCAAACGCTTTCATTTGCAAAGGCCGCAAGAGTTTCCACGGCAGCCGTTGACAGGTTAGGGTAGAAACTGTGTGTTTGGTTGCTGGACTCGTTCATTGGAAAATGTTGCTCTCGTATTAGCCGGCTGCTCTCGGTGACTCACTCCCACCTGCAGAGGCTGAAAAGCACAGAGAGAATCAGGGTCTTTGATTAATCCAGGAGTTGTTGGGCCTCTCTCTCTCTCACTGTAGAGAAGCTCAGACAGATGCATGTGGTGAATGGATGGAAGCCATGTTGTCCTGAATTATTTACTAGCTCACTGACAGGCAGCACACATCAGCCATGATATATCCTCTCTTGTTCAGCCTCAACACCTCTGACTTCAGATTTCACTACAGGTCATAAAATACAGTTTAGTTTAATAGTGACGGAAACATTTGTGTTGTGTATTCTTACATTTGCAGTTGAAATGGATGAAGCTCGATGGTTTCTGTAACGTAAATCCAAATTTACGTTACAGAAACGTAAATTTGGATTTATATATATATATATATATATATATATATATATATATATATATATATATATATATGTATATATATGTGTATATGTATATGTATATATATATGTATATATATATATATATATATATATATATACATATATACATATACATATACATATACATATATATATATATATATATATATATATATATATATATATATATATATATATATATATATATATATATATTGCTTAGATTTGATTCAAGTACCTTTTCTTTTTTTCTTTTATCAGTAAAATGTCTATACACATATTTTTATCACTCTTTTTTGGCAATTTGAATATTTTAAGACCACATTGGATCCACCTGTTCTAAGAACCCATAATAAAGTCATCCTGTCCTTTCAAACAGTGCAGCTCTCGATCATCACAGAACTAATACTGCATTCAGGCTTCACCTTGTAGCCAGTTCTGCATTTGTTGCTAAAGATTTTCTGGTAACGTAACCAAAGCATTGCAGTCATTGTACGTTATATAAGACATTTTATTACAACTTTAATTCAATTTTTATTATACTGCCTATAAATCAGGATTTTAGTATATTGTCCTTCCAGCAAACGTAGAACACTAGAAAAACACTCTCCAGATCTCCACCAAACATTTTGTGATTCCCACCCAACATTATTGTCTTAGGCATAGTCAAAGTCCTCTTTGTGTCTCTGGTGTAGTGTGCAAAGAAAGTATGCTATGCAGGTGTAAAATATCACTACCAGGTGGCTCCAAATGATGGCACCTGTCTCAATGTTACCAAACAACAAATAATTCAAAGTCATCCAGAAACCAGGATTTCTTACGGATCATTACCAAAATGTAATCATCTGTTTATGGTACCATTCCAAACATTCAATGAAAATTTTACGGAAATCTGTCCAAAATGTCTTGAGGTATTTTGCTAATGAACAGACGGACACATAAATGCTGGCTAAAACATATCCTCCTTGGCGGAGGTAATAAATGACAAATATGCAGGTAGTATGACCTTCCTAGTCATCAATATATTTGATCTGAATTCACTCTTTATCGACGAACATTTTTGTTTTCGCATTCCTGTATTAAACAGTATTGATTTCTCACGCGATTAGATTTAATGTTGGACCCAGGTCAATAGCAGAATGTGCTACATGTAACACTGTTGACCTCGGACGTGTAGATGGTGAATACACGGGCGGGAAAATGGTGTGTGTTGCAAATATAATATTTCACCTTTCACACCTTTCAGGCTTTTTCTCAGCTCAGCCTCCGATTCCCTGCAGAATTCAGAAAGGTGTGATGACAACTTCAGCGGCAGGTTTTTTTATGCTGCATACTATACTCACAAGTCTTTGCGAAGACAGAGCCTTGTTTGTAGGGATGCAAACGCCAATAATGGCATTAACGTTGCTGTTCCTCTCTCCTTCTTACCAATTACCAAGCTACAGGGTCCACTACTCTCCCCTGGACTCTGGGGAGTGCAGCCATTGATTTACTAATGAGAAACGTGGAGGGAATAGATGCACAACACTGATTGGAGAAGGTGGTTAACTGGTCGTCTGCCTCCAGTCTCTGCTGACCACTAACCTTCAAATAAACAAGATGAAGAAAACATGAAAATGTGCCTGAAAATAAAAGAAACGTGACTTTTGGTTGTTTTGTATTTTTTTTATAAAAAATGATATGAGCATTTTTATAACACTTTTTGACATCAACATACCTGTTCATTAAACACAATAATTTTGAAGCCATAAAATCACATTTATCTGTTTACATAAACTTCAGGCACAAAGCCATAATAGCATCTTTTGGTCATCTTAAACATTCTTAAATATTCATATATGTATATATATATTTTTTACACATCCTTGCAGATTTCATACAGCAAAAGAAGAATAGAAGAGCAAATAAAGTCAGGTGGAAGAGCCATCTATTAATTCATGTGGTCCACTCAAATGTGACAATATCAAAGTGTCAAGAAAAAGTACTTTTTGGTGACAATGAGAACAACCAAGGAACACCAAGAGATCACGAAAAACCTGGTTGTTTTGTGTAGAGTACTGCATTCTTTGCTGTTAAAATGCAAAAACAAAATGTCCTGCATCATGAGCACTAAAGCTAGATTCTCCGGACAATAGTAATTGTTAAAACACACACCTTAATGTTGATCATCACATGACTCCAAAACAATTACAGTTAGATACAGCAAGCCAGTGTTACATTACAAAACAGAATGTGATGGGTGGCAGCTGGTACACAGAATTTATTGCAGTGCACACCAAACATCAATAAACAAATGTCTTCTGAGCGATCACCTTCAAAAAACTCTTTTTTTTTTTTTTATTTGGTCTCACATCACGACCGGAACCTGATTATTATGAAAGTTAAATTTCTATTTACCTATAATGGCAGAAGACGTTTCTCTAAAGAACAAAGCAGTTAGTGAATGGATGAGGACTATCAGTGACCATGAGGCGGCTGCATCTGAACATTGATCTGAGCAAATTCATGCAACAAACACACACTAAAATTCTACGGTTCAACTTCACTCACGCTATTTTTGTCTTATAGTGTTATTACAGGCCTCGCTCGAGAAGAAGAAGACCTTTTTTGCAAGCAGACATCTCCCTGAAAAGGTACTGTCCATGAAAAATATGGCCTTTTTATATTAATGTTAAACACAGATCAACGACCCAAATCCACAATAGTCTCACAGAAACAGTATACAGATATATACAGTACATAAAACACATTTAAGAAATGGAATATAATCTTGTTTTAGAATACTTATAGTTTCAGTGCAATCAGAGTGGTATTATAGAGAAAGACCCTATATGATGGTGAACTGCAGTGTTGTCTGGCTCATGTCGTTCAAGTAAATCCATGAGGTTTGGTGCCTAAGAAGTACAACAAAGGCCTGCAGTTTTCTCTCTGTCAGGTGAAGCCCTACTGTAGGTACATGTGATGAGAAACATGTGAGGATCTAATGAGGATTGTTCTGCATTGCAATTAAATATTTCTTTACATTGGCTGTTTGAAACTTGTCGTAACCTTTTTACTAGACTACAATATACAGAATGGAATTAACTACCTAATATAATGCTTATTTGTGCAATCCGTGATGGAAAGTCTGTTTTTTGTAAATCCGACTCACCATGACTGGACGTGTATCTGGCTTTAAGAGTAGCCACGCTCAGCGTACATCTTCCCTGCTGGTTCCTGGACGTACTCCTCTGTCTTGTCCCAGTCCTGCACCCAGCCCCCGTTGAGCTGCGCCGTGGCACCGTAGCTTTTGGCAGGGCCCGCCATGGCGCCGTAACCCTGTGTGATGTCACCCGTCTCCTCGGCCAGCTCATCCTCGTCGATGAAGCCACACTTCTCCTCGCTGGTTTCCTCGGGGTCGGCCCACGGCTGCTTCTCCCCGGACGCAAAGATGGCGTAAAACACCACGCCGCCGTAGTGCACGAGGGAAGCGATGAGGAAGACGTACTGCCACTCTTCCCGGGTCTATAGGACAGGAAACAGTTGTAGTCATATGTTTATTTTCACATTTAAATTCCTACTATGGGAAAAATAGGTGCAAGTTTTGGTGGCTTCACATGAAAGGCTTCTATATTTGTGTAGTCAAAAATTGTGTCACCAATCAGCAGTTATAATGCATCAAAATCCAATGGCTTGAGATTGGACACCATGTTTTTAGGAGTTTACAGAAGCTCTTGTCTGCTTCATCCAACATTCATATCACTGTTTCCTATAAATAGAAATGACTCACCTTGTTTTTTGTCATGGCGCCCACTATGAGAGGGCAGACCATCCCTGACAGGGTCCCCACACCGTTGGATATGCCCATGAGGATGCTGGCATAGCGAGGAGCGATGTCTAGATGGTTGACATTGAAACCTAAAACACAGAAAATAGAGAACTATTGTGAGACCAGTGCTCTTTTGAATTTAAAAACTGGTTTGAATTAGAATTAGAACTATTTCAGGACTCACCTGATATTGCAAAACCGCTAAAACCCACTGCCAGGACTAAGAAAGAGATGGCCATGCCCTTACTGTGAGAATAACCAACCACCAATAAGAGAGTGGCCTCCATACCAAACCCTAAAAGCAAGGCAAGAGTTAACTAATGCACAAATGAGGAATACTTGTACATTATCACAATAATAGATGATTGATTTGATTGTTTAAGCCTCACCTCCACAGTTCATGATTTTTCGAACCATAGTGGTGGACATGATGTTGTGGGTACGCAGGTAGTCGGCTAACTGGCCTCCTAATGGCACGATGATGGTCATGACCAAGTGAGGCAGCGCTGACACTATTCCAACCTGAAAAAAAACAAACATTAACCACTTGTAAGAAGCAGAAGTGTCAGCGAATGAAGAGACTGTTACCAAAAAAAAGACGATACTTTCAGTCCCAGAACAAATCTTTGCTTGTGTTTCAACCTCTTGACTCCTGAATCACATCTGAGCAATATATCACCTGCAGTAATGACAGCATTTCATCCTGGAGCTAAATTACAGTTGCCCGAAGTGCTTGATTCATGCCGCACACTTTCATGGGAGGGTAAAGATTATGAGATTTGAAGATTAAAGTCCCCCTCCGCTTACAAATATGTTTTCCTTCCAGTATCTATAGTTAGATGTTTGAGCTTCACCGTGCAGAATGATGTATGTGCAATGAATGATTTTGACAGCAGAAGGCTGTTTTCACATTCTTCTGCTGAAAGTGGAATTCTTATCTGCGCTCTATGAAGATTAGACTTTAAGGGTTCAATTTACAGGCACGATTTGTGACATCACATAGAGTTTGAAGAGATTCTGGTCTTAATTCAACTTGCACAAGTGTGATGTAGAAACTTTCAGCTTCCAGTGCACAAACATTAAGAATGGACTTCACAGTGAAAATAAAAGTGAAATATATTTGCATAACTATAGATTCTGTGATGTTCAATGAGGGATAAGGATATGTCATTTTGAGAATTTTTACAAGATAATCAATCCTTTTGGGGATGAAAAAACTATATCAGACCCACATTCTAAAATGAGTAGAGTATTTGACAGACATCTTAAAACAAGTTTAATAATTATGTATAGATAAGGTAGTAGAAATAAAATAAAACAAAGATTATGTTTGTTTGAAAACAAATGCCCAAATTCTCTGGTTCCAGCTTCTCAAATCTGATTATTTTCTGTTTGTTTAGGGTTCTATAATAGTAACCTGATGATCTTTGAGTTGTGGAAAGTTGGCCTGGACAAAAAAAGACATTTAAATGTGTATCTTCAGCTTTGAGAAAGAGTGATCATCATTTTACACCTATTTATGATCCAAACAACTAATCGATTAATCATTTCAATAATAGATAGATTAAACAACTATCAAAGTAATTGTTAGTTGCAGCCCTAATAGGTAAATAGGTATCAAACCATCTTTCCTCAAACAATTTTTTCCCGTCTCTTTCTTCTAATAATTACATCCCTTAAACGTCAAAGTATTTTAATTACTTGTTTTTTTTATATTCTTTTTACTGTATGATTACAAAAAATTGTCTCTTTAGCTGGAATCTGTTTATTAGATTAGGCTCTCTAGGATTACATTTTTGTTAAAAAGTGTTCAAATCTATTTTATTTAAAAAAGTGAAAGTTAACTAAAAGAGTTAGATCATTACATTTAAATATTGTGTGACCTGCAACCTTCTACTTGATACTTGATGCATTGAACTTGATAAATTCATAGTTTGTGATCATGAAAGAATCACAGGATGTTTGAGGCTATTTTATAATTTATCATTATAATGGAGTTCATTACCTTACTTATTTCAAAACCAAACACCTCTTCAAAGTACGCAGGCTGGCTGATGAGGAGCAGATAGAAGGTCCAGCTCCTGCAGAAGTTGGCCACAATGATTGCATAGACAGGCATGGAGGAGAAGAATTTCCTCCATGGGGTCTTGAATTTCTGTTAAAAACATGTTACAAACAGAAAATCAGCTGGACATCCTGTTCTATGAATGAAGTAGCAGTGACTGTGTGAGAACTCACTTCCATGGCGCCCATCAGCTGAGCACTTTCACCGATGCTCTCCTCGATGTAACGGCGCTCCTCGTCAGT
The DNA here is from genome assembly GCA_030544235.1 of Lepturacanthus savala. Classification (NCBI taxonomy): domain Eukaryota; kingdom Metazoa; phylum Chordata; class Actinopteri; order Scombriformes; family Trichiuridae; genus Lepturacanthus; species Lepturacanthus savala. The sequence goes on along the minus strand of CM060465.1, from coordinate 14,061,642 downwards.
GATGGTTGGGTGCTCGGCCGGACTCTCATAGGACACCAGGATCCAGAACATGTACCATATCAACCCAAAGGTTCCTGTGCAGATCATATTCTCATTCACTTAACAAACATCACTGGGATGCTGGTGGGTCAGTCAGTGCAAACTGAGGATGTGCAGCCAAATATTGCACAGACCCACAGCAACTTTATTCTAAAATCTAGTTTTAATTCCAACAATTCTTAAACTCAAATCTATCTGAAAGCAACATAAAAAAAACCTCAGTGCTCAACTGTATAAAATCAAAAAATAAGTAAGAAATGATGAAGGTGTTCTTAGTCATGTAAGTCATCTTAGTCATGTAAAAAGATAAAAAAAAAAAGGAACTGAGGCAACTCTACATGTAAAGTTGTTCTGTATGACTTTTTTTCTACACCAGAAAGTTGCCTTAGTTCCTTTTTTAACTTAAAATATGACAGAATTTGGGGGGAAATGTGCATAAAATATTTCCACTTTATATAATAGTGTAGCCAGTGGTGTAGCACCAAATTCTGAGCCCTGCACACTACACACTAAATGTGAGTAGACTCAAATCCATGCCAGAGCACAAAGTGTGTGACTGGACTAAACCATTTTGTGCCTCCAAGAGGGGGTTCCAAGAATGTCCAATTTAGTAGAATGGCACAAAGTTCATTCTCTTATTCTCTAATATATTTGACAGTATGTTCATTTAGGCCCAATTCATTCAGTCATCAAAAAAAAAAAATTTAAATAAATAAATGTGGATTTTCTTGGGCCCTGGGTAGTCAGGTCCACTTTCCCTCTACTACTACCATGCTTATGAGTGTAGCCATTAAAATAATCATGGATACTTAGATCTGAATATTTCACTCAGTGTAAACATCACATTTTTAATGAAGATCTGCAAAAAAAAATGGTACTGTAAGACAAGTGTGGAGTAAAAAGTAAATTAGCGGTGCTCACCGTACACATAGAAGACAGAGGACCATCCTGTGTACTGAACCAAGATCCCGGCCAGAGGCATCGCTATCACTGCACCAGCATAGGATCCTGCACAGGACACAATGTTATGACCAAGCAGGATTTGATCCTGGCTGCTCGTTCAGAGCGCCACGAGGTCCCACAACTGTGTCGGGGTTGATACACATTTGAGGGGCAATATTTTGTAATTAGAAGCCTGCTTTTCATCGTATGATGTAATGTGATGATAAAATCCATATGGTTCTATCTGTTTGTAGATGAAATACCACAGAAGGAGATGGTTGCCAGACGACTTCTCTCCAGCGGCGGAGCCCATTTACTCCAGATCCCATGGCAGGCTGGATAAGTCACTCCCTGCACGGCGACAAATGACATCACAGTCACTCAATGAACACAAAAGAACCACTTTCCACAGTCTAAAGATGAATTTGGGGCAGCTGAGTCGTATATGTGAGTTATTAAATCAAGCTCTGAAATACTGTCAGAGTTTCGACTTGTAATTGTTATATTCTTAACACATAAATTGACACAAATTATGTCTTATGGTTTAATCTACTATTGTGACTTGTGAATTTTAAAGTCTGGCAATGTTAATTTGACAAATGGTCTTCTTGTGCTGCCATGGCGACAAGCAAATATGCCACATTATTGAAACTCAAAAATCCAAGTGGAAAACATTGATGTTAACCAACCTAAAATAATATATCTTCATGCCTTTCTCACCATAATTAAAAACATGTTTTATCAACCCATAAGAACCCACTGTGACACTGGTGTCACCTCCCCTTTAAATGTTCTGGAAAATTCCTCATACAGTTTTATCCTTAACTGATGAAAGCCCTAAGTGACACATACTGAACAACCTGGTGTGGTCATGTGACTGTGTGACATGTATGAGAGGGTTGACTAATTTCAAATACCCAGATTGTTGTTAGTAATGGTAAGTTTTAACACATTTAATGAGTGTAATGGTTTAATAACATTACAATTAATCTGTTCTGACCACAATTATTGAATAAATTGATATAAAACATGTTAGGAAAGTAAAATGATGATATATATATCACTTCAGGCTTTTAACTTTAAAATAGTCATGGAAACCTCATGTGACAAAAATGGTAATGAGCTGCTCAATATATTTATCTGATTCAATTATTTTTAATTCATATATTTTCTGTTGTTCAAATAATTTTTGTCAAACATAACCAGCAAAGTTATAACTAATATACGTTGAGGAAATTCAAATAAAAAGACAAAATATGTGCTACTGAGCAAAAAAACTGCCAAGCTGACTCATTTTCAAATGAGGAAAACATTTACCATAAACACCTAATGTGACGTAACATTTCAAATATCTGATACTGGGAATTAATATATTTGGTCTGTTTTATAAATTTCCTTTAAGGAGATATTGGTTTGGGTTCTTATGGGTTAAATATTTGAAATCATGATGACAATTAGTAAGTTCATATTACTTAGAAATGACTTTTATTTTGGGCTTACAGCTAATAAATATTATGTTGGATCAACTTAGCAACTGTCAACACAAGCACATATATTAAGTTGATGTAACTTAACATGTTTATAAGTCTACTTGAAACATTATGTTGGGTCCACTAAGCAACTCTCAATATTAACATGAGTATTTGACTTGATGTTACTTAAAATGTTATTTATTTTGGCCAAAAACTGTATTACTGTATTTCTGCCTGCAGTTGGCCCAACTTAAAAAAATAAGTGGAAAATGTTTGGCCTTATTTCTATAGGTTGAACTAATTATTTTTTAAAGAACCTGAACATTAAAATCAAATCCATGTGCCTGTGCAAAACTGTTTGACTCAATATGTTCAATCAGTCAAACTCACATCCACTTTCAGATATGCTGATATGCTGTGATTGACAAAGTCCTTTCTCAAGGTAAATTGAAGTTAATAACAAACACACTGACATGCATTGACGCTGACCTTATCTAATAGAGACTAATGGGTTTAGGTGAGAGTCTGTGGTGTAAATTCAAGCTGACTACCCACTTCATGAAAAAAAAAAGAATTGCTCCTATTAAATCTTCATTACGCACTAAGTGGCATACAATCAACTATTGATAGACACAAATTGCTGGGGCTTGCAGTGGGAGACACCCTGAAATACTAATGTTTAATTTGCAGTAATAAGTGGATGTGTGCCGGACGCAGCTCCCTCTCCCTCTCAATGTTCACGAGCTGCTATTGAAACTACAATATGCAGCCAAACAAAACAACAAAAGACAGCGACCTTCAGCCTGATAATAACACATCTAGCTCTAATCTTTTTTCCTATCTATTGAGCTTCGGGAGCCGCCTCAATCAAGTGGTTTTTATCTCTTTTGTTGGACATGTTTCTATGTGAACACATTTTTTATACAATATAAGCTGCTATTCAGGGGTTTAATGCTGTTTGCTGCTAGTGGACCAATCCAACTATATGTGGAATAATAAATGCATCTTCTCCTTCTCCTTGTTTTGGCATGTGTGCCAATAAGCAAAGCTGTAAAACGTGGTTAAATATGAAATGTCAGGACAATCCCATTAGGGGGAGGGGGGTCAGCCTTTGACTTGATAATGAGGCATCATTTTAGAGTCTTTTAAAAGGTCAGAATCGGATCAGTACCTCCACCAACCCTTGCAATATCCTCACAAAGATGACGCATCCGTAGTGCGTCCGGGCGGCGGCGGGAATGAACATGTTCAGGGTGGACGTCAGCACGATGGCAGCCCCGAAAACTCTGCGTACACACACACACACACACACACGCACACACACACACACACACGCACAGGCATACACACGCACACGCACGCACAGCCAGATCGGATCATTTGTCAGAATATTAAGAGAACGAGATCATCGTTTCGCTCAGCGAGACAAAAGCCAGCCGAATACTTGAGACAGACGTATGGATAGTAAGCGGGGTTGATTCTATAGTGGGATAACAGCGTTAGGGGAGATAAATCAATCCTAATTGGATGCCGAACACACGCGCGAGAGGCAGTTTATTCAGCTTCCAGGGGAGTGAGGACAGGAGGCGTCCGCAGCAGAAGGCGTTGGTGGGCTCAGCTGACTTGGCACGATGGAGCTCTTCAAAGATTTGCATCTTATTTAGGCTCCATTTCCCTCATGAAAAAAAGAAATCCAGCTATCCAAGGATTTACAGTCTGCAGCGACCTTATCCTGCCTCACGCTGCGTTTATTTATCTCCTCCTATAATAATACCTTCATGGTTCTACCTTTACATGATTCTCTGAAGAGATAATTGCTGATATTTGTTTTAATATGTATGTACTGTGTGTACAATTTGTACATATTAGTTTAAAATACAAAATGTGTAATAACATTTACACGTAACATCCATCTGTTAAATATATGTGTGCAGGATGTTTATGGCTAATACAACCACCTTCTCTATGTATATAAATGAAACTATTACATATGTTTAAATAAATTATTTTTAGCACTTGTACACTGTTTCTATCTTTTACAATTTGATATATAGACATATGTGTTGTTTCTATGTGTCTGTATCTATATCATTTGTCGATCTTTGTTCAGTTTTGTAATAAAGCTGAAATAAAGTCAAAAGCTGATTTGTTTTATCCCATTATTACAGATGTACGTACAGGTTGCTCTTTCTCATACATGACTGCTGCAGATAGCTGACTAATCAGTTGTTAATGAAATAAATCTGTATTCGCCTTTCATTGAAATCATTATCCAGTCATTGCTTCCAAATCCTCGGCTGGTGTGGTTGTTGCCATGCCTCTGAACATAAAGGATTAGACACGGTCGCCCCATGGGAGCTCATTAACATGAGGAGGCACACCCAGCGGGCAGCAGGCAAACCCACACTTTATCTGCTGTAAGGTCAACTTTCTTTCTCCAAGCCATGACAGACTTATATCAATGAAACTCGAAGCTATGAATAGCAATAATATAGTAAAGAAACAATTCCCACATGCGCACTCTACCCGCAATATTATTTTGCAATGAATTATAAGAAATGTCCTCGTGCATTTACCTGTTTGCAGCCAGTCTTGAGGAAATATATCCTCCTGGAATCTGAGTAACTATATATCCCCAGAAGAAGGAGCCATGAATCATCCCCACAGTCTCCGGGTCCCAGTTGAATTTCGCTTTCTTTCAGATACAAATAAAATAAAATATATATAAAAAAAAACATTTTAAATACTCATTTTCTCCAGTATTTTTTTTTTACAAATGAAACAATACAGTGTGTTATGAGAGTATTTTACAAGTTTGATTTTTTTGAATATAAAGTTTAATTTAATCTGATGCTCAGATGCTTCACAGGTGACGTCAGAGGGCCTGCAAAACGATGGATTCATTAGAAATAAAAGCAGAGGTTTGCTTCTTTTTTTGCTATAATAAACAGACCCGAACCCCTGATGTGCGATTTAAATCAGTTTTAGCCCATGCAGAGACTTCATTGATGTTTTCCAGGTGGGCCGTCTGATTGGCTGTGGCCCTCGTTACCTATGGTGGTGTGAATCGGGGGTGGGCGGGGTTTACAGGCACCTCTGTGATGATGATCTTGCCGTTTTGATGGATCGTGCTGTTGTTGACCATGCTGACGATGGCCACACCCAAGTTACACCGGATGCCGAAGGAGATGCAGAAGCCGAGCCCGCTCAGCATGGCGATGATGTATCGGCGCGGGGCCCCGAAGCACGTGCAGTCGCACAGGGGCGCCTTCCGCTCCCGGTCCTCCCGGGGTCTCCCATCCTCCGTCAGCTCGATCGCCTCACCTGTTTGCTGCTTCCTTTCCAACCTCCTGCGCGACAAGCCGTAAAAAACGCGATTTGACTGATGAATAAAATCATGCGCTAATACTTTTTTTCTTTTTCATCAAAAAAAATCAAAAATCTTCTGTATTTATTCATATGCATTTTGCAGATTATGCAATTAGCTCCCATCCTTTCAGCCACAGGCCTTCATTATTGCTTCATTATTTCTTAATATTTTCCTCTGAATTTGGCGGATGAGGCCCCCTTAAAGCCAGCACCATTTTTTCTCTTTTTTTTCTTTTTTTTGTAAAGGTCGACTGTATTTTTTGTCGGTTCCTTGCAGAAATTCTCCATGTTCCTGTATAAAGACAGAAAGGCTCTCTGACAAACGAGAACATGACCTCCATACCGCATTGCAGCAATATCAGCATCATCCTTATTTAGAGTTCTTTTGCTTTTTTTATTCTATTTAATTACCTCTCATAAATGTGTCGTTTGGCTCTGTTGGAATTTGCCCCCTCTCTCACCCACCCCCCAAATAGAGAGAAAGAAATTAAAGGTTAATTCAAGGGAAACTGAATATTGTAGTGAAGGCCTCGTCCTGTAAAATAACAGGCCTGCTAAAGCTTAAATGAAACCAACACATTTTTTTCCTTTCACAGCTCCGAGTCACGTTTCTGTGTTACAGCCTGGAATCAAAACCATCCATTTAAAGCCAGTTAAGCTCCAATAAATGAACGAATAAGATGTGCGAGAGCAGCTAAAATACATTTTAGAGGATATGTCCAAAATTATTTTTCTTTTTTCTGTCTTAATATCCGAATTATGAAATACTAATTCAATTTTCAGACATCTGTCCCTCTACGACCAGCTCCGTTTATTTCATTCTGAAACCGATCACCATGTTCTGCTTTTTAATTGGTTTCCACTTCCTTCATTTTAGTCCTTCTGGCACCGTAAAGAATATAGGGAGTCAATTAATGTGAAGCGCATCGATCTTGTATTAATACAGATGGATATATACGGTAATAGATATCCTCCGACCTTGTGTCACGATTCGTTCTGTTTCATTAATTATTAAAAAACACCCACAGCTGCTGGTGGAAGGGACGGAGGGAGGGAGGGGGATCATCCTCCAGGGAAAGATCTGATCCTTAAATATTCGGGCCACACGACTCCGCTTTCAGCATCCTGTGGGTTAATTCATCTTATAAAGGGAGAAATCCCCCTCTTGTAATTTTGTGATTAAAAGAATAAACAAGCCAACGCGTTGGATATTTCCCCTTTTTTAATTTATCATAAAAAGCACAATTAATGTGATGATAAAACAAAGAATGAATGGTTATTACTTCCTTACCTGTACAGATTCCCCAGGGCCTTTCCTGCGATTTGTTTTAATCCCTCTTTAGTGGTGGGGAGAGCTTTCTCCTTTCCTGGCTCCATATTATCGTTTTTTTTCTTTTTTTTTTTTTTTTTTAGATTTTACAACACTATAACAGACGGAAGTGTGGCCTTAATAAGCATATTGTTACGATATTAATCCAAAAAGAAAATAATACGCCTCTTTTCTTTCTTTCAAATGCAGAAAAGCGCCTCGATGTCCTGAAAAAAGAAAGAAAAAAGAAAGAACGAAAGAAAGAAAGAAAGAACGAAAGAAAGAAAAAAAGAAAAAAAGATGATGAGCCGGGAGCTGGAGGAGAGAAGGAGGGGGAACACGCTCAGTCTGAGAGGGCTGGTTCCACAGTCACAAAACAGCAGTCAAATAACTCCGCTTTTGCCTTGCGCAATGTTAATCCATGCGGTGCCATTTTAAGATCCGAGCACGCGATTAGAAAACAGACAAAACAGGAAAAAAAAAAAGTTGGAGTTTTTTTTCTCTTTTTTTGCACGGATTCGACGAGAAAATCGGAGAAGCCTCGTGCCACGGCGGAGGTCGTCGGGAGCTCCGGTCTGATGTGAGGTGAAGGATCTCCGGTGGTTTCAGCACCGCGGACAGAGCGCGGCTCGTGTACCTGTCAGCGGCTCCGCGCAGCCCCGCCCCCCTCTGCTGCTCCCACCTCTCCTATAATTCACTTAGCGCTTAGAAATCTGGGAACGGACACAATTGCATAACCCCCCTTTCTCATATATATTTATTCATATCTAACTGAATAGAAATAACAGCTTAAGCTCCGACCACCACTTATGAATCACTTCTAGGCGCAAAGCAATGACCCGCAACCCGCAACCCCCTTTTACAGTTGTCGGGTTTATTTTGTACTGCGGCGTTTTTCAGACAGATATATATATATATATATATATATATATATATATATATATATATATATATATATATATATATATATATATATATATATATATATATATATTTCACTTAAAGAAAGAAAGAAAATCGCAATAAAGCATTAAGCATTCATGTGCAGCCACGTACAGTAGATGCGCGGCCAACCACGCAGAGGCGGTGTTGTGTCGGAGATCAGATCTCAACTGATAAGACGTGGGAACCATCGTTATAGCTTGTGTGGCTTTTTTTTTTTTTACACACCCCTTTAGGATGATTCTAAGACGCTGTTATAAGCTGTCGCCACAGTATAGGCTCAAAGCTCTTATTTTGAAGGTCCAAGAAGGAGCGGATTTGTGGTAAGTGTTGTGGCTATGATTTACTGTTGGAGAAGAAAAGCTTTTTGTAAAATGTGTTATTTTATATATAGATATCGTGTGTACTGTAGAAACTCTAAAAGCGAATCCTCCAGTTTCCCACGAGGACCGCTTTCATTTTCCTTTCCCCCCAACAGTAGCTACAAATGCTATAAAACACAGGCATACACTTCCGCTCTCTTGATCCTTCAAAATAAGAGCCCTGAGCCTTGACTCTGGTGACAGCTTATAAAAGCATCTTTGAATCACCCTAAAGGGGTAAGGTCAAAAACTAGGTAACACTTGTGTGTTTATCATATATCACAAATTAAAGTGAAAAAAAAACAACAAAAGAGAACATGTAAATGTTTTTAATACAGTTTTATACAGTTTTAATAAAGTTTTATTATTAAGACAAAAATTAATCTTTGGGATCTATAGCTGCGGCGGGCAGTGTGCACACGGGACAGACTGTAGCTATCCGCTGCGTCTTCCTCAGCTTCATCCGGGTCTGCTGAAACGGGCATTTCATTGATGAGAACTGGGGACACGTCACGTGGGGACACCTGGGGAACAAGGAAGCGAAAGTGCCGTGGAACTCCCTCTTGAACTGGCGGCCTATGAAGCAGCTGAACAGCGGGTTGACGCACGTGATGAGGCTGCAGAAGCACATCTCCAGGCTGAAGAGCAGGTCCGCGTGGCGCCAGGAGGCGGGGTGCATGGGGCGGGCCGCGCGCATCGCGACGGCCGCGTTGCGGCTCAGGTGGTACGGCAGGTAGAACAGGGCGAAGATAACCAGCGCCGCGCACAGCGCGCGCCGGAGCCGTCGCTGTCTGTTGTGCGGGTCGCGGCGCAGCCTCCCGACGCTGCGCAGCCCGCAGTAGCAGATGGAAAACAGCGGGAGGAGGAAGCCGATGACGGAGCAGGCGAGGGAGTACGGGAGCGTCTCCGCGGCGTCGCTCAGCAGCACGTACAGGGTACACACCGTGCGGTTTCTCCCGGGGCAGGTCTGGATCAGCGTCAAACCGGCCACGGGTACGCTCATCACCAGCGCGGCCGCCCACACCGCTGCGCACAGGGCGCAAGTCTGCCTGCGGCCCAGCAGGACCAGAGAGCGCAGCGGGTGCACGATAGCGAGGTACCGGTCCAAGCTGATGCACGTGACGAAGAAGATGCTGAGGTAGAAGTAGTTGTGGTAAAGCGTCCTCACGGCGGCGCAGAAGGGGAGCCCCAGGCGCCAGTGGAGCCGGTCCAGGTGGTAGCGGACCAGGAAGGGCAGGGCCAGCAGCCAGGAGGTGTCGGCCAGGGTCAGGTTGAAGAGGAACACGGTGCCGCGGGTCCAGCGTCGCAGGCGGCGAAAGAAAACCCAGAGGGAGAGCAGGTTGAGGGGCAGCCCGAGGACCAGCACCGCCAGGAAGAAGGAGGGCATCACGTACAGCTGGACCACCCAGAACGCTCCGCGGGTGTCCTGATGGCACAAAGCTTCCTCTGGAACCTGGTCATATAGGTTCAGTTCAGAGTTTCATGCATTTAAACATAGTTTTTGTTTTATTCGATGTTAGAAAGAAGACATGATTTTATTCACCTAATCTTGTAGCCCAGGTTTGCACCCTAAGATGAATCTCAGTACCCCTAGATTTTATTTATTTTTTGCTGTAAGTCCTTTTTAACAAGCTATAAAAATGCCACAATCATACAATTCTTGGCTAAAACAAAATATTTAAACAACAAAAACATAGCAGTATATTAGGGCTGCAACTTTTTAATAGCCAATCTAACGATTATCGAAAGGATTATGCAATTAGTTGTTTGGCTCATAAAATTCTTATTTCACAAAACTGAAGATTCAAACTAAAATGTCTTTTTTTGTCCAGTCCATCAGTCCTCAACCCAAAGATCATCAGTTTACTGTTATAGAAGACTAAACAACACCCAAAAAAAATCAGATTTGATAAGATGGAACCAGAGAATTGGACAGTTTCCTTCTTAAAAATGACTTAAAATTCACTAATTATCAAAATAATTGGTGATCTTTTGCTGTGGCCCAGCACTTAAATAACCTTTATCATATCTGATCTTTTAAATCACACACTTCCCCCCCAAAATGTGCTTTTCTTTCATAATTGTGGGAATAAATCTGTGATAAAACAGTCAAATTTGTTTCCTCTTTGGACTTAAGCACACAAAACATGAAAGATAGTGACAGGTTTAACATTATGATCTGTTCCGTGTGGGTTTTTGAATATTCTGAAAACTATCTTCTATAATTCCATAAATAGATCTCAGATTTCAAATCACAGAACATTTCTGACCTACCTGCACCTGAGTGTTGCCCATGTCTTCATTTAAATGGACAAAATTAAACAACCATGCCAGTGTATTTTGGTGTAAAACACACCCACCACAGTATGAACAAACACTGAATAGTTATCAGTGTTCTCTCAGGCCATCTGTTATATCAACAGCAACTTTCGTGTTTTCAGGAGCAGAGCACGGAGACCAGTGATGATCGACTGCGGTATTTGACAGAAACACGTCCAACACTTACTTAAGTTGAACTACACTTTATTCTGGATTTATCTTTGCTTACAAGTTTGGATACAATACATAAAAATACAAAATAATAACAATAATAATAATAACAGATGAACAAAAACATGAAATTGTAACTTTATGCATACAGTAAACAGGTTCACCTTTTTTCATGTAACGGTATAAAATAAAATATTATTAAAGCATAAGAAAAGAGAAAAGACATAAGAAAATGTACGACTTTAAAAGGAGATCTACAAAGAAATAACAAAGTAGTAGTAGTATTAAGGCATCAAAAGGCATACGATTGGATGAGCGTAGGGCAGGAAAAAGGCAAACTGGAACTGCATCGTCACATCTGCATGTAACTCAAGCAAAAGCACAACCAGTCAGCTACTTTACATACATGAAATTGAAATACTTCAGGATACTTCTCACATATTCATTTGTAGGCAGCCAAATAAACATGAAATGTCCTTCATATATCTTTGGAACAAAACGCCCTGTTTTTACTCCTTATTTTTGAAATGGCATTTAAACTCAAGGTTAAAATCAAAGAAAAACTTCTTCTTACTTACATTTAAATGAACAAATGTTACCAACAATGCTTCAAATAAACAACAACAACATTGTGGCATCATGACAACAATTAAACTGACTGTTTTTTATGTCTTGGTGGTTTCATTAAGTGCTTTGTGCAAAATGTTAAAAAAAGAATGTGTATCTTTCCTTCTCTACATGAACACAGCTGTGGAAACTAGAAGAGCTGGGCGATGGCTGATGTGCTTTGTGTAATGGAGCAAACATAGTTGAGTTGGTGGGGGCAAGCTTTCATTAGCTCCGGCGCGATGGTAAACAGAGGCACATTAAAAAGGGATCGCTTCACTCTCTCAGGGCTTTTCGCTCCTCATCTCCAGGAACATGACTCACTACTCAACAGTCAACACGCACCAGCTGCTGCGGCCGAAATGACTGGCCAATGCAATACATAACCTCACTTCACTCACCACAGCCGCGGCTGCAGCATGCGTTTCTCCTCATAAAAAGCTGCTTAACTTCACAGGTCAGGTTTAGGCCTGGAGAGACTGTCGGGCTGTTATGAGATCAGAGCAAAAAAAATAGAACCAGGCCAGTGAATTGAAGATAACAGCTGGTAAACGTGTGTTACATCTTTGCTGTAAATAATGCTCACATTGATTGCAGTAACTGTAAAAAAACAAAAAAAAAACAAAAGCATGATACTGGAACCCTTCCTACAGCTGGATGTTGTGCTACATACATAAGGAAAACCCCCAGAATGAACAAGCTCTTAGTTTCCAAATTATATTAATAGTCTATACAGAACCGATGACAAATGGCTGATATATTAAGGCATCCAGTCTTCGGTTACTAAAAAGTGGCACTTAAAATAAATAGTCTTGCATTAAAACAAGATGAGTTGTCTGTCTTAGACACAGTGTATAAGATTTCCACTTTTCTTCCTCACAGCAAGTGTTGATTATCCTCATGACTACAATTACAATAAAGGGTGAAAAACCATAAGTATGAAAGAGAGGTTTAAATTCAAGTGTATCAGCATGCATGGAGACTTGGTCTCTTTCACCTCTGTGCACTTTTCACTATCAGCAGATTAGGAGACAAGGGATAGCTGCGGAAATGAGGAAACCTTTAGCTCCTTGATAAAAGTGGTGTATTTAGTGTGTGTTACGCGAACGACACAGGAGCTACAGCAAAGTGACGATTAAGATCATAATACACGAGCAGGGCAATCTACATCACCGTGTCTTCCCCTTCTGTCCAGCTGATTGACCAGCAGCTCGCTGGGCTAGAGACACTCTGACAGCACCTCGTGTCTGGGTATAGACGGGTAGATCATGGGTGTGCAGGTGCACTCGCTGTGGTCGCCGTGGCCATTGTGGCTGAGCTGGATCTTCAACTTCTCCACCTCGTAGTTGTGGAGATACTCCTGGACCAGGTAGCGCTCTCTCTTTATCCGAGCCTTCACTTCAGAGGGAACATCTGGAATCATCCAGGCCACAAAGAACTTGACCACAAACACGACGTGCTGCGGAGGAAGAAAACACAGCAGGTTTGTTTCTTAGCAGACTCTGGATTTATGTTGTACAACATGAAAATTGAGTGGGAGAGAGAAATAAATACTTATGATCACTGTCCAAGGTAAGAAATACATGACTCAATACAAGTTGGTCAATAGGTGTTGGTGGTGCTGGTGGAAGCCCGTTACCTCCATGATAATGATAAAAGCCAGCTTGGCAGCCAAAATATGCCAGAACTGCATGGTGTGTAAATACTTCTTCTCATGGCCGGGAGGGTAGCGGTAATCACGATACCTGCAAATAAAACAAGGAATCAGAGATTTAAATTGAATGCTTTATCAAAGCTTTGATTCAAGGAAGATTAATAGTTATTCGCTGACATTGTGGTTCAGACAATATAAAAACATCTATAAAAGTGGAATAATTATATTTAAATATTGTTAAATGTTCAGCAGGAATGTATTCATTAGGTTTTACTACATTCAAATTCTTAAGAGACAATCCTAGGAACAGGAGTGAGGCAGGGGAATAAACATTATTGTTATTGTCCTATAAAATCCCATAAAATCTTTAGTAATAAACAACTCATTCATTTTTAAAAACAGCTGGGCTCTGTAAGTTTTAGGAGTTGATGCATTTGTTGGATATTATTTTTCAGTCACAGAGCAGATGCGGTGTAGATTCCTTATAGTAACAAGATGGTGTGTGTGGGATCAATGTCAAATATTAATAGTGCAAATGTTCACCTTGGTGAAGGAACCTATGTCACCCAGTGCAACTGTGTGGCTACCTGATGTGCTTTAAAGGTCTCATATTGTACACTTTTCCTGGATTTTATTAGAAGTTTTGACATCGCTAATATATTTATGGTTTTAAGTAGCAAAAATAACCTGAATATAATTTTACATTAATATTAATGAGCCTCTCCTCATTAAAGTCATTACAGCTCTTTCAAATTCAAATCTCACTTTTTATGATATAGGACCTTTATGGTTTTTGAAAACAATGGAGGTCTATGGCACAATAAATAAGTTTCAGCTACAAACAGACGCACCTGCAGGTAGTGATGGAGCTGTTGAACCAGGAGGGGTTCTCATCATCATCAGGCATGTTAGCAAGAGGGAAGTCTGAGATATTGAAAACAGACAAGCTGTTGTTTATGTAGCCTTTCATATTCATCTCCCCATCTGGCTGGTAGGCATACATGTACACGAGCCGAGGGATCATATCAGAGGTGAAGGCCACGATGAATGCCTGGAAAGCAAGCAAATAAATGGTCAAAGAAAGAAGATGCACATTTGGTAAGCTACAACTTATTTTATGGGAGTTAAAAAAATTGAAAAAAAATTCAGTGCTTCAAAGGCACAGCGGAGAATCCGGCAGACACACAGATTGAGGCCAGCACTCACGTTTGTAACAACAGAAAGTACGGCCATCCCGTTGAGGATTTCTTCCCAGGCTCCGATGCTGTGGGCCTTGGCCGCCACGGGGCGTCTGAACTGAGTGGTGAGCTTCCAAGCATCCACCCGAACCTCGATGATGTTGTTGAAAAGCGCCAGCAGAGGCGCCAGGGGGAAGGAGGCGACAAACAGCGTGATGAAACCAAACTGGATCACTGGGAGGGAGGTTAGAGAGGGACAGAAGGATGAAAACAGCACCATCTGCAGGATCTCAGAGGATATCTTTTTTTCTCAATTTTTCTCTGAACCTGGGCGCTCATTTATAAAACTGTGTGGAGGATGTGCATCAAAAGATCCACACCCTCTCACTATCACCTGCTTTCAGGCAGCACAAGAAAGGAGGAGAAAAATACATGGACAGACTTTTTCAGTCTTATTTCCCCCCATTTTTGGCTTTCTTGGGGTTATGTTTGCAAAATAAAAAAAAAATCTGACATCTCTGTTAATCTTCTAATACTGAAAACTGTAGCAAGACAGTTCCCACTTAACCAGTATTAAGTCGAAATAAATATATATATATATATATATATATATATATATATATATATATATATATATATATATATATATATATATATATATATATATATATATATATATATATATATATATATATATATATATATATATATATATATATATATATAAATGAGGCCCCTGGTCTGGACTGACATTGGATTAGGACGTTCTTGACTGAAGCCTTTTCTACACCTGTATGTAACAGATAATACTGGATGTTTACCCATTTCCAGGTATTCGTAAAAGAGGCCAAGCGGTCCAAAGCTCTGTAGGTCATGGTCTTGCTCCCAGCGGCTATACAGACTCTCAGGGTGTCTTCGTGCCTTTCTGCTGCCCCACCAGTTCATCAGCCACCTGAAGGACACATAGGAGGATAATAAGGAGCTTTAAAGCAGCATATTGAAGGCTTTCAACATGTTCATCTAAACCAAACAGAAGAGTTTTGTTGAAAAATGATGCCAAAACCTGTGCTAAAGTGTTCTCTAGGAGTTAAAGCATCTGCTAAAGTGCCCTCACTGGCAAAGACAGGCTATATGTGCCCTTTTTTTCCATTTTTGCCCCTGCCCTTTAAAGTCTGTGCATGCCACTGGTAGACATACAGTAAATAATAAATAATAAATGGGAGATCCTGTCAATATGAAAAAATTGGGATATTTATGTATATTTAGACATTAAGTGTATACTGTATATGTGGTATTTTTGTTGTAATTTGTATAATTATGCTTGTGTTTGTGATGCCAGTTATACAGTATACCTTATTTGTTCAGTTTTGTGTAAGTATTGTATTTGTGCTTTATGATTGTGTAAAATGAAAAAAGTATATAATTAACATAGTTATGTGATTCAGCTATGAATTGATAGTCTATCTGTATGCAGTAGTGTTTTGGATGACTTGTTCAGTCAGAGTACTCACGGGAGCAGAGCCTCCTGGATGTTGCCCCACACCTGTTTACCAGTCATCACAATCACCAGCTGGGTGGTCAACTCGATCAAACAGCCACCAGGGTCACACTGAATACACACAGGGTGAGATAGGGGGTAAGACACAAACATAGACTCAAGTACTTATCTTACATAGTGTATCATTCTTATATCTGGTACCTCTTCATTCCTTAGGTTGTTATTCTTGCCGAACATGTAGGTATAATATCCAGGACGACCCACAAACTTGCCCTTAAAAAAAGCCACATAGAAGCAGGAGGAGTAATAGTTGACAAACTGGAAGAGGAACATCTTCACTGTCAGCTTGTTCTCATACTCCAGGTGGGTCTTTGGAATTTCTGTCACATAGAAAAAAGTAAAGAAAAACATATTTTAAATACATACATGATACAAATCAAAGGATTAATGATTTTTTAAAACTTTAATAATGTTGAAGACCGTCATGACCTGCACTAATGTGTGAATACATAGACACAGATATTTAATATTCTGGGATGCTTTCTCTCTCTCCCTCTCTCTCTCGCTCAGGTTCTCACCCATATCAGTGATCCAAATAGCCACTCTTTCATACATGAGGTTGAGGATCATGATGATGACAAAGTTGATGCAGGAGGCGGTGACAGAGGTGGCCAGCTGTGGAGTGATGTAGGGGCCGACCACCTGCAGGTTGGAGGTGGGGCTGTCCTTCATGATACTGGCGAAGGCTGCGTATACGGCCAGACGGTACGCTATCACCCCAATGATGCAGGCAATGATCAATGAGATCTTCAGGACAGAGACGACAGTGACAACATAAAAGAACAGCTACATGGTTCACAGAATACGACAAGACAAAAGTACATTACATGCACCACCACTAACTACATTGTTCATTGTTCTATTAACACCAGACCACAGACAGATACTAGGCTTAAGCTGATTTTCAACACATTGGAATGTTGCAATATTTTATATATATATATATATGTGTGTGTGGAATAAACTGCACAGCTGCGGCAACTCTCAATTCTTTTAAATCAAGGCTGTACAGAAAATAATGGAAACATAAAAAAACAATAAAATAATATTATTTTATTGTCAGCTACTGCTTGAGGTTTCTTCCTGTTAAAGGGGCGATTTTCTTGCCACAGTTAGCGATATGTAAATCACTAGTGTCATGAGAACTTTTGCTATAGTGCTATATAAATTAAACACATTTTTTTATGTTAAAAAATATTGTGATTTTTGGGCTGGACAATATCACGGTTTCAAATTTTGAATATCAGCCTTAGTCTAATAAATACTGTTTATGGACAAAAGCAAATACAGCCAATATAGTAACTGTCTTGACAGATGCCCACATGCCCCATGAAAACACCTCTAACATGACCAACCCATTAATCTCATTATTATGCGACAGGGTTATGCAAACAATGGCACACAACAGTTAATAATTATGGTCAGAGCATGTTGATTATGATGATTAAGATGAGCAGTTTGATGGAAAAGACAGATGACAAACACATAGATTAAACCAATTTAGCTTCAAGATCAAAATTATTATGCTCACCCAGAACAGGACAGTGGCTCCAGACAGACATGAGCGTGCACATTGGCTTGTTATGGGTAAGTAAGGCTCCATTTCCTACACCATAAGTAAGCAAAGGATGGAAACAGGAGTCAGTGACCTATTGTTATATCCTAAAAGAGAAAGCTCTAAAAGGCCACGTTTCTTTTATTTCAGCTCCCCTCAGATATGAAGTAGAGCTAGGTCACCCAATCAGAGTTCGTTGGGTGTGTAGTCACTTCAGTCTGAGTCCAATTCTTTCATCAAGCAGTCTCCTGGTCAATGCTTTTTGCAAAAAAACGTCTTTCAAGATGCTGATCCATCATACATTCATTTATGCGGTTGAGAAGAAAACTCGTGCCTCTCAGTCTTTCCGGAAAGGTCTGTTATTCACACCGGCTACACCACATGAAAAGCACCGCCCTTACCCAGAGTATCACGGAGGCCCAGCACAGAAACAAGTTCCGCATTAGACCTGTAGCAGTCCTGTGAAGGACCAACTCCTGTTCCTATAGACAGGTGGAATGTGGTCAAGGCAAATTATAGCACCCCATTTCTGTTTATTTAACAAGTCTTTCTCTTAATGTCATCAGTCCTCTTTTTAGTCCAGTAAAAGGTCTAATGAATGACCGCAATCAGCTCAGTGTGTAGAGTTTCTATCTAATGAAGACAAGTAATACTATAATATGTTCAAAGTCCCACTATACATCATACCTGCCGGTTAAAGCCTTAGTACAGCATCAAAGAGCATGTTAGTATTTCATGAGAACACAAACACCTGAGTGATGCGGTTCATCTTGCGCCTGGTGCACTTGGTCTCGTACTCGGGCCGAAGCTGCAGCTGCTGCTGCTCCTCCTCGAAGTCGACCAGATCCCACTCGTACTCCAGACGGGCCTGCCGCCTCTTCCATAACTCCAGGAACAGCGTTACTGCAGAGCATATGACCCGTCACACCAGTGACATCATGGCAAATAATAACTATAATAACTAATTAGAGTTAATAATAACTAAATAATAATTTATCAGGTTTATTTAATCTGTATATAGAACTTTGAGGAAAAAAGCTTGCCGTGGCAGAAGCGTTGGATCTCAAAGCCAAAACTATCCAATATATAACATATAAAACTATCCACATATAAGTTACAGAAGAGCTATTGTAGGAAAAACTAAACTACAGAGGGGTTTACAGAGACTTGAAAAACACATTGCAGTGGGTGACCTAATCAAGTTATATTTTATTATTGGGTTTGGCAAGGAAGTGTTTGCGATTTTAGACCAGAATCACTGTATTTTCAGAAGCATCCAGACTTTGAAGAGACACTGACCTGAACTGAGCCTATTCAGGACATAGTGATTTTATTTGGATTATTACAGATGCTAGAAAGTTGGTTTGTTGAGCAGGTTTAAACATCTTATTAGGCTTTAGATGTGGGTAGGCTATCACAAAAATAAAATGAATACTGATGTTGCTGTGGATGAGAATATACACCAACAACATGAAATAAACTAACATTTGTTTATGCACAGCTGTTACATTCTGTAATTGTGAAGCTTTTCTCAGTTCAAGTAATGAGGGCTGCATCTAAAAGGAAAAGACATGAGCCAAAGACAGAGCTTTTTGAAAAAATGTGTTCCCTATGATGAAGTGAATCAATTATATTGAGCTGGTAGATAATTTATTCTCTGTAGCGTTCGTTTGGATCATTTGAGTGGGTATAGTTTCTCAAAAGATTTGTTCTTATGAGCACATAAACAACATTGTCAATATTAAGGATGCATTCACACTAGATATTTCGCTAGAAATAGTTTAAAATCCGCAATTTTTCCTGATTGTTGAATCCAACTGGAAAGTAGAATTTGAGGTTTTTTTTTGAGAAAATTCTGTTCCCTGTACTATGTACATCTATAGGCTGCTGAAAAATGTTTTTTTGTGAATTGGGTGAAATTACCTTTAACTCCAAAGTGAGAAAGAGTGAATGTCCATAAAAGTTTAACAGCTGCCACTAGGTGGTACACTGGGTCAGGAAATACAAACTGCAGCAAGGAGACATTTTTACTCACCCCAGATCCCCATGAATATGGCAAAAAACACAGTTCCCACGTTGTCAAATAGATGTGATTGCTGAAAGAAGAACATAGGAGGAAATAAGTAAAAATAATGAAAAATCTGATAGTTGAGACTGAGTTGCAACCACCTTTTAAATGGCCCATATTGTAAGTAGAATATGAATCATGAACAAAAACAATTAAGTCCCAAAGCCAAGGTGACTTACCCATGAAGAGTTGCATGTCGAGTTGAGTTTCCAGTAGCTACATTTCTTGTCACACAGCGGGCACATCACAATATTACCTCCGATTTTGTCACTACATATTTCTTTACTGGAAGAAAATGAGAATTTTTTAAAGATAAATACAATGACACCTGAAAGGTAAAGTAATTCCAGTAATTTCCAACTTATTCTTTGAAAAACTCACCTCCACTCATTGTTTTCATAGGTGAGGAATCCATATGTGAAACAAATTGTTCCTACGACTGCAGCAAACAGCAGCATCTCAGTATAGAACCCCAGCCACGCAAAATAAATACCAACCTTCTCCCCATAATACTTCCTGTTTGAAGGGAAAAAACAAAATTCATGTGGTAAATTCTCTTCCCAGACACCATATCATACACAGTCACTAGGAGGATTAAGTTCTGCAGTTATTACCTTATAAGGTTGAGGGGCTGCTCTTTGAAGAAACAGAAGAATCTGGCCCAGTGTTTGTAGAGACTGTACCTCTCACTTTCGCAGTTAGCATCTCTCGATTTTGTCCAATATCTACACTGCACAGGTGCAGAAGACACAAACTCATCACCACATTTATTGAACTGTTATTCATCCATGTACTCTGAACACTGCCTCAAACAGGATATTACTGTTATAGTGCACATTCCTTTCCTTTTTGCAATGATTAAAAAAATGCCAAAAGTTCACCAAAACAGGCTCACATCATGCAGCGGGAAGGCAGCCGTGTAGGTGCCATTGTTGATTAACCGCTTGATTCCTTTCTTATCTTTGTCTCCACCTTCGTCCTTGAAGTATGAACATCGGGACAGGATGTAAAAGACCTTGGCACAGAGAGAAACAGAAGAATACAACAACAATTTTAAGATAATAAAGAGGGGAAAGTTACAATTTGAGGGTTGCAAATGAGATAAGAAATCCAGGGTTGATATTTAAAAAATTAAATTATCAGTAAATAAGTAAGGAGATGAAATTATATTTTCCAGGCTGTACTGTTCATCTTATTTTTTGCCTTTGTATATTTATGTATACAAAAATACATTTAAAACATACTCAAATACTTAAAGTCATGGTCAAAGCATCCTTACTATCCTGTTGCGAACAGAAGGGGGGAAGAACGTGTCTTTGTTGTCGATGAGGAAGAAGTCAGACTTGCTCTTGTTGAAGGGAGCCGTGAAATAGTCGGGTTCTGGGTGCATGATGTGGTCCGGCAGGCGGAAGGGAGTGGACATCCAGTTCATCGGTATCTCGTTGTTGTTTGGGATGTCATTGAATTTGAACGGCACCTTGATCTTCAGTACGTCCGCGTAGGTGGCCAACACTTCCCACGGAGCGTGGATCTTCACAAAATACGTTTTTCCATCTTCTGACTCCTGTTGATTATTACAATGACCTAATGAGTCCAAGGCTACAATTGAATGAAATAATTTAGTCAAGAAAAAAGGAGATCCTTGGAAAAACATTAGTTGATTTCATAGGTTTCATGTACAAGTAACAGTTAAAAAGTGGAACTTTTGCTTTTGCTGTATTACAGATAGATTTTTATACTTGTTTATTGTATAATTTTTAATTATACATAATTCTTTGTTTTTTGTCCCTTTGAAAACAAGAAGCATTATTAAAATGTCTTAAAAATATAACAAACATATGTGTGAAAATACACACATGAATTTGCAGACAACAATGTTCCCCCTACATGATTATACATACATGTAGTTACATTAGTAACCAGGGGCTCTCACCAGTTTATCTTCTGTCTCCAGTTCCAGGCCAACGTTCACCAGGTTGGCTTCATACACCTTCCTCCGCTCCTTCAGAAGAAAACAAATCAGTGTTTTTATCAGTGTTATAAAAAAGTTCAACACTATTACTGCCACAAGAATTTACAACAATAACAATCATATTCCAAATTCTAAATAAAATATGCTTCACTTAATAAGACTGATACCTGCAAAGGCAGATATATCAAGCCTAAGTAAAAGGAAAATGTACAAAGTAAATTGTTTAAAATGACTAATAACAGACAAAATGTTTACAAGTCGATGTGAGGTGAACTGTCAAGATGACACATCTGGGAAAATACCAAAAAAAACATGTAAAAACTCAAGTGAATATGCAATCACAGCCAGTAGAGAAGTAATTAAAGCAGTGAAAAAGTTAGCTTAGTGGGTTTTATAGGAATGAATGCAGACAGTTAAAATTATTCTGATGGTGCAGTATTATGACTTACACTAAGTTACCATATTGCATACATGTAATATTCTCAGAAAGCAGCATATTTAGAGGAATTATACATGTCACAATTGTAGAAATTGAGAAGCGGCAAAAATGAAACCTTTCTTGTTAGAGCTGACATTTACAGTCACATTGGAATAAGAGATAGGAACTGGCCTCCTGTTTCCCTTCCTCACACAGTAGAGAAAAATGAGGGAGTTCCTGAAAGGAACTTGCTCAGACTGCGGCTGTGGGTAGTATGTTAGTCAGCAAACCAGCTGGCCTCATGTGTACCCACGCTGTGGTAACACCCAGATGTGAAGCCTCACAGCCCACTATCAAACACTACAAGTCTTTCAGCACTCTGACAGAGACTTGACAAAAAAAGATATATGGAAATACCTCATTGTTGATTTAAGTAAGAAAACGGGGTTTTGAATGGATCTCTGGGTGAAGACGTGACTTTCTCAGGAAAGCCCTTGAGAGGATTACTGATATAAGCTGAGACCAGACGTTTATCTCAGTGTATCAGTGCTGTGGTATTTAGGGTATGCTGCTGACTCACACTAACTGAGGATTTCCTTTAAGAGACGGTTTTTATTATGTAAACCAGGAG
Source organism: Lepturacanthus savala (assembly GCA_030544235.1). Taxonomy (NCBI): domain Eukaryota; kingdom Metazoa; phylum Chordata; class Actinopteri; order Scombriformes; family Trichiuridae; genus Lepturacanthus; species Lepturacanthus savala. The sequence goes on along the minus strand of CM060465.1, from coordinate 14,039,077 downwards.
TGAAACACACAGTGGAAATAACACTAGCTGCTCTTTTATGGGATGTTTTTAGATTAGCTCTGCAACATTTAGTTGCTAGCTACTTACCTACAGCAACTGTGAAAGTCAATAGATTCAGAAAATTTTTTTTTTGAGAAAATATCTTTTTATTTAACAAATGAGTCAATAGAAAAAATGTCCACCATGAGACAATATAAGTGACAGTAAGTTGTACCCCTTGTATTTTTTTCTTTTTTTTTGAATACCCACATCCCTATAGTTCTTTGGAAAAAAGACAGAACTAACACAAAAAAGAAGAAAACTAGTTAAAAAAAATCAGACAAAACATGAAAAAATGTCAAAAGAAAAAAAGAAAACTTGTACGTAAAGTACCTCAAAGTGTCTTCTTACCTGTTTCCGCTCATCTTTATCATCGATGTAGGACAGGACAAAATCAACCCTGCGCAGTCCGTCACGGAAGAACACAGAGTCTTTACTTTGTTTTTGTTTGTCAATCTATAACAAGATAGAACACAAACAGATACTTTGAATCAGGCCAAACAATCAAACTGATTGTGGCTTACAGTAAAAACTCAAAAAAACAAACACAACACCACAATTGACTTTGCCTACCACACACAAAACTGATGATCATGTTTTCAGTCACACACAGCATGCTGATCTACTGTTATCAGCTATGACTGAGAGGCTTCATTGAACAGGAGGAGAATAGGCTAATAAATTCATGTTGCCATGTCAGGTCAGTTTATTAATAGAGCACATTAAAAAACAGACACTGACTGAGGTGCCCTACAGAGAAATTAAATTATGTCATCATGTGATTGACAATTACAACCAAGCAACAGCACAGGGATCATCTTGCATCACAGAGTGAAATCCATAATCCTGCTAATACTTCGTGGCATCTTCTCAACCCATTAAATAACCTCAGGTTTTATATCACAGCTAGGCCAGGAATACATGGAGGATTGCTCATTCATAAACACAATTCTCTACAGAACAGGGGGATCCAGCGGCCATGTTGGGGTTAACCTCTGCTTCCTTTTCCTAAACTTTTCTGTAAATCCTGGAATCCTTACTGGCTGAAAAACCACCTATAGAAATGTCAGGCATGTGTAGCAGCTAATGCTAGTCCTGCAGTGGCTGTCTCCTCAGCAGCTCCAGGGCTAAAGAGAAATGAACGGCACAGGAATGCCTCAAGGGAGAGAAAGAAAGGCAGGCCTTCTTACAGCTGCTCAGGAAGCTAAAAATAACAACATGCCGTGTTCTACTGTCATCACTGCACGCCCCTACCTACACAGCGGCTACCTACACTGCAGACAATTCAGAGAATTCAGACGTTTAGCATTACAGCTTTCGACTCTGCTACATCTATTGCTACTGTGCTCTAGTTTAGACAGAGTCCAGTCTGGTTACAGGGGAAAGGAAATGCACTTTACCTCCATGGCCCACTCCATTTATGGCTATGATGCATCAGCAGAAAAGGCCGGATGCCTCACAGAGCAAAAATTGCCTTTCTCCAGGGAGAATGGTCCTGAAAGCACTGCCTCTCTCACTCTCTGATCTGATCTCCCAGCCAGAGGAGCTCCATCCACTTCTCTCTCCTCCCAGGACAAGCCCCCACTCGCTCAGACATCCAGAAAAGAGTCAGAGTGATAAAAGGGGAGAAAGATAGGAGACTCCAGGTGATGACATCAGCTCGCTGGTAGCTGCTGCTGCCGGCTATCTGGCTAATGTAATGAGAGCTCATCATCAGAAAAGAGGGGGTGACATCAGGAGAGGCCTGCAGTCTCTAAAACATATCGTCCGGTACCTATGGTAGCCGCACTCTGGGATGGGAATGCAGGCTCTCAGCTTGGCATCATGTGGACACTGCAATATTCCATAGTGCAATGCTGCTTTTGCCCTATAACCATAGACCATAGAACATAGAAGAGTAGAACATGCTTCCCACAACTGTAAAAAATATTCCAGATTATGCTAGAATTTTTTGATACTAAAAAACCAAGCTCCTAAGTGCATAATCTTGTCAGCACTGATTTGATTATGTTGATGCTGTCAATGATTTCTGACTAGGGAAAAAAAGAGGTTTATTAAATGTGTGGTCAATTTAATTAACATCCTTTTGAATGGAGGTTCCTTAAGAAATAAACTTTGTTGTATTGTCTGTCTTTGCGCCCTTTTTTATTGCTCTTAGTCTTTGGAGGTTGTTTTTATCGTTTGATTTTTATTCTATCAAAATTGATTCAAAGATCTACCACCTGTACATCTCAGTATAAAGGCTTCTATGTTCTTTTGATTGTTCGTGGTTATTATTTAGTGTGCGTAGTAGATGATGTGTATGTATTATGTGCATTATGTTGTGTTTGCTTTGTGTTTTATGTAGATGATTACAGATGGAAAGTAGCTTACTGATAAATCTGGTGTATCCATCCTTTTATTTTTTTAAATGATTTATTTAAGCACACACTGTCCTGTTCAGTAAACTGAACTTCAAACTTCATATTTCAGATAGATAAGAAAGACTGATAAGGCTGAACTACAGAATATCAAAACTGGGTGTGGCCCACTATCCACCATGTACCATATGGGTATAATATGTTCTGAGCGGCCCAGTCCCCAGCTCCAATCCCAGCTAGCTGGAACCCTGCAGTGTCTCACTCCCCCAATCACTTTCCCCCTTTCCTGTATCTCCACTACTGTCCTATATAAATAAAGGCAAAATGCCCCAAAAATAATCTTGAAAGAATACCAAAACTAATAAAAAATAAACTTCCTAGTCTAACTGCCCAGTTATTGACACCAAACAATTAAAGCGGTAGACCTCATCTACACCACAAAACTGCAATTCTCTTAATGAAGACCTGTTTGTAGAAGCAGAGATGTAAGTAGTGAAACTGTTGTGAACCTTGATTTACCACACCATAGACTATTGTAGATGCATTTATGTCCATGTGTTTAACCTTTCGGTTTTCTTATCCTATTTATTCATACACTCTAATGACTGGTGTACTATATAAGACCATGGTGACTAGGCAGGGTGGGTGCTTTCTGTAACTCCTGAAACTCTCTAATTTGCTGTAATTACAGCTCAGTTGTATGGAATCAGTTCATCTGCTGGGACCTGCCTCTGGTCTGTGAGGCTGGTAGCGTGCTATGCTGTACATTCACCACTAACCCTAACTACTGGGTGTCTTAGATGTCTTGCGTCTTATTTAAGGAGGGTAAATGTAGAACATCGAGGGAGGGGCATTTCAGCCTATATGCCACACACACACACACACACACACACACACACACACACACACACACACAGACACACACACACACACACACACACACACACACACACACACACACACACACACACACACACGCACACGCACGCACACGCACGCACACACACACACACACACACATATATCAAACACATTGCAGCTGCTAAAGTGTAACATGATGCAGTCTTCTCTCCTGTCTAGCTACAGTATATTCTTCAATATCCTTAGAAGTGTGGAACACACTTTGATATTAATGCTATAAATTCTAATGTCATTGCACCAATTATCTTTAGTTTAGTTCAGTTTATTTCAATATATCAGAAAGAAATGAAAAACAATACAAAAAACACATCAAATCTGCCATTGTCTGTATCCAGGGCAACAAAAGTGGTAGATGCTTGTGGATTTCTGCAAGCCAAACTGGACAGAGGTTTTAATAGATGGGCTGGAAAAGGTCTGGTTACTATAAATCAGTTAATGGAAGGAGGGACGCTCAGGGCCTTCTCACAACTTCAAGAAACAATATAGTAGAGATTCAAATTGATTTATTTAGATATTTTCAAATTCTGCATTATTTGACTACACATAAGGATTGGGACAAGATCAGAAAGGAACCATCAAATTTTGAACATTACTGGATTGAGGTAGCAGAAAATCTAAATTTGTCTAAAAAATGGTATCCTGTTTATACAGCAAAACTCATAATGATAGATCTGCGGACACACTGGATATAAAAGGCAAATGGGAATTGGAGGCTAATGCTATAATTGGGGATGATGAGTGGGAGAGGTCCTGGGTGTCCTGGCACAGGTGCTTAAGCAGCCCACCCTGGAGAGAATTCAGTTGGAAGGTGAGGATGAGATACTTTAAAACTCCTATAGTGATAGCTAAATATGACAAAAAATGTATTTCTCTCTGCTGGAGAGGCTGTGGTCTAGTGGGAGATTTCTCACATATTTTCTCGGATTGCCCCAAACTGCTGGAATTCTGGAAAGAGGTGATGGAGGAAATACATGGGATCTTAAAGTTGGACACACTGATTGATCCTCAGCAGTTGATTCTAGGGACACTTCACACGGGTCTTCGAAATAATCATCTGTATCAGCTTAGAGCTCTTGTGATAATTGCCCACAAAATGATTACTGTGAATTGGCTTAAGCCTCAACCACTGACCTTACAACAATGGACTCAGAGGCTGAAAGCTGTGAACTGTATGGAAAGCTTAACTGCACGTTTACGACTCCGGATGGACTTGTATTTGGAAAAGTGGGCACCTGTCATAAACTATTTAAGTGACAGAATGTAAGATGTTTAACTCAACTGGACAGATCAGATTGAATGTAAGAGTTCAAACACTTGGATGACACCTCACCACTCCTTCCTGTGTGTATTACTCCAGTAATGTCTATTTTATTTTATTTCTTGGTCTACTTGGTCTATAAGTGATACTCTAACACTGCGTGAATGTCTTGTCAAGGAACATGTTTTAATAAATGAAAAAAAACACATCACAAAAGACTGCTAAATATGCATTAAAGCAGCCACTAAGACTAAACTGAGTCACTTGACTGAATTGAGCAGGGTTATTTTCTGGGGAACAAAGAAGGTTTGTTTTGTTTTGTTCCATATGAACTTTAGTACTTTGAATCTACAGCCTGACTCTAGGTGAATGCAATCTATAATGGACCTGCTGGTCAAAGATAACAGCTGGGGGAGCTGGGCAGATTCTATAAAAAAACTTATCAATTTCCTACCTACTGTAAAAACATTCAACTTCCTTAGGAAGTATAAATGCTCCTGTTCCTGTAAGACTGACACACAAATTTGATCAAAATTCAGTTAGTCATCACTTCTCACTATCTTTTGTGCTTTATTGTCCAAGTGTATTGTTCTTATTGTTTCCATAGTGAAACAAGTTGTTTTGTTATCCAAATTGTGTAAATGGTGGCTTCTATATCACTGTTATTTTAGTTTGAAATCCCTGCAATAAATCACTGCAACTCTCAAACGTGTTGTCAGCACAGAAATAATATGAATACTTCAAATCCAAGTTTTCCATAAAATGTATTAAATCTGGTCTGATAAAGGGTTTATATTGATGATCCTGCTGAAAAACAGCATGCAGCTGAAACTTCATGTAGGAGAGGCATACAAGCAGCATTTGTTTCCATTCTTGACTACAGAGACAATTTATACACGTGTGCCTACCTCTGCTCTGAAACTTCCACTCGGCTAAATTGTAGCCTTTAGCTGGAAGGAGCCAGATTACTAGAAAGGCTTACTGGTCATGGGCCTCTGTTAAAAAGGGGAATTATTCAACTTGTCATTAAAGTGAACTGCTTAAGGAAGACCAGATTCAAGGGATTCAAAAGAAAAAATGTACAGTACAGTATGGTTAACCACAGTAGTTCAATCCTGTCATGAGCACAAGGCAGGGTCACAATTAAGTACAGCCTGTTTACAGTAAAAGTCCACACATATGTAAATCCACATGTACTCACACACACATACATGAATCCACATGTACAAAAACACTAGCACACACTTACAAACACACATGCTGTGTACTTGTCATTTTCCTGGCTGTTTCTGTGTTTGTGTGTGTGTGTGTGTGTGTGTGCATCTGTGCACTTTCTCATTATCTCTTAACACCAGGCTTGTGCTCTCTTTAGTGAAGCAGCCAGTTTTCACAGGTGAGAACAAAGCAAGTGAAAGTGCCTTTTACAGTTTTAATGAACCCTCATGATGCATCAACACATAGCTCATGCCGGCACGTTTCCATTACTCTCTGCAGAAAAAACAACAACACAAAAACATGCTCTGCTCTCAGAAGCTACCATCAGCTCTCTTACAAAACATGTGTATTGATTTAAACTCAAATGTCCAAGCTTTATTCTAGGGCTGAACAATTAATAGAAATTTTATCAAAATCGCAATATGGAATCTTACAATTTTCAAATCGCAGAGGTGCAATATTTATTAAAGGTGAAATATGTGTCAGAATACATTTTAAAATACATATTCTACATACTTAAAGAAATATCTCAGTTTGGAATAGATCCCTGCCAAAAAGATCACACCATAATCACGTTAATATTTTTGTCGTTGAAAATGAGAATAACAAAGTCAAAATGATGATTCTGTCTTACACCACAAAACAAATCTTAGTTGCAATATCAGTCAAAATAATCGCAATTAGATATTTTTTCCAAATCCTTCAGCCCCACTTCATTCTCTGAATATCTAATATTGATTGAGAAACTCAACACTGAACAAACATTTACTTTAAAAAGAAAGAAAGGCTGGCAGGCAGGCAGACATATGCATCAAGTTGCATCACATCACAAGCCTGTTTTACCATGCCATACCCTCGAACGAAACGTCAGGAATAGTGCCCGCTTTTTCCAGAACTGTGGAGGAACCGAATGGAACGTGAGGGTGGGCCTTAAATGTCAGATTTAAACAAACTGTGTCACAAAAATTGTGACATAAACCTTACAGAGTGAAGATCAATACAAACCATCATTAAAAATAGATCAAAACACTCCACACTTGTATTATATTTGTTACATCCTAAAACACTTCAGAACACCCTGAAAAGCACTATGTTATAAATAAGGCACAATCACAATCAGCATCTTGCTCAGTTAAAAGTTTGAGCATTAAGATATGAGATAACAGGAACACGCAGACATGGACACAGCAGCAGCATGCATCTGTGTCCTCGACTGGTGTCTTACCCCACTCATAGCACTCATTCGCTCTAAGGTCTGAGCCTCATACTGTGGACTGTCGCTGTGGTCAGAGGGAGCCAGGGAGGCCATGCTGGTGTTGAGAGACTCACAGGTGTCTATGCACACGCTGGGCGTTAAAATAGACTTTAAATTCAACAAGAAAAGGGGGGAAAAGAGACACGAGTATTAGGACTATCTCTTAGTCTCTATCAACTGTAGAAAAATGAATAAGATCTGTAATGTCAGACCATTACTTGGTTTATTGGGAACCACAAGCTAAACCCACTTGCTACATACTGGCTGACATGGTAAGTTTATACAATGAGACAATCAGTGCCGCTGTTTAACCCATTTAAGACAATCTTTTTTCACAGTTTTCATGCATATAATTATATCAGTTAAGTCACAAACATTCATTGCAGTCACATGGTAGGATTGTACTGGATTTCAACAAATTCAGTATAGCAAATTAGCGGGTGGTCTGTTCCAAAATCCAAGTATACATGGAGTTCCTTTAATTTGGATAATGGTCAGTGACCTGGCTGACTCTGCTAAGCTAGGTGGCGCGTAGCACTTTCAACAAGTGGTGTTAGAACTACTTCCAGTGGTTATTCTAGAGAATTGAACAATTAAATAGACATATACATGTCAGGGTTGAAAATCAGAATCATTTAAATAAAATTACATCTTTTTGGGAGGGTTTGCCATGTTCTTAGGAGGAGGGGGCAAGTCTTTTTTTTTTACTTAAAACCTTTGTCTAAGTTGACTACTATCATGTCATTGAAAAAGTTGTATGACTAACTAAAAATTTAGATTTTTATTTTGAGTATAAAATGGGAGTCATAGAATTCAGTAACCTATTTAACCCATTTAAATGGGTTAATCTGGAAATAGGGAAGGAAGGAAAGGTGAACTTTGCTTGACCACTATGAAGTTCCTGCTGCCAGGTTTACAATAGGTGAGCTGGAGGACAAAAACACTTCAAAACACATTGTTTGTAGGCATTGAGGCAGAAACATAAATAATGACAAAAGGGGATTTATAGAAAAGGAAACCCATCCCATAGACATGTGATGAGTTGGGTGAGTTACCTCTGCTTGACCCTGCTGGAGGGATGTGTCATGTTGATGGTAGCCATTTGAGTCATCTGAAAGACAGTAGAATAAAGAACACTCAAAAAAATGAATAAAGTCATATTCATGCCAGTATTCCTTATCCAAAGTAAAACAAGAGTAAAAAGTAGCATAGACAACCTCAGACAAGTAGGTTGGTGGCGGTGAAGTTAAATTTTAGGCCTATGAACAGCTGCCGAATTTAAAGAGAGGGGCAATGACAGACGGCCAATGTTGTGGTCTATATTTATACAGCATGTGGCAGGCCTCTAACAGGCGGGCGGGCAGCGGGAGTTAACAGTATCACACACACCGATTCGTCTCTGAGCCGGGATTCACTGCTACAGAGCAGACAGAAGGAACTGAGACTGACAAGTGACTGATAAAGCTTTCACAGTTCACCGTCGCCTGTGTCATGATGGAACTACGGCTTTAACGATGACTTTCACCTGCCCTTCATCGCATGTCAAATGTAATTACAACCTTCGGGGGCACATTCCGAGAAAAAAGGATTTACTTTACACAATGTCGACGTCAACGCACTGCTGGCATCACGTCACCAAAAGGAATAAAGCAAAAGCCAGGTTTCAGCCTGTCTGTGATTTAAATAGAAATGCAACAGTCCTAAATGATGGTCTCTCCGAGGTTATATTTAGTCTGGACGTGGCACAAAAAAATGTGCTTACACTGACCTGAAACAAGCAGTGGAACCCTGTCTCTACATTATTACATGGCACAGTAACAAAGTATACATTGGTTAGTTTCAAAACTGAAATGAATTGTATTTCCGCAAAAAGCTCTTGTGTTACAGCTCATCTTCATGTAATTGGGCTTTACTTAAACACATAACGTCTCACAGCAGTAATGTTAACATCTATAAAGAATTTTATTAAATTAATTTGCTGTTTCATAATTCTTAATTATTTCCACTCAGTATGATACACAGTTAGATTAGACTTATAGCATTATAGGATTTTAACAATAAAATTAACTTCTTGTTTAATCTTCCTGAATTCATATGTTATTATAAATATGCAAACATTGACATTCATTGATATGCTGTGATTTGGTCCAATTGATGTTTCTATAATAACATTGGAGAATTTGTTTTGGAACAGCTGAGATTTTTTTGCACAGTTGGACACAGCAATAGAGCTCTCAGTATTAGCCTCTCAGCTACGCCAGAAGTCTTTTCCCACCTAACTAAGTAACCACCACAGTCGAAGCTTTGTTCCAGTGAGAGCAGCTGATGCAGAGGAAACAAAACAAGCCTGCTTCTGTCTACTGCCTCATGAAAGCAGATCTCATATACATCTATAGTTCTACATACAAAAGAAGAGCAACCTCTAAACTGCTCTTTATTGCAGCTGTTTGTTGCTTCACCACAAATTATGACATTTTGTAGACTACATAAACACATAAAAGGCATGTGCTTGTTTCCTGCAGCAGGAAGTCATCGAACCACATTTAGAGGTTTCAGGTGCTCGCGTGATGAAAATGAAAGAAACACCAGCTTTTACATGAGTTATATCTGGACTATACCAGGGATAATTAATCTGTATTTAAACTACAATAAGGCTGAGTACAGAAGCATCAACAAGAAATTCAAGTTGATCTACATTCCACAGGAAACCACAACAGCAAGGACATTGAAAATCTATTAATATGATCAGTGTGGTTTGAATCTGTGTTTAAATACAGGGCACAAAGAGTTTGTAAACATTCATTTAGACCTTCAGCTGCCCAAATATTTTGGCTCAGATTATACGTGTTTTATTGTGTTGTCTGGAAATACTGACAATCTGGGGATATCAGTGTACATTTTACAAACTGGAAAACAAATTAGTTGGTTACTCATGCAGGATTCAGTAGGACTGTAGCTAGACCCGAAACGATGTGTAGACAAAACTGAAATCGGCCTACTTCGAGCCAGAAGACAGAATCACAACTGTTGTTGCATTGTTTAGGTTTGCGTGTGTTTTTGATTTTGTATCTTTTCTGTGTTTGAGCATTTGCCCCTGTCAGCCACCGTAGAGAAGTCGCCACATGATCTGCAGTTGGAGGATGCTTGCAGGTGTATCGTGGGGTGCGTTGAACCATGGGTCAAAAGTCGTGACACAAACCAAATCGTGAGTTGATGGATCCTTACAGGCCTAACTGTAGCATATTTAGTTGTGATGCCTGGTGGAAGTAAAGAGCATTTACCACGGTAGATATTACACACCTGTACAGCTGCAGTGATTAGTCAATTAATTGATTAATCGCCTACTATTTTAATAATCAATTAAGGTCCAAATTCTTTGGTTACAGCTTTTCAAATCTGATTATTTTCTGATTTCTTTAGTCTTTTCAGAGAGTAAACTGATGATCTTTGTGTTGTGGACTGTTAGTCTGAACAAAAAAAGACATTTTAGGTTGCATCTACAGCTTTGGTAAAGAATGATTGACATTTTACACCATTTTATTAACCAAACAACTAATCGATTAATCATTTTAATAATCAATAGATTAATTGTCTATGAAAATAGTTAATAGTTGAAGCCCTAACCACCTCTATATCAAAATTGTGTAGATTTTGAGCATTATAATTTGTAGTTGTGAGGCTCTGATTGAGGAAAACACTGCTTCCTCTGATATCTCAATGCGCCACAAACACATAACAACAAGGTAACATTCACTACAGTTTCTGATGCTGCTCACTCTCCTGTGTACAGCGATAATATAATTTCATCCATGCTGCAGCTGAAACATGACACTTTTCCATTGATTTGTACTAATGGGGGTTGCTAGAGAGCATCTAGTGTGATTCATCATCCACTCAGCAGCACCATACATGGCAAAAACTCATTCTTCTGTCAAAGTGTTTGTTTAGAGTTCACGTTTTAAACAGAACCAACGAGGGCGTTGGAGTCTAAGCTGGTGGATAAAGTGGCTGCTTGTAAGTGACAGAGAGTTTCCACTGACCAGGCCAGCTGTCGGAGACTTGCTGCTGTGTAGTAAGTCACTGCTGTTTCCATTAAAAGAAAAACAGCCTCTAAACCGGTTGAAGGGGGAAAAACATGTAGGACAGATACGTTTTAAATAGAAAAGCAAATATTAATTGGATGTATTTTAAAATGTCCTGTGTAGGCCAATGTATGAAGGTGGTCAGCTTCGTGTTGTCATTGGCAGAGTAAACTCTGTAATGTCCCAGCTGTCCAGGGAGGGAATATACTCAAATATGTCAAAGACATGAAGAAATGTGACATTTGAATATCCCTTATGGGTGTTATAAAGTTTAAAGCACACATTCCCGTATATTAACAAAACTTAAAGGGCTGTAGTTTTAAATTATGGGAAATTTACTTTTAAAAAGTTTAAGGAAGTATTAGAGCTATTCTCAGTGGGTATTAGCTGGTTTCCCAGCAGGTCTGTACCTCAACGTTATAAATGTCATCTACTCACCATGGAAAGACTCCGACGGGCTCATCTCAATTAAACTGTCCCCTCCAGCTCTCCCCGTTATTCGGTGCATGTCGAGTCGCTGCGTCGGGCTTCATCCGCTGATAAACCCCAGAGAAAAGCGACTTCCGTCCCGTCCTGTTCGGTGACTCACCGGGCTGACTCGGCTGCTTTAGCTCTCCTTCCTTCACCCACTGACCCGCTGGTGGCGGTGACCGCGGACTGCTGCATCACTTCGAGCTCACGGGGGAGGTTCGCGAGGGGAGGGGCGGGGCTACGCGGCACGAGCCAATAGTCTGAGAGTCAGAGTCAGAATCTGAGTCTAAGTTTTCACAAACAGGAGCAGGCTGCGTCTTGGGTTTCACAGTTCTAACATATTAAATACTATAGGTGAGTAAGATATACACTACAGCTTAAACGTTTTAGAGGAAATTTTACAATTTCATTGAAATTCAAGCAGTTTAATTCCAATGAATATCTATAGATTTATTAGACCTCTATATATTTTACTGTATGACAGGAGAGTGTATTAATACTGTCCCATGTTTCAAAAACGTTCAATCCACAGAGAAACATACGCAGCCTGTATTCAGAAACAAGCAGTCATGACTTACGTGAATTTGTGATGTCACTACTATACAGTCATCACCAACACCCCCCACAGCCATTTAAAGAGGAGGAGGAGAGGCTTAGAAAGAAGCTGGAGAAAAGAAGTGTAAAACTATACTGAGATGATCTTTGGTACTTAAAATCTTGTTAGGATGTCAAAATTCCAGATAAAAACTGGAAAGTGTAGAATATGGGACATTTAAATGGTACAAAAATAAGCAGTTAACTACCCAGCGACCCAAAAAAGACAGATATCAATTTTCAGGAATCAAGTAATAGTTAACAACTTAGACTTACAGCTTTTCTGCAGTAATGGACTTAAATAAAGTGTGGAGAGTTGATCCAAACATTTCCTACAAGTATCACAAGTTTTGCTGGTTAATTAACTCCTCGTCTGTATATCAGCATGGATGAAGCCTGATGTCTGGGTCTTTTCTAGGACTAGAGCTCTAGAGCTAAGCAGAACCCCATGATCTAGACCTAGTTAGTCAGGAGTTCATCCTACAGCAACATAATCCACATTGTACCTCTGGGCTGTCAGGTCATCATCTGTCACATGACACAATAACTATGACAATTTCAATAAAAACTAAAAAATCAAGGTGTTCTAAAACTTTTGACCAGCAGTGTATATAATAGCATAAATAATTATAATACAAATAATATATATTATTGTTATTACTGTATTAAATAAAACTTGTTTAATAAAGCACATATTTAAAATATCATTTTTACTTAGGAAATAGGGTATTGACAGACATTGTGATATGAGAAGGTAAGAACCATTTGTCCATACACGAACAACTGTGGACTAGGTTGTCATTAGTGATATCACCTTTACCCCCATTTTACCCTTGTAGAGTTGATAAAATGTATTAAATTTGACAAGAACCTTGCTTCTCAAGTTTATCTAATCAATGTGCTCATTATCTTAACCAGATTTTACAATCATGGATTTACATTCTTGGGGAAGAAACCAAATTTCAATATCTGATGTAACAGCTTATAAGCCCTTTAAGCTTTACGAAATATTTCTTTATTTTATGCAATTTATTTGACTTATTTTACCACATGTAATCCCAGTGTTGTATTTATATTTATGGCTACTACAATATATTTATGTTAATTTACATAACAATGTTGTTACTCTTGCTGATTGTAACTTGTACATATTCATTTATGTAAACTGTTTTTGTCAATAAAGTTGACTAAAAAGAAATTGTCAGTGGGGTCCCAGGTCCTAGGCCTGGTTAATGTGGACCACTGTAGATTGAAAAATAAATGGTTTCATCCTGATGGTCCAGAGGGAAGTGTCTGAAACAGGAAGTGGAAGGACTTTATGTCAAGTGGGGAGTTCCTCAGGGTGACGGGGCCGCCCCATGACCCTGAGGAACTCCCCAGTTGACACTGTCAGGCTGACACTGAGTGCGGCTGAGTTCTTTCTGTAGACCCTGACCATCTCCATTGTCTGAAGATGGTAGAGATAGGTTAGTACCGTCATGTCTAATGACCTGACTAGTTTAAGACACGGAATTAGATCAAGTTTAGGAACAGAAGTCGTCAGAGATGAATTCACCCCAGTGGACTTCATTAATGTTAAATTGAGACAACTGGGAGTGTGTTGTTTCTTTTTACACTTGAGTATTGAAGCTACTAAATGTGTTTTTCTTCTTGTTCCTACAGTTCACTGTGCTGAATGATGCATGTGCACTAAAACACTGAAAGGCCATTTTCAATTTCATCTGCTGAAAGTTTCTCTTCTCAAAGTAAATCTGATTTTCAGGGGTGAGGCCTTCAAGCATGATTTATGGCATCAGAATAACCTTATAGATTCTGGAATTTTAAATGAGGGGGGAGAATGAATAAAATTGTAATTAATTTTAAGTTAATTGGAGACTAAATTGTCCATAATAGGTGTGAGTGAATGGTGTGTGTGCCCCACGATAGGCTGGTGACCATCTGGGGTGTATCCCTGCCTCTCGTCTGTAATGTGTTGGGATTGGCTCCAGCAGACCCCTGTGACCCTAATGAGGAATAAAAGAAGATTTTGATAAGATCATTGTTTTTTGTGGAAGAAAAACAGACACAAATTATTTAAAGCTGTAGCGTGTGACTTTTGTCTCCCCCTGCTGGTGGCAAGAGAGTAACAAATGCTGTTCACCGTTAGGTATAGTAGAGGAATTAGCTGCTGGAGGTCTCTGCACATGCTCCGGCCACCCGGGAATATCACCACTGACACAAAATTAAAAGTTCTATATTCATCCACTAGAGCACAGCTGTCAAACTTAATTGACTTCCACAAACACAAGTGTCAGGCACAGACTCAGCACAACTGAAATAGTTCTCAGTCCAGAATTTACTAAACACAAAACAGAAAAACAGAGCAGACTTGCAACTTTAAAACTGTAACACTCAGAAGGTAAAAAGGGGAACAAAAAAGGCTCAACACCATGGCACCTAGGCATACGGTGGAGGTAAACCAAAACTCAAAGTAAAGCGGTAAGATAAACGTAAAGTCGAGCAGTTTCTCAGCAAAATTTGCATAAAATAAATATAATAAACTAGGAGCATGGTGAATCAACAATAGGAGAATCCAAAAAACAAAGCGTAGGGAGCAGGCAGGGGAGAACTGGCATGAAGCGCGTCCATGGTAGGTATGACAAGGCCAGATGACAGGGAACCAAAGACGGCAACTTAAATACAGAGGGATCCAGGTGAAACTAATTAGTACTCAGGTGAATGTGAGCGAGGGAACGAGCCAATTAGGGAGCTGTGAGGGTGTGCAGAGTGAGCGGTTGTGGTCGTGGCCAGGTCTGGTGCAGACCTGACAGTAAGGTTCTCATTTTAATATTTCTCTCATTCTATTTGGAGAATACAATAATGCTGAGTTAGGGCTTGAAAAATGCATGAAAAACATCAATTACCTGTCTAATTCATTCTTTCTTTTGTAACTGACCTTGGCATAAGTGGGTTAATCAACAAGTAGGTGTGCGTTAAACAATTTTGATTCATTTCACAGAGGCAACCACCCTCAGCTTTGTGATTAACTCTTAGGTATATTAATATATAAGCCTTAAAACATGTCTGGTGGTGGCCTTTAACAAAAAGAATTGTTTCTTTGTACCTTATGTGATACTGTTTGATGGACTATAACTTTTTAAAAACCTTTTTTCATCTAACTTTAGACTGACTTAATAAAATAAATACCCAGCCACAAATATAGCTACAGGCTAAAAAAAAAAAAAAATCTGCAATGAATTGTCTATGCAAAAGCGGCTACATTAGGATTTGTATATCTTAGGTTGTAATCCCCTATCATACATGCCCTTACATCATTCATTTGCTTAAGTTCTTATAAATTCAGTCAGCAGAGTGAAAGTCTCTAGAAAACTCCTTCACAACCAACCATTATCCTATTTACTCATGCCTTTCCAAAATGGATGAAAATATTGGATCATATGCCAAACCCATAGATTGGTGAGCTCCATATTGTCAATCTCACTCTAGGGGATCTTCAGAAAATTAAAGGGGAAAAAAATATGTTCCTCGTGATAATTGGAGAGTGAGAGCAAATCCATTATTTATTCTATCATTCCCTCCACATTGGCTTTTATTGTGGAAAATATAGAACATAACATAAAAAGGGTTGATTGTTAATCTTTCAGCAGTTAGATGTTTTGTTTGATGTTTAGTTTAGTTTTTTTAGCCTATAGCAGTGTGATGGCTTCTTTTCCCTGTCATCCACACTGTTATGTCTTCTTCAAGTTCAGGAAAGGGTCTGCAGCTCCTCCCTATACCGCCTCTCTGCTCTGTACTTCCACTCTGGTCAAATTTAGTAGCAGTGGCCCCCTCTGTCACCCTTCAAGTGGTTACACAGATCCTGTACTGGTATAATTATACTATCCTCCTCTGTGGGGTGTGGCCGCCTGTACAGAAATACAGCTGCTTATTTTCGCCACCACTTTTTCTACAGCCTCCTATCACCTCTCCTCCTTGACATGTGGGTCTTCATCATGGTCTTCATGGGTGTGTTCTGCTTTCCAAGGTTAGGGAGGGTTCCAACACTAATGAAAACAAGTCATCACTAATAACAAGGCAGACAGGACCACCCCGTTTGACATATATTTTAACAGTCAAAGAGAAAAGATGTGCAGAAATAGATCTTCTGGACTGTGAAACAAGAACATTTGAGATATTAGAGGTAACGGTATAAAGAATGATGTCCAGTGCAACTGCCATCGTGATTAAAAGTAGGTTCGATCATTTTTTAATGACATTTAGAAATAAGGAAATTTAAAGCAGTGTTAAATAAACCTGCAATAAACAGATCAGCCATATTAGAGGTTTTGCTAAATGCTTTTTTACAGGCCACATAAGTGCAATTCTCAAAGATTAGCAGTGAAAAACTCTTTCAGTGGATTAAGTATAAATAAAATGCAGTAGTAGTTGTAATAGTAATAGGCCCTACCAGTAAAACTTAGCCCACTTCAAAAATCAAAAGTAAAACAACTCATTATGAATGAAGTACAGACCCTTTTGGGTATAAAATTAGTCATATTATATTATACTTGTAAGCAGAATTGTTATATAGCTCGTCCATGTGGAGCAAATTGTAATTGTCTAATATACTTATGGCATCATATTTAATAGGCTAAATGTATCCTATATTATTTGTATATGCTTATATACAGTCATCAGAAAACATGTTTTCATGTAATGGGGTGAACAGTTTATTATTGTCCAAGTAATGTAGTGGGGTAAATGTATAAAAGAAATAGAACACTAACACACTTCCTTCAATTTAGGGAGACTGGGACAATTAACAACCTATTCCTTCATTCCAAGCATTACTATGCCACATTTATGACACTCTGCACATGCTCAGTTAGATCCTCCACCCTCCAGGAAAAAATAAGACACATTCAACATCTGCTGCTGTATTTATTGGGGAAAAACTGTTTCAGAGGTATGAAAGTATTTTTTCCATGACCTGTTTTGTTGTCATACTGTCCTGACCTTAACTATAAATTAATCAAAATTGACTTTGCTCGAATCCTCGGTTTGTTGTCTTCTAAACGCCAGCATTAGTATAACATTCAGAGTGTCTAGCTAGCACATGATGTTCTGTCATGGCTACTTAGCCGGGAGACATTTGCAACAAGCAGCCTCATCAAAACAGAGAGACAATTGTTCAACATAAAAATATCATTATGAGGTTTCAGACAATGATAGTTCACCCATATACAAAATTACTAAATTTCTTTTCTAAAAAGGAAAAAAAACAAGATTACAACTGACTTCAGGGTTGGATTCAGATATATCTGAATTCTTCCATTCAAATAAATGCCATCAACTGTATTTCATATGTAATTATTTCTAAATAGTATGGGTAATTAGCAGACAAATGTAAGATTATTGTGTTAATATTTGGTTGGTACTGAGATAAATCCAAAAAGTGTTGCAACCATCCCCAGCCTCCCCTATGCCCTCCATATATAAATAAACATGGGAATTACTTATCACATTCAACTGTAACCCTGTAACCCAACTTTAAGATTACAGTCACAGTGGTTTTACACGCTGTGTTTCATGTACAGCTGGACTTTTTCTATTGGTGATGCAATGATATTGTAAATGAGAAGTAAAACTGTTGAGCCAGCGACATAGAAAGCTCCACTGTGACCTTTATAAAGGGAAAAACCTGCATTGAGTATGTGATAAACGAGTAAGCCTCCATGCATTGGACATCTGTAGCCTACGGTGAGTATATTTTGAAAATGTTATTCTTTTAGGGCAGTGGTTCTCAAATTGTGGTCCAGGAACCCCCAAGGGATCACCAACAAAAATAATAATAATTTATTTTCATTATAATTACATCCATTTGTAACACCATTACTATTTTGGTCATAGGTATAATACTCTCTGTAAAAAAAATGAATCTTTGTCAGTTTTGGGATCCTTGATGTGAAAAAGAATCACTTCCCTAAGGTGGTTGTATTTTCAACAAGTACTTACTGTGAAGTTCAACTTTATAATGGCTGAAAGGAACAATGGATTTACTTCATGTTGCTCAGGACGTCTTCATAATCAACTGAATGTCATTGAATCTGTGAAACCTTTTAGTAAAATGCTTAAATTTGAACACGGAGATGATAAAGGTTGTGGTCAACACTGCCTGATCACAGGCTATAACAGGGGTGATTCTAGTAATAGTATTTATATTTCATTATACTTGTATTTGTGAAAGAAAAGATTTCACCAAAAAAGAGATGGATTGAAATCATAAAAAGAAACATACTCTGCTGTATTTTGTTGTGAAAAGGTTTCAACAAGTACTCTATGGTTTTGACTTATAGCATTTTAAAAAAGGACATGCAGCCAAAAAAAATCTCTCAAATTTTGGGGTGCTGATGTTCAATTTAGAGGTGATTCAGCACCCCCAGTAGTGAACTAGGAACGCTGTATATGCTGTAAAGTGCTGCATGTGTAGGATGATCGGCCGCAGCTACAGTGAGTTTGCTGCCATCTAGCGGCCGACACGCGCCATTTTTGCAACCACTGCACTGTGGAGGAGGCAGAACAGAAATCTGCCAATTCCATCGCACCTGCCAACACACAATCGAGACCAGCTCGCTATTATCCACCGTAACATACAGCAGACCCTGTTTGTTACTTGTTTTTTATTATTATTATTATTGTATGTTTATTCCGTCTCTTCTGTTGATATTGAACTGGAATTTGGACGCTATGAAGATAAATGCTGTGACAGCAGCAACAGGTAGAGTCGCTTTTACATTCCTCAGCCCGTGAGACAACAGCACATTTGTTCCTGGGGGAAGTACGGAAGTTACATGTTGTCCGGTTCAACAGCCAGTCCTCATGTCGTTTTATAGCTGGGCATATCGATGAGATGGCTGGAGGGATTTGGGATCATTGAATTGCTGTGTCTTTCTTTTTTTTCTGTATTCAGCAACTCCTCATCATGCCCGTCCACAGGAGGCAGGTATGTGATTTTTTTATTCCTACATGTCGCTACATCACACGGAGCTGATCTGAGGCCAGCTCCTACTGTACGATCTGTTATGTTTGCCACAGGCCTGCTGCCTTCATAGATCGGACACAGGCTCGTTTTAATAGGGGTTAACATGGCAAACATTTGCACAAATCATGACAGAATAATAACGTGATACAGCAGGAACCTCCCCTGTTGTCACAGTGCTCAGATTTGTTTATTGTAGACCTGCCACACCTTCACTGCCTTGTCCTACATATGTAGCCTGACATACCATATAGGCTGTAAGTGTATAAAGTGGATTGGCCATGCTGTTCAGGCAACTTAGATTAACCCTCTGCAGTGTGACAGCCCTCCATGGTGAGTCAGGATCACACAGTGGCATCCACACACACACATACACACACACACACACACACACCCACATCTGAATTAGATTCCTTTGTTCACGAGGGCCTTTCTTCAGATTTTCACACGCTTAATATTGGCTATCAACAGCATGAGTAATTACCCAGGAAAACAACATTACACTCATACTTTCTTTTCATGATTTGCGCATTAACAATAACCATTTGGATGCCTTTACAGTCCTTGTGTTGTATTATTTTTCTGTGTCATTATTATGACAAATAGCCCAGCATTGAATTACTGGAATTCATCGGAGTGGTGAGAGAGAACGGCAACGAGCAGGCATCATTTCCTCCTGTGGTAAGATCATTTGAAGTGTCTTTGAACCACATGACAATGAGTCACGACCTTCTTGATCCACGCCGTAAATACGGCCATGTTATTTCTGTATGATCCCCTTAAAAAAGACTGACCTATCGTTTTTTCTTTTTTTTTTTTTTTTGACACACAGCACACTCCACTACATTACGACTACGTCCTGGTTGCCAAAACAAATGATAAACAGGAGAGAGAATCTTTCAAGAAGCAAATTGAATACATTGAAGAACTGAAAAAAAAGAATCTGAAAGTCACAGTAAGTGTTTAATGCAACAAACATTGTCTTGACCTGTTTTGACAGCTTTTAACATTAAAGATAATTGGATGACACATTCATTCATCTTCATCTTTGTGTATTTCTTTTTTTAGAAAATTATAGATGAAGATTTGGTCTTCTATGGGATTCAAGCGCCCAAAGAAATTTTTGAGAAGTACAGGTATCTGCTCAAAGTGTCTGATGCCTGTAACTGGAGCTCGGATCAGAACATTGTGCCTCTCTGCACCAGGTAAAACACTGTAGTTTTATTTTTTTAAACAAATGCAGTTCTCACTAATGCACATTATCTCTAAAGCCTACAATACAATTTCTGTTTTCTAAATACCTACATAATATGGAGCTGGATTCTCATTGCTCTAAACTGTTTTTTTCCCCCTTAAAACTGTGTTTGACAAGTTTGATAAATAACATGTCTTTGTTTCAGGATAAGAATCGTGCACTTCATTTTGAATCACACCCCTATCCGTTCGGGAGGTGAGAAAGTCTTAAACATATTTGTGATCCTTGTCAGGTACCCAGACACCTAATGTTTCATGTTATCCAACTTATCTGTTCATCTTCCCAGAGGTGCTACGGGATCTCATGAAGATAAAGGTTTTCGAGGCAAAGTTCTGCTTGCACGAGGTGAAAATCCCAGTTTATATCAATGGATTCTTCTTCTTGATTCTTCTTCAATGGATTATGACAAGCAGGTTTCAGTATTATGAGTATATCTGACCTGCTAATTGTGCAATTGCCAGGACTCAGACAGGACATGCAGGTTTTTACAACTGATTGCATGGCGCTTTTGCTCTTCATCAAATAAGAACTGGCTGAAATAAATTAGGTTGAAGATTATGTAAGGTTAACCATATCTGCCTTTGTTTGAACATGATTATCAGCTGCTACATCTCAGATGCTCTTGTGGCTTATGTTTCTTAAGAACTTCTAAAAATATGAAGTGAAACTTGGCAAGGGCGCTTCATAACAATGCATTGGGAGTTGTTCACAGAGGCTCTATGCAAGTTATATCAATGCAGCAAGTTATTCAATGTTGTGAGTCTTGTGGGCGTGTGTGTGTGTATGTGTATGTGTGTGTGTGTGTGTGTGTGTGTGTTGCCTCATGTTTTTTATACATCTGGGTCATAACATACAACTGGAAGATGTTTGCACAAAAATGAAAGACATTGCACATTTAAAATATAAATATATTTCCAAAGCATATTCCATATGAGCTGGATTTATTTGTTTATCTACAGGTTAATGTTACTTAATTGTTAATATAATAATATTCCACAATATTATTTTACACTGTAAATTTCTGTTTACGGGTGGTGTGTACAAAGCTGTTCATGTCAGTGATGTCCTTTGATGTTGTGTTTCTGCCTTTAGAAAAAGAAACAGAAAGAGCTGAAAGAGAGCTGGGCTCGATGGACAGCCTGTCTCCAAGGGCAACCCATAACTGCTGTCAGGTTTGGACTGCAACAAAACAACCTATTCATTATTTTCCTGCTGTTCTTTCTCTTAGTGGTGCATTATTGTTTTCCATGTCATTCCACTGTGAAGTGGGTTCAAGTATTATCAAGACAACAGCAAATATGTCATCCATCATGCATGGTGCAGCCAGTGTTTGGACTAATTATTTAAAATGATGTACTTGATGTTGGTGCAGATGAGCTGTTACCTTTGTCCATGGATTCATTCAAGAGCAGAAAACAGTGCAGATTTTAATATATGACATTCTTTTTAAAACTGAACAGTGTTTCGCTTCAAGAATACCTGATCAAAAATGCGTACAAAGACGGGTAAATGGTCAACAAGTATAGTAGGTAAAAGGTCAATAAATACAATGGGGATAACCTAAATAATAAATTTACATATAACAGTTCACACAGTGGCTTTTATGAATCCGATTGCCATGGGGGAAAAGCTGTTTAGTGCTTCTCTACCTTCTCCCTGACTGCATGAGGAGATACAGGCTGTAGGAGGGATGAAAGGGATGATTGATTCTACTGGAGGCTCTGCTGATGTGTTGTTGGTTGTAGCAGAAAGGAACAATTGGTCTTTTTCTGCAGCTCTCACTATCCTGTTCAGTCTTTGTCTTTCTTCTGCTCTGTTATTGCCAAACCAGGAAGAGATGCAGTCAGTGATTTTGCTTTCAATGAAACGTCAGTAGCACAAGGTCATGGTGGAGTGGGGAGGTCAGTGCTCTTCAGTCTAGGACAGGGGTGGGCAACCTTGGTCCTGGAGAGCTGCAGTGGGTGCAGGTTTTTGTTCCAACCAACACTAACACACCTAAAGGTCCTAATCAATGACTCTGGTGATTGATTAGTAGAATCAGGTGTGTAAAGGCTTGATTGGAACAACAACCTGCACTCACTGTGGCTCTCTAGGACCCCTGGTCTAGGAGCTGGAGATGCTGTTGGGGCTTTAGATGATGACTGTAGTCATGTCATCAGTCAGATGTAGCTCCCAGTACCATGGTGCTGCTCATCCTCTGGTGGTCAATGGAAGACGATAGTTGAGTTTGACCTTCCTGATTTCAGCAATCATCTCTTTGGTTTTATCACCACTTCACTATTGTATCGTCAGCAAACTTGATGATGCGGCTGTCGTCATATCTAGCAGAACAATCGTGCAGGAAGCTCAGTACGCAGCCTTGATGTTATCCTGTGCTGATCATCGTGGAACCGGGTGTATTGCTGCCAGCTCTCACCACCTGCAACAGGAAATCCAAGATCTGCTCGCAAGTGCAGATGACAGCTGAAGTTGATCAGCAGGATCCTGGTATAGATGTTTTTTGTTTGCAGATGAGTCGGGGTGAAGTGGAGAATGGTAGATATGTGCTGTGGTTCTCTGTAGACTGGTTTGCTCTATATGCGAACTATACAGGGTCCAGGTTGGCAGGGAGGCATGTCTCAATATGCTGTATAACAAGCCAATCAAGCAGTTCATAGCTGTTGGAAGTGAGGGCAACAGGATGGTAGTCACTGGAACAAGCTGGTTCTGGCTTTTTGGACACAGGTATTACGGTATTGCTCGTGAGACAGATGGGCACTCTGGGTTGGCTGCGGGAGATGTTAAATAAATCTGTTAAGAAATCCTTCAGCTGTTCTGCGCAGTCCTTCAGAATACAACCAGTTTTGTCCATCTGGTCCAGCAGCCTTCTGAGAGTTTCCATCAGAAAAGGTCCTCTTGACATTGTCAGTGGACAGCTGGAGTCTTCCAGATCTTAAATTTATGTTTTTCTGAATAATGAACATAATAAACAAACATAACATAACAAGATAAACTATGACTATGTTTAAGTTTAACTGGATATGTGAAAGATTGATGTCTGTATGTTAGCGATAAAAATGTAAAATTCTACACTCACATAAGGCCAATCAGCAGACCACAGTGAAAAGATATATGGCACTCCAAGTTATATTATAAATACCACAAAAATGCATACCTGCATAAAAAATGTTGTAAATATCACATTGAAAAAACTTATCTTAACAGGTGAAGACATCTTGTTTTTGGTACAATTAGTCCAATATTGAGTACAATCATCTTATTCCTCTGTTAGATAATTTAGCTTATTTAAATTGTCAATTTTGTATTTTTTTTAAGAAAACAAGACTAACAGTTTCATAAAAAAAAGTTGAAATTGACTAAAATCAAGAAATAAGTGGAATTAAATGAGTAATAAGATTTCAGTTATTTTAGTGTAAGCATCAACATAAACTATTTTTGTCTTTTATATACAGATATTACACATTTACTGTATAATGTGTGTTGATCATACATGTAAGCTTGGAGAGAGAAATATATTTGTTTGTGATGTGAAGTGGAGGATCCAGACAATCACAAAGTCTTTAATTAAATGATTCATTAGCCATCTTCTTTTGAGCAGGAGGATTCTGATTCTGAACAGGAAAAAAGTTGATTTTTTTAATGTACCTAACCTGCATATAGCATAACCATTACATCCAGGACTTAATTAAATTATCACAAAGAAAGCATATACTGATTAATGTTGTATCAAAATGTACAAAATGGGACACAAACATTGTATGTTCATCTACAATGTTTATAAATTGTGCTTAGATTCTAGATTTTACAATAAATCTAACTGTATACAGGGAAATGACAGCAGGGGTTTGGTACCGACCACTGATTTGGCTACAACCCCTCACTGAAATGAAGTGCATGTTACTTCCTCTGAGTGTGTGTGTGTTTGTGTGTCAGGAACTACTTTGGGGAGAAGGTGGCCTTGTACTACCTGTGGCTGGGCTGGTACACCTATCTGCTCATCCCACCTGCTCTCATTGGGGTCATCGTCTTCCTCTATGGCCTCGCCTTCTTTAACACCTCACCCCTCATGTAGGTTTTTGTTTTTACTTTGCAGCCACTGTTTTATAACATAAACTATTCCACTGTAATAACCAAACCGCTTCTCTTGTTGCAGCAAGGAGGTCTGTGAGGCCAACACGATCATGTGTCCGCTTTGCGACAAGAAATGCAAAGTGTGGCAGCTCTCCGACACCTGCACATACGCCAAGGTACATCTGTCAATTTATCAGTAAAGATCTGATGGCGTACAGCACTCGTCTGTTGGTGCTCACTGACGTTCTTTGTCTGTCCACAGGTGAGCCTGCTGTTTGACAATAACGGCACAGTGCTGTTTGCAATGTTCATGGCGGTGTGGGGTGAGTTTGGTGCGCCTGTATAACACTGCAGGATATTTCTGCATGTATCTTCAGATTCCTGTTAGGATTCACAGTTGCGATTCGTCACAGTTATGACTCATGCAGGTGCAATTTTGATTAAAATTCCATAAAACCCATGAAATTGACAATTATTAAATTCAATAGACAATCAGGGTGAACAGCTTTTCTCTGATATACTGTTTATTCACTATTTATGGGTATAGTGTACAACATGTACAACTGAGTATTTTATTATTTTATGTGTCTCAATTTCTTTTTATATAACTGCCTATATGTTTTTTTTAATGATCACTGAGACATGTATTGCTAAGGAGATGCCACATCACTGTGGCTACTCACATCTTTATCAATCCAGGCCATCTGGTCGTGGGGGCGGTAAGGGCAAGTGTGAAAGGGATGAGATAAAGAAAGAAAAAAGAATGATTCAAGGACACAAGAGTAGAACATGGATATTGCAGGACAGAATTTAAATAGAACGTTCTTGCAAAAAGAAAAAAAAAATAAATCTCCATTATTATGTATTTAAAGCCTTTGTGCAGAACTTTTACATATAAATGAACATCTGTTACATCCAAGCCCTTGTCAAATGAGTATACACAATCCTGAATATTTCAAAAAACTATTCTAAACTATTTCACAGTATGTAGTTTGATTGTTATTTTTTCTTGACAGAATACCTTCGACCTTTATTCTATACACCAAATGCATATTAAGATGCATATAAGAGGCACACAGTGAGATATAACATGGCAGTGAAAGCAATGGTACATGTGTGGACGTTTCTGTGGTGCACAAGAACATTGCTCTCACCACCAAGAGAATCTGTGGCTTTTAGCACTAATCACAATGATGTTTTTTTATATATATAATTAGGAGAGATGGGGTAGATAAAATTTTGCAGTGTAGCCTAAAAAGAATAATAGCTGGAACTGACATCATATGATCTATCATATCATCTCAATTGTTTACAGTAAGACCACAGAAGTAGGGATTAGTTCCTAGAGTTTCTGCTGCTAGTTGAAGTTTGCAAACATTTGTATACATTATAAACCTAACTCAAAATAAAGCTGTCTCACATATGAAAACTTAAAACTCTATTACATAACTCTAAGTCTTTTTTGGTTTTTATTTAGAGATAGATTGTTCCACAAGATTTAGCAGCTTAATTTAATGTTTCTTCACAGCAACACTGTTTTTGGAATTCTGGAAGAGACATCGAGCTTCCTATGTGTGCTCTTGGAAAGTGTCTGATTGGTGTGAGGAGGAGGTACAATCGCTTTTATATTCACATTTCTTAAATTCTTGGTCAGTGCTGATTTTGAAATTCATGGCTGTGTTTTTTGTTTTTTTTATATCTTTTTTTAGGAGGAGCTCATCCTGGAAATTGTGAATAATGTCGACTGTGAACCCAAGAAATATAAGCACTCCTATCTGCGCAGCACTTTGGTTTTGATTTGCGTGACAGTTATGGTGGGTGATTTGTCATTTTCTTGTTCTTCCCAAACAGTAAAGTATTTACAGGACTTAAATATAGTTAGAGTTCAGGTAAAAATAAAATGCCTAATGATTAGGTATGTTGTTTATATTATTGAGGTTAGAAGGATGTATTTAGGAGTTAGTCCTCACTGATATGAAGTGTTTTTATGTCTCCACAGATATTGGTGATCATTGGCCTGACACATGCGTTGGTGGTGTTCAGGGTGATTGCAGCGGTACTCCTGGCCGAGGGATCGTGGGAGTTCCTCAGCACCCACTCCAACAGCGGCGCCATGATGCTGGGGGCCGTTCTCCATTACCTCATCATCACGGTCATGACGCGGGTACACAAGCTTCTAAACATGTGTCTCTGTTTCCTTTCACTGATCATGTATGTGAGTGTGACCATGTCTTTGTCTTCGCAGGTCAACAGGATGGTAGCCATGAAGCTTTGTGAAATAGGTATGCCTGCTCATTGTATTTTCTATTAATTTGGTGCCAAATGTCAAATTAACGCTATTGCTACATGTGTGTTTCAATACAGATTTAAACACAAAGTTTTATATACATTTCATATACTGCTCAAAAGAATTAAGGAAATAAATTGAATATTGAATTTAATTTATTAGAAATACAATAAAAATCTGGATAGTTTAAAAGCATAAAAACATCAATAAGATTAACAAAGTATTCAAAAAAATAGATTAAAAAAAGAAAAGGAATGCAGTGGAGAAGAACTTCAATAACACATCAGGTCTTGATGAACAAATTACTTAAATAATCTTTAAAGATGTGCATTGTATTATTTGTTTAGAACAAAATTATATACTAAAATGATTGTCAGTAGTAAACCAAAATCACTAACCCATTGAGGTCTAGATATAAAATAACACCAAATATCTAAGTAAAAAATTAAAATCACAGGCCGATGCAACTTGTGTGAATTTCATCAAAGCAACTCATAAAGGTTCTTGGTAGTGTGTGTAGACCTCATGTACCCGTATACACTCCAAACTATGCCTGAATGGGCTCCTGATAAGTTGGTGGATGGCTTCCTCAGGGATTTCCTCCCAGACCTCAGGTCATGGAAACTTGAAGGTCAGTAAATGGCATCGGTGCCTTCATGATTCCAGACCTGCCTACACACTTGTTGTCCTGCACCAGGAGGAGTCCAAGACCCTCTGCACCATTATAAGCTCTGATAATCGGTCTGAGGGATTTATCTTGGTACCTAACAGCAGTCAGGGAACCATTGGATATGACATAGGGGTCTTTGTGACCCTTCAAGGATATGCCTCTCCAGACTATTACTGACTCACCGCCAAGCTGGTCGTCCTGAATGACGTTGCATGCAGCATAATGGTCTGCAGACTTTTTCAAGCATGTCACATGTTCTCTGCGTGAACCTGCTCTCAGCAGTGAAGAGTGCAAATTGCCAACCTGCCAATTCTGGCGTGGTATTCTGTCGAATGCCAGTCTGGGTTCTAGGCTGGGACCACAGCTCCCACCACAGGACATTGGGCTCTCACATCAACCTCATGGAATCTGCATGCCAGCAGCCTGTTGGAGGTCATTTTGTAGGGCTTTGGCAGCGCAGGCGAGCAGCGGGGGTTATTTACAGCAATAGTATGCTTCGGTCGTTGGTTTCTATGTGCAAATAATGCAGCAATTATGGTCTTGAAGTTGTTTCACATCAATTGACAACATAACCAGCTTGAAAGCCAATAAGGACCGACTACAAAAGTTACACAACCTTTGGTGTGATGAGATGATTCAAATCTGCCAATAGCCAGGGCTTTAAAATTACATGTGGGGACTCTGCTAGTTACAACTTAGCACACCAAAATTCCAAATAAGACTGAAAAAGGCAGCGCATCTTAAGAGCTTCAGAAAGCTGTAGAGGCTACAAAGAGCCTGATCCCTAATATATAAAATTATAGTATTTATTATAGTATTTGTTTGTCTTTTTTCTTTTGGGTGTGGTTAGAAGAGACTACAGGTTTTTACCACACCCTCACCCACACTTTATATTTTCTTCATTTGTTTTGTCTATGGGTGTGAATTAAATTAAAATAATGTTAATCTATCATACCATAAAACCACACATAAGACCTAAGAAGACCATACAGACACAGCATCTTTATTAAATGAAGACATAATCATAACTACAAATGAACAGGATTTAGGGCCTAAGTTGTACATTGGAACTGGGCCTCGATCATTCACTGGAAGTGATTCTGTAGGTCAGGTGATCTTCAGAGGACAACTAGAGGGTAGGTGAAGCATGACAGGAGGAAGACAGTGCAGGCCAATAGAGTATGATAAGCTCTGCAATAAGGGGACATTGTGACATGTGGGTTTTTTTTAATTTTCTTTTTAACCATCTGAGAAGGGAACTTCATACTTTCCTGCACGTAATATTGCCACATGTGACAAAGGGTCATGAGTGTTGTTTCGTTTTGAGTGGTTTTGTTGATTTGTGGTTTAGAATGATTTGAACCTTCATTATTATTAGTATGTTTACCTACTATTTCGTTTCATTGCAGCTGATTATTATGGTGTTAAAATAGGTAAATATATTATAGGCTTCCACTGGTCAATCAGTGAACTGCCTTTACACTGACATGAAGTCTGTTTGTTCACCAGAGAAAACAAGATCATTTGCTGCCACAGAGAAGAGTTTTACTGTCAAGATGTTCACCTTTCAATTCTTCACCTATTTCTCCTCACTCTTCTATGTAGCCTTTTTTCTTGGCAGGTAAGAACCTATTGAATCCGTTAGTAATGGCAGATAAACAATATTAGCGTTTATTGATTTAATTTAATTGAAATATAGAATGATATTATATTGTGTTATCATTTTTGTGTAATTAAGACAAAAATCGATACTGAAGAAGTATTTTATCTGGTGTTAAGCACAACAGTCAATACATTAAATTAGATTCTTTTATGTGTGATTCTGCATTGATTTGAATTAATCAGTGTCTAAAACCACACAAATAATTTAACTTAATGAAATACCTGGCTGGTTTATTTTTCTATGACTAATAAAGACTTGTTTTTGGAACATACCTGACAGGATAAATGGTCATCCTGGTGGTTATGTGCGAATTGCAGGAAAATGGAGGTTAGAAGAAGTGAGTAGATGTTTGATTTTCACTTGCATTTTTTGGTGCATTAAAATATTGTTTGTGATTTCACTCCGAACACTTTTCCCTCCTGTGTGCAGTGTCACCCCAGTGGATGTCTCACAGACCTGTTTATCCAAATGGCGATTATAATGGTCCTAAAGCAAACCATCAGCAACGTGTTTGAGTTCACTGGCCCGTAAGTATGGATCCGTTTTATCGTCTCTACACGTCTACTGTGTAATACACTTAGCCCAACATTAGGTCTGACATTATCCAAGGTTTCTCTTGTTCGCATCAGTTGGTTCTGCAGGTGGTTGAAGAGGAGAAGAACCCAGAAGCTACAGAGGAAATGTGCCCACTGTTACCTGAAAGATGAAACAGAGACCAAACAAGGAGTTGAAATGTGTGACAACTGCAAGCTTCGAGACTGGGACAGCAACTACCGCCTCAACGACGTGGACTCCTTCAGCCTGTTTGATGAATTCCTGGAGATGGGTGTGCACTTTACTAAGATACAACAACAACAACAACACATTAGACTCACACTATTAATGTAAATAATGTTCTTTGTTCTTCATTCAGTGATCCAGTTCAGCTTCACCACCATATTTGTGGCAGCGTTTCCTCTTGCTCCTCTACTGGCCCTCATTAATAATATCATTGAGATACGCCTGGATGCCATTAAGATGGTCACTCTGGAGCGAAGACTAGTGCCCAAGAAAACCAACGACATCGGTGAGGGTCATCGATGACCTAATAATTTACTTTTTATGTCTTACTTGTTACTAAGGAAGTAAAATAATCTCTGTGTTGTCCGCATATTATAATACTGCATATACTGTAAATTACTTTCCCACAGGTGTGTGGATAGACGTGTTGGAGGCTATCGGGGTCTTAGCCGTCATCGCCAACGGTCTGGTTATTGGTGTATCTTCGGACTTCATCCCTCGACTGGTGTACCGTTATTACTATGGCCCGTGTGTCAACAGCACAGCAACAGATATTGAGTGAGCCTTGATCGGATCATGTTCATGTTTCGCCATGTCCATCGCGCACTTTATCTCAATTATTGTGTTTTTTTTTTCTCTGTCAAGCTGCATGTCCGGTTACATCAACAACACCCTATCCATTGCCCGGATAGATGACCAGAGTATACGCCACGAGTTTTCATCTCAGCAGATTATAACTGCTAGTGGTGTGAACGTCTCTTACTGCAGGTTTGTTCTCTCTGAATCTTATTTGTAGTAATGAAGAGATATTTGTCTGCCATGATTCTGACATTTATATTATGCTTCCTAATGGCTAGTTCAAGCAGTCATCACTAACACTGTCAGTGAAACAGTGGAGCACTGAGAAAATGTGCCAAAATACTCAATAAAAGATATAAATAAGACTTACTACACAATAAATACAAGATTAAAAAATGCAGTCCATTATTTTAAATAAGTGCAAATTCAAAAGTCTGTATGCAAATTGCACAGGAGTCAAGCGTAATAATAATGTTCACAGCTGGTTCAGTTCACTCCTGTTGAGTGTTCTGGGTTTTAATTATCTTTATATTATTACTATTTTTGTAGTAATAAAAGTGTTATGTGAATAAAGTTTGCATTTCCTCTAAAAGAAAACTGCTAAGGTAGATAACATCAGCCCTCTGGTCTGTTCCTCTTCACAGCTATAAAGACTACAGGAGCAATGAGGACTACAGTCTTACCCCACAGTTCTGGCTCATTTTAGCTGTGCGCTTTGCATTCGTCATCCTGTTTGAGGTAAGTTAACAAAAAGTCAACACCAACCGCCGTTTCTTACAGTACATTGACTTATTGGATCATTTTTTATACACCCCACTGAAACCCCAATACTCAACTCAAACTGAAAAATGTTCTCATGGATATTTTTTACAAATTGCAGTTGAGATTCAAAGAATCACTGGTGAGCTGGGTGATGAGAAAGATCAGGGAAACTTTATTTTCACAGGTAGATGATTAAATTCCTAAGATCTACCATCTCTATTTGCAGCATGTTGTCGTCATATGCAAATTCATCGCCGCCTGGTTTGTTCCGGCTGCCCCCATGCAGGTCAAGAATGACAGACTCTTTGATAAACTGGAGAGACTAAAAGTGGAGCTCAGGTGAGTCTCAAATAGAATGTGGTGAGACTGGCACGGCAGCTAGTTAGCAGGAAACAGAACATAACATGACTCCTGCAATTTTGCCAATACTGTAAAACAGAAACCTAAGTTACAAAAGTTACAAATAGTGGCTGTGATGTAACTGATCAAAATTAATTCTGTTTCTTTTATCAACTTGTGACTTGTGAGCCTGATTCCACAGGAGGAACTAATATTATTGATGAGTTTATTGTAGCAATTATTACAATGTAATGCAGCAGTAAATGTTGTTTTAGACAAACCTGTTTTGAGAAGTTTAAGCCTCCACTATACGAATCTAGAATTTTTTTTTTTTTATCCACCCACTATCCAATTTGGCCTCTGAAACGCACCAACACGGCAGAGGTTCAGAGGTTTGTCAAACCCAATAAACAAGTGGAGAGATTCGAAAATATCAGATTGAGTAGATTAGTGCAGCAACCCCAGTCCAGATGTTTTTTGAATTTATCACGTCAAAGCGTGGTAGTGGACAAGTCTCAGGTTATGTCTGTGCTCTTGATACTTTTGTTATCATTCACAGATTTACAGCTGAATTTAACATTACTGCCTGAAGTGCAAGTAGATCAGCATATCATATATTCTGTATAGATCTGCCTGTGTTTTTGAATCACTACCATGTTGCATTGTGCATGTTCAGAACGTTCTTTCATGCATTTATTTGATATTCTGCTTATTAACCACTACTGGCCTGGCATGGTATCACAGACTTTTAGGCAGATCATATTCATGCTGCGGTCTCCATGTAGTCTGAGATAATTGTCATCGGATCTGTGTGTGGAAGGAGATTTTTCTTTAATCAGCGGACGAAAATATAACCATAATATGAATCTTGACTAGTGTAACTGGGGCCTAAATGGGCTGAGATAATGTGCCTTGGACATGGGAACAACTGCATCAATATATTTGAACATTTTCATCATTACATCCTCTTTCCTACTGTGGCTTGTACTAGTTGGATTTTACATTGATAAGTCAGAGTTTGTAGTTGTATTTTATGTGTTTACTATATGATACAAGCAACATTCAACATTGTGATTTTCCTTGATGCGGGTGCTGCATCCACAGTAAGCAATCCTTTTATTTCACACAGGTCATTTGAAGCATGACAGCGTTCAAACACGTTAATGGAGTACAATCATTTTCCCTGAGAAGGGACGTGAACCCGGTGATGCCTCGTGCATTAAAGTGTCCAGACTATGACCGTGTTGAGTGAGCTTCAAAGCCATTAATCATCACCCTGAAGTGTTCCGATAGAGAGCTCTCACTCTTGTTTACCGTCAGATGTCAAGTACTGCAAAATGGACGTCGAAGACAGACTTATTTTCTTGGAGCGTACACTAACTGATTTTACTGACCATGAGATTATTCATATTCTATTTTAAGAAGGCACTTAATATTTGTGACTCGTATGTGTGTTTGTATTGAAGGCCTGAAGATAATTTATACTGCTACTGCACATACAGCAATGATTGTGTATTACTGTATGGTGTTGCCTTATATCGTAAAGCCCTGTGATGATTGTTATTATTGCAGACTAACTCTAAACTGTCTTTTGTAAATATGACAAAAGAATGTTTTGCATTATGATATTTTATATTATTGACTTGTTAATATTATTGAGTGAAACATTTTGTGCTCCTGTGTGTTATGCCTTTTTCCCTCAATAACGGCCACAGTTATTTAAGTGTTGTCTTCAGAGCCGCAGGTACCATTGAGGACACTGATGTCATCTCCTAAGTATTGTTTTGTGGAATTTGGGGGATTTAATAATTTTACATTCTGTAATTACACAAAAAAGCACACTGTGTCTTTTCAAGGCTGATTTTTTTGTATTTCCTAGACTCAATCTGTTTGTAGGTAAAAAAATAAAAATGTCCTACAGGAATGAATGTATTCATAGCAGTGTGGAAAATTATTTGACCGTCATGTACCTGTAGGTGGATGCAATTTTAAAGAAAATAAAGACGAAGAAGTAGGCTATCCCTCTATCACTCTATGAGAGGGCGGCCTCTAGAGAAGTGGTTCTCAAAGTGGGATCCCAGGATCCCTAGGGGTCCTTGAGGGGTTCCAGTGGGTCCCCCAGCAAAGAGGGGAATCAATTATTTTTACAAAAAAATCTATGTATAAGTAACACAATCACATATGTATAACTGTTTTTTTCTGGAGGACCATGGGACAAAATCTCTATGATTTAATTTGTGTCAAAAATTTTGAGAACCAATGCATTAGACAATTTTACAACAAAAAGCTTTAATCAGTAAAAAAAAACATTGTTCTTATTAATGATTGTAAGCCTAATACTAACCACTAACAAAGACATTAGTTGTAGTTTATAAAACCTTTAGAGAGGGTGCCTAAATAAATTGAAAGCAAAGAATTAGTTTAGTTTATTTGTTTTGAACTTGTAACATTCAAATAAAATATCAACAAAGATAAAGTGTAAAATAAAGGTAACAAAAAATAAAATTATAAAAAACCTCAGTATTTCTAATATCCTAGTTGTCTAAATAATCTGAATAAAATTGTGATTAAAATAAAAAAAATGCAGTCCCAGTTTCATTGAGAATCATGGAGGCCCAGGAGGATCAGATTTATCGGAGTTTCTATAGCCCAGGTGAAATCGGGCGCACGCGTCACGTGATTGCGCCCAGCCAATGGCCGGGGGACTTCCAGGTCCTGTCCAGGTGCTTTCGGCTGACGGCTGCGTAGTCACCTGTGGCTCCACATACTGCACAATAACGAAACTGTAATAAACTAACCCTTAGTGGTAGTAATGTAGGTGAACACAACAACAACTTCACCATATCTCACCCGAGGAAAGAAGGAAAGAGGAAACCTGCGGCTCATGGCTGTGATTCTGCTCGTTTTTCTGTTCGCTGGGTTATGGAGCAGGACTTCCCCCGCAGTCGGTAAGGATGCACAAACTTCAACTTTGTTTTACTTGTTCTTAGATAGATCAAATAGGATAGTTTCTTTATTTAGAGGTTTTAGCATATTTTTTCATAGCTAAAGATTTCAACTTTTGTTATTGTTGGTGTCATATTTCGCTCCATCCGGATGGGCATCAACAGCAGGTCAATGGCACATGTGGTCAATGTGTTCACAGTATCTGTCACGACGCAGTCACATGTTGTTGCCTGGCAACAAGAGGACCAGACCCGGACTTTGGACCCGGATGTGTGTTTTTATATTTGAAACACAAGAAAAAAAGGAGGGGGCTGTGAAATAAATAAACGCAAATCGGTGTCAGGATTTGCGCATGCGCTGATTATCCAGAAGAACAGGTCCAGTCAGCCAGACACTTGTTGGTCCACTGCCTGTATGCAAACACTTTCCATACAGGTGCAAATTGTGTGTGCATCCTCAGACTGGATGCCAAGTATTTCCTCCAAAGGAAGCAAAGCGATATCTAGGAATTGCTTATCGTATATATTTTATTTCACTTTTAATATCATTAGAGCATTAGCGTAGCATTTGGTAGAGTTGTGCCAGCCTTGATACTCTATTAAGTCGATCATGTATCAGCTAGGATGTGACCGGTCCAAAATAATTTCTGTTTCTCTGCCAGTATCATAAAATCCACTGGTTGGCTGTACAAACAGTGAAAAAAAGGTCCAGATCCTATTTCATCATTGAAATGTGAAGTCACCAAGCATCTTACAGAGCTAGAGGGTTAAAATATTTACAGTTTTGATTTGTAAATGGTTTATAAGGCTGGAGGTAATGTCACCTGCTGATTAAAAAAGTAAGAATTATTCAATGAGTACATTTTTGAATTGCTTCGGGACAGCAGAATATGGAATAACTGAGACATCACATTGTTGAAATTGCTTTTTTCTTATGTCATCTCTTCTATTTTGTAAATTGAAAGGTTAACTAACCAGGGACATATTTTTGATATATTTCATTACATAAAAAGGAGGGGGGAATTTGCAGGTGTTGTTATTTATGTTTATTTTTACTGGTTCAGCCCACTTGAGATCAAATTGTGCTGAATATGGCCCATGAACTAAATTGGGTTTCAAAGCCAAAGCATGTTACGTTGTATACAAAAATGACGATATCCTGAGAAGAAGTCATTGTGAACCTCCTCTGTATGTGTTTGCAGCTCAGACGTGTGTGGCTGAGGGCAGGTTTAAGGAGCAGGTGCTGTACATTGGGCATCAGGGACCCTCATATCGGCTGAACTGCCCCCTGGAGCCCGCTCAGCCACAGCTCAGGCTGTCATGGCTGAAGAACTGTCAGCAGCTGCAGCCGCAGGAAGGTAAATCCTACCTGGAATTCCCCAGCCTCAGTCTGGAAGACCAAGGGAATTACACCTGTAAGCAGCAGGGCAACGGCACTCCTTCCTTCACTGTGCGTCTCATAGTTAAGGGTAAGTGTTATTTCCAGATGTAATGACATCAACTCCATTCTGTAATTGTGAGGCTTTGCACTAAGCTGTTATTATGTCTTGCAGCAGAGTGTGTGAAGGGGCTATTTGAACGTATTGGTTTTGTTTCGGTAACGTCTTCCAGCAGCCACACGCATGAAGGCCTCCATTGTCTCGAGCCAGGCCCTGATAACAGTGTTATGTCTTTGTACAGAGTCCCAGTGCTCCAAAGCTCCAGAATTCCGACCTGACCAGAGCCAGACCAGGCTCTGGGGGAACGTGGGGTCCACCGTGAAACTGAACTGCACCGCACTGCTCCTCTGGGACCAGAGTGAGGAGCGATGTGACACCACGCTGCAGTGGAGCAAAGATGGCCGCCCTCTCAGCAACCACACGCTGCATCTGCAGAACACCTCCTCATGGTGATGAGAAGCCTTTAAAACGTTTATTTCTCCATCGTTAATTATTTACTTGCATTAAAGTATTTGATAGGAGAGTATCTGAGAGGGAGGTAAGATTGAGTTGTCCTATTTATTAGGTCCCCAGACGCTGCTCAGCTGATGGTCAGCAGCCTGCTAGTGATCACGCTCAGGGAGATGAAGGATTTTGGTCTCTACAGCTGCACAGTGAGAAATGTCTCCACCAACTTCCGCCTACAGAATTCAAGTAAGACAATTACGTAGGGCTGCAACTAACGACTATTTCGATAGTCTACCTATCGATTGTTGAAGCGATTAATCAGTTATTGGGTCATAAAATGGTGTTAAATGTTGATCACTGTAATCTAAAATGTCTTTTTTTGTCCAGACTAACAGTCCACAATACAAAGATCATCAGTTTACTCTTATAGAAGACTAAAGAAACAAGAAAATAATCTGATTTCAGAAGCTGAAACCAGAGAATTTGTACATATTCTTTTTAAAAATAAGTTCAAATCATTTAATTGATTACCAAATTAGCTGGCGGTTATTGTAAGAGTTGCCAACTAATCAATTCATAAATTAGGACACCTTCATATAATCTTGTGTTATTTCATCAAATAAATACACAACACACTTACACACATAGGGAGAAGGTCACTACATTGGTCTCTACTGTTCACATAATTATATATATAAACTAACCAGTTATTTGAAAAAACTTTGGGAGGCAAGAAAAGGAGCTCTAAGATGTAGACATGTAACACTTTTTCTGACAGCATTTTTCTTCTTTCTCATCTGTACACGCCTTCGTATATGTTTTACCTGGAGATATATGCTTATAAAATCATATGGGACAAACTATATAACATCAGAAATCATGAAAGTGTCACAATCTGGTATATTTTCACATCACTGGATGAGGAAGCAGTCATGTGTCATCTGTCTATATCTGGGGATTTTACAATTTAAATATGGCTTTTTTATTGCCTGCATGCTGTTGCAATATAGGCAATGTTTGTGCCACCACTGAATCCTTGATTTGCAAAGATCTAGTTGCACAAATTCACAACAGAATCCACACTCAGCTGTTTTAATTGATTTGTTTGTGATTACATATTTTAATTAAAGTGTTTATGGATTATTTTCTTCTTATTTCTGTGTGTGTGTGTGTGTGTGTGTGTGTGTGTGTGTGTGTGTGTGTGTGTGTGTGTGTGTGTGTGTGTGTGTGTGTGTGTGTGTGTGTGTGTGTGTGTGTGTGTGTGTGTGTGTGTGTGTGTGTGTGTGTGTGTGTGTGTGTGTGTGTGTGTCAGCCACCCCCAGCCACACAGCTGCAGTCATTGCAGCCATCATCCTCCTCCTCCTCCTGGCTGTAGCTGCTGTTGTGTACTCCAGGTGTCACCTCAGCATCAAACTCTGGTACAGGAACTCATACGGAGACTATGAACTCAATGGTGAGACTTCTGTTAAAGTGATAGAAAATGACGTATCTGCTCATGTGGAAGACTGTTGAAGCCTCTGTTGTGTCTGCACCTTCTTGTCTTCAGATGGGAAACTATATGATGCCTACATCTCCTATGTGAACAATGACTACGACAGGAAGTTTGTCAACTTTATTCTGAAACCTCACCTGGAGAATAAAAGTTCTTACAAGTTGCACCTCAATGAAAATGATATCCTGCCTGGAGCAGGTAAGATTCCATTCCTGTTTTGTAGTCGTACTACTGTAATGCTGTTTTTATAATCACACTTCTGTCTAACTTGTTTACGTTGTAATATATGAGATTACTGCTATATAATTGACAGATTCTACAGTCATGCTTTTTCCTTGTTATGGTAAAGTGGCTACAACAACGACAACAATACTTTGCGTTTCCAGAACCGTCTGCAGAGCTGCTAATGAACATGAGTCGCTCTCGGCGTCTCATCGTGTTGCTCTCCCATGCTTACCTCGGCCAGGACTGGTGCTCCAACAACTTCAGGTCAGACTTTCTCAGTTTTAATTTAGAAATAAACTAAGGAACCAGCAGTGTATTACTGCCACCATGACAAAATCAACTCACTTTCTTGTTAAAATTTGAACAGTTTCTTATTAATATTGTTTGTGTTTTTCTGAAATATTTTGTCATCATTACTGAGTAACAGATTATTGTTTTTATTTATTTATTTTTACAAATGACTTTTTACACCTAGTAGTAGCAGTAGTAGCACCTATTAATAACAAGAAAAGTGTGCCATCAACAATGAAAATGGCTCTAGCAAGTTTAAAAAAGGAACTAAGGCATCTCTTCTGGTGTAAAATAAATGAATAAAAAGCCTTAATTCACTGGCTAGTTCATACAGAACATTAGGAAATGACATGTTCAAAATGAAATGGGCTTGAAACTGTGCAATTATTTCTATGTTTGTGTCAATGTGGCAGCGATACTCCTGCCACAATAGTTGTTGTTTTAAATTGGTATTTTCCTTCTTTTTCACTTTTCTTTCTTTCACTATAACATTTGCCGTACTGTATAAAATTAGATCAGTATCAGTACAGTGCCATTAGAGGTCAGTGTTTCTGTCACATCGTGTAGTGTGTGTGTTTGTGTCACAACCAGCTGTGTGTTCTCAGGCAGGGCCTTCTGCACTTGTTGGAGGTGTGTCAGCGGCCCATCCTCATCATGTTGGACGGGCAGTTTAAACACATGAGTCCTGACATCAAGCAGCAGCTCAGTGAGCACCAGCACTGCCTCACCATACTCACCTGGAGGCACAACTCTGTGGTAAGTTCCACAGGAATCCTCATGTGTGAGCAAAATCTCTCAGAGCATACTAAAATACACAACAAGATAAATAATGTTCCAGCTACCCCGCATGGAAAGAATGTATTAGTTTGTAAATAGGGGTAAAGTATATGTGCAATTCATCTTGTTTTTCTCTATATACTGGAAACCTTATGTTACAGAAAAATGATCATGTGAGTGTAGTCCACAGTCCCTTTTTTATGTATTTGTTCATACACTATAAGCAACAACTAGAGTTTATGTTTTAGATATATGACATATTATCAGATAGGATTTTCTGCTAAACACTCAAAAACACACATGATCTGCTTGACCATTGCAGTGTGGGAGTGGTTTGATCAGATTAAATTGATCATATTGTTAAATCCCTATAGGTGTTTCAAAGTTGTATGTGACCGTTTTTATTTATCATTTATTGTATGTACTGTATGTATTTACTGAATTGGGATCGATCAACATATCAGCATCAATGCAAATGTGGCAGAATATAGCACTGCTGAATTTCATCCATATCATCACAGCCCAGTATAAACCAGTGAGAGCAGCACAGGCAGTCGCTGCCAGTGAAACAAGCTAAACTGATACAATTTCAGCAGAAAATGTTGAATTCAAGCAGGACCACACAGCTCATAGTAAGAAGTTGATTAAGTCAAATGTGTTTCAGTGTTTAAAACACAAAACGTCAGTTAGAGCAAATTAAAATATTTATAGCAGTGTAAATTATTCTCCTGCAGTCGGATTATGAAGATCAAAGAAATGTAAGTAGAAACGTAGGCTGCACTTCAGTTAAAGAATAATTCATGTGTCAGTTTCACTTGTGTCATGTTTGGTGTTCTCAGACTCCGTCCTCAGTCTTCTGGAAGGAGCTGGCCTTGGCGATGCCTCGCAAGGTCGTCTTCCACAGTGAGTCTGCAGGCGACCCCCAGACTGTGCTGCAGGACGACAAAGACCCCATGCTGACGCTTGACCCTGACTACCTGGACTGCCGCCAAGACACAGACCCTGCTGGAGACCTGGGTAAGAGCGGCGGTCGGCAGAGTAGCAAATGTTAGGTGCTCTTCACACCAGCATAAATACTGCATGCATTTGAATCAATAGAAGATTAGAGATTAGATATGACTTTATTGATTCCTTTGGGAGGTTATAAAATACCAACACCAACATAGAGAAAATAAATAAATAACAATAAAAATGAAAGTAAATGCCTATACACACCTTTGGTATTGCTACATGTTTTTTGTAAAGTGCACATGATATGAGGTAGGTGAGTAGATAATTGCATACAGAATTATTTGAAAAATAGATATAAATTACCCATGATTACCAGTTCTGTATACATTATTACACATAAATATCTAAATATAAATATATGAAGAGTATAATACAAGTATAATAAATATAAGCCTCAAGTTAAAATGAAATTAATTTAAGAAATGAAATAAGAAAGTTTATTGTGTTTACACAGCAAAATTAACAATAAGAGAAGCATCTGATGCTAACTGTGATTTTAATATCTATATATATATTTTAACCAAACAGCCCAAATCAGGATTAAATCTAAAATTTAAATGAAATGTTTAACTGTTAATAGATTTCAAACATGCATAATGAAAAGACAATGATACAACATTAATATGCTGAAAAGAGAAAAGAAAATTCATTTTTTAAATGATCTCAGATGCATGTTTCACCTCCAGTCTCTCTGTTGCAGGTGTACGTCTCCCTGTGTACAAGGCTCTGGCCTGCACGGCTCCCGTCCTCCCTGCTGCTCCCAACACAGCGATGGATCCCAGGTCCTCGGAAATCGACGTGTCTGATCTGGGATCACGCAACTATGGAGCCCGCTCAGATTTTTACTGCCTGGTCACTGAGGACATTTGATCTAATCTCCCCTCACCACGCTGCTTATTTCCGAAAATAACTATGGGAATAAAACAGACTTATATCTACACAAGCGTAACTCAAGCCACATCACTTGCACACTTTGTAGAACATAATGCACAAATAAATAAAGTGATTTCTAGTTGTAAATCTGTATCTCTAAATCATAAAACACAATGCACAAATAAATGTTGTGATTTATATCTGTAAATCTGTATTTATATCTTGTATATCATCATTTTTACGTCAACTCAGTATTTTTAAATGAAAATTTTCTATGTGACTCTCTACCTATTTGTAATGCTTTTGAGACTGTGCTCATCTATCACACAGTGCAGGTGAATGTATTGTTCATCACTACACACTATAGTAAATAGACTTCCAGCAGCTTGTTAGAGCAGAACCTCCACTACTTGCCCCTTTTTGAGAGAAATGAGGTCAGTTCAAG
Organism: Lepturacanthus savala; assembly: GCA_030544235.1. NCBI lineage: Eukaryota > Metazoa > Chordata > Actinopteri > Scombriformes > Trichiuridae > Lepturacanthus > Lepturacanthus savala. The sequence continues at coordinate 13,997,513 of CM060465.1, read as the reverse complement.
GGATATGGAGCTTGATATCTGCACCGTGAAGCTATCAAGTCTATCTGGTGTATCTGGCATCTTACTGTGTTACTCACCTGCAGCCCCAATATGAATCTGCAGCTTTCAAAGTTGCTTTTGATTTTGTGACAAAGACCATCTCTGCTTTGAGGGGAAAACCATGGAAACCACAATACAGGCTGTTGGAGAAATATCTGCAACATTTAAGTCATAATTCATGTTTATTGGAATAATGTCAGTGCAATTAGACATTTTTTTTCCCCAGATATCTCTGCTGTTCCCAGAATAAAAAAAACATTCTGCTTTCAGTTCAAGCTTAGTCTGAGCTTTTTCACATAAACACTTTTGAATGAGGCTCTGGTGGTCACACTGAATAAGAATATCTTCTTCTTTTCAGATCCCTGCCCCCTGCAGTTTCTACACAGCATTTGAGAACCTGTTGCTCTCTGAGGGAAGCAGCAAGGCAGCCCGGATAAAAGAAAAAGCCGAGAGGTACCCAGAGTTTGCTACTGGGAGGGTGAAGGGAGGCTGTTCAGGTTTTGAAGTCACTTGTTTGCCAATTTCCTTACATGCATCATCTGTAATACTTTACATTTACTCCCTGTGCATTACTCTGTTATATCCTTTAACATGTTTGTATTTAGCAAGGAAAGGCTGAAAATAATGGTAGTGATACAAGAAACATAAATTCTGTATTTCACTTTACACAATAATGTTTTTTTTAGCTTGATACATACGCAAAAAAAAAAAAAAACGTCTTTATTGTTTATTTTATTCATATGTACTACTATTTATAATTTTAGACAACAAAATAAACAAAAATATGGCTCACATTAATTAAGTCACATTATACAGCCTGTGCAGAAACACATAAAATAACAGTTCCTTCAAAGTAGTGGGAAAAAAGTTTCATATGTGCACAAATGATTTAAAAAACAAATATATAACATATTGTACATTCTATATTTAACATAGCAACATGCAGCGCCTGCGCCACAGAGTGTAGAGACCATAATGAAACTGTTCATAAAATAGATTCAATGGAGTTGTTTGTGTAGGAGTGATCTACAGTATCATAGAACCGCAGGCAGGCCTTGTAGCGCAGCAGCTTCTCTGTGAGAGGGCTGATGGTCAGTGCTTTGCCCTGCACGCTCAGGTCCATGTACCTGGATCATATGGATGACAAGAAAACACAATTGCAGCCATGCTACACAAGTTCAGAGCGCAGAATATCAAACAAATCACAATATAAAAGATAAATACAACTAAAAGAGGTAATTTCTGGAGAAATTGTGTGTGCGAGCTGCAAAAAGCTTAGTTGTGCTAATTTTTGTTAATTTTTTTTCACCTTTTTTATATTTGTTGGTTGAATTGCTTATAATATTTGAATGTTGTTTTGCAAAGTGACCTTGGGTAATATAAAAGACAGCCTGAATGTAAATGTATATTATATTAAATCTGCTGAGTACTGGATTTGAACTTATAACCTTTGGATCTAAATATGGCACAGTAATGGCAACACACTTCAATCACTTTACTGTCAAAAACGCTTAACAAAAGTTGAATGTTTTTAACATGCATATAAATCTAATATTTAAATAATATTGAAGAGACCTGGAGTTGCATTGATTGATAATACATTATAAACACGCATGTTTTTCCAGTGCAAAATGTGCACAAAGTGTGTGAAATAAAGAAAAAAGAAACACAAACATCATTAAAGGAGAAGAGAAATTACATATAAGAGAAATAATTTAACAAAAGGCAGCAATCGGAAATGTTTTGACCTTCACTTAAAAAACTGAGAGCAGCAGCACATCTGCATTTTTCTATCAGCTTGTTCCAGACTTGTGAAGCATAAAAACTGAATGCTTGCGTTTCTATGTTTTCCAGAGGTTTTATAATGCAGCATCAGATCTTACATATTTTGGCCCTAAACGATTCAGAGCTTTATAGACCAACAGCAGTATTTTAATGTCAGACAGGAAGCCAGTGTAGCAACCTCAGAACTAAGGAGATATGGTAATAAGATGTAATACTCTACCTGTCAGAAATACGCCAAAACACAAAGGTATTTATAGCCATCAGTGTGGCCAGGAGGAAGAAGAATCTCTCCAGATTCCCATCATGCAGTATGTTGGGGTAGAAGTTACCTGGAATTAAGCAACACCGTGGTCACATCATTGTTGACAGTGTCATTCCAATGAAAATAAATGAAAATCACAATCCACTGTCACATACATTTGTTTCTAGAATAATTAGTTTTTACCTCCTGATGTAAAGTACACCAGCTGAATGATCAAGGCTCCTAGAAAGCAGCCGCCTCCGTAGGATAGAGTGAGGAAGTGCAGGGAGATTCCTCTGATGTGGCTTGGTGTCAGCTGGAAGGATATGAGGGAGCCTGCCATGGAGGGAGAGACAGCAGAAATCTTTGATCATCTTTTTCTCTGTTGCTTTTTTTCGGACTTACAAGGGCCCCTGACCAGCTTACTGACAAGTCAGGTTGTTTCGGGAATAACCTAGATGCCTCGATTGACCTGCAAATCATCTAATCTGCTCACTGCTCTGCCTCACTCACACGCAGGGGTCACGAGCGCCTCCGCGAGACCCAGCAGGATGTACTGGGGAGCCAGCTGGAAACACGGCATGGATGACACTTGCAGGACCTTCCCAGAGAGAGTCTGCTCCACCAGCGGGTAAGTCTTCCTCTGCAGCTCAGATAAAGCTGCCACCAGGACCGATAGAGCTGCACATGCATGGCCCAGAGCTGTAAGGGGAGGATGGACAGGGCGGGGTGATGTGAGACGGGGGCTACAGAATGGGGGGGAGTTGTGAGAAAGTAATGAAGGGGGAAGAGGGAGGACGGGAAAGGTGGAAGAGTGAGAAAGACAGTGATATTTAGGTGAAGGCATTAAAAGGATGTGTGCATTACTGATGCAGGTCAACCCTTGGGGGTCAAAAGATTTAAAATCTTGAATTCAAGTAGCAACATTTAGGCCTATTTGTACTGATCATACACAGTGTTCAGTGTTTGATTTAACACAGCTGAAGGGAGAAAACCTTAGCTGGGTCTAATATAGTCACCTTAAAGACAATTGAAACATAAAATTTAAATAAATAAAAATCTGGAAAATGCGCAGCAAGTTTTGCAGAGGAAGATTCTGTTTAAGAAAGATGATGCGAATTGACAGACGCTCAAGAAGTTATTGAGAAACATGGACACTTTGCCAGGGATTCATCACACTAAATGAGAGAGGCAATTTTTCAAGATGTGAAGAATGTGGTGAGTTTATGTGTTTCTTTCATTTCTCTTGAATATGGCTAATTGTAAGTTATGTGTGTCTTACTCACTCATGTTTTTTGATGTGCCCAACGTATTGTTTTTCAAAACATTGAAGCCTGATGTTTATTAATATGTTTAATATGTATATTATACTTTTAAATATGGAATTGTTTAGAATAATTTTTTGTGGATACATATTTTTGAACCTCTTTTTCTTTATTAAACACAGACACTGAGAGAGAGAGAGAGAGAGAGAGAGAGACAGAGACAAAGAGAGAGAGGTTCGATGATGAGGTTTGTTCTAGATTTCAACAGACCTCATGTAAATCAGACCCCATGTATGGAAATGGAAATACTCACTGATGACTTTTACAGGTGCCAGAGGAGTTTTTTCCTTGGCCAGGTAGCAGGTCGTCACTAACTCAATGACTGGAGCCAGCAGCAGCAGAGGCAGGATGCTGATCACATTCATGGCACCGATCGGCAACAGGAGGTCGTTCAGGTGAAGGTTTGAGTTCATTGTCTGTAAGTAGTAACCTGAAGGAATCTGTAGGAAACACATGATAAAACACAGGGATGATCCTCCTTTCATTCTTTAAGACAGTTGTTATATTCCCAGTGAGCTAACTACCTGTGTGATGCAGGCTCTGTACAGTAGCTGAAGCCCATAAAGAGGGAAGAGCTTGGCCAGGACTTTGACGTTCTCTACGTGTGTCTCACTGTAACGGCCTCCGTTGTTCTCCTTGGCCCGGTCCAGCCAAGACGCCACATCTCCACTCAGGTGGCGATAGTGAAGGCAACACATCTTGATGGAGTTTAGGAAAACTCCCAGTGTGGTCAGTAAAGATCCCCCTGGAATAAAATCAAGGAGAAATCTTCATTGTGTGTGATCTAAAACAAGTTTAGTGTATGCATATGGAATATTTGAGTACAAACAGGTACTGTTGTTACTATATATATATATATATATATATATATATATATATATATATATATATATATATATATATATATATATATATATATATATATATATATATATATATATATATATATATATATATATATATCTTTTCTCCCTGTTTTTTTTTTTTTACCTTTCTTTGGTTTAAAGGTGAGTTTGTTTCTCATCATGTGTATGGCAATGAGTGCCAGCAGCACAGAGGTGAAAGGGATAAGGAAACCCAGATTTTTGCCCACGGACTGCTGGATGTAAGCAATACCCAGAAACACCACAGTGGAATTGAGGTTGACCAACCAGTAGAACCTGAATACAATGATAACAAAATGGCAAAAAAAAAAATCAGAAAAAAAAATGGAAATAAGCTAAATCATCTGCCAATGGAATAAGATAATTCTACTCAATATTGGACTAATTGCACCAAAGACAAGATATTTTTATCTAATAAGACTTAATTTTGTAGTAGTGCATTTTCATTCGATGTTGAAAACCCCAAGAACATACCTTATAATAAATAAATAAAAATAAAATAAAAATCAGACTCATAGTCTCAAGGCAATAATACATTGTAATGTTTCATAGTTTTAACTCTACACCAACCTCTAGCGTTTCTAATGGTCATAGTTGTTGATGTTTTTTTTGTTGTTTTTTTTTAAAAACTAGCACCATGAAGCATTAATTGCTTGATGATGATAAAACTTGTAATCCGGTGTGATTATTAGTGATCTAACTGAATGACTGCATACCAAGACAACGGCACCCACCAGTTGAAGAAGGACAGGAGCTGGTGCTGGTTGTAGCCCTGCAGGCTGTACGCTCCCATGGGACAAAGAATGGCCCGGATGCCACCGATGCCCAGCGCAGCCGCCAGGAGGCCGATATAAAACAGGATCTGCTGCTCCCGAGGTTCCAGCTGGTGGGTCATGTGATGAGTGTCAATGTAGAAATCTTCAAAAGGGAAAGCCACCACAGGCAGCATGGCTGTGCCTATAGGACGTAAAATGACAGGTAAAGGCCGTGCCACTTGATTTCAGCATGATTTCAAATACAAGCGTGACTTTACAGGGGCATGACTGGGCAACTAAAGAAAATGACTAACACTCTAGAAATGATCTCACGCTAAAGGTTAAATTTGATGAGCACGGTTTGATAAGAGGTGAAACTGGAAGCTGCAATGTCAGCAGTCAGTGATTTATAATGCTCATAGTTCACTGGATTTTGCATTTACCATGTATTTTTGTATTTAAAACATACAGATTTTGAGATTTCCAGGTTTAAAAAATTACACCTAGAACAATTCAACTAATGTTATTTTTTGTTTTTCTTTAAACATGTATACATACATACAATACCATTCAAAAGTTTGGGGTCATCCAGACAATTTTGTGTTTTTCATGAAATGTCAAACTTATATTTACCACCATGAGCTGTAAAATGAAAAGAAAATGTTACTACAGCAGCCTTCTGATGCAATGAGTAAACACATTACACCATTAAAACACCGGAGTGATAGTTGCTGGAAATGGGCTTCTGTACACCTATGTAGATATTGCACCAAAAACCAGACATTTGCAGCTAAAATAGTCACATTAGCATAGAGTGTTTTTATGATTAGTTTAAAGTAATATTCATTGAAAAAAACAGTGCTTTTCTTTCAAAAATAAGGAAATTCTAAGTGACCCCAAACTTTTGATCAGTAGTGTAGATTCTTTATTGTCCTTGCCTATTTCTATACAATGAAATACAGTTTGGCAGCAATACTTCATTCTATTACCTGAGAAATAGAAAAGATAAATAGCTCAATGTAATGAAAAGACATTCCCACTGAGATATTTCTTTCATAAAATTCAAAGCAACATCAGTTTATTGCAACTGGCTTCTTTACTGTTTAGCTTTGCTCTAAACAGAAAAATATTAACCAAGATGTTTCCCATCAGAAAGCATGTACATTCATCATTTCCTCTATTGGGGTCTTACCAAAAAAATGGAGGAAAGCACATAAGTAGAGCACCTTGGTCCTTCCTAAGCAGGTTTCCGCAAACCACCCGACCAGAACAGGGGTCAGGGTGCTGGCTCCAATGAAGCACAGGTTGACTGTAGCAGCCAGGTAGTTGTCGTAGCCCAGCTTCACTGTGCAGAAGAGAATCGTGTTGCATACGATGCCAAAGAAGGTGAACCTCTCACACAGCTCCACCAGCAGCACACAAACGATGACCTGGAGCTTCTTGCGGGACTTCCGTGCTGGTCCTGGGTCTGGACGAGGCGCCTGGGACAGCCGGCGCAGGTGGTTCCTGCCATTGGGCAGCCTCTGGAGGTCTCCTGCCACCATCCCACCCACTGCTGGGTGCTCCTCGGGTGACTGGGTGTAGTAAACACAGAGAGTGAATGGTGAGTCCTCTCCTACCCGGCAGAGGCCACGGCTGGAATCCAGCACCCTGATGTGACTCTGGAGCCGGACTGGACTCACCAAGGACCAGACACGCCTACAGTACGTGCATTCTGCACGTGCTGGTGACTGATTGTCCTCCTGAGTCATGATCTTACTCAGAACTGTAGACACCTTACAGAGATCTGACACATTATGTCGAATGATTTCCCAGGAGGAGTGATGCACGGAAGTATTTCGAGAGCATCCTAGATATATTTATATGATTACCAACAAGATATTGTTTCAGTAATGGATTTTAAAAGTATTATTGTACATTTTTCCTACTTCTTTTTTCATTTTGACTTAAAAAATTGTATTAAACACAGACTAAATGTCGGCAATGTAGATAATCATAGAAGAAAACATAATCTAGCCTATAGCTCAAGAATACACAGTGCTGTGCAATGGGCATCGACATTAAAATTCATAAAACAAACAAAACATTAATTTAGTGCTGCAGGCTTTACAAACACACACAAAATACCACAGTGCTTTGTGACAGCAGCCCGCCGGTGTACCAGCTCATTTTGGCGCGCCTGTGGAAATTAGACTGATAATGTTAAGTGGGAGTGAGACAAAGTGCACGGAGCAGGTTAACATCAACTGGATCAGAGCTGCTGCACAACAACCGCCCCACGATGAAGTAAATCTCTTCATCTACACAACAAGTCTTATAGTTTCACAGCCGATGTTGATGTTGAGATGTTGATGATGTTGCTTTTGAATCGTAACAAGATTGTTTTCTGTAGGCCTGTTTTATGGAATTGTTTCAAATGTTCAGAAAGTGAATATTTGAGTAGAAAGTACAAGAAATATTCCTCATTATTGGGGAAAAGTTGTATATAAGCTGAAAATGAAAGAGAGCTTTATAGTCATCCAGTATGGAAATGACACTAAAAAAACTAAACATTCAAGTTAAACATACAGTATAAAAGTGACAAAAAGTGGTGAACGTATGGTGAAAGTGCAATTAAATAATGAAGCAGGTCAATTAGTTTAAAATAGGTCCTGTATTTACCCACCTGAATAAAAAATTGCACTTAAATGTCCTACAGCCAACGTCTTGCTGCCAAAATATGACACTTTCTTGTCGATGACTGTAGTAAGTAATGTGAAAATATAAAGAGAAATATAAAGAGCAAAAGAAACTGAAATAATGGACTATGAATATACTGGTTATAACCTATCAGATGGGCTTTTTGCAAACAAGTTTTATACATTTTTATTATTGATATTATGTAAAATAGTTCATTTTTTATGTTTTAAGTTTTAAGCCAAGTTGCTGAAACATAAACCTAAACAATTAGATCATGGTGTATAACCTATTTTTTTTCAAATGGATTTCATCAAATTCAAAATAATCAAAATAAAGTATCATTCAGGGACTGGTATTTGTATTATGTCAAAACATTTTTAAAGTACCCAGTCCTAAGAATGATAGACAGTTGTTTTTGGTTATTTAATGGTCAGATATGACAGAAAAATGCATCGACTTCTGATAAACAAGGCAACAAAACTGATTGCCTTTACTGTATGGAAGGCAATAAGGTGGGGACTAATCGTGTTTATTGCTATGAGTAATCACCTCAAAACATATAGCTCATAACCCTAATTCCCAAAAGCCTATTCTGAGCCAAGAAAAAGGATGTCGGTAAGTGTTGAATCACACTTCTCACAGTTCCTATACGTTTTCTTGAAGGCAATGTGACTGAGTAAGATCCTCGGCCTTATTCCAGTTGATGCCACACCCCCCACACCAGAACAAAAATCTGAAACTGAAAAAATATTAAAATATGATCTATACAAAAAATATGATTTCCAATCATAAATATTAATAAAATAAAATCTACAAATGAAAAAAATAATACTCTGGACTCAGACTCCAAACCACATTTTGGACATTTTTGGACTTGAGAATGAGAAGAAAACTACAACTAAATGTGATTTTGATCAGATTCTTATGGACTGATGATACATCATTTTGAATTTATATTTCTCATATCTTTTGAAAAATGTTTTTAATTGAGAATTGCAGTGAAAGTAGTAGCCTATATCATGACAATTACATATACATGTACAAATACATACATTAATACTGAAGCATCAGAGTGTAAGTAGCATGTTACTGTTATAGCTGCTGGAGGCTCCACTAGAATGAACTACTTTATAAACAGCTAGTTTAGTCCAGTAGTCCCCAAACCAGGGGTCAGGCCAAAAGGTGCTGAATGATCCATGAGACAATTTCAGTTTATGAACTTTTTCCCTTTAATCTTAGATTAATTTGATTAATCTTTGATTTGATTGATTCACTTTTCTTTAATTATATGCTCACCACAGCACTCTGGACTAAACAGAGACAATAGCACGTTTCATGAAACATGTCATGAAACGTGCTATTGTGAAGCAGCTGGTTCCAAACCTCAGAGATAAAGGTTTAGTTATAGTGAGTGATATAATTAATGCTACACAACAGAAGTCAATAACTGACTGTTGATGTTTATTGTAGTTTTTAGTTTTTATGGCGGTGAATTTGATTAAAAATGTGAGTTTTCCATAGTTTTTTTCCTTATTTGTTCTGTTTTATTATTATAACTGGTCTACTAACCGCTTATTAGACCTCGTGAGCTACACTCCACACCAGTAGGTGGCGGTAATGCAGTTCATTGCAAGAAGAAGAAAAAAACACGTTAACGCTTCACACTGGCGTCACCATAGTTACAGACGGCGTCTGGTCGTAAAGCGTGGGGGCGTGGCGTATCGTGGGGAAAACAAGTAGTTTGTAAATCAGTTCACGCGTTGGAGAAGAAACAACAGAGACAAAACGGTAATAAATATTTATCACAGTTAGTTATAGCACTGCACACTGATTGGGTGGCGTTAGCATTACAGTTAGCGTTAGCATTAACCGTTCGGTAGCGCGATGGAAAATATGTACATTGATGCCAAGTTAGCTGACTAGCTGCTAGCATTAGCTCTCTATGCTAAGGGTACTACTACTTTGCTACTTTAGCTACCTCATTAAAATAGTGTTCCACTCTAGTTAACACACCAACACAAGTAATGTATTACGTGAACATGTTTGGACTTGGTGTGTTCCATGCAGAGAGCCCGGGGCTCGTCATGTCTGGAGGAAGGATGATGCCGACTTCTCCTGCTTCTGCGTCCAAGGGCTTCAGCTCCACTCCTGTTAAGTGTAGCCGGGGAAAAGACCTCCACTTGTCTAAAGACGTGGACGACGGGATCCTGTCCGACGACGACGACACTTTCTCGCTGCTTTCTCCCATCTACCATGACAGTTTTGAAAGCGATGAAGACCCGGAGCCCAGTCCACCCAACACCCCAAGACTCAGCGTCTCACCAGCCAGGTGCTGCTCAGTCTGTAAAACTACAGATGAAAACAATGCTATTCTTTATCTCTCTTGTCTTGCAAAAACTCTAAGATGTATCACAAGTGTAAACACCCATACAGATAATGTGCGTTTACTGGCATGTATTATTAATGAGTATTGTGTGTATGTGTGTGCATTAAAGTTAAGTGCTAAGCTAAACTCTTTTTTAATGTCAAAATGTATTGATATGGTCAATTTGTTTCTTGTACACTATTATATAGGGCTGCAACTAATAACTATTTGTATAGTCAATCTATTGATCATTGATATGATTAATCGATTAGTTGGTTAATAAAATGGTGTAAAATGTTGATCATTGTTTCCCAAAGGTGAAGGTGCAACCTAAAATGTGTTTTCCTTATACATAAAATAATCAGATTTGAGAAGCTGGAATCAGGGCAGTTGGTCATCTTTATTTTAAAAACGACTGATAGATTAATTGATGATTAAAATAGTTGAATAATGTAATAATCAACAACTAATCGACTAATTGTTGCAGCTATACTACTCTAAGTATTAACTGCAATATACTGCCCAGAGAACATGTTTCAAGGCTCTGGAAGTGTTTTAGGGGATTCTCTTGCCAATTAGATACTGTATCTTTAAATATTTGTTTTATATGTGTAAATATAAAAAACAAACAACAATAGAATGGACAATGGACTATGATTCATACAACAAGCAAGTATAGAAAAGAGTGTCATTTTTGTAATTTTATTTTTTTTGTCTATTTCTAGATGTGAGTTACCAAGAACACCTTCAGAGCAGATGTTGAGTGCAGCTGTGGAGCCTGCAGTGTCACCTTCTCTCAGTGCATGGGAAATGTGGCTGGTGAACAAAGCGAAAGAGGACCGTCTCAAATTTGAGAAGAAATCAGAGGAGGCAAGCCACTGTTTATTTTTTTTATTGTTTGTTATATTCTGGCTTCAGAATCTCTAACTAATATATTTTATTTATTTCCAAAAAGGAGCGCCTACTCAAGGAAAAAAAAGAACAAAAAGAACGGGAGCAGGAACAGAAGAAGATTGTCATGGAGAAGAAGATCAAAGAATGGCTAAAGATGAAAGGCGAGCAGGTAGAAAACTGCTTCATTAACCTCAGTAAATCACACAAAGCGTCTTAGCAGATTCACAAGTATACAGTAATGCTGCAGTTATCCACTCTTGTCAATCCTGTGGTGTGTTGTTTTATCCTGTAATCCAAGGAGAAGCAGGAGCAACTTTTAAAACTGAACAAAAAAGTGAAGGAGACGCAGAAACAGCAGGAACAACGGAGAGAGATTGAACAGAAATCTCAGCAGAAATATAAAGACTGGCTGCAGAAGAAGAACCAAGAAAAAACAGACAAAGAAAAGAAGGATAAAGTAATGTGACATAATTTGACAATTACCGTGCATCTTATAAAGGTTAATGTGTTAAATATTATGATAGTCCCATTATAATGAGAGAAAACTAATTCTGTGAGATCTTATTATCTGTTGACAGGAGGAAGCAACCCTGAAGGAGGAGCAGGAGAGAGAGCGCAGCAAGAGGGCAGAGGAGAAGTTTAAGGAATGGCTGACAAGAGCCAATGAAAAAAGAAAAGCAAGTCCCAAATCACCTTGCTACCCAACAAGTAAGGACATTTCTGTAGTCTGAGATTATTAAACCTGATTTATAATGTTCGGATAATGTTCCATGTTATATAAGAATAGTAGCAACATATATCTATTCCATTTCAGAGTGCTTTAGTTGTGATTGTAAATTCATTGACCTTATATTGGTTTAATGTCCTCTAGGACCCTATGACAAATCCTATCCATCACCCAGCTTCTACAATCCGATCCCATGGAAGCCGATCCACGTCCCTCCCCCTGAAGCGTCACCGAATATGAAAACCGCCAAGAAGCCTCAGAAACCAAGAAGGAGCCAACAAAGCTCCAGCACAGATTTTAGACTCAGAAACGCAGTGAGCACAGCGCAGCCACTGTTGAGGAGATGACACGACAGAACCCACATTTATGAATGTGATACCGTAGCTTAGTAACGGCTCAAATGTGAAGCCATCCTGACTCATCTACACCACCACAGCTCCCGGACACAGACTCTGCTGAATCACAGAAGCATTAATTGTTAAGATTTTGATTTGCACGCTGGAGCAGATTTGTACTGATGCCCTCAGTTTTAATGTATGAATGTTCAGGTTTTTAGAATGTTTACATGTGTTTGACAATTCTGTTTGCATACCATACCCACATATAGCATAGATATTGTCATGTCTAAAAGCGGGGGTCCCTCATTTTATATTTGTAAACTGAATCAATATTGTAATGATGAATAGAGTATTATCAGTTCTTTTATGCACTTGTCACTGTCTCATTATTATTAATCCTATTATTTCACTCCATTTATTAAGGCACAGCCGCACGACATAAAGAAGGTAACTACAGCCAAAGATAGACCCGGCTTGGTCAAGTGCCCCACACACACGCACACACACGCACATACACACATTGTTCCGTGTCCAGCTGTGCCTTGTTCTTCTGTGGGCTGAGATGACGACAGAAACAAGCAAGGGGGTGGAGAGAGAGTGAGTGAGTGAGAGAGAGAGAACAGAACTGAATCAGAGTGGGAGCAGTATGCTCATTCTGTCTTTAACATCTCACTGTGATGCCAATTTATGAAGCCTGAGGTAAAACGATTTTAGTTACACTTTGTTTAACGTGTCTTCGCCTTCATGTTTTTGCCTTTTGTCTTTGGTCTTTTATGTGTTCACCACTTGACCCCTCTCTGCTGTTGACGGCTGAGGAATGTGTGAGTAGACAGCAGTCAGTATGAGGGGGGCTGATAATGAGTGTTATTATGTAGAGCATTTGGGACAGCTGCTAAGACGTGTTTACGTTCTGTCATGAGTAGTTAAACTGCAACAGGAGGAGTGGTTTTAGCGGTTTGCCTGAAGATATTTGCACAGTGAGCCTTATAAGCAAAACCTGTCTTCGTATGGTGACTCTCTGTGTACCTTAAGTTGAGAGAATATGGTAAGTATCATTAACCACTTACTCATAAGACAAACAATAGCTCAAGTTGTTGCTGGACCTTTTGGTAATGAATTTCAGATTAATGAGTTTTATTTCTGTCTCTTGCCATCACTTCCCATAGCCTGAATAGAAAATCCACATCCCAAGATGCAGTGGTGTAGGTGGGCCGGCGGTTGGAGATCACACTTACCGAGACAGGTAAGAGGCGTGTCTTATATCGTCTTAGAATGAAAGTTGACCGGGGTAGAAGTGTAGAGGGCGGTCTAAAGGGCAGAAGTACAGATTAGACTTGTGTTAAAGACGTCAAAAATATGCCTGGTAGTGTAACGTAGACATGGAAACGAGGACAAGGTGAAGAAACAGGCTCTGGATGTTGACTTTACATGTTGTCCTGGAGGAAAAAAAAGGAATAGAAATCTTCCACTATGGGATAATTACGTTAATTTTGGAGTTGTGGAGAGACCCTGCACATTACTGGTGGGGTTACAAATGTCAGAAGGAACAAGATCCTGGAATAAAAACAGGATTTAACTTTATGACTATTTCATTATTCCAAGCCTTGTGTGGTTCATGTTTCTTTGAGGTTCCAAAGCTACCAAGAGTGTTTGTTTCTATGTCTGACTGGGAAAAACGTTACCGGCGGATCACACATATTCACCTGGAGCCACATGAAGTGTAATAATACAGCTGGCACAAACCTGATTTGCCAGCCTTTTGGATGAGAAAGACTCTTTCTGTAAATAGTCACAGTTATTGACACAACTTTGAAGGGACCAGTTCTGTTGCATAGAGGCGCCAACGTCTTGGATCTATTGTGTTTTTGTGTGTGTATATGTGTATATATATATATATATTCCTTTCTTCACCATGCAGTCTGCAGGGCCGGAGATTGAGGACTCTTTTGACTTTCTTTTTAAAATCATCCTGGTGGGAGACTCAGATGTGGGGAAGACCTGTGTTGTTCAGAGATTCAAGTCTGGAATATTCATTGAGAAGCAGCAAAACACCATCGGGGTTGACTTCACTGTTCGTACCATGGATATCGATGGCAAGAAGGTGAAGGTAGGTGATATGCGCTGTGTCCTTGTTTCATTCACTTAGAAGTGTTTTGTTTGGTCATAATAGACCATGTGTGATCTGATGATATGGTATAATACACATTAGGAATAATTCAAATAAATAAATAATAAAGTGTTTCATTTATTAACTAACATTGTGAAATGTGTCCGTGTGCTTATTCCTGTCTTAAAGTCAATAATCCTTGTTTCACTTTATCAGTCTTTCAGAGGAGTGGCTGGCTGCTTCTTTCAAATTATATCTGTGTTAGCTTTCTGGGTGTGTTGCCTTTTTTTAAACAGTATAGGTGTCTTATTATGCTAATTGTGTTTTTGTTACCTTAGGATGAGTTTAGGGCCGATCACCTGCAAACACAGTTTGAGAGTATACAGCATATGTCAAAGTGACCTGAAGAAGTATATTCAGCTCACATTCTGTTACTGTTTCATCTATGTTGGATTGATCTGTGCTTTGTGCCTTTTTTTTTCTTGCAGATGCAGGTGTGGGACACTGCAGGACAGGAGCGTTTCCGCACCATCACTCAGAGTTACTACCGCAGTGCCCACGGCGCAATGGTAGCTTATGACATCACACGCCGCCCCACGTTTGAATCTGTCCCGCACTGGATCAGGGAGGTGGAGCAGTTTGGAGCTGCCAGTGTGGTTCTGATACTCATTGGTAAGAGGAATTATAGGTTGATTTTTAACCCTTGATTAGCTCATTGTCTGTATTCAGGACAATAATTCACTAATGATGACTATTAACCCTCTATGGTATTTTATTTATTCATTATTAATGTTATTAAACCCATTTAATGCCTACTACGCAGATACAGTACATCAACAGTTATAATGCAATAAAATTTTCAAAAGAAGTGGGGTCACACATATACAGAATAGGTGAGTTAAGATCATTATTATGTAATTTATTGCATTGTATGTATTTATGGCATTGCTAGCTTAGCATGTTGTTAACCTTTTGTGTTTAGTTATAGGGTTACATTGTCCAAAAGCATATTGTAAAATGCTCTAGAATAATATAGTTATGTTTTCAGATTTCAGGTTTCAGATTCAATCAGTTTGATATATACATCTTTGAATGTTACTTGTAGTAAGATTATTAGCAGTTATGTTGGTGTACACATGATAGTAATACACTTAGTGAATCCTTCCCTCATTAGAATTGACATGTTTTCAAATGTTATTACAGTTGAAACTATTTTTACATCGTATGGTGTTGCCATATGGTAACGAACCCTAAAAACTACAAACATTTTTTTTTATTAAAATGTCTTTTGATTTTGTTTGGTCTATTTTAAGACAACATGTTTTATATCAATTGTCATCAGGCTGTGTACCGTAGAGGGTTAATCCTACTTTTATTGCTCCTCTTCTATTTTCAACACTTCCCACTTTGTTCCATCACTGCAGGTAATAAGTCAGACCTCCACGCTCAGAGGCAGGTTCTGTTCGAGGAGGCGTGCACCCTGGCAGAAAACAACGGCGTGCTGGCTGTTCTCGAGACGTCAGCCAAGGAGGCCCAGAACGTGGAGGCAGCTTTTACCCTCATGGCCCGGGAGCTGCTAGCACGCAATGGTATGACCATTATGGACGAGGCCTCCCAAGATTCAACTCAGTTCACGCTGAGCAACAGCTCACACCCAGTTTCTAGCAGTGATTCTTCAAATAAAAAATGTGGGTGCTGAGGGAATTGAAGCAACAACTCTAAAAGAAAGCTATTTAACCAGGGAAGGTGGTTATTTACATAGGTTTAGTTATTGGAGAAATGTTGTATTGTGTGCGTGTGTGAATATAGGTTTTGTATTTTTTTTTTCATATTTATACCGTCCATAGAGTCAGTGTAACAATGACTAAATGATGACATTGATTCGAGGATTACAAACCACAGCTCTGCTAAAGGTCTCTGTACCAAGACTACAGAATACAGAATGTTTTCACTGGACAAACCATTTGTACGTTACATTTGTTTAATTGTTCTTTCATACAGTATGGCTTATACATTACCAGCGCTCAGATTTTTTATTTCAACTTAAGTCACCTACAAATGATACCTATGTTACAAACATAAAGAGCAAACATAACGAATGAGCACCATATTTTCTTAAATCTTTTCATTAGTGGTTTCACCCTAACTTAAAATGAATGAAGCTTAAAATAAAAGCAGTAAAAAAACAACAGAAAACAGCAGAACTGGTCTAAACAAGGACCTGGGGGTATATATTTTGAAAAGGCAAGATGACTCCGTTAGGTAGACTGTTGTATTCAAAATAAAGAATAAAATGCACGTTCAGCAGGACAATACGTCATTGTCATAGACCAGCACATCTGATTTTTTTAATGCTTTTTCTGGATCAATGAGGATATTATCCAGCTTAAGGTGCAACATCTGTCAACGCTCATTTATGAATATACAGATACACTGCGAGAGACTGAATGCAGAAAAAAAACGTAACCGTAAATGTAACTCAACAACCAAAACTTCTTACCAAGGGCTAAGAACTCAAAAGGAAAGCTGATGTAGATTATGTCACACAGAAGCAAATAAGGACTGATGGCCAGTCTGTTGAACTTATGTAGGTAAAAACATTACAGTGATGTGTGTTCATGAAGAATTAAAAAAAAAAAACTGCTGTAAAAAAACTATGTGGCACACTACCATGCATGCCCGACTTAAAATGTCAGTAACCAACCTATAATTAGTGATAAAACTGCATATTGTTGCTTTTTTGGAACTGACCCTATGGCACTTTATAACAATCTAAAAGAACTCACTTCACAATATAACCGCTACATCACCCCTGTCATAATCAAGGGCATTCAGGCAGAAAAATTCACTCTCAAAGATTCTGCTACTCAAGTCTGTTAGAGCTGGACAGCTATGAGCGGGATCCCAGGTGCTGGTTCTACTCCAGTGGCCAGCCCTCCTGCTGGAACACCAGCTCCACCGCCTCCTTCACATCCTGCACCACGAAGGACGGCTGCGTGAGGCTGGGGTCGAAGCGGAAGTCCCTGTGGCCGTGGAAGACCCTCTGCTCTGTGACGGTGCTCGTCGTGTCTGAGGGCAGCTCCTGCTCGTCTCTGCTGTACACTCCCGTGCACACCAGGATGGAGCTGCACCCCTCCGGGAGGTCCTCCTCTGCCCCGTATGCACTGGAAGCTCCGCCCAGCTCTGTGGATGTCATTTTAGAAGGGCCGTCAACGGTTTCTGCCAGGGGAGTCGCTCCTCCTCCACTGCTCTTAGCTTGTCTCTGGGCTTTAGTGCGGTGTGAAGACTGGAGGTAGCGGTTGTAGAGGTTGGCGCCATAGATGTCAGCCATGGGGTTATCACTAGAAATATGAGATGAATGTGCAAATAACATGTTAAAAGTAGGTTTAACTTCATCTTGACAAGGCTGGGCAATATGAAAAAAATAATTTTGATAAAAAGGTGTGTATATTTATTGATAATTATCAATGAGTTTCTTTTAAATATTTGGGGGGAATTTTTTGCTTAATGACCTATATTTCCAAATGACTGGCTGTTTGATTCAATGATTGATCCATTATCAAGGGATATATGATGTTAATGAGCCAGGGAAAGAGGGAGCAGCATTAAGTGCATATACACACACACACACACACACACACACACACACACACACACACATATATATATATATATATATATATCACAGGCCAAAACACCTTCTCATTCTCTATTTACATTGTAGATTCTCACTGAAGGCATCAAAACTATGAATAAACACGTGTAGTTATGTACTTAACAAGAAAGGTGAAATAACTGAAAACATGTTTTATATTCTAGTTTCTTCAAAATAGCCACCGTTTGCTCTGATTACTGCTTTGCACACACTTGGCATACTCTTGATGAGCTTCAAGAGGTAGTCACCTGAAATGGTTTTGACTTCATAGGTGTCCCTTATCGGGGTTAATTAGTGGAATTTTTTGCTTCATCAATCACATACATAACTCCACGTGTTCATGTTGATGCCTTCAGTGAGAATCTACAATGTATATAGTCATGATAATAAAGAAAACACATTGAATGAGAAGGTGTGTCCAAACATTTGGCCTGTACTGTGTGTGTTTGTGTGTGTGTATATAGTAATAGTATATGTAGTTAAACATGGTTCTAAACTCACCCTATAGCGTACAGCGTCTTCACAGGCGTCCTCCAGCCAAGACTCTCAGCCTGCTGTCTGATCAGCAGCTCAGCGTAGTTATACGTCACCACGCTGGGTTTACCAATCAGAGCCTCGTACTTCAGATCGTAGCCGGTCACCTTCTTGTACAGGTTCTCTAAACACACCAGGAACATACCGTGTCCAAACCTGCGGAATAGGGACTTTGGGCGTGATAACGTTTCCAAAACAATGTGAGATACAGATAAATGTGATGGGATTTACATATGGCGTAGGTGTACTGTACCTGGGGTTCTTGGCCTCGGCCATCCACAGCAGGTCCATGTTACAGGCCAGCACCGGGATGTGAGGGTACCGCATCGAACTCCAGGGATTGTCCGGGTTCCCGTTGGTTAGCAGGACATCGACAATGAGTTGCAGGTTCGTCTCCCATCTGATTGGCTCTCCGAATAAAATGACAGCTGTGGAAACATCATTATAAGCTGTATATCAAATGTTAAGCATCACATAAGGCTATGGTGTTGACACTGGAAACATACCGTCTATTGGCCGTAAACCTTTGGTGGCTGGAATCTGTAACACATCATGCAGAGGTGGTAAGGTATTACAAGTAAGTAGTGTTAAGAGTATTAAGTATTATTAAGGGTGAGGTAAGGTCATCATATATTTACATTAAAAGTAAAACCTACACTGTCTTTGGGCCTTCGGTTGTGATCCACGACATCAAGAACAGGATACGCCTCTCTGAGCTTATCTATAGTAACGACATCCTGAAAGCCCAGGCTGAAAGTTTAGTGGGTCAAGTCAAACACAGGTGAGCAGGAGATATAAGCCATTAAACATGTGAAGAAAATAGCCTACTTCCAACTAACAAAGATATCACAAATACCAGCTGCTGGCAATCTGTTTCTATAGAACTATAATTACTTTCCTGAAATATTAAGAGGTTTGAATTATCAATTGTTTATCACCTCTATTCTTTTTTCCAGGATAGATTAATCATAGCCTGTTTTTCAGACCTCAGAAGTACTGCCAACATCTGATTTGTTCAGACTAGATTGGTCATATGAGAAAAAACAAAAACATGAGCCTTTTGGGTGAATTAACCAACACAAAATAGAAGAAATCTGTCAAAGTTTATCACTGAGAGGCAGTAAAAGGCAACAAAGGGTTCAAAGATTAACTCCAGATAACAAAGTGGAACATGAACAGAAATACACTGAATAAACAGAGCAGGCACACTTCAAAAAGGTCAACATGCAGCGGGACTGCGCGAGTCAACGGAATAAGAGGATACTTGTGAGCCACCTCCTCAATGGGACCCTGTCCCGAGACCAGCACGCACATTTTATGGAACTGGGTGAACATTCGCAAAGGACTGTGGGACAGCATCACCTGATCCGGAGACACCTGAGAAGGAAAAGAAGAAGAAATAAGACAAAGCAAGCAGAGAACATGCATGATGGTTAAATAATCACTCAGTTTACCTCCACCTCGAGCAGATCTGACAGATGTTCAGCTTTGGTCTGCCTCATACAGTTCCCAGCATTGGTGACAAACACCACAGGCACTTTGTACTTCCCATTGCGGTCCACCAGGTTCCTGAAGCACTGCTTGGCTGCAGGGATGGGTGTCCTGCCCCGCACCAGCACCCCATCAATGTCAAACAGGAACCCGAAGGAGTTGGGGCCCTGAGGAGGAGGGAGCTGGGTCAGAGAGAAGTGGCACATGCAGTGTTAAAACATGAAGTTATTCATTAACTGGCTGTGATTCTACAGTCTGAGAAATCATCAGGATCCGGTGTCTGCAGACACTGGGATCACACTGAGACTTTGTTCCCACACTATATGAGAGACAGACTGTAGTGTTTCTCTGAATTATATAACTCATTGATAAGTGAACCGGCTAAATAAGAATGTAATTACTGTGGTTATAAATGTGTGATGTAGCATAACATGGACATGTGAGGATTGCTTAAAGAAATGTGAACTTACCCTTTAATTCACCTCAACTTATATGTATTCTGCGTATATTTTCCTTAAGACGATTCATCATTTTCGCCTGAGGATTTCCTTTCATTTCAATTAAGTTTTAATCAAGTGTGTGAGTGTGTGTGCTGTTCAGTGTTTCTGTTTCTGCTGTTACAATTCTATAAATCTTTCATGTGAAAGAAAAGGAAGTTATTGCAACAACCGGCAGCTAAAACACAGAAAGGTTCATGTGTTTTCCTTCACTCACGTTTATCTTAATTCAAATAAAGTTGGAATAAAGTATTCACTTACTTGGCTATAATTTCTTGAGTTCGATGGCGAGGTGTTTACTTGTTTTGCTGCTCCCTCACAGCTTGATTTCAGCAGCTGCCAACCAGTTTTCAAAGACCTTAATCTCTGCATTTCTGTGTGTGTGTGTGTGTGTGTGTGTGTGTGCCGGCGGGTAACAGACTAATAAATCACAGCGCTGGACTGACGGGTTCCTGCCTCCTCAACAAATGTAGCGACCGAAAAACAAACAGGTCATGGTATCTCAGAACAGCGGTGGTCGATACTTTCTGTCACTGTCTCTCCGTGGTGTCAGTGAAGCTGCCATCTTTCCGGGCGAATGACAGCGCAGCAAGTTAGAGCAGTCTGCGCATGCGCAGAACAACGAGACCCGGCCAAGCCCCCGTCTTACCGGTTCAATTAAAGGCTGCAGGATTTATGTCGAAATGAAACCGAAGTATCCATTTCTTTACAAACAGAAACTTTACAGCAAAAATAAATATATAAATAAAATCTCATTTTAATTGTGTCGTATGAATACATTTGATAAACAAATATTAAGAGTATTTATACAATAAAACTTCCATCACTATTTTTATTTTGAAATAACCGTGTGTGTGTGCGTGTATATACAGTACAGGCTAAAAGATTGGATGCACCTTCTCATTCAATGTGTTTTCTTTATTTTATTATTTATTATTTTTCTTTATTCCCACACGTGCGCACACACACACACCCACCTTCAAATGGAAACATGTTTGAATTATTTTTTTTTCTTAAGTGTATAATCATTTTCTTTAAAATACAAATACTACATTTATACATCAAACGAGATTTGAAAAAAACTCACAATTAGAAAATAATAAGAATTAGAAAATGAATGCCTTAATGAAGTTCTTTTCCCTCCCAGTCAGCTTTGTTGGATAATTTGGGTTGACATGTTTGTCTTTGTTAGTTGACAAGTATTATGACAGAAATCACCAAAGCTTCCTTTATACACTGCATCTTGTTGCTTGTGTTCCTGAATATTCAACAACAAAGAGGGAGAAGCTTTTGTTGCTTATGTTTGCTTGTTGGCTGTAACAGTTTATACTTAATTATGGCTTATATACAATAGGTTATAGCATATCTAGTGCTGTTCTGTTAATGCATGAGGCATGTTATTTTTGTATTTTTTTTAAAATATGGTTGTGATTTAAAAAAGAAAATACATTTTAACTTTTTTTTATAAATAATTATTAAACTGAGGTAATATATAGATATTAATGCAAAGCTATAGTTAATATTTACTTACTAAGATGATAAACGTGTATACGGTAGGAGCTTTTCAGAAAATGTAATTGTATGAATAGATCTTTAAAAGGTTACTGTAACAAAAAAACTTTATTGGTACACAAGAAGAAATAGGAATAACATTAAGTCCATGTTTCAGTATTAAACACAGATGCACAAACACACATGACTGTGTTAAAGCTCATGAAGATTCACAGCTGTTAAGGCAGATATTACAATATTATCACAATCCATTCGTCAGCTGAATCGCAGCTCATTTTCCAGCCCATATATCTTAGCCTTCAGTGCCATCAGCTCACCCTGAACCTTCTTTGTTCTAGTATTGGTCTGGCGTACTTCATGCAGAATAGCCAGGTCCTGGTTGGGCCCAACACTTAGGGTTACCTGAACACAAAAAAGTACATCTCAGTGGATACATATACACTGTATAAAATGTCAATTCTCTACCATCCGCACTAATGAAGGTTAAGGTGATGGTTGTGATATAATCTCTTATTTTGGATTTCTTTTGCATCACAAGCTGTTGACATAATACATAAAGAAAAAACAATCTGTATTGACTTACTGATAATCTACGGTCTTACCTTGAGAAGCTGTTTTTCTACATCTTTGAGTTTCTGTCTGAGGTGCTTCAGGTCGGTCTTGAAGCCCTCCGCCTCCATGACCCTCCTCTTCTCCAATGCCTCATATCGCTGAGTCATTAACTGAAGGCGCTTGGCCATTTTGTCTGAACGCTCCTGCACACAAAGAATCGGTAATTGTAAAATATTAATAATGAGAAACTCAGGGAGATCAAGCGAATTTTTTTACAGAGAGAAGAATCAATCAAACAAGCGCACCTTGAATATTTCCCTGCCCACGTCTCCCTCCTCTCTGATTTGGGACAGTTCCGTCTCCAGAGTTATACACTGCTCCCTGTACATTTCAGCCAGACGGTGGGTTTGCTTCAGATCTTCTTGCATTGCCTGATGAGATAGTTAAAGAAGAACAAAAGAAAGAGAGAACTTTGATTTTATTAATTCGGGGCAAAGGTTACATTACCTACAGCTTAGCAGGAAATATTTCTTAAGGTGTATGTATAATTATCATATACAGATTACCTTCAGCTCTTCCTTGTGTCTCTGATGTGACTCTGGTGGAGTCCGAGGGAGCAGCAGAGCTGTGCTGCTGCTGGGCTGCCGTGTTCGCCCCAGTTCGGGACCAGCAGACCCAGACCTCCTCAGACGGGTGTGACATGAGTCCAGCTCTCGTAGCAGCCGGTCCTTCTCCACCATCCAGCTCTTCTCATGAGCCCGTGTGTCAAACTTTAGCTGTAAGAAATCTCTGGTGCTTTCATACAACAGGTTCTGGGTTCGCTGGAGCCTGAGAGGGAGACAGAGGGTGTACAGTACACTGGACTGGACTGGACTGGACTAAAAACCACTGACGCCCTCTACAGGCGGGACCAGAGCTGTCTCTATTTTTTGAGGTTGTTGAGGTCCTTCATCTACATCTGCCGGACAATGCTGCGATTTTTATTTAATTTATTTTTATTTTTTTATTTATTTTTAGTCTGTGGTGGCCAAGGCCATCCTCTATCCTGTTATGTGCTGGGGCAGCAGATTAAGGGTGAGGGACACCAACAGACTCGACAAGATCATCTGCAAAGCAGCCACGTTGTTTTTTTGTTTTTTTTTAGTTTTTATTCCGCGTGTGTGTGAATTAAGTACATTTTTTAATTTGTAATTCTTGATATATTTAATCTTTGTAATTTTGTAAATTGTAACTTTATATAATTTTTTACTTATTGTATTTCTGTAAACCGAAGCACTGTGGCTAAATAATTTCCTACAAGGAATAAATCAATTATTTTCAATTTAATTAAATTGAAAGAACACCAGTCGAAAAATACACTCAAGTGTAGGTCATACAGTATTAAACAACTACGATGATGACTAAACAACTTAAAAAAAAACAAAAAAAAAACATCAGACATCATAACATGACAACAGTAGGACTCACTTGTCTGTTAAATCTGTGATGCGCTGCTGGTCTCTCTGCTCTTGTGCCTGTGCTTCCTCTGTTTTAATCTGGCGATCCTCCTGCAGAGACTCCACCTGCTCTTTGGCCAGACGGGTTTGTTCCTCCATCTGAGCCTGCAGGGCCTCCACCTGGGAATTCAGAATATTTACAGTAAAAACTTTGCACCCTCATCTTTAAAACCATAATAGAATTAAGTGGGAAAAGAAAACATGTTTTTGTTTAAAATGTTAAAAACTGCAGTTTCTTTTCATTTCTAAAAAAAAATCCACAATAATTTTTGAGAGAAGAGTCCCTTACCTGCAGTAACAAAGTCTGGTTGTCATTCTTATATTGTTCCAAACTTTCTCCAATTGTCCCATCTGCTATTTTGCCTCTTCTACTACTTTCTACACAGACATAAAATAAAAGTGGCAGAGTGAGAAGATTACAGTTTGGACAATAAGATTTTTGAATTGATAATGTTAAATATGGTGGTGGCACCTGACAAAAATATGTTTTCAAACCTTTCCTGGTTGCAGCAGGTCTCAGTTTTGACGGCCTGAGACTGAGATAGTCCTCAGATGTGGACTCTGGGTTCTTCTGTGTGACAGTGACCTGAAATATAATTATGAGATATAAAATGCTGTGAAAATATAGTCAAACTGGATGTTTGTTTGTTTTAAACGGTGAAACCGTTTGTAAATGTGATATTTCTCATGTTTATGTATTCCAGTTGAGAACATGAAACAGACAAATGTCTAATTTAAATATGTGTGCAAACCACTATGTGAATATTCTATGAAAACACTATCTGTGAGCAGCTGTGAGAACAATATGTTCATGTAGGCAACAAGCCAAAAAACATAAAATTCCAATTTACAGCACAGGCCAAAGCCAGGACACAGCAGATGCACTTATCACCCAAATCAAAGCCAGTAATTACATTGCACTGCAGCGATATGCGATAATCTGAACTAAAAATGTAGGAATTCACATTTTAATGATTGATATTTAGTGAAACGTTCTCACAGCAGATATTTTAACTTGTCATGGCAGGAAATGCACAGTTCTAGCTAATATCATTAATACTGCCTCTTTTCCATTAATGTGTCATTTCAGTAAGGCGGCATGCACATCACCTGGACCCTGGAACAGATGTTTTGCTACAGAATGCAGACATCATTATAGTTATTTGTCACACCTGTGTTTGAGAGGTCAAAAATCTCTATGATAACATTTAGAGGTACCTACCTTGTGAGGGGGCTCCCGGTGGAAATATGTGACATCTCCAGCATCAGGACCCACCAGAGCAAGAAGGTGTTGGATTTTTTTCCTGTCCTCCAGTTCTCTGTACAACAGTGAATAAATTATTAGTTTTATGATAGAAAATGTACCGGAAGAATTATGGCAATATAGAAGGACTTTTCCACATGGGACACATTTTCACACACATAACTAATAATAACATAAAATTACTGAGACACTTAAATCGAACTCAGAAACCCAGTGGCTATCGTCTGATGACGGATTAGCCTCATGGGTCGAGCTCCAATATTTCCATGCTACCGGTGGATATCTGGTTATTGTTTCTCAGTCATTGTTTACTGTCTGACAAACTCCCATATGTCCAGATATAAAAGTAAAGAACTCATGTACTTGTTTACTTGCATGTAACCACAGCAACCACTGCCTGCTCAAACATGATTGTGATCCATGTAGAATTGAGCAAACGGCTCCGGGATTATTTCCAGTCACAAAATAATTGTCCCTTGCCCAGATTCTGCATATTCACGTGCAGATCTGTTTATAGAAATTACCCTTAAATGAATGGAGTGATTGTTAATGATGCGAGTATCACCTGTTTTTCTCCCTCTACGTCAATTTAAAATATCTGCTGTGGAAAAGGTCTCTAAATATAGCTATTTCATTTATACTTGCCAATCAGTGCACTGCTCAGGTTGAAGTTTGGCAGAGCTACTTATGTAAGGTATTACAGGGTGACAGCGATCTCCATGTACCAATATAAAAGTAGTCCCACTCTAACAGCTTCAACAAAGAGCTGTCAATCAAGGACAGTATGTACATGTCTAAAGTCATGAGAAGAGGTTTTATCAGGCAGTAGTGAAAGTATTAAAAATAACTGTGTGAAAGAAAGAAAATATGTGTGAAGAAAATACCCACCTGATCTTGAGTCTGTCATTTTCTGCGTAAAGTCGCAGAGACTGTTCTCTCTCTTGGAAAAGATAAACCTGCATGTCACTCAGTGCGTTTTGCAGCTCTGCGATCTCTCCTTCACGCTGTCGCACCTCCAACTGCAGCTTGTGCTGGGTGGATATCAGAGAATAGAGAGAAGATCATTTAACACATAAAAATGTGTTATACCTCAAAAGCTATGTCATATGCAATGACTCCTCCCTGTGTTTCACCTGGTCTTCTGTGACGCCTCTATATTTCTCCAACATCTGCAACAGCTCCTCATGTTCTCCGTCAAACTGGGCGATCTTCTGTCGGTAGAACTCCAGAAGTTCCCTGGATGGACGCAGGTTTGCCAGGCGCTCGTGGATTGGAGGAAGTGGGGAGTCAGGGTCCTGGTCAGGGTCATGACCCTTGGCTCTGTAGGTTATTAAAGGCTTTTAGAAACTATTTGATGGATACAATGCATACATTTTATATTTGAGTTGCTGACCCTAGGTTTACTGCAGCCATAAACATTTACAATCTAAAATGTAATAATAACATAACATTATACTATGTCTACAGCAAACTCACTTACTAAGAAGTAAGCACAAACCTAAGTGGGATAAGAGGGCTGTTACTAAGGGAGACCAGACTGACCAAAATAAACCCATGCATCAGTAAGGGAAAATAATGATAAAGAACAATGTACTTCACATCACACCTAACACTGGACACTCAGACCTACTTTTCCCTTGCAAAAAAATCCACAAAAAATGTTGATATTTTTTACCTGTGTGGCGCTGGGTCTTTTGTTGGAGATCCCATTCCAGTAGATAGGACTAATAAAAAGAGTGGGGAAAAATTAGGTGCTTGTCCTCACCAGGTGATACTGGAAATAAAAAATTGACATAATCAGTACTCAGCAATTCTAGCGTTCATATACTTTCTGCAGCAACTCTAGAGTCTGTACAGCCTTGCAAATTGAGCTGGGGAAGTCGACAAATATATTATGAGCAAAGTTACTAATATGTTTACAGCAAAGGTTTGGTTTATTCTGTTTAGTTTATTTGCACAAGGTTATGATAAAATATTGCAAATATTTAGATAATGTAATAGGGGAAAGAAGCCCAAAAATTCATTTAATAAGCCATTAAGACATACTGAGAGATAAAAACAATACATTAAATAGACTAAAACAAACAAACAAAAACATGTATAACAGGAAAAAAAAAATCAAGATAGAAATATGAACACTTTAAATGTGAGTGAGATGTGGAACCTACTAGTTATATCATTTTATTTAGATAAATGTTCAAAGGCTCGAAATGTGTTTTGAATATGATCATTTAGTGAATTCCAGATGAGAAGAAAACCTCACAGTAAATCATAATTAGGACAATCTTTACGGTTGTTACGTGACACTTTTTTGGGATTTCTCCCTTCTTTCGTATAGCTTCCCTGGTTGATTGATTAAATCATTTTATATAACTTCATATATTATTTAGTTGTATATATTTCAGATGTAAAATAGATTCTGGGATCGGAGCCTGGACAACAAAAGGAGCTTCACATAAGAGTTAACGCACCTGTATAACTGTAATTAAACTAGCAGCAGGAGATTGGTTTGTTGTCATCATGGTTTTATAATACATCCATGGTTGCCATGGATTGGACGCCAGCGGAAGCGGGACCTTTGAAATATTCGTATAAATATTACTGCTTTTAAAAGTGTTTTAACACACATTCAGCGAACGAATATCTGAGAAGTTTTAAGTTGTATGTTACTGCATGAGGCAAAAAAATAAAAAAAACAGCTTTTTATAAAACAAAAACACGTTCATGACGAATTTATGTTACTAGATAAAAAAATGCAGATTAACCCCCATACGCCAAGTTATTATTCTTTGTCGGACATTTCAGAATAACTTACTTGAACGTTTTATTCCCCCTTCACACTTTCTTAAAATTCAACGAGTGCATTTCTTGGTATTTGTCGTTATTATCAAGCGTTTGAATCCCGGAAGTGTCCGCCTCTTCTTCTTCTTCGTGGGAAACATACGCGACGTTGATCGCCAACTAGCGGAAATGAACCGATAAAAATATTGTGTGATTTTATGGAGGTATCGATACATTATTACCCATTAAACAACCATAAACTTACAAATAACAATGGCACTCATGTGGAGTTTTTGCAAATAAAATAAAAGTAAAACGAGAGGAGTGATTCTCGACTCATCTGAAGTTTTTTTCAAGGATAAAAGTTGCTTTAAGGCGTCCTATGACCTTTGTATGTCTTTAAAATGTGTATTTGCGATAAAACTATTTTTAGTCAAACTATCCAAGCCTATAAACTAGCTAATTGTTCGCCTGATAGCCATCACATCAATTGTCGACAAGTCAGGATGTAAAAGCAATGACGTTTACCCTTCAAAGTAAAGGTTTATATTTGCGAATTTGTGATAAAAACACCGAATGTATAAATAAGTAAAAGTATAAGTATAAAGTATTCTTACATCTAAGATAACATAGATGTCATATGTTTATCTCGGTCCTGTCGATCTATTAGTAAACACAGTCGTCAATTCGTCTGTTATTGTGAAAATCTCAACCGGAAACTGTAATTCTACAGCGACTAGCTTGACACGCTGACCCAGGTCCACTCGTCCTGTCAAACTTCACCGACACAGGCGCCTCCCGTCGGGCTGTTGTTGGCTACTCTGTTGCGGCGATGGAGCGGAAAGTTGCTCGTGAATTTAGGCACAAGGTAAAATATAAACTTTGTCTTTTTCTGATTATTAGCATGTTTTTTTAGTTTATCTATCTGAAACTAACACTGAACGGGCGCAGGTGTTTCTCCCGTTAGGATGCTGCGCAGACACAGGCCTCAGAAAAAAAATAGAAGCTATACTCATTCAATAATCAATAGTCATAATAGGATGGCTAATTCATATATTCGATTGTTGTATTGTAGTAGCTTTATTGATAATTCATTACCTGTGTATGACCATTCCATATGAGGAACTCTTACAATTGCTATTAAATTCATGGCTTTTCATCAAATTTAACTAGTTTTTTTGTTTGCTTTTCTTAGATTAGCCATGTTGAAAATAATTTCTCATGATTTTATATTACAGTTCCTACTATGCCAGAAATGGTTACCTAGGTACTTTTATGATCATAATCAGGCTGATAGTGTAAAAGTGAAAAATAATTAGAGCTTTCAGTTTATTCTAAGCAGTAGATTGGGGAAGCTCATCTCTGTTTCTCACCTATTCTTGCTGTGATAAATATAGCTGATGTCAGTAACATTAACAGATGCTGTTTAGATCAATGTGATTCCATGAGTTAAGCATAAACTATAATCTGTTTTGTGGTTGGTTTTGGCACTTTACAGCTATAGGCCCGGGTTAAGTCCTGAAAAGGTAACTATGACTAAAAGATAACAGGGGAAGGGAACATGATATGTTCAGGGCGTTTTCTGCATGTAGGGATCACCATACAGCCATCTGTGCTGCACGGCACACAGGGTCCCATATTGCTGGCTCTTCACAAAGAGCAACTTAGCATTAGATCATGTAGGCCGTGTCAGAGATGAGCAGCTGAGCGGAATAAATGGGGAAATTTATGGGTTTAATTAGTGTCTGTGGGCACAACACGGCACAATCAGGCTTTGTTTCTTTTGAGGACTTTGCTATGGCCTCTCTGTGTGTGTATATGGTTCAATTTTGTTGCTAAAGAACTGCTTTATTATGTCTTTTGTCTTAAAAGTGGCATTTAAAGACAGATTTGTTTTCCTGAAGCAGACCTCCGGGAAACACAATCTACAAATCCATAAACAAGACATTGCACTTTTGAAAGTGGTAATCTGACTGACCAGTAATCTCCTAGCTTGTTGGTTTATGGTGCCAAAGTCTGTGTGCTGATCAGGCTACAGGAGTGGCACCTCTGAGGAAGACAACACTTTATGACATATGTCATAAACGCCATGTCATGCACGCCTCCAATGGCAGGCAGGGTTGCATAATAGGGCAGCAACTAACAACTACTGTGATAATCGATAAATCTATCCATTATTGAAATGATTATCAATAAGTTGTTTGGTTCATAATATGGTATAAAATGTTGATCAATGTTTCCCAAAGCTGAAGATGCCACCTAAAATTTGTTTTTTTGGGGGGGGGGTTGGGGTTCAGACCAACAGACCAACAGGATCATCGGTTTATTATTACAGAAGACTAAAGAAACCAGAAAATAAAGAGATTAGAAGTTGGAACCAGAGAATTTGGACATTTTTTTTCTTAAAAATTAACTCAACTTGATTAATCGACCATCAAAATAGTTGGTTATTAATATAGTTTTGTTATTAATAATTGGTTATTAATAATAACCAACTATATAAACAAACTATATAATAATAAATTAATATTTGGCAACTAATTGATTACTTGATGCAGCTTTATTGCATAAGATCAGTTCAGTGAGGCATAGGAGAGCTACCTATGTTTAGTCCATAAAATGACAGAGGTGTCCTGTGTCTATGTTCTCTGTATGTTGATTGATTGTTTTAGATGAAGTGCGTGTGTGTGCGTGTATATGAGAGAGAGAGAGAGAGAGAGAGAATGTTGGGTGTGAATGTTCACCTCTGTTGTGTCTTGCGATGTAAGATGATACCGCTGACCTTCCTGCTGCAGCCTCCTCAGCTGTGCTGCCATTATCCCTCCCAGTGTTTTGATGGATAGGGAAGGGCAGTCCATTACACCTTCTGTAGTCCGAGGAGACTCGTTATCCTTGAGCAGGTAGTGTAGGTTTAACTGTTCACTCAGATTTACTGAAACAGAAAAAAAGTGACTCAGGTCGAGAGTGAATCCTGCAACCTAGTTTGGGACAGATTTAGTCATAAAAGAGAGAAATGTGTTACATCTGTGAATGGCCGAAGCGTTTCCTCAAAACCATCCTGCGGCAACTGAGCCGCCATCAGGTTTGTAAGACTCCTGCAGACACACATATACACAGATGGCTCACCCCCTGTGGTGTTGACTGGACCACAGGGGAGAGGTACAGTACTGTGTGTGTGTGTGTGTGTGTGTGTGTGATGGAGGAATTAATACGGATGGCACCAAATGTTTGTCTCTTCTTGCAGGTGGAGTTGCTGATTGAAAATGAAGCAGAGAAGGATTATCTGTACGATGTCCTCCGCATGTATCACCAGTGAGTACACCAGTGTGTGTGTGTGTACCTGTGTCTTCACCAGGATCTTATTGATTTGTCTTATGCCATTTTTAGATCCACACCCCTGTTTTCTGATGTGAATTAAATGTTA
The DNA here is from genome assembly GCA_030544235.1 of Lepturacanthus savala. Lineage (NCBI taxonomy): Eukaryota > Metazoa > Chordata > Actinopteri > Scombriformes > Trichiuridae > Lepturacanthus > Lepturacanthus savala. The sequence goes on along the minus strand of CM060465.1, from coordinate 13,966,168 downwards.
ATTATTATGAAGTTAAAAAATAAACATATTAGTGAAGCCTATGTGGCCTTTATGTTTCTTTATGACAGTAAACCTAAAATTTATTTTGTTTGCATTTGCCTCAATTGTCACTGTAATTCCTTCTTTAGCTGTGTTACTGCATGTATCTCCAAATGCTTTTTTAACTTCTATTAACTCCCCTTTGACATTTGACCTTTTTAAACACTCTTAATGTTGCCCCACTCATTTCTAATGCACATAGACCCCCAGTTTAAACTGATAACGGCCTGGTTTTAGATGGCTGAGAGGGGATGAGTAGGGGGGCTGACAAGGTCTAGGTTTCAATTAATCTTTGTGCAGAGCCAGAGACCTGCGTCCCCCTTGGTTAATCCGCTGATCAGTTTCCACTGTCCTCCGACAAGGCTGGCCAGTTATTCACAAAAGCCCTTTTAATGTTCATCCTCCAAACAGGACTGAAATGGCACTCCTTAATAATTTAAGGAGGAGGCCAGGTGGACAGATTTTGTACAATAGTTTTTACTTTGCTGCTTAATGTTCTAGTTTCCTTTTTTCTTCTTATGGATTGTGAAAGAAGGCGATTGGATTGTCTTTTCTATCAGAGATTAGATATTATAATTATAGGCGGAAGTTGATTATTAGAGTTGAGAAGGTTATTCTGAAGGCCAGTTGCATAAACCAATTGTAGAAATCTCCTCTTACCCGGGTGTACTGAAGGATGAATCCCATTCATAAATCGGGGGGCCTGGCTGATTGTTTGTTACATAGACTGTGTAGCATACAGTACTGCCCCCTAAACACTATATACGACAGTTGTTGTGCAGGTGCAAATACTCTGGAACATGGCCAAGGAATGATTTGACACCAAAAAAAGCTGTAAGATGAATTGGCATACAGTTAAATAAACTTAAACAAAGTAAACATGATTTTCAGTCATGACAAATCCAAAAACAGCCCTGGCAAAACATTTATGATGCTGTAAATGCTGCGTCAGCAGAGGGGTGAACAGTAATTGAACTTAAAGGAAAATATCATTTACAGACACAACAGTTACTGAAGCTTCTTTTTTCATGTTCATGTTGTAGAACATCTGTATAACTGCATTAAAATTTAAAGGGTTTTTATAGTCTTAATTTTGATTAAGTTTTATAAGTTTCTTAAAATTTATAACTTGTTTCCTTGTGTTGGCCAAACAATTTGTGGATTTGTGTTTGAACTAAATGTTCTTTTTCGTATCTTGGTAAGAGTGCTCCAGACCACTCGTAAATATTCTCTTATCTACAAAAAGAGCAAAAGTAAGGAAACACTGGTGAGTCCCAGAAAACAGTAGGTACTAACAAAATAAGAACAAACCCTGGATAAGAACAAAAATGGGAATAGGAAGTTGTTTTTTTTTTACCAATTCTGTACTTTTCATGCTCAATTCTGTTTTATTAACGCTGAAGTAATTTAGAAATAATCAAGATTAAACACTTATAGGTCCTTCTATAGGTCCTTGTGACAGTAGGTACATACTGTGTTTCCACCACAAACATAAGCTCACAGTTTCTCATGTTGTAGAAAATCATCTGGTCTTGATCTGGAGATTTTTTTTCTTTTTGTATCTTCCCTGAAATTGAAAATTCAAAAACTGATCCTCCTCTCTCCTCTCATAGGTCGATGGACTTGCCAGTACTTGTGGGGGACCTGAAGCTGGTTATTAATGAACCAAAGCGCTTGCCCCTGTTTGACGCTATCCGACCTCTGATCCCACTCAAACATCAGGTGGAGTACGACCTGCTCACCCCTAAGAGGTCACGGTGAGTAGCCTACAGTACGCACTCATGTCCCGGGTCTCTGATATGAACCTGATCTGTGTCACTTTAAATATGTGCTCGCATTATAAAAAGAACCAGGACAGTTTTAGTTCTATCATAATATATTGCCCCGAGGAGGCTCATACATTCTGCTGGTATCCTGTTTTATGTCTGTTTATGTCCGGATTGTGCAGGAAGCTTAAAGAGGTGCGTTTGGATCGGACACATCGTGATGGACTGGGTCTGAGCGTCCGGGGAGGGCTGGAGTTTGGCTGCGGTCTCTACATATCACAGATCGTCAAAGATGGCCAGGCCGACAGAGTTGGCCTTCAGGTACTGTGATGTTTTCCATTTTTTCTTGCTCAAAGTGATTTGTATTTGCTACTTAACGTATGAAAAGTTATTGGTAGAATGTTTACATTGCAGTCATTATTGTAGTAGTAATCATTTTACTACCAAGTCGTCTTAATCAATTACTTACTATTTAAATAATGACAGTAAAAATCAATTCTATTATAAAAATGGTTTGTAATTGCTACTTAACATATAGAGTCATTGGTAGAATGATAACATTTCAGTCATCATTGTAACAGTATTGATTTTACTACCAACTCTTTTCAATCAATATAATGACAGTAAAAAAATATATATAACGTCTTCCTATGGTGATGTCTTCAATGTCTTGTCTGATCAACAGTTCAACGACATGACACATGACGTGTGAAACAAAAAAAGTTTTGAACATCAGATTGGAGAAGCTGCCCCCAGCAAACCTTGGGCATTACAAAAAGTGACTAAATTATACTAATTGTTGAATAATTTTCTGTTCATCAGCTAATTGATTAATCAATTAATGACCACAGCTCTTCATGCTAGGAGATTCATTAGGTATTTTTGTATTTAATTCACTTAATCATCATATTTATTTTAATGAAGGGCATGCCGATTACCAAAATGCTTGTGGGTCGTATCAGTGTCTCATGTCATAATACCAGTATCCAGTAGAGGGTGTTTGACACCATGTTTGTTAAATTCTCACAGAGCAATATGTATTATAGATATCGAATAAACTAAAATCGAGCAGATTGAGGCATTAAAATATTAATGGATCACACAGATAGATGAATAAATCATATGATGGCTGGTATATTCATCAGACAGGGATAGCAATTGTTGGAGAAGCAATTTCCTACAGGTGTGATCTGCCTTGACATATTGAAATCCATAATATTCCATCCTGTGTTGATTTATAGGTTGGTGATGAGATCGTCCGCATCAACGGATACTCCATCTCCTCCTGTATCCACGAGGAGGTCATCGGCCTCATCAAGACCAAGAAGATCGTGTCACTCAAAGTCAGACGTACGTCAAACACAAACTGCAGCATGATTGACATTCGTGAAAGTGTTTAGAGGCACTGGAATAATTCATATGATTTTTTTTTTTTATCTGTGTAGATGTTGGGATGATCCCAGTGAAAAGGTAAAACGATTAGTCTGTGAAAATAGCTTCTATTTACTGAAACATTGCTGCGTTGTTTTTTTACACTGAGTTGACATCACTGTATAGAAATCACGATGCTTATTCCTCCAGCTCATCAGATGAACCCCTCAAGTGGCAGTTTGTCGACCAGTTTGCATCTGAATCTGGGGTAAGAGACAGTTTTATGGCATTTGTCATCAATAAACATAAGAAAGAAAATGCTTTAATAAATGAAATCCTTTAATAAATAAGTCTAGTTCATATTGGAACAATAAAAGGAATCAAAGTGTATTAGATCAGGTATGCACTTTCTTTTCTTTCCCTTTCCTCTACCTACTAGGAGAAAAAAAGCAGCGTTGCAGGTTTGGCGTCCATCGGAGGGAAGGAGATCAAGGAGAAGAAGGTTTTCCTCAGTCTTGTAGGCACCAAGGGAATGGGCATCAGCATCTCCAGTGGTCCGACACAGAAACCTGGTATCTATATCAGTAATGTGAAGCCGGGCTCCCTTTCTGCAGAAGTTGGACTTCAGGTGAGTGCTAAAAATGACGCCTCTATGAACCTCTGTCACCCTCCATTCACTCCATCTTTTGTATGTCTCATCTCAAAATGCAGATTGGAGACCAGATTGTGGAGGTAAACGGGGTCGATTTCACCAATCTGGACCACAAAGAGGTGAATTTTGTTTAGGTGGTTTCTATTACTGTAGGATAGAAAATATTATTATTATTCTCCCACTTACAACAATAGCTGCACAGATTACAAAGTTGAGTCTGTTTATCCATCTATGCTTGTGATGTCAGCAGAAGTTAAACTCTTCTCTGCCAGTGTTCAACGCCTAATTTGCTGAGGAGATAAATGAGCATATAACGAGCCAAAATGGTTCTGTGAAAAATCCCTCAGGGACTGTTTATTTGCCAAAGTTGCTGACAGAGAAAACAAAGCTTGCACAATTTGCCCAGAGTTGGTGGTTATTTCACACCCTGATAAATATCCATTATACATACTTCACACAAGCCAATGTGCTTAATGGAACATTGCCTTTTAGGAGACCACTATTACATTTCCCCTAATTTTATTTGCTGAATATTATTGTAATACACTATTCTAATTACATTTGTTCTTCTCTAATTCTATTTCTAGGCTGTGAAGGTCCTAAAGAGCAGCAGGAGTTTGACTGTTACTGTCCTGACAGGAGCTGTGAGTACACTCACACTCATTGTTCTATTCACCGTTGTTGTAGTCGCAAGTGTGTACAACAGCATAACCATGCATCATAGTGCACTGGCAGATGATGTGCATTGTTTGGCATGCAAAATGTATTAACATTAATAATAATGCGTTATTTTCTTAATTAATATATCATATATAAACACACTTTAAACACACCTCAAAGGTCACTGTAGCTTCTCCTACAAGGTTGAAAAAGAGAGAGTGAAGGCAGGTGTATTTAGTTGGTTACAATGTGCGACCTCACCGCTAGATGTCAGTGAATCCTACACACTGGTCTTGTAATCCATCTTTCATTCATTAAACCCTTTCATGAGAAAACATATTTGTCTCAAACAAATAAGGGATTGTCTCTTCTAGGTGAGAAAGTGAAAACATTTGTCTTCTCTCCTTTGCATTCCTGCACAGCACAGATTAATGTGGCAATTTTGTTTTGGAGTCAATACATTACGTTACCTGTGCCTGAGCCTACTGATCTGCAGGAGTCACATTTATCATCAGTCAAGTCACTTGCCAGGTTTTTGTTGCCTCGGGACACTTTGAAAATGAAACTGAGACAAGCAATTCTGTTTTGTTTTACTGCCTGCCTTGGTTCCTGTCCAATGCATCTATATATGTGTGTGCATGTCTTCCTTTTGACATGTACAATACATCTGCCATTACGACTACTGAAATTGAAGACTGTTATAAACTGATACTGTGTAATAATTATTTATCTGGAACCTTTTTCTTCGTTTCCCTCCCATGTAGATTGGGAGATATTTTTCTACATCTATACAGAACCCTGCAACATTTATTAATAATGAATACATATACAGTGGAGATAAAAAGCCTATACACTCCTGTTAAATGCCAGGTTGCTTCAGTGTAGGTATGGTGTTCATTTGGTGATGAACAGTATTGTTTCTGCACCAAATATACTTCTTTGGAATAATGTCCAAAAAGTTCAACCTTGGTTTCATTGGATCATCATCTTTTTGCAACATGAACCCGGGCTTGAATGTTTTATGTCATCATAAGATAAGACATCATTCTGCCACTCTACCTCATAGCCCAGACGATAAGAAGAAGATTGTTGTCACATGTAGTATCAGATATTCCTGCAGCTTCTTCAGTATTGCTTATGGCCTCTTGGCAGCCTCCCTGACCAGTTTTCTTCTTGTCCTATCATCAATTGGATGGACATCCTTTTCTTTGTGATGTCACTTTTATACCATATTTTCTCCACTTGATGATGATGTCTTCACTGTGTTACCTGGTATATTTAATTCATTGGAAATTCTTTTGCATCCTTCGCCTGACTAATATCTTTTAATAGTGACATTCAAAAATGTCATGAAAAGCTGCTAGAACAGCTGACTTTATTTGAGATTAATCAGAGGCACTTTAAATGGTGACAGATGTGTGCTGATTCCAAGTTAACATGAGCTTGAATATAATCTGTTAGATGCAAACATAGCCACATCCCCAGTTATAAGAGGGTGTGCATAGTTGTGCAACCTCATTATCTCAGTGGTTTATTTTTACTTCACCTCCCTGAAAGATTTTAGTTTGTTTTTTAATTGTGTTGTACAAGTTATAGGTCACATTAAAGGTGTAAAAAAGTTCTGAAATTATTTATCTTTGTGTCATTTTTACAACCTGGCATTTTAATCGGGGTGTGTAGACTTTGTTATATCCACTGCAGTGCAGTATTTCTATTGTATACTATTTTTTTGTATCTACCCGTATGCTGAAAATCATCTCTCCTTGCTTTCACTCCTGGTCTTTTTGACTATTTTAAACTTTCATGAATAAGTTTGAGGCCCCTACTTATGCATGGTATCTCTGTGTGACTATTTACCCTCCCTGGCTGTCATGGCTCACAGGGCAGCGAGCTGTTTATGACGGATGAGGAGCGTCTGGCAGTGGAGGCCCGCAGGGAGCTGGAGAGACAGGAACTGATGCACCAGAAGAAGGTGGCACTGGAGACCAACAAAATCCTTAAAGAGCAGCAAGAGAAGGAGAGACAGTGAGTGGACAAGTTTATGGTCACTTCAGATTGATCAATCTGATACAGTTCAGAAACGTGTAACCTAATCATACTTAGTTTAATGCACTTGATTCAAGTTTGAAATGACGTTTACCCCTTTCAGATGTTATCAGTGACAGTAATAGAATCTCTATTTTAAACAACTGAACTACCACACTGAATATCTCAGTTTGATGCCCAGTCAACTACAGAAAATACTCTTCAAAGAAAAGACCAGGCTTTGCTGCCTAGAAGCAAGAATTTGTCAATGAAAAATGATTTGGCATTTTGATGCAGCTTTATTGTAATGCTGCTTGGTGGGTGCCTATAAATCCATCAGACATCAGGCTGATTTTAATTTGACCTATCCATCATCTCGGATAATACAGAGATCCAGTTAATCTAAGACTAACGTTTGCTCATGAGGCATTCAAATGCAGCCTCCTCCGCATCCAGCATCTACCAGCAAATTCTACAAATGGCCGGCTTCTCTGCTTTTCTCTTTCTCCCATCATCCTTAATTTAAATACCTCAAATACATTAAGGACATTACACGGCTACAACACAAAAGCAGCAACTTTTCTAGAGAATAGAGGATTCAAGTAACAACCTGACATCATAACATATCATAATAAAGAAAGTGAACAAGTACTGCACAGATTTTTGTTTTAACACATGATATTAGCTTGTATTGCTATAGTTACATCACGATATAGAGATATGTTCAGTTTACCAAATCATGTCCACATTTTTTCTCAAATGTGATTGATTTTGCCCTGCTGTCAGCAATATCTGGAGGGTGAATAATAGGAGTAGTTTTGCAGGGCTGACTGTCAATAGCCGTCTGAACAGAGTTGGTGGCATATATATTATTTAGTGTACAGGGTTTCTGTAGGGTCCTAAAAAGTCATAAAAGCATTGGATTTATTAATTTCAAAGTAATAAAAAAAGACTTGAAAATTTCTTGAATTTTGATATCTGGATCTTTGTATCGCATTCTCCTCAAAAGTTTCATTTGTGAGCCAATATTATTTTGATTAAAATACATAGCCTAAATAATGGGTGGCGGGACTGTCATGGCCCAAAGGATGTTGTTGTCGCGGTGGTTGCTATGCGTGCATAAGCCGAGATAATTTACATCAGGAACGAAACTGGGATAAAGCTGGCTCGTTATTGGATATTGGCTTGACGTTTGGTTCTATCTAAGCTTTTAATCGGAGACCAAGGCAGTGTCCACATAAATAAAGAGTGTAGTATATCATATCAACATGATCATACTCTGATATACTATAATATTACTTGTCATCCTTGTGATTTACGTTTTAACAGAAACCAGCGTCTCCATGTTGCCAATCTACTGTCATTCGCTGTGATCCATTTCAGGGAACGTCTACATGTTACATGTTTCAGTATAAATTGATTTATGTAAAATGTTCACTAAAAATAAACAAAATGACATTTTTCCTTGTTTTTCGTAGTATTATATTCACAAGGCCCTAACTAATACAGATGATATATACATATTTTATATAGACTTAGTATGCAATTAATACCTGAAAATACACAAAAAATCAATAAATAGACTTTTTATCATTCTGTTTGCTATAGTACATCATTTTCACAATGCCCTAACTACTACTGGTGAGATTTTAGTGAAAAACAAAAAAGGGTGTTAATTTTTCTATTAAAGGTAAAAGGTCTTAAAAGGTTTTAGTTTTGGTTTAGTTTAGTTTTATAGAAAAAAAAATATTTGTCTTGTGTTTAACAGGAGAAAGATGGAGATCTCTCAGAAAACTGCAGAGGAAGAGGAGCGCTACAAAAAGGAAATGGAGAAGTAAATATTACATTTTCTGTCTGCATATCTACATGAACCGGCATTTTTTTCCCAACATGGTTAAAATATCTTATTTCTCTATTTTATCGCCCTCTGTAGGATTGAGTCTATGGAGAAGAAACAGCACAGAGAGTGGGAGGAGGACTGGGGAACCAAAGACAGGCCCAAGAGCCCTAAGAGCCCCCGCACGCCAAAGAGCAAGTCTCCCGTTCCACCAGAGATAAAAAACAAGTCAACTCCAAAGGCCAAGAGTTCTCGTAAGAACACCTAACGCAACATTTCTCCTAAAATGCACGGATTCTCTATTTTTTGAGCAATTTCTTCTGAAGACAGACAGAGTTAACGAAGTAACTCTTGCTCGTACTTCACCTTATTTCCAACCCTTTTCTCTGCACGCTCTCTGTCACTTCTCGTGTGCTGTGCCGCTTCTTATGCCCTCTCCTCTAAGTTGAGGAAGCCTTCATAGAGGAAGACGAGGAGGAAGAGCAGGACAGCCAAGTGAGTGCGGAGCCTCAGTTGAGGGAGGATGTTCATGTCAACTACGTACACACACACAGACTAGTGTTGGATTTCCTTTGACAACCACAATATTTTGTTTTTCAATTTTTTTTACATCACTTAGGACTCAGTTTCCCTCTTTAGTGTTAAAATGTTCTGTCATTCTGAGTGCCTGAGTGAAACAAGAACAAACTGTTTCATTTATTTCCTTCTTCGAGTGGTGTGTTGTAGGTCTATAGTGTGATGTCTTGTTTTTCCACATGGATGCATTGCTTGAGACTCTGTTTAAAAATGTAATTTAGAGTGGCTTGTATTCATTTCCATTCTTAGCATTTGGCTGGTTTTATCGATACGAGGGGAAACTGCCAACAATCCGCAAGGTACTGTCAGCTGTTTGCATACTGTGTGGTGTTAGTGTAAAAGCCTTGTTAAGTCATGATGACATGTTGGTGGTTAAATATTTAGATCAGAGCTTTTTTTCCCTTTTTAGAATTATTTATAAAGCATAGACCATTTCGAATTTATGTTACAAGCTATGTATCCTTGCATGTTATGCAGTGTGGTTTGGCGTGACAGATTGTATGCTCTGTGTATTGACTAACTGACGGAACCTCAGAAAGGTGAAAAGAAGAAGAAAAAGAAGAAAGTATCCAACACAGACACACTGCAGGAGCAGAGAAAGAACAAAAAGGAGATGGAGTTTGAGCTGAAACTCGCCAAAGAGAAAGAAGAGATGTATGAACGAGAGAAGCAGCTGAAGATCAATAGGCTGGTGCAGGAGGTACGGAATGGAGGGAATCAAATTTATGTCACTCATATGTTATGGACCGTCGGTTTCCCAGTTATGTCTTTAATTAAACCCAACCCTGATGTGCGTATCGATTATTCGAGAGTGCGGTGGTTAATGTGATTGCTGTGGTCTGATGCTGTGCCAGGTTTCAGAGACGGAGAGGGAAGACCTGGAGGAGTCGGAGAAAGTGCAACACTGGGTCGAGCGTCTTTGTCAGACTCGGTTGGAACAAATCTCCTGTGTGGAGAACGAATCCCCGGAGGTACAGAGCGAGACCTCTGTCAAAACCTCTCTGTGTTAATGCCATCGTAGTGATGTTTTTTTCTTTTTATATAACTATGTCATACTATTGCAAAGAAATGGATATAGCATCAATAGCACACTAAATCATTAGGTTTTAATTTTTGATGCTAACTCCTCGCAGTGTTTAAATGGTGACTTGTCTCTGTAGTTCAATGTACTTGGTGGTGGAAAGTTTTGTGTGAAAATATGCAGAAAAGGACTTCTCAGCCATTGGGATTCAGGCAAACTGAGAATGTGTTGTAGAAGGAAAGGAGGTTGCACAGCAACAGCACACATGCCATGTCACATATCCCTGAGTTCTATGATTAATATCCTAAGAGAGATGATAAAGTGCTGTGTTCCAGCTGGTATAAGATCAGTTGGAAAACACAGGAGGGACAGAATATTAACATAGCACAAAATGTTGACAAAAAAGATGCTGTGCTGTAATCCCTAATTCTCAAACTGAACAAAAGTAGAATTCTCTTGAATTATTTTATTCCATGGGACAAATGGCTTTGCTCATTTCAAGTTTTATTTCTTGATTTTAGTCAATTTAATCATGTTTCATTTTTCATTACTTACTATTCAAAAATATAAATCAAACTTATTAGGTATATATATATATATATATATATATATATATATATATATATATATATATATATATATATATATATATATATATATATATATATATAATGTTCTTTAATGTATTTACATTTTACTGAGCTTTTGTCCTTAATAGCATTTTCCCCATATTACTTTTACATTTACATGTACAGTTACATATTGTACCTTTTTAAGGTACCTCTCTAACTACCAGCAAACTTATTGATGTGTATTGCCTGACCTGTTAATAGCTCAACATGAGAATAAGCACATGAGGTGAAACAGATCATTGTTTTGTTTCATTGTGACTTTAAGCTCTCGCCGCCACGCTCTCCTGCTTCTGAGCCCCGGGTGAAACGTTTCCCTGGTGGCCTCCACCTGGCCACCACCGACCTGGACGACATTAACCTGGACGAGGTGGATCAGAGCCTGCGGGGCCCCCTGAAGAGACTCTCCCCGACCCAGCCCAGTACGAGCCAGCCTCCCCCTCCCCTGCCTCTCCCACCGCCTTCGCCCAAGCTGAACCCGACCATCCCCAACTACTCCCCACCTCCTGCCAGAGCGTCGCCGCAGTTCCGACCGCCTTCTCCGCCCAACCTTAGGAGGCCCCCCTCCGCTTCGTCCACTCTGGCCAACAGGGGGCGCAGGGCTCACCCGCACCACCCTCACCCCCACACTCACCCTGCTCAACCCCCCCGCCCGCCCTCCTCCCACTATCCTCCCCAGTCTCAGTCTTCGTGGCCCCCCTCGTCCCCCCAACCCGCCCCGAGACCTCCTCCGCCGCCGCCCCCTCCTCCTCCGCCACCTCCCCCACCCCCTCCGCCCCCGCCCCCGCAGCACTCTGAAGAAAGACTAGGCACCCTGAGCGGCTACCGCCAGCATCGCCATCAGCATCACCTCCAGCACCCGCCCAGTCCTCCGGAGACCCGGAGCGAGTGGGAGACGGGCGGCTATCTCCCGAGAGGCGGGATTTACTCGTCCAACACCAGTGAAATGTCTTACCCCCCTAGTCCCAAGGTTAGAGTTTCTCATGTGAGAAGAGTTGATGTGTTGGATTGGTGTGAATTCTTAGTGCTTGCTTTTCTTATAGAGGCGTTATTCTGGTGATTTGCATGGATAATTTCCTTCCATCTGTGGAGGAAAGCTGCCTCTGCAGTTTAAAAGAAATATGTAGGAGGCTGACAGAGTGAATGCATTTCTGGAAAATCATCCAGAGATGCATTTAGCTGTTATCAATGATTATCTGTAGCTTTATGGGTTGTCACGCTGAGTGCGGCATCGCATGGTGCAGTGGGACTTTCATTTGATGGTGTTGCACGATGCAGAAGTGTGAGATGAATGAAAAACACGTATGTTTTTCAGCCAGTGGGTAATGTTCGCAGAATGCTTTTGAAACCTCATGCGTGCTGTGATGTCTAACAAAACGTGTGTTTGTGTGTGTGTTATGCTGATATTCCTGCACTGCTCCATCAAGATTCATTGTATTTCACTGTGGTTCAGATAATGAGAAACACCTCCCATGCTAGTCGCGTTTCCACTTCAAGCAATCCCTTGGTGAGTCTCTCTCACAACACATCCCTCTCTGCTCACACCCTTCACTTCAAGACATGATGTTAAACTATATTAACATGCTGTGTAAATACAATGGAAACTTCCCCCTAATAGCAACTAGCTCCTAGCCCCCCCAACCAGAGGCGTCAGATGGCTCCCGTCATGTCTAAACCCGTCATGCTGCCCCAGACGCAGACACAACGACCGGATCCACACAGATCCGCGCACCGATCTGATGGCTTGGTATGAAACACACCACACTGCAATCAACCTCTTCCTGCACGAAGCAGTGACTCAGCTTAATAACGTCGGGAAACATTGTCATCCACTATATGTCCTCAACAATTAATCTCTGCCTCTGGTGAGCCTGTCAAACTCAAGCTGTTCTCACAGAGAAGCAATCTGTGGTTACTAGATCACACGGGGGGAGACTTTTCTTTTTCCTGCTCTAATGAAACTGCAGATTATTTATTTTACAAACTGCATTTCCCCTCTAAGCAACACTCTTTTCCAGCAACTCTCTCTGCCTCACATTGACAGAGTCACATGTTTACACCCGAGCATCAAGTACAGATCCCACACTGAGCCGCTGAGCGCCACAGCAGCTGGAGGTGAAAATGCCTTGCTGAAGGGCACCTTGATTGATGTAGCTGAAGGAGAGGATTCCATTAATTATTCATGCTACCCTGACAGGTTTTCAGATAATCTCACATAGCCAGACCACACTAGACTAATGGCACACGTTATCAGTTCTGCTATAGGAAGGGAAAAATAAGCTCTGGCTTGTTTTTATTTCTTTAAATCAAACATAATCATCTTAGACGATGTTAAGCCTAAGATGCAGCGATGGTGTCCTTACTAAATGGTATCGGGGGGAACTTGTTTGAGTCCTAGCATTAAAGGAAAATTCCGCATTAGAACTGATAATTCAGAGGGCAGCAAACCACTGATTTTCACCTTGATATTTTTAAAGGGACCCTGTTATGAAAAAACACTTTTTAGTGCTTGTTTGTAAAAATTTAGGTCGCAGGTGTTCCTGCTAACACACAATCTGTGAAGTGAGACCACCCTCTAATTCTGTTCCTGTGTAATGTTTCTGAAACATGGCTGAAAACAAGCCATTGTGAAGTTACCCCTGTTGTGATGTCACAACAGGAGTGGGAGACAACAGTAACCAGTAACCAACCCTGGATCCATGTAGCAGCCCCTTCCTTATAGAGTGCTGGTCCTTGATTTCTGTTTTCCTGACAGACCCCAGCTCTCTGAGGGGCGGGACATTTCCAACAGAGCTAAGCCAATCAAAGCAGAGTGGGTGTTTCAGTAGGGAGGTGAGGAGGAAACTGCATTTCTCAGATTAAGTGTGTGAGAAGGCAGCCTGCATTGCTGTATAAATAGGCCACAAAAAATATTAAACTAGGAAAATGGCTAAATATGGCCCCTTTCAAATATAAGAAGGATATAAAGATGTTCAAGCATAAAACAGAGACAAGTGTACTTTTCTTTCATTTCATATGTTCACTAAAAGCTTTTACCTGATCTTGTGTTTCAGCCACCAGAAATGCTGAAACGGATGGTGCCTTTCAATTCGTCTTTTAAAACAAACAACAAACGACAAGTAATTCATACCTATCACCACCTTCTTCTCTCTATTGTTACTTTGAGTGCTTCTTTTCTATTCTTCTCCCTTGACCTTTTTCTCCATGCTCACACATCAGGTTTCCTCATGGTTCACTGCAGCGTCCGTGATGGGTCTATCTTTATTTTTTCATTATGGCCTCGTTCTGACAGCTGTATTGGTGCCTTTTGGGCCAGTTGTGTTGCTTATGCATGACTGCTTCTACTTGTATTGATTTGTGAACATATACTGCTGCGTGGGTATGCATGTTTTAGCCTTACAATAATATCCGTTGGTTTTTGGTGAGCTTAACTGGCAACCAGGTTATTTTACATCAAAAGACTGGCCTATAAAGTTTTATTGTAGACCCTAAGCAATTTTTCTCTGTACATGAACTGATGCAGCATGCATTGCTTAAAGAATGAAATGTGTTCTTTTAATTTAATGTACCTTCACTTTGCTAAAGAAACAAAAAACATATTTCTAGATTTTATTTATTATTCTAAATATCTCATCTTTGAGATTATTTGTCTGACCATCTCCAGCCACAGCAAATAAAAACAGTTATTACAAATAAGCTAATGTTTTATGTCTAATATTAAAGTCTGCACAAGGACAGGAAATGAATATTAGATTAATGTTTGTTTATTCCACAGGGAGAAAATGTCTCTCTGAGTCATTGTAGCTGGATGAATATGATGTTCTGTCTGAGAGCTTTGTTCTATTCGCTTCTTCCCGTTCACATGAAATTAAATTGTGTCTGTTCTAGGTAGGCATCATTAGGGATGAATTTGTGTGTGTTTTTCTGTGAAATTATTCTAGTCCCTATTGAATTATGGCACGACACCTTAAAAGCCACTGTTCTTTTTGAATGTATTACTGAAAGTGGCCCCATTGTCACTATTTATCCAGCACATTCAAATTTACAAGTACTGGTTGTCAAGGGAAATCCGACCTGTCACACAATGTTCACAGAGATTTCACAGAGAATAGTTGGTTTGCTGTGTCTTGATCCCTGTTGACACTGTGATCAGTTAAAGTAATTACATATTGATTCTCTTTCAGGGCTTTCAGAAACACGTGGAGGATTTTGATCCCTACTCAATGGTATTGTATGCCTGCTGTGTCAGGCAGTAGTTGGACTAAATATGTGTCAATTTTTAAACCCAAACTGAGATACTTGCTCCTGCTAAACTGCATTATATTATATATTTTTTTAAAATAATTTAAGCGTTATATTAATATTCAATGTTATACAATTAGCTCACAATGGCTACAATAACCTATCAAACATCTAAGATCCAAATTAGTCCACATAGCAGTAAAATGCTCTTTGCTAAAAGTGGATAAGATATTATTTATCTATTACAGTGAAATGTTCATGTAATGTAGATGTTTAAAAGATTAATAAGACGAAGAAGAATCTTACTGTTAGATGCTTAATATATCCAGTGAAAATAATTGTGCTGTAAGATCTAATGAAAGCTGTATATCAGATAATAAATATATGTAAATAAGAAAGCAATACGTATGAACCACTTATAAGAAAGCTGCAAATGAAGCTTATTCCAGTTAATATGAGATAATATGAACTATCTTTACTGTATGTATTTTTTTCTTAAGACCACTTTTTTTACTTTAAGAAGTTTCCAGAAGTTAGGCAATTAATTCACCAAGCTGGAGCCATTCTTCATGTTGTACTTTTTCCACGTCTCACACTGCAACTGTTTTTTCTTTTTTTTTACTCTTTTTTTTTTTTTTGTAGTTCTCCTCGGACCAGATAGCTGGGCGAGACGTGAGACTGCTGAAAATTAAAAAGGTAATTGGTTTCCTTTTATTTTCACATCACAAAGTTAAAGGTCCCATATAGCACATGTAGCCGCTTTCCGATTTATTTTTACTATAGATAAAGTCTAAGGTTTATATAAAATACTGTCCACATAACAAACTCTCAGGAAAAAAAGAGAAAAATGTCCACAACATGGATTGAGAAACTTTTGATGGATTGAGAAGCTGTTTAATGGCTTGTTTGTACTTCCTTGACTTTGGGATGTCATGCAGTAGCTCCCCTCCACCCATAGAGGTTCTCAGCACAGCCCACCTGCCTCCACTGTCCCACCTACTTAGTTCAGTAGTCAGTAATTGCAAATATATCATATTAGAGGTATCAAAACAACAGATAAAAAAATGCATGATATGGGATCATTAATAAACTAGAGTAATCTCGCTCATCACTTTCAAGGCAAGGTGTTGTAAAGTGACTGATGGTGTTGATGTTTGTCGTTGTTGAGGTGGGACAGCTTGACCTGGCTCTGGAGGGGGGTGCAGACTCTCCGCTGGGGAAGTTGGTGATATCGTCTGTGTATGAAGGGGGAGCTGCAGACAGTCACGGTCAGTTCTGTTTCATTATTACCTCCACCAATGAAGTTATGTTTTAGCCAGTGTTTGCCTGTCTGCTTATCTGTTTGTCTGTTTCTTACCTATATATCTAAATACCTCAAAAAGTTTTTGGTGGATTTTCGTGTAATTTTCAGGGAATGATACCATGAACAAATGATTACATTTTTGTAATGATGTAGAAGAAATTGTGGTTCCTGGATCACTTTGAATTTCCTTTATTTTTGATAAAATCGGGGTAAATGGACCTGTAAACAGGTACCATCATTTGGGGCCACCTGGTGGTGATATCTTGCACCTGTATAGCTTATTTTCTTTGCACACTACACCAGAGACACTAAGAGAGGACTTTGACTGCACCTTGGACAATAATGTTGGGTGGGAGTAACAATATGCTTGGTGGAGGTCTGCACTGTCAGAGTGTTTTTCCATTACTGAATTAAATTTACAACAATTTAACTGTAAGATTTTAAGGTCTGATAGCACATATTTGGCTTTGCAGCAGAATTCAAAATATGTGCCAAAAGTGTCTGTTTTTACACTACCATTAATGTTCCTATGAATAAATATAAGGAGCTTTTCATTTTATGCAATATCAGCATCACAGTGAATGACACTCACTCATTGACTTTCCTGTACTCACAGTTGATACGCTACAGTACTGTATCACAGTAGAAGACACGTTTACGGTTCACTGATGTCAGGTGTCTGAGTGCCTCTCACTGCAGACTACATTTATCTCTGCAGCTGCGGCTGACACACACTCTGTATGCATGTGTTTCCGTGTTGTGAATGAATATGTTCAGCAGCTAAATGTCTCTGATGTGTTTGCAGGTGGCATTGTACCTGGAGATGAGCTCATGGCTGTGAATGGGAAAATCCTCATTGATGCTACGTTGACTGAAGGACAAAACTCTCTGGCTCGAGCCTGGAATGGTGGAGGGGTATGACACCTTGTGCCCTTTTCTTTTAAAAATGACATGATTTATAGCTACAACAGCAACACTTACTGAGTGATTAGTCACCCATTTTTATCAATTCAGTCAAGAACAAAATTAATGTTTCTGTCTTACAGGACTGGATTGATGTTGTGATTGCTGTGTCGCCTCCCAAAGAGTATGAAGATGAAGTGTAAGGATTGTTATTGATTCTTTATTTCATGTGTGTAACTAGTTGTTCACAGTTTCACATTTGCTAATTATTTGAATACACATCTGGAGCATTTGTGTGGTAATAACAAGGCAAAAATCTAATGAATCTGGATTAGTAGTTTACGGATTATGACAGTGCGGCTTGTGTGTCTGTGTGTGTGCAGCCCTAAGTCACCATCAGTCAGTCCCACTGTGAACAAAAAGGTGTTTGAAGGCAGTGCGTCACTGTACAGACATGGCTACCTTCTTCAACACTAGCCCTCCCTCTCCTCCTACCTCACCCTGGTAATTCTTCACTGCACGTCTGAGCAGAAGTTTGGTGTGGCCTTTGGGTTTTTTTGGCCCCTTTTTTTTCCCTAAGCACATGTGACTCTCTGTGTGTCTCCCTGTCAATCAGAAGAAAACAACCATACCATGGTATATTTCTGTCAAACTATCTGATTGGTGTATTATTATATAACAGTGATTGAATAGAGATCACACAGTATCCACTTTCCCCTTCTTTCTACTTGAGAAATGTCTCAAGGTGATGTTTCTTTATTGCTTTAGCATGTGTCCTAAAACAAAACAGCTGTACCACTTGAAAGAAGAAGTTTCCATCTAATGTGATCAGTGACCCATTCCAGCATATATCTGCCAAAACGTGACCTATTGAGCTGTATATAGAAACGTGTCCATATGTGCGGCCTCTATGGTATTGGTGGTATTGTCTGGTGTCGTCGGGTCACGGACGCTCTTAAAGGAACACAGGACTCCTGCCAGCCTTCAGCAGTTGATCTGATTGATGTTCCACAGGACTGTTACATGTTCGGACATACATAGCTAACACTAAATGATACTGGGTGGTGCTATAGTAGCAAGTTCTGCTACAGTACCACATACCACTACCTATTTTAGAATCATTTTATTTATTTTATTATTTAATTTAATTTGATTTGTGCAGTTTGAGTACCTAAGCCTGAAAAGAAAAGAATGTTTAAAGTCCTCCTGAAATAAAAAAAATGGCTTTTTAATGCTTTTAGGTCACATCTCTGGTCATGTTGTTTTCTTATTTTAACATATTTGCCAAAAGAAATACAAATAATAAGCAGTTCTTTTTATTTTTATATAAAAAATTCTGATGATATTCAGCCACACATTCTACTGGTAAATCACATTTCACGAGACATTCGTCATTTTGCCCATTTTGACTATTTTGATAATCAATTTGGGTCACTTTTAAGAGGAAAAAAAAGCTGGCTTCAGCTTCTTAAATTCTCTGGTTTCTTTTAGTCTTCTATAACAATAAACCAATGATCTTTGGGTTGTGGACTGTTGGTCTGGACAAAAGGGACATTTTAGTTTAATCTTCAACTTTGAGAAACAAAGTCAACATTTTACATAATTTTTTTGAACCAAACAACTATTGATTAATCGTTTCATTAATCGATAGATTAATTGACTATAAAAATAGTTGTGACTTGCAGCCCTAGTGTCATTACAACCACCTGTCAATTAGGCAAGTGGTCATCCCTGATGGAACGCTGCCAGATTCGTCCTGCACATGCTAGGATACATCCACCTTTCAATGGTCCTACCAAATCCCTCCCATCACTTTGTCCGCCTGCAGATGACCAGAAAGACGTCACCATACAGACATTATATACTCTTGAAATGCTGTTTCAGGTGGACTTTAAACCCTCATTATCGTGTTCTTCTAAAAGTCACCTGCATGTGTGTTGGTCTGTTGTGTTTAAAGGAAGGGTTCACAATTATTATTTTTATTTGTCCTGAAAACACTCAGGTACCCATATGAATATTAAAGTTATGATTACTCCTGTTTATATTGGCTATTTAATGATCCCCTTCAAATATACTTTCAGTGTAAGTGATGGGACTAATATCAACAGTTTGTCCACACTATCGTTTTTTGCGAAAATGTATTTAAAAGTTTCTTTTTTATAGCATTAAATTCCCTCTATGTTTCCTCAAAGAGTGTTTTGCTGCAGCTGAATTATATTAAAAGTAAACTTGGCACTAAAAAGACTCTAACACTGAAATCAAATTGAGTAGATGCCTAAAGCTTTTTATACGTTTCAAATAAATTTTTAAATGCATCTTTATAAAGTATAAAAAATATCCAACATAAAATGTACTAAAGTACCAGAAGTAAAAAAAAAACAAAAGTATACATTCAAATGAATTATAAATAGCCATGAGCAGCAGACCAGGTATTGTGGGAGTGATATGCACATAGTGTGTGTTGATTTGCATGCTATATAAAATCCTACAGTAGTATAATCCAGGAGATGAGAACACTGCAAATAAAATAGTGAAAAGAAATCCAAGACCTTCCTTCCCTTTAAGCAGAAACTGTCAGACTTGGCTAAACAGAATCTGACTGGCATCCAAATGCAGTATAGGAGAAAAATATTTTTATCAGAAAATAAGAGGGGAAATTTAATATAATAAAATGACAAAATATTCTTAAAATTGTAGTTGAGTAATAATGAAAGTAGGAGCAGATCAAACACTTGAATAAAGAACCAGAGAACAGAGCCACCATTCTTTTTTAGTAATACAACAAAATCTTTTTACTTTGTTACCTTCCATCCCTGATTTCGTCCTCCATCATTTACATGGGGATTGCATTATGAAGGGACCTTCTAATTTGGTTACCTGACTGTTGCTTTAAAACATTGTGAACCTCTCCTGTAATGTGCAGTGAATAATGCAGCCACAGTAGGAAAAAAAAAGACTTACTGCAATTTGTGTTTATGACTGATACAAGTAGATATGACAAAGCAAAATGTTGATGATTAATTCTTCTCTTTTTTTCACAGAACATTCTTCTAGTTGCAACAACCTGCCATGAAAATCAGTCTGAACAGGAAGAATGAGCCCTTAATTCTTGAGGATTCCTTCAGGATTCATCATCTCTTTAAAAAATGATGGAATTATTATACTGTTTCCTCTCCACTTTTGCCTGTAAACAGACAAGCTCACAATGATTTTTTGCTTTTACTTTGCATTACAATGCATTTGCTCTTTGAAAATCAGAAGCTTGACAACATGCAGTCAATATGCTTTCTGTCAGTCTTTGATTTGTGAAGGTTCCTCCGGTCAATAGTCTTCACCTCTGTTGAGTCATGACAGGAAGCTCCTGACCTCATTTAGATACAGACTTTTTAGACATGTCTCATCTGTCATGAAAACTAAAGGGCAGGCCAATCAAGCCTAATCAATACCACATTTCTACTCTGTCTTTTCACTTTTCAAAGCCTAATAAAGGAACGATCATGCACACAGGACTATTTCTCTTGTGCATATGGATTCTTTACTACTTTTTTTATTGCCTTTTTTACATTACATTCGCAGGTTAGGGAATGCCAATCTGGTTAGTATATATGTATGTATGTATGTATATATATATATATATATATATATATATATATATATATATATATATATATATATATATATATATATATATATATATATATATATATATATTTGTACCTGCCTTAACCTTTAGAAAATATTTTTTTCTATGCACAAAAATTTATATCCAGATTTCTTGTAACTTTTTTGGATTTTTTTTCATCGCTTCTTTTGATGTGTCCATGTGACTGATTTATTTATGCTTTTAAAAGTGGATGAACAATACAATACACATACGAGTCTACCTTGGGTTAATGCAGTTGAAACACCTTCCCTCAAGGCTATATCTTTATCTATTCTGCTGTTCCTGCACCAATTTATGCCTTTTCTGCATCAATTCATGGTGGAAATGTTTTATTTATGTAATGGAAAATGCTAAATCCAGGCACCGGGTGACCATTTAAACCATAATGGAATATAAGGCATTGCGGCTCTCTCATTCTGTTTTGCTTTGAAATGTCTATTCCCATTTTTCAAAATAAAAGACCTCTGCTCCTTTCATGTTTTTCTGCATCGATTTTCTACTTCACGCATGGGGAGCTACACAATTTTGTAATTAATTGTCCACAGGGGGCAATAGAGTCCCTCCGTGAATATCAAGTTATACACAATCCTCGTCACGGGGTTCCCGCTGTTTAAATTCTGCCTTTTAATGAAGCTGAATTTCATTACAAAGGCCAAGATTTTTGTTTTTATTATACAATCTGAATACGTGGCTTAATTTTAGTGTCGAGTGTAGAGAATCACGCAAAAAGAAATATGTGAGAACAGTGGTGTGATCCGTCACGTAATCTTTCATGTGTTGCTTTGCTTTGGCAGCGTCCCACTTCTCGGTTACATAACGGATCCGGGTTCACTACAGCATACGTGACTTACTGTCCGCCGCGAGTTCCTGCGTCTAGCGCGCGTCTATTTGCGCGCGGGCCCTCCCTCCGCCGCTGAAACCCGCGGGTTCCACGGTTCTTCACAGAAACCATAGGTGGCCCTTTCGGTGGAGGATCTGCTCCCCCCACCTCCATCCTTCCTCACCCACCGCGGTACCCGGGTTCAGCACCGTGGACAGCTCCCCGCCTCCACCCGTGAACCGCCGCCTGCGGTCGGATGGTCGAACTCAAAGTAGGAAGAAGAAAGAAAGAGAAGAAGAAGAAGTCGGCTGCTGTACTCTGACCGCACGAAAGAAAGACCGCAATTTGGCAGAATTCCACTTTTTCCTTCATCTCAGATCCAAGCGACAGATGTGGCAACACTGAAAAGTGTTTGTTTTTTGTTTTGTTTTTTTGAGTTCGGGAAACGAGGCTAAACAATGATCTCACGATATAAACCGGTAAGTGCCGGAGAGCATGTGTCACCTGGTCACTTTGATCGTTACCCTTTTAATCGATTATTTTTGAATGGTACTAATAGTAGCCTAGCAGTAGTAGTATTTCATTGACATGCACAGGATTTTGCATCGTAAAATCTATAATTATCCACTGGGGACACTAGTGTTTTCATTTGCATAATTGTACAGACTCAGTTGGATGCAGCGGTCTGTACGTGATGCTGCAAGTCATGTTATATCTGGGATTTACGATTTACTCACACAGAAAGATCAGCCCCTATTTCAGCATCACTCACACACACACACACACACACACACACACACACACACACAAAAGCCCAGTTATATTTAGTAGGCATCTGTCTGTCATTGTAGGGAAGCCTTGCTTCAGTTCTCTGCTTTATGCCCACTGACCTAAAACATGTGAAATGTGTCTTGCTTGAATTTTCCCCCTTTTTCAGAGGCTCTTTGAGTAGCTGCTGCTCTTTCAGTCATTCTATTTTTCCTGCACACACTGAGCTTCGACTCTCCCCAGGCAGTCCACTGATAGATGAGGCTAATCAATTCAATTCAGTTCAATAGGCTTTATTAGTGTTTGACATGTACTAGATCACAATTAACACAATTATGATTACGAAAGACAATGAGTGAAAGGACTAAAACAATGTGAATGAAAATATTAGTTTGTTAATTAAAATAGATAATGAAATAAATAAATTAAAATATAAAGTTTTACAATTTGTGTTTAGGTGATCATATTTCTCTTGTCACTGTATTATAAACATGTACTTTGTATCTTGGAATATATCATTGGAAAACTTGTTTTCAATTGTGTATTTATGGGATGAGCAGCACAGCAGAGCAGTGCAAAAAGTTCCCTTCCATTGTCAAACAGTTTATTCTCCTGCCAGTTTTGACTCCACTGCTTTGAGTTATTGAATGAACAAACAAGACATATTGGTAATTCTACACTGAACAAAGAGTCAGGAGCCTCATTAGTAGGGCTGAAGCTTCGATTGTTGCTATGGTAATCAATCATGAAGTCTGTGATCGACTTTTGTTTTTTTACAGTGTGCATGTGATACAGACTAGTCGACACTGGTTCTCATCAGCAATTTATATGTCAAAGAAGTCGAGTGTCTAGAACAACTTTAACTTAATTTGAGGTCATGCTCATGCTGGGTTGGTTGAGAACATTGGATCAGTCCAAGTGTTTCCCATTGACATGTATGAACGGCTGCTGAGCTCTCTCCCTCTCTTTCTCTCTCCCCCCGTCTCTCTCTTGCTCTGTCTGTCAATGTCTTTCTCTGTGTCTGTGTGAGCGAGATTAACAGAGTCATGTTGGAAAAATCAATTTGTGGCACTTGGTTTTCATTCTATGGTGCTGCGCCACAGATTGGTCTATTTATGGGAAAAACTGTACATCTTTTCTGACTTGCTTCCCCCCTGTCAACCCCACTCAATAGTGGGTAGAAGAACCATATGTGACCACAATGCCTCCTCATCATGGTCACGTCTTGCTGTGGGATGGCATTTCATTCCTCATCCATGATTCATCACAGATCAGCCAGGTTGGCTTTAGCTGTTGGCAGCTGTCTACTCCCACATCATGGAGGTAGTCTGATAACCCCTGGCTTCATAGGGACAAGTGTTATCTTCCTAGGTCTCAGAGAGAAAGGAATGGTCTGCCTGCAGCCCAGATCTCATCCTAATTGAGCATCTTGGGGATCAGCTCAGCTGGGCTATACCTGCCAGAATCACCTAAACAACCACTTTGACCAATCTATGACGAATCCTGTTTCTAAACTGCACTGAAAACAGCTTGAAATAAGCTAAGATGAAATAGAATCTCCAGTACTTATTAGTAAATGCTGTAAGACATACTTATCACCAGTGTGTTGTGTCATTGCAGTTTTAAAAGGATTTTTAGAAGAGCAATACGAATGGAGAATGCATTCAGAATGACATTTTGCATTTTCTGTTATTAAATGGGAAAGAATATGTGTTTTTTTTCACTCTAATGGATTTAAGTATATAATTATATGGTCTGAGAAGTACAGGGACATATTTGGACAACTTGAGAATGTGCTTCATGTTCTCCTTTTACATTATCTTTGTGTTATTTTAGAAATTACATCTGAATATACACATGTAAATCAGCAGATGACTAGTCACGCCAACACCTCATTACATTAAAGCTTATCTCCACGCTGCTGTCATACGAAGGTCACCATGGTCCGTGTCACGGATTATTTCAACATGAATCAGTTGAACCAGTAAGAAAAGGCCATAAGCCTGTTGATAGACGGTTTATTAAAATCTGCTCTCGTGTGGTTTCACTCATCCCTCTGCACTGATCAGCTGCTGCCGGCTGCAGTGGGATCATTCCCTACAGGACGCACAATATATCCATCTTGCAAATTCACAAACATTTGATCTCTCTATTTTTTTAAGTGTGCAGCCTACTTATTCATTATGGAGCTACTTCTTTGGATATGATGACAGATGAGTGAGCAGCAAATGAATGAGTGGAATGAGTTATGTAATTCCTGAAAACACTTAGTTTGGATTTAGATCAGAAACGTTGCTCATGCTTCACACGTACCTCTGAACGATGTTTGCACCACTCCTTCAACAGCGGTACCCCCCTTCGCTCCTTTCGCTCTCCTCCTCCTCCTCTGTCTCTCTCTCTCTCTCTCTCTCTCCATCCTCTTCTTCTCTCTCCTCCTCCTCTCCTAATCATTGGTTTTCCATTCCCGCCCTCACCCTCTACCTTCAATAGTGTACCGGTGTTGCTCATTCCTCCAGCTCTCCTGCTTCTACAGCCCCCACCCCCCTCTCATTCCTCCTGCTCTCTGCTTCCAAGGTCGACTCTGCGCTCTGGTTTGCAAAGAGACAGAAATAGCAGGTGCACTGCAGAATTCCGCTGCTGCTCTGGCTGTACGCGTGTTTTATGTTGAGCTATGTGGGCATGCCTAAATTCATTCCGGCAGAGCCGTTCAAGCGCCGTGCACGAGTGAAGCCGCAGTTTTATGGGATGTCTGCGGACTGCAGGCGGATGGGATGCAGATGTTTCTCCCCAGCATGGCCGGGAAAGCTGCTTAGACTGCCGGAGACGAGAGGGAGCTGCTGCTGCTGCTGCACCGGACTGTGACTGTGCCTCTGACCCTTTCTCCCTCCCACCCCCTCTCTCCCTCCCTCCTCTTTCTCACCGCATCTGATATTTGGGAGCCGGATTTGAGAGGGAGCAGGAAAAGGAGGTCACTTTGGGAATTACAAAGATCCGCTGAAGACGGCTCCAGCACTCCCCTCTGCAAAGAGATCATGCTCTGAGAGCCTGTTTTACCGAATCTCTCTGTCTCTGCTGTGACTCTGGTCCTCCTCTTCCCCCTCCTCCCCCCCTCCTCCTCCTCCTCCTCCTCTTCCTCTTCCTCCGGCCGGTTCCCTGCAGAGTCCCGGTTCCACCATGTCCTTGGCGTTCTGCGGGAACGAGAACAACTCGGTGGCCTACAACGTGGACGGTGGTGTCCTCAACAACGGCTGCTTCCTGGACGCACTCAATGTGGTGCCACACGTCTTCCTCCTCTTCATCACCTTCCCCATCCTCTTCATCGGTGAGTGTCAGACTGGGAGGTGAGGTGCTGAACACACCTCCCCGCGCAGACCGCTGCACACATGCACACACAGCACACACACACACACACATATCAGATGATGTGTCAGCACAAGTCCACGAGGATCTGAAATTCCATGTTCTCAACCTGCCCTTCTCTGTTTTCACTTTATCACCCTGTTGACTTTTACACCTGAAATATAATACAGATATAATTGAAATACTGCATGATCTGTTCTATTAAGCAGATGTTTTTTTTATATGATGACTACTGAAAGAATTTTTTTTTTTATATTTCCATTATAAAGTCTGTACACTTGAAAATACTTAACCTTTATTTTATTTATGAGCGTCTCTGTAGTTGTTGGCTGGCCTAGAAAAATATGAGGCTCTTGAGTATGGGAGAAAAATACAATATTAGACATTCGTTGAGCTGCAAGCATAAGTTGACTTTTCTGAAGAAATGTAACTTAGAGAGATAAACAGATGCCATCATGGAGGCATTAGGTTACACCTCCTTCACTCTCGTTACCGGCTGGTCACTCTATTAGTGTCATCATCAGAGTGTAACAGACCGGCTCTGAGTCTCTGCTGCTACAGTCGTACATGCTCGTCCATCATCTTCTCTCTCGTGTCAGTGCGTGTTTACCCACCATGTGCTCATGTCCATTTTAAAGCAGATAGTATCCATCACATCCTCTCTGTTGGTTTTGACGCTGGCTCTGTGTTCCTGTTGTACAAAGTGTTTGTTTAAGGAACTGCAAACTCTCACACACTTCCCCCCCTAGTAACAGATGAAACTCCTATGTTTCAAACTGGCTTGGTTTCTTTGAACTCACATGCTGTATTACCACATTTCCATGTCTTCTTCTGTGATTTGTGCATAGGCCATTCTCCACATTTCATCCCTATTCTCACTCTCACTCTGCTATAATTTGTTGTTAATTTATTATTGATTTGCCATGTGAGAGATGTTTCCCTGCAGAGATCTTTCTTCTTGTATGTTTTTTGTGTCTATTTTTTATTAACATTTTCCTTTTTCTTATACAGTAAAAAAAATCGAATTAATTACTATAATGAGCAGGCCTTGGAAAAGCATAAACACCGTTAAATAGGTAGTGTGATCCCTTTATTAGAAAATAACTGCTGAAATCTCCAAGTGATTCTTCTCCGTTCTGTCACCCTGAGTGTGGTGCTTACACTAACAAAACAAATCATTTCCTGGAGATTTTACAACAGGACAAAACCCTCAGGGCTGTGAGAGTGTTTCTTGTCAGCTTGTGTCACCTGACAGGAAAATAAACCAGAGTCCTGTCATACAGTATATCCTGCACTGCAGCCATGTAAAATACTGTGCTGACATTAAGGCAACTGAGGTATGACTTGACCTTTACAGACAGTTTGCTTCACAACTGGAGAGAATAACTATTGTCAGTCAATCCCCTGAAACGTCAAAACAAGAACCATGAATGACTCCAGTAATGTGCATTATATTAAAAAAACACTAGCAGAGGAACTGGAAATCCTACACATCAAAGTATTTAACTTTAATTGTATACTTCTTTTAGAACTGCTAATGTAATTAAAGCATTTTAACCTTTTTTTCTGAAGAAAAAAAAGAGTGCCTTGGGATTTTTTCAAGTGTTCTTCTATTTGAAAACTATTTAGTTAATAGTTATTAATTCCAAGAGGCTTAAGACAATTCAATGCATTATCATGAATTCACTATTTTTTATCAAAGAAATATTCATATTATATTTCCCAGCTCTTGAGCAGATGGATTAAATATCTGTGGAGGGCAATGTGGAGGCAGTGTGCAGTGTGTCTGTAATCGTGCCAACACTTCTCAGTGAGATAAACTGCCCAACGGTGTAGGTGCCAACATTATACTCACCATTAGGATAATTACACTTTTGCTGATCTAAATTGACGTTTTGCCTGCCTCTTTATATTTACTGTTCCCGAGTGTATATTTAAAGTGACACAGCTCGGACCTTTTTAAAGAAACAGATCTATTTTGTGTTTTTCTGTTTGAGGCTGGGGCAGCCAGAGCTCAAAGGTCCACATCCACCACAGCACCTGGCTTCACTTTCCAGGTCACAACCTGCGCTGGCTCCTCACCTTCGTCCTGCTCTTCATCCTCGTCTGTGAGATTGCGGAGGGCATCGTCTCTGATGGGTATGATTCACACCCAGATACACAACACATCGGTATCAGTCAGGTGAATGTGCAAAAAGTATTATACATATACACGTTTTGTGAATAACATTTTACAATAACTGGTTTTGAAACAATAGTCTTATTATGATGAATAGGTGCAACATACTGCATTTGCATACTGCATTACATCCTGATCTATTTTTGCATTAGATTGCTATGTGACAGTGTTTCCCTACAGTGCTATTGATTTTGCCTGTAGTCATGCAATCAATGACTGCTTTAACCCTGGTTTTGGTAGGTGAGTGTAATTAACTCATTGACAATAGATTGACACTTGATCCTCAAGGCTTTTCTATGCCAACATTAAAAAGTCGACATTAATGCCATTGACTTTTTTGTCCTTCAGAATACTAACCTGTCAATGTTGCTTAATTTTACCGTTTAAGGCTTCTGGCAGCTTTTTGTATTGAAGATTTTACAAAAGATATGTCTGACATCATATTCATATGTATGTTTCAACAAGCAATTCAGTTCTTAAAGCTTATGGCATATTTTTTTCAGTAAAAGGAACACATTATCTTTATATTAAAGTACAATAATTACACACAGAACCATGTTTGAGATCATATTTATACTCCATACATGTCTATGAACATGTCTATGGTTTGTCCTTCCTGGGCTACTGTAGAATGATGATGGTGCAAATCATATCTAATGAAATCACAGCAATTCATATTTTGATTGATTAAATATCTTTAAATCTATGACTTTGGTTTTTGGGCAACAGTTTTATAACCTTGGCTGAAATTTAATTATGAATACTAATGAACCGTAAATCTAGTGAGGTAGAAAGAAATGGTCACGATATTTCATAATGTTGTAAGTCAGCGAGTCTATTGAGGAATATCAATCCAGAGAGGCTGGCCCTGACCAAGCTGAGCCCAGCTGTCACATCCAGCCTTTTTCATGCCAAGCCAAACTATAGCAGCAGATACAACATTTATAAAGGTTTATATATATTTATAATCCAACACATTTTTTGCATCAGTGAGAGAGAAATACATCATTGTTTCTAAGCTTGCTTCAAACACTTGCTGGGATGCAACATTTGGATGTTTAAAATAATACCACAGTATGTAAAAAGAAAACCTGTATCTGTCAGTACTTCCATTCTGATTCTCCTCTATCTTCAAACTCAGCATTTTTTTTCTAAACCAGCCTGCTTGTGACTTGTCAGTGGTATAAACTTCACTTTTGATTTGGTATGCACATGAAAAAACTCAGGAGCCACAGCTGGATAGAGAATCATCATGGCCCGTGGCTTATTCACTGTAAATCCCCTCCTCCTTGATACGTGTTCTCTCCCTTTCTGGGCCGTCTGTTTAATGTAGTGAGTCCATGTGTGACGAGGTTCAGTAAACACAGGGATTACTGTTTATCAGTGGTTTTTGCAGTCTGAAGGCAGCTAAGTGTTTGGGTGATTGTGGCTGAAGTGAAGACCTCTCCATCTCTGCTAAAGAGCCTGAGCTCAATGTTTATGCCTGTGTGTGTGTTTGTGTGAACATGTGTGTGTATGTTGCATGTTCTTAATGATGCACATGCCAAACATGGGTGGGCAATTCATCAGATCTTTATTTAGATGTTCTTTGTCCTCGATTAAGTGTCTGCACCTGTATCTGACCTAACTTTGAAGAATCAATGTTCAATTACCTATTTTAAAAGTTTTTATTTTTTTAAAGTAACAGTTTTGAACATACATGTACAATACAAGGTGTGTGCCTGTCAATATATTACAAATAATATATTTATTCAATCACTACAAGCAAAGAAGACCTGATGCAAGTGGTTAAACAAACTGTGCATAAAGATGTTTTCTTTAATGAGGACTGAAAGGTTGCCACATTTATTAGATTTTAAACTCTGATGTTGATGGTGTGTTGCAAATAATTTTGTGATGTTAATTTGCAGGTTCAGCCAGTCCCACCATCTTCACCTGTACATGCCTGCAGGTCTGGCCTTCATGGCTGGAATCACCTCTATTGTCTACTATCACAACATAGAGACCTCCAATTTCCCCAAACTACTTTTAGGTACAGTATTCTTGAATTTAACTATACTTTTGATATTATTTTTTTTTTACTGCTAGTCTATGTGGGAAGCTCCACTGGATCATTTTGATAATGTGTATGAATAGTGATCAGGGATCTAAGATTGGAAATCATTTCACCGAAAATGGAACATAAAAGGAAGGGAGGAAAATATGGCAACAGTAATGGAGTCGCTGCAACGATTCACAGATGACTGCTTCATTGCCTTCAGATAAGACTGAAAAAGGAATGATAGCAATATTATCTTATTGGTGTAATCCCACTGCTTTGAGTTCATAATAATTGTCTCTTTTCTTTAAGAAATGTATTTTTTTTCTTATTTGTTTGCATGAATCTCTTTGTACAATAAACATGTTTAGATTTCTCGTTTTGTGTTTGTCACAATTATTTATGGCTTGAGATTAAACAGACTGACTATCCCCATGGCTCTGATGGAAGATAGGTTTTTATGACAGGTATCCATAAATCTATTTACTCACCCGTTAAAACAAAATGGGTGAAAAATTTCCCCCCTCATGTGCCATTAACTTATCTGTGTTCAATTCTTTATGCTTCACTCTCTTCTGCCGTCACATTGCTGAGCCGCCTGAGGCTTTTAGATCTCCGTATCACACTCAGTCTCTAGAGAGAAGTGGCGGAGCGGCGTTGATTTCATCACTGTCAACTATGAAAAGAAATGAATCCCCTTAGAGGCTGTGCTGTTGGCCAGCATGCTGCCTCTATTGTCACAGTATAGATGCCCTTCATCACAAAGAAGGAAACAAGGTAGTCGGATGCAGAGTCTGAATGGATGATCTTGTTACTCTGCAGTCTAATACAACCCCAACAATACTCAGTACCTGTAGGAGAAAAGGGACAGTAAATACAGTACACATATTAAAGGATTATTAAATCAACACATTAAACTGTACCTACAAATAAGCTTATGAAACAAAAATGAAAGACTAATTGTAACATTTGATATACATGAAATTTGACTCACACTGGAATTCTGGATAAACACCTGGATGTTACACAAATCCAGACAAAGGATAGCCATGAATTACATTTAAGATCCAGCTCTGATATAATCTGTGTTCTGAGGAGCAGTCAGATTAATCACTTGTCTCTCTCTGATCCCTGTTAATTCTCCTCAGCCCTGCTGATCTACTGGGTTCTTGCTTTTATCATGAAAACCATCAAGTTTGCCAAGTACACCGAGCATGGAATTGGCCCCAGGCAGCTACGCTACTGCATCACCGGACTACTGGTGCTGCTGTATGGACTCCTACTAGCTGTGGAGATCAATGTCATCCTAGGCAGGGTGAGTGTGTGTGTGGTGTGTGTGTGTGTGTGTGTGTGTGTGTGTGTGTGTGTGTAGTGTGTGTGTGTGTGTGTGTGTGTCTGTGTGGTGTGTAGGCATGTGTAGCCACCTGATTGCTACCTATTTTTATTTTCAGTCACCTGTTATTTGAGTCTGAAATTGAAAAGGCTCCAGTAGTCAGTGATTATTAAAGCTGCCCAGCAACAGTTAAAAATATCTTCCATTGATACTATTACCTGTCACTCATGTTGAACTATTAGGAAACATTAATGCATGTGGGTGGGGCTACAGCTTTAAGTGGTTAAAGTTTGTTGGCTTTGGGTATACCTTGGCACCCTACTGTAGAGGTCTTCACAGGTCCAAAATGATGGACCCCAATTCTGAAAAACTCTTTATGGTGCTTCCCTGATCCGACTGGATTCAACCCAACTGCAAAAGTAAACTATATGGAACCGTTTTTCCAAAAAATAGAAAATACTTTACATGATGCATGATGCAAAGGTATCAGATCCAAAAATCCAAGACAGGTTGGGTATTTTACAGAACCAATGAATTCCAATAGGTCCCCCAAAAAGAGCTAAATATACTGTAGTCTAGCCTGCTGTCTTTTAATTTGCACACAACCTAGAGAAAATAATGCATTGTAACATAGTCTCAGCACTAAATGACAATCACTGCTTCAAAAATTGTTATTATCCATAACCAGTTATTATACTGAAACCCAAGGAAATATAATTCCTCTCTATCAATGGCCATTAAAAACATGGACCAGGACCTATAATGTTCTCGGGTCAGATTCCAGTTATTTAGTTTGGGTAGATCTGTGAAGACCTCTACCCTTCTAGTTAAGACACCTGCCACAGAATCACAGTATCCACAGTTTACCTTTCTAATTTTTGGGGGTGTTAAAGGAGATGATAGTACATTATATTAATCACTTTTGTATTATATCTTTCGGTTATTAATTACTTACTAATGAATTACTAATAAAATTTATTCTGTAGCCAATAAAAATCCTCTAACATAAGAATGTCATAATAAAAGTCTGTAGTCAGGCTAGTGGCTCTGTGAAGCGCGATACAGTTAGCTTTGCGCTAAATGCTAACATTAGCATGCTAACATGCTCACAATGACACTGCTGACATGCTTTAGCAGGTACGATGTTTACCAAGTTCACCATCTTAGCTATGTGTGATAGCCTAACACATGTGAATTAGCACTAACAGCTGAGGATTATAGGAATGCCTGAGTTTTGTATTTGTTAATAAACCAGTTAGTTGGACAAATTGAAATTATTACTGTCATTCCTCCTGAGGGGGGCATGAATGTGTACACCAAATAGCAATCAGACAAATAGTTGTTGACATTTCTCTATAAAACACAAATGCGGACCTCATGGTGGCGCTACTGGAAAGTTAAGGGTTTGTCAAAGCTTGTATGGGTTATCATCTGGGGACAATACGTGTCTGTATTCTAATTTGCAAAGGCAATTCGCATAATGATCAGTACAACAGTAAAAGTGTGGGGCATGCAGTTGGCTGAAAAGGACAGTCATAAAAGTAAGGCCACACCAAAAATAAAAAGGTGAGTACATGATGGTAAAAGGCCAGATCCCTTCAGCTTAAGAACCACACAATAATAGCTGCATCATGCCATCTGGCTTATATGTGATTCAACGCTTGCCAGATTGGTGCCACACTAAACTCTGCCTGAAATCTGACCAACATTATCTTTTAAACTGAATCTGAGAGCTGATTGATTGCTATCATAGTGTTTTCTGGCTGTATTGTATTGATTCTACAACAAAATGCTCATAGTGACGCTCTTAGCGTTTGACATTTCCAGCCATTTGACACTTTTGGAGCATGGCCGACTAAATGTCACCACTGGTGTACACTTTCTTCCCATTTCCTGTTGATAATGTCTCTGTTATCCTCTTCACTGATTTCACTTGCCACTGATTGTGGCAAGCAGCAAAGAAAGTGATCCAGGCCCTGCATCTAGTCTGTTCACATCTAAACAATTTGAAGTATTTTTATTGGTTCACAGCTGCATAGTTAGTCAGTAGAAGTAGTAGTAGTCTTTTTCTGTCCACCACTTTGGCTCTTGACTGAAATATCTCAACAGATATATAATAGATTACCCTGAATTTGTCCACTAACATTCATAGTCTCTAGAATATCAATCTTACTGACTTTGGAGATCCCCTGACATTTCTTCTACATAATCATCTAGTCAAACCGCTCATTTCTCATTTGCAGAACACCTGCAAAACTAACATTATTAACCATCAGCCTCAGCTATACTTAATTCATTGCTAGCAAGCAAATAGTAGCTTGTAATCACAGTAAACTAAGATGGTGAACTTATTAAGCATTATACCTGCTGAATACCTGCATGTTAGAGTTTTCATTGCATGGTTCCATGTTAGCGTTAGCCTTAGGGTGTTGCTAGTATGGCTATAAAACAATAGCCTACATATTTACTCCTGTTTAACAGCACAGTCTTTTATTCATATGATCAAAATTATTCTGTAAATTATTAATTTGAATGTCATGTTTCATTTTCAGTAATCCACTTGTGATTTGGTTATTGACTGTCTACTTATAAACTTGTTCTTCCAAATCCTTTCAGTTGTTTAATCATGTTCAAATAATTAATACATACATTAATTAGAAAAACATAATTAAATAATATTTTTACAATCAGCTATTTTTTTAACAAAACCAGGAGACACAATTATGATTAAACCTACCATATAATGAATGTAATGAGAACATGTTCTAGGTTTATAAATAGTCCAATGTTTGACAGTTTTCTGACATTCATCAACCTAGTTTCCATAAGCTTAAGAAAACAGTCACATCAATTCTTCTCTGTTCATTTTATTCCAACCTTTTTTCACTATTTTTAACTAATCTCCAGCCAAGACTCCTCTTTATGATGTGCAATGGCTGGGTGTAGAATATCCAAATTCTCTGTATTTATCCAGACTCTAACCACCGATTAATAACAATAGAGACAGTTTATATTTCAGCAGCTATAATTAAACCGTAAGTGTGTTTAACTGCCATTTCCATTATAATGTAGCTCTTGTATGCAACATAGAGAAAATGATTACCTTCATCATCTTCATAAATCCCAGATGAGTCTTATTAAAAGTCTTATTAATGGCCAGATAGTATCATATTTTCCAGGCTGTTGGTTCCAGGTTGCTGAAGACGATACAGACAAACAATAAATTAAATGTTTTTTGTCCTTCCCTCTTTTCAAAGCGCTACATGTGTTTCGCAAACCCAACGGAAGTGAAGCCTCCTGAGGATCTCCAGGACCTGGGCGTACGTTTTCTGCAGCCATTCGTCAACCTGTTGTCCAAAGCCACCTACTGGTGGATGAACACCTTCATCACCTCCGCTCACAGGCGACCCATTGACCTCAAAGTCATAGGAAAACTCCCTATTGCAATGAGAGCCCTCACCAACTACATAAAGCTGCGCAAGGCCTTTGAAGATCAGAAGGTCAGTGCCCCACTAGACGTGGTCTACTGTTGTTACTCTGAAACATTCATTTAATCAGCACAAGATAAAGCAATTTTTCATATATATATATATATATATATATATATATACATATAAAATGTCAAAAAACTTAAGATAAACGTGTCACTAGAACTCGTGAATTCTGATGTGGTGAATATGAGAAGCATCACTCTTCTTCTTACATCTTGTGCTGAATAAATCATCAGGAATGTTAGGATGTTCTAAGGTCTCTTTACAGACGCTTTATCCAAAGCAACATTTTACACTTTATAGCAACCCAAGCAAGGATCTGATTAGGAGATAACATGAGTACTGGTGCAGAAATATGGCAGGAAAAACTGAGCTATTACTACCTTGAATTCTAGTTTTGTGATGGGAATGTTTAATAATGTTGTACACAAACATCAAGTGGATGTCTGCAGCTTGAGGGCTCTTGTGATATTTTAAACAGACATAAATTCAATGACTTATTGGGAGATAATTCTGTCTTGTTCTAAATGTGGTAATTATCATCAGGGGGTCAGCTTCAATGTCAAGTTTATGTCTTGAAAGACAATGGGAAAAAATATTTATATGAGAGCTAAGAGCACGGCTTGACAGCTTGATAAGAGCACGGCTTGGGCTCCTTAAGGCATTTGACTGTATTTTAATATTGCTCTAATCAAGAAAGTGTGCTACTTATTGTCAATTCATTTGTTTGGAGCGTTAAATATGTGCAGCATTTGACACTAGAAGGCTGTTTTCACATTCATCTGCTGATTGTGAAATGTTTAACACAACATATGCATATTATATGGATACAAATTCTGGATTTTTCAATGAGGGTGAAGTAGTAAATGATATTTAGTTAAATTTGTGAGTGGCTGATTGATCTTTCTGGTGAAAAAAACAAACATTTTAAGCACAAATTATTCCAAACTGATATATTAATTCAAAGGGGATGTTTAAGCTCATTTGTTGATTTAAAGTGTCCTAATAAAACTTCTTTCGGTAATGTTTTATTGGTGGCTGTCATTGGTCTGACATGCACAATCTGCTCTGGGAATTCTTTTTATTTTTTTTTATACAGCTGTTCTCATAAGCTGCTCTATGTCCTGTGATGTCTCAGTCCTGGCGGAGATTTTTTTTTTTTTTGTTTTGTTCATACAGCTGTTCTCATAAGCTACTTTCTGTCCTGTGATGACTCAGTCCAGGCTGAGCTGGGACCATTAAACTATTCAGACGTCACTGTGATTCGTTATTAGTGTAAACACTGACATGATGATGCCTCTCTCTCCCTGTCCTGTAATTTCCTTTTTCATTTGGCAATAACATCCAAAATCCCATATCTCTTTCTCTGGCACTCTTGGGGAACCATTTTTGTTTAGGCATCATTTCAGGTGTAGATTCAACACTGTTGGGTGTTTTTAAGACTGTTGTTGGAGGTGTGTTGTGTACTGTAAGGTGTTTCAAAAGTCTTTGCTCCACTGTGTATGCAAATATTTAGCTTGGCTCAGTCCTCCTACATAAATCTGCTAAATGTTACTTCAGTGCTGCGCTCCAATAACCTTGGGAGCCAGAAGTCCGAGCTGGACATGACTTTACAGCTGAGTTAAAGCGGAGTAAGCGGCAGTTACAAAGTCGGAAAAAACGGAATAAAGTAAACATGACTGATATACAATGCGGCTGTTAGCACACTTTGTCTGGTAGTTCACACATATCACGTGAAAAATGTCAATAACGCGATAGCAGGATTTTCATATTTGCACATCAAAGACTACAATGCATACAGCTGATTTAGTGCAACAAACATTACACAGAAGTGAACTGAATGTTACAGGAACTTCTACTACTGTTTACAGCTAAAGCGGTCATCTTAGGATGTCAGCTCAGGAGTGTTGAAGATTCCTTATCCAGGTTTTCTATGGACCAATGTCCAATTAGCAATTAGAGGGTGTGTCTGAGAACAATGCTGGGAAAAGAGAATTTTCCAGAGCTTTTCTGTCCATCTTTTTGACGGAGAAAAAGTCCATGCCTTAAAAATCTAGAATACAAAGTATAGTATTAGTAATTAACAAGGGTTATAGATGGGGGTGTCCTGTGAACAGTTTTACAAGCTGCTTGAGTCATGCTTTTTGGGATCAACATGGGATTTTTGTTGCAGTACCACGAGTTGCCACTGGAAAAAAATCGGTGTGCTCCTGAGAAGCGGTGCCATATCCAGGTCTGATAATACATCCATGGTTGTAGTCGGCCTATGGTTGTTGTAGTTCAGAAATGGTGACAGAGAAATATGTGCGCGGTCCATTGTTGAATGTTGAAAGTTAGATCATGAACAATACAATGTTTGTCGAGTTTTTTTTTCCAGCCGGTTCTGTTGCCTGATGCATGTCACAACCAAACATTAGAGATTGGTTATGGCAGATCCTGAGTGAAACATTTGTCAATGGAGAGTGGCCAGACTCTGTATAAATGAAATCTAGTACAAGTCAGAGTCTGGAAGACCACGCTAATAAATATTCTATTATATATATTTTTGGTTCACCAAATATAAGGCCTCTTTTAAACTAAGGTTGGCATGTTACATTTCACAGTTTGAATCTGCCTCTCAGCTGGGGCCATTGGATGTTGAGTTGGCATCTTGTCTTCCAGATTTTTTCCTGCCATCCAAACGTGTGGTGGAAACTCTAAGTTGTCTGAATGTGAATATGAATGTGATGATGTGTTGTCCCTGTGATAGACTTATATAATATCAGCTGAGATGCTCACAAGTCCCTTCCACTCCTAAGTGTGAATAGAACACAGATTAATGGATGATTTCAGGTAAATGCAAAAGCAATAAGGGCAGCTATTGCCCATTGATTATCCATTACTTGCAGAGTTAATGGTTTGATCCCTGTCTCCTCCTGTCCACATGTGCAAATGTCCAGGAGAAACACACTTAATCCAATTGCATCCATTGTGTGAATGGACTTTATATGGGGATGATAAAAAAGCAGCTTTGGACAAAAGTGTGCTCCAAAAAGCCTTAAAAGATCCCATATTTGAAGCTTTCCTGGTTTTTATTTGAAATTATGATATCAAGCTTCTCTCTGGAGCTCCAGAAAGGACAGGTCGTTTTGTGTCTGTTTTATTAATATTAACGAGTCAGTCCCCAGATTTTATATCACCCCGACCTTCGTATAATAAAAAAAGATTTTCATTTTCAGGACCTTTAATTCAACATAATGTGTCCTCATATGCTCTCAACAGTTCCCCCTATAAAAGTAACCCTTTTTTAGATCCTCTTCTTTTCTGATACATACATAGCATATTTCACAATCATCTTATCTGTTGAATAGAGAATATGTTTTTTCTGCCCTTTTTCAACTCAGCTGGAAGATCACTGCTCTTCCCGTCCAACATAGGGAGGTTTCCTTGCTACATACTCTATATCACTCTTCTTCTTCCTTGTTTTCTGGCCCCCCCCCGCCTCGCTCTTTGGAGCACGTGTCAGGGGTCGGAGGTGAAGGGCCTCTTCTGCAGGGTCATTGTTTTCCAGTGTTTGGAAGGTCACAGAGATTCGTCACTGCTGCGTGTGCGTCCGGTGTGAACGCAACCCCACTTCCTTCCGGCAGCAGAGAAGGATGAGAGAGCTTTGAGAGATCCCAGTGGAGAGGTGGTGGGAGGTGCTGTGGGGGGTGCTGGGGCATTCAGAGGAGAGCCTGGAGGCACCGGGTCATTCCCATTCGACTGTGAACGAGGTGACATCCCGACCCCTGCGGGGGTGAAAGCACTGCACTTCATGGGAAGCTAGCTTCACTCTGCGTGTGTGAGAATGAAACATCCTCCTTCCTTTTTGTTTGAACCCTAGGTGTATGTGTGTGTGTGTGTGTGTGTGACGTGCGTTATGACATGTTTTGTATGAAGGTTCAAAATGAGCTCAAATGGAAAAAGGGAGATGTTAACAGTCATGTCTGTTCTCACAGCTCTGAAGAGAGTGACTCATGTCATGTTCACACGCACACAAACACACACACACACACACACACGCACGTCTGGGAGTGTTGTGTACTGGGCTGTGACAATCCAGATGGTTTCTTCTGATCATTGCTAACTGAATCATTGAAACAAGCTGCTCTGTTGTTTCTTGTTTAGTCTGGAAATCTATTAAACGCTCAGTGACATTTGAATTAATCAGTAAACCATTAACTCTTAATCCTCATCCTCTGCCTCAGTGTGGTTTATGATTTTTTAGCCGCATTAGTTGCAGAGCAGGCGTATGACTGGAGAGCTCCTCTGCAGAACTCAACACATCCTGTGATGCAGCAGCAGTAGCAGCAGGGAGGGAACCTTGTTCTTGGCCTCATTTTTCTGTTGCCGCATTCGAGAGCACTCTTGCGTTAACAGTGCAAATTCAGCATTTAGGTTCAAGTAATTACTTCCTTGCTCTGCCATTTGCAGGTTATTTCATTTTTCATTGTGCTACAAGTTTAGCACTTGGTGTTTCTACAAAGAAGGAAGCATCCAATGTATTCTTCAACAGCTGCAACGTTAGGCTGACGAACAATGTGAATGAGCCTCTGATGGTCAGCTTTGGTATTTCTAATTTAGTTTCAGATTGCCTGTCAGAAATGCTTTGTCAATGCAGATAAGCCATTATTCAACATTTGAATGCATGTCTCCCAAATATTCACTCCTCTTTTTAAATCTTCCTTCAGAGGCCTCAGGGAACAGCCCCCCAGGGACCAAAGTGGATCTGGCAGGCCTTGAGGAAAGCCTTCGGCAGACCTCTTATCCTCAGCATCACATTCCGCTTCCTGGCCGACCTGCTGGGTTTCGCCGGCCCCCTCTGCATCTCCGGCATCGTCCATCACGTCAGCAAGGACAACCGCACCATCCAGCAACCAGTAAGGGGGCCACAGCACTTAAATACACACAGCCGGATCACATAATGGAACACAAGAAATAATACTCAGTGGTTCAGTAATGCAGTGTACTGTACTTGTATGTGGCGGGTGATTTGTGAGCCCCTCAGGATTTTCTCCAATCAAAATATTTTTTTTTCTGCAAATACTCAAAGGACTGAAGAGACTAACTCCAAGAATGTCACTTTTTTGTCTCTAATGATTTGTGATAATACACGTAATACACCATCCACTGAAGAAGGACTTGAGATATCGTTGAAAGCTTTGGGAAATGCTAAGAAGTGAATGTTGAGGTTGGAAATATTTGATTTCATCACGATTGTTGAGAGACTGATTTTCTTGAA
Organism: Lepturacanthus savala; assembly: GCA_030544235.1. Classification (NCBI taxonomy): domain Eukaryota; kingdom Metazoa; phylum Chordata; class Actinopteri; order Scombriformes; family Trichiuridae; genus Lepturacanthus; species Lepturacanthus savala. Next base: position 13,926,231 of record CM060465.1, on the reverse strand, counting down.
TGCACAAAAGTCAGAGAAGGACATATATATTATCTAAGAGAGACAATTTGTATGTGAAATAATTATGATGGAACCAGTTTTAGTTTGTAGAAGAATGAATCAACCTGGTTTAATCTTTGATATCTTTTCAATATAAAGTGAAACAATGTATTTTGTTTTCTTCGCACACAGAAATCAATCATTCTTGCTAAATATTATTGTTTTTTTCTTCTGTTTCAAGTTTTTCATCTAAACAATGGCAATGAAGCAATTTTGCATTTTGAGTAACTGTGAACCACAGAGCTGTCTGTTTTGATGATGAAACACTGACATTTCTTGTTTTTTCTGTTTTTTTTTCTAATATGGACAAACTGAAGTTATGTCAGGAAGGTTTATTTTGATCTCTGTTTTCTGATTCATGCCCTGGTGGTTTATTACTGAAAATTAACATCATAATTTATCTATCTAGCTTTACTTTCACTTTTTTATGATATGAAACATTTAACATGCAGACATAGCTAAAGAGACCCAGAAACAGACAAACACGGCCTCAGCAGACAGGTCACATGGCTTCTGTCTGCCTCTCAAAAGTCACAGTTACAGTTTTATGAGACATTAATGATATCTGCTCCCCTCTAGCCAACCTGCCCTGATAGTGCCCTAATATAAGCCTGGTCAAATATTTATGAGGCTCATTGAAGCTGTATCAGACACAGACATCCATCTGTAAGAAAAAATCCAAAGTTATTTGAAAGACACGAAGCGGTGCAGTGGAACATCAAAAGCTAATTTGAAAAGCCTCATTGGGCACATCAAAAAATAATGATGAAAGAGGAGACTGAAAATAAGACTCCTTGTAGTGGCAATTTGAGCCTGTGAGTCTGAATTGGGCAGCATAGCAGGATGAGAGAGGAGCAGCCATGAGAAAGATCTGGAATGGGTTTATTTGATGTTGAGGCTCATATCTAATCAATAAGTTGGAATACTTCCTGGGAGAACTGTGTTCTCTTCACTGTTATGGATAACATGACCTTTTCATAGCTGAACCGAATTCTTGTTTGGTTTCCAGCTCACACAGCTGTATTAAACACTGTGATGGGCTCCGCTTGAGTCGGATTGAGTTTCACACGCAATATTGTTGCCTGCTGGGCGATGTAAATTATACTGTTAGCCTTGGCTTGTGAAACGACAAGCAGGAAATATTTTCTCTGAAATTCAATGCTGGCAAAACATTCGACCTTGCAGAGATTCCTGCCTGAACGACAGTGACAAACCGGTCGATATCTCCTCCCCCTGCTTCCTACCTGTCTGTGCTTCCAGATGAGTTTGCTGCAGATCAATTTCATTTCCTCGAAGGAGTTCCTGGAAAATGCATATGTGCTGGCGGTGCTGCTCTTCTTCGCTCTGCTCCTGCAGAGAACCTTCCTACAGGCTTCCTACTATGTGGCCATTGAAACAGGCATCAACCTGCGGGGGGCCATACAGGTACTTTCATTTCTGTGTAAGGATCACCATTATCTGAGACCGACCAGCTAGTCTTCCTATATGGAGCCCAAGGTGCTATGTGACATGTTTTCTTATTGATCCCAATGTGGCTGTTTTTTCTCCCCAGACAAAAATCTACAACAAGATCATGCGTCTGTGCACCTCCAACATGTCCATGGGCGAGCTAACTGTCTCTCAAATCTGCAGCCTGGTTGCCATAGATACCAACCAGCTGATGTGGTTCTTCTTCCTGTGTCCTAACCTGTGGGCCATGCCGGTACAGGTAAGACACCGGTTTGTCTGCCTGATTGGAGTGAGGTTATGAATGTGTTGTCTTTTTTTTTTTTTTTTTTGCAACCATTTTGCAGCCTCTCTTTTATTGTGTTGCTCTTTCATTGCCTTGTTTGTTGTTACACAATGTGTTTTCTTCACATCCTGTTGTGTTAAACTTCACTTAGCTCTGTTTATCTTGTCACGCTGTGTTATTATTATTGGATTGGGATCTATTATTCAAGCGAGACCTGTGTACAAAACAAAAATCCAGCTGTTTGACTTTTTCCATCAGACTCATAATATGGGACAAGTTTGCTTTATAATAATGTTGAATATAAAGGGTTGTAAATGGAAAAGTGAAGGGTGCAAATGCAGCGTCAGGTTTTACAATCTCTCTGAGAGAATAGATTTATTGCAAATGTGTGCAGTCGATGACCTTCATGCTTTGAAAAGTCTTCCTACTGTATAGGTGGATTGTGTAATTCCTAATGTACAATATTGCATGTTCAATGTTGTTATACTATACCAAAAATTTCTGTCTTAGTAAATCATAAAAATACAATTTCAGCAAGCAATGGAGGTCAATTTGTTTCACATGAAAAACACAGAAAGTCAATTGGATGCAGTGTAGTTTGTGTCCCCTCCCCTGGGTTTTATTATTTTATCCAAATCAAATTCAACAGCAATTTTTCCCGGAACCCAGTGACAGTTATACCATGTTTGAGTAGAACAGCAGTGGCTTAATTTTTAACCATTTATTTACACTCTCTCTGTCACTGGAGGCGCTTTGGAGATCAAAGCTTCAGGAAACCATAAATAGCTGTGAAAAAAAAACAAGAATAACAATAATAGAAGTGTCAAAGATGGTTGAGAATATATGAGGAAATAAAAGCCCTTTTATTCATAAAGAAGGTATTTTTTTTCAAAGATGTTAAAAACAGAAACATTATCATTTACATCATATTATAGACTAGCTGTAGTCAGTGGAGTTTGCTGATAATAGTATAATAACTATGTGAACAATACATATATATTGTTGTATTGCCCTTTTTTTCAGAAATGAGTTTGTGCTGCAAGCACAGAGTGTGAGCTAAAGCTTTACTAATGTACTACTGCTCTGCTTCCTTCTCCTTTTTTGGCTGATATTCCTTCTGGTTTATTGTAGCCTGTGTTGGCACCTCCTATTGTGTTTGGATAAATATATTCTCTTATCTCATTATAGCAGGACCGATATCTTACTTACATCTAAGCGCTGGAGACACATTATTATTCTGAAATGCCAAAAAGACGACGGAGGCAGAATTGTGATGTGTGTTAACATAAAAGACTCCTATAGGAAATGTGCATACAGTGTGCTACGTTTTAACATTTACCTCGTATATATAATTTCTGCAGACAGTTTAAAGGATTAAACGCAGTCAGCAATGCTGAGCAATGTTTGCTGCTGCTTCTACACAAATCACCAATAAACAACAGTGATGTTGATATACAAATGTAAATGTAATGTTAAGGAATAAAAGGACACAGCAGGTCAGAAGCTGTCAGAGATCCTTTAGCCTATTGGTTTCTCTCAGGTTTGAGCTGCATTAGTATTCTCTGCCTCTACTCACCTGTCTGCCCTCTGTATGAATCCATTTTGCTTTCTTTTTAGCTCCTGCCCTGAAGGGATGAGTCACGAAGTTCACCAGTGGTTTCAGATGTGTCTGTGTTGTTTTTTTTTTTTTTTTTTTTTTTTTACAGCTGTTTAACTTTATTAGAGCTTTTTATATCTCTAATACATATTGAAATATGAAACTCTGGGTGTTTATTATGGAAGTAAATGTGACTCAAAAATTAAATGGATTACAGAAATATAAGATGACTCAGGGGCGACTCAGGGGCGACTCAGGGGGCGACACAGTGGTGCAGGGGTTAGTGCTGTTGCCTCACAGCAAGAAGGTCACAGGTTCAAGACGTCCTGGGTCTGGGACCTTTCTGTGTGGAGTTTGTATTTTCATGTATGTGTTATTCAGTTAGAAAACTCATAATTGGAATGTATATTGGAGCTTTAGTACACATATACAGTGTGTGTGTGTGTGTGTGTGTGTGTGTGTGTGTGTGTGTGTGTGTGTGTGTGTGTGTGTGTGTGTGTGTGTGTGTGTGTGTGTGTGTGTGTGTTTGGTCCCCCTCAGTTCCAAAATCCTATCTACACCCCTGCTTAGAGTGTGGAACGTGTGTGGAGAGTGTGGAAAAGAAGTGAAGAAGCATGTATAGGCAGGTTGGTAGACAAAAGTGTCAGGTGTAATAGAAGAGTTTCAGCTAAAATAAAAGGGAAGGTGTACAAAGCAGTGGTGAGACCAGCGATTTGGGCTACAGACAGTGTCACTGACCAAAAGGCAGGAGGGAGCAGAGATGACGATGCTGAGGTTTTCTTTGGGAGTTAGAGGCTTCAGTGATAAAGTCAGATAGGCCAGACTGAGATGGTTTGGACAATATATTCACTATTGGAAATAGTGAATATATTCACTATTGGAAATAGTGAATATATTGCTAGAAGGATGCTGATTTTTGAAAATTTAGAGGAAGACCAAAGAGGAGGTTTATGGATGAAGTAAAAGAAGACATGAAGGTAGTTGGTGAAGACAGAGGTATGACTTGCTGTGGCGATCCCTGAAGGGAAAAGCCGAAAGGAGAAGAAGAACAAAAATGGCCGGAGAGTGATGTCACTGGCCTCTCTCCTTCTTCTGGGTTGGTTTCTTTTCTAAACTCTTTGACTACACAACATGGCTCTTCCTGCCATCATGTAACCTTCGCTAGGGTTAGCGTTTCAGGCTGAGCTAAATTCTGTTTCTCATTTGGATGCCCAGGAGAGACTTGAGGAAATATTCAAGAGTTTAGCTTCATACTCTGCCACCACAGATCCTGATATCAATGCACTGTCAGTGACTCTGGTGAAGTTGGCTCATTATTGGATATTTTCTTGATGTTTGCTTTTATCTGATCTCATTAAGTCAGTGTCCATGTAAATAAAGAGTGTAGTATATAGAAACATTATGAGGTTGAGGTGAGGTTTTAGTGAGAAGACATGTTATATATATATATATATATATATATATATATATATATATATATATATATATATATATATATATATATATATATATATATATATATATATATGTATATATATATATATAATATACATGTTATATATATATATATATAATATATATATATATATATATGCAGTATGCATTTAATACATACAAATATTTACTAAAAATTCATAAATAGATGTTTTACCATTATGAGTCAAATAATGCAGCTATGACTGTGAAATGGAAAAGCCTTTCTGCTAATGAATTTTAATTTCCAAATTTGACATTTCAAATTGGAGTTTGGTACATTTTTGCTAGAGAATGTTTTAAAAATTAAATATTAAATGTAATATTCTTTGTCCTTTTAATTAAGTCACAGAATGAGCAGACTCGAATAAGAAAATGAAAATTCAGTCTGGAATATCAAAAAATGCAGCTCCTATTTGAAAATGAAAAATATTAAATAGAAAATGAAAAATTAAAATCCATTTTAATTTTTATCCTGAGTCACACTTGCTTCCATAGTTATAGAATTAAAAGTCTGCACTAGAATTTTAGAAAATTACTTTTGCTTGTCTCTATCACTGCAAGAATGGCTGCAAAATCATGTCTGCAAGCCTGTGTCACTAGAGACAGATGTCTACTGAGCGCTTTGTACTGTGTGAATGCAGCTAATCTATACAATGGGTTCAGTAATAATGCTTGTGCAATTTTGATTAATTATTGCCTGTTGGACAAAAGATTATGAAATCCAATCATATCTTTATGTAATATAATCTTGATCACACTGAAGCCAATAAGTGGCTAAAAGTTCAAATTAATTAGCTATTTGTAGATACCTGGTCTTTAAAAAGAAATCCCCAGGTCTATAAGTTTTTTCTCATATGTAAAAAGGACTACATCTAATTATTTTCATTATAGGTTCATTATTTTTTCGGCTGAATTATTTCGTCATTGTTTTGGCGGTAACATGTCAGAAGATAGCTAAAAATATACCACCACAATTTCCTTGTGCACAATGTAGTGTGAACCTTTTACATATGGTAACACACTCAGGTGTGATTAATGTCAGCAGCAGAGATTAACGGTGAGGGGGCTGTTGTTACATATGACTCATACTTCCTCCTCCATATTCTAATAGAGTCATTATGAAAGGAAAAGGAAAGAAAATCATACGCCACTGTTCTTTACCCCCCATCACCCGCCTTTTCCCTAGTGACAGATGAATTAGAGGGTGCATAAATGTGAAATGTCATGTCAATCACCATCTGGTTCTGTGTGTCCTGGGATTTCTGAAACTGACATGAGTTCATTGTGGTGATAAAGATAGCGGGGGCTGGGAAAAAGCCAAGGACAGGTGGAAGCATGACTCATCTCCGTTAACTGGTAGAGAAGGAGTTGATGTACTCTATGTGGAGGATGAAGAAAACGTTTTTTAAAATGTTATTTTATTAGTTTACTTGACTGGAGCAAATACACATTATGTTTACGAAAATATGCCAATTAACCTGAAAGGTACATTGTTTTCTGTAGACCCTGGGCAGGCAATAGTTAAAAGCTAGCAAACATTAAGGAACAAATAAATAAAATCAAAATAAAATCTTTGAAAATTTGCAGATACAAACAGAGCATGCACTTCATATCCAATCAGCAGGATTTGGATATGACAGGTTTCTACATGGCAATTTTAAGCTTTATGGGACTTGTATGACTTTTCCTTGCATGTACAGCTTGTCAGAAAGCGGGGCTCTTGTTAAACATCTCAACAACTATTCACTGGATTGCCATCAAATTGTGTACAAAGAGTTTGTTTTGTGTTTTTAATGATATAAAACCAATAACTATGGTATGGATTGACTACAGGCATTATTGTCCAATTCTTTGGTTTATAATTAAGTACAGAAGTAGTTAGTTGAATGCTATTTAGAAAGTATTATCAAGCTAACAAAAACACGCTAAACTAAGATGAACATGGCGAAGATACCATTTTAGCATCACCATGTTAACATTTTCATTGTGGCTATGCTAGCATGCAGATAGCAGCATTTAGCTCGAGGTGCAGACAGCTGCTAGCATGGTTGCAGACTCAGCTTGTCAGTCTTATATTCCTGTGTTTTGTCTCCATGAGGCTGATATTTGGTTATTTCTCCTTGTGTTTCTCCCTGTCTCAGATCATTGTGGGGGTGATCCTGCTCTACTACCTCCTGGGAATCAGTGCCTTGATTGGCGCGACTGTCATTGCTGTGTTGGCTCCTGTACAATATTTTGTGGCCACAAAACTGTCCCAAACACAAAAAAGCACTTTGGTGAGTATTGTCATGGGCCCTTTTATACATACAGTGTGTGTTCTCCTGCTGAGGGCACCTGTTTCTTTAATCCTTAATCACGATACTGATCCCCTTGCTTTTCCTGTACTGCCAGTGCAGATCAATGACACACCTACTTAATGAACAAGTATTTGTTGTCCTAATTACATAGTTTATTCCTACTGTTTAATCTAGCATTGAGACCTGTGGTTTTCAGTGTGAAAGATTCTGATCTCACAATTTAGTTCAGACATTCATTAGTCCTAAGGCATGAATTTTTTAAGCTCTAATGAGCCCTGTAATGAGCGTGTAAGCAGGAGGAAATAACAAGCACAATTTGACGTTGGTCACACCTTTACAGAATAAACAACTTCAGCTGTATCCCTCCATCCACTATATGGCACAATTGATTTTGTTACTTTAAACTCAAGCACAGAAAATTGACAGAACGGGCCTCTAGTCTTGTTTAATGCATTGTAACCAAGTTGTAACCTCACATCTTGGAAACTGATGAATACAGGCCAGTTTATAGCAGAGAGCCTGGTTCCCAGCAGTGTTTTCACATGGTCAAATTAAAGGTAAACACTTTCTTCAGTGTGTGGGCTCTGACCTGTCAGATCATGCAGAACCTGACAAACAGTGCTGGTTAGTATTAGTTTGTCCACATCACCATCATGGTGGCGCATGGACACACACACACACACACACACACACGAATACACACAAATAATGCACACATACACACACCTAGATTAGATTAGATTCCCTTTGGGAAGAAGAGCTTCGATTTATCATTTATTACAGCTCAATGGCTGTATGTTGCTGCCAACTACTATTCATTAAATAATACATTTGAGTTAAATGCAATGATACCCTTCCCCTGAATCTACAATACTGTGAGTCCTGATTTTATGCCAAGAAAAGCACTTTTGCTTCGATGTTTGTACTGGCTATCTAACCTAAATAATAGTGCCAGGTGTTTTACACTGGCTGCACCTCTTAGGTTTCTCCCTAATGTATCAGATCTTCTTTCCTCATCTCGTCGTGTAATCAAACTTTCCTCTATCTGCTCTCAGGAATATTCCAGTGAGCGTCTCAAAAAGACCAACGAGTTGCTGCGGGGCATCAAGCTGCTGAAGTTGAACGCCTGGGAACGCATCTTCTGTGACAGCGTGGAGGAGACCAGGGGCAAAGAGCTCACCAGCCTGCAGTCTTTTGCTCTTTACACATCCATATCCAGTAAGGCACTCTTTGCACTCTTGACATTTGAACTTTTGAAATGGCAAAGAAAAAAAAAAAGTACCATCTCCCATTGTCCAGTCAACATTTAGAAGTATAAAATTAACCGGGTGTAAAAATAACTAGTTTTTTAGACACGACCAACAGGATGGTATTCTCTTTCTATTTCATCCCTTCTCATTATGGCAAATTAATGCTTATTTGCTCTGTGCAGATTGTCCTTCTTATTAGAGTATGTCCTTTCGACATCCTCAGAATGGCTGCAGTCTGCACGGCTCCACTGCTGTGATAGACTGTCCAATATAAAAGCAATAACTGTGCATTCAAGAATGAGAACAATTTATACAGCATTCTATGAAGGTTTGCCACAGCAGGACAATGTTGTTAATGTACTAACTTGAAGGTCCCATATTGTAGAATGTGAGATTTTAATTAGTTTTTGATTATAAGATCATCTAGTTGTTATATCAGTACTCTCCCATGTTAAAAAAAAAACATGAAGAAATAAACACAGCTTTTATTCATTCACAGCAGTTCAAATCAGCCAGAGGAGAGGCTCATTGACATTAAAGAGACACAAAACAACCTGTTCCTTATAGAACTTTAGAGAGAAGCTTGAAATGAGGGAGATGTAAAACAATATTGAGATGATTTTTAGTACTTAAAAGCACAACTATATCTACTTATGGATATCAAAACTTCAAATAAAACCCATAAAAAGTGTACGATACAGGACCTTTAACATCAAGTAACATGCAGTGACAAGTTTGTTTTTACCATGACGATTTGAATTTGCTGTATTATAAATGATCGAGAGTGACAGGAAATAGAGGGAGGGGTTGTTTGCAACTAATTTCCCAACAAGATTGAACCAACCAGGATGTTGCGGTTACTTTGTATTTACACAACCGGGTGTGAGACGGTGGAGGACCCTGCTATTTTTACTCTTTTGTCTAATTGGTTTGGAGAAGTTCTCTTAATAAATATAAACCATGAAAATGATGTTGAATGCTCTCATTCCATAAATAAGCAAATACATCTTCAGTTGATGGTAAACAAGTCAAATCGAATGCATACTTTGATTTTTGTGAGGATCTTCACCAGTCATGTCTTGATTGTTGACCTTGTAAAAACCCCTCCTGCATCTCACACCTTTTCCTTTTCTGTTTCTTAGTTTTCATGAATGCAGCTATTCCCATCGCAGCTGTATTGACGGTGAGTGTAAAGTTCAGTTCTCCCATTAATTCACCTGCAAGTGAGATTCAATATGCGATTGTTCACTTTTGTTTCTAGTTCTTAGCATAGCCAACAACTACATGTCCTGATGTGAAAGAATCGGTTTCATTATTTGTGAAGGACACATGCAGAGGACAGACTGGAGACAGCGACTGTGAATCTGACTCTGAGACGTCTAGTGACATTTCACAGAGACACAGTGGAGGGCTCTCTGACAGACACCCTGAATCCTGTGTGTATTTATAGAAATCCTTGATGGTTGTGGAGTTGAGTGTTGACAAATTAGAGAGGTCAGAGACAGATACCAAGGAGAGGGACAATTATAGAGGACAAATGTAGACAAATGATCTTAAAATTATGAATTTTATCTTGGTCCTCAGCCTCTCGACTGGACAGTTCAAGTCTGAGGGAACGTTGTAGCCGACAGCCAGAAAATGAGTTGTGTTTATCTCTGATAAGGTTTTTTGGACATGAGTTCTTACCGTTCCTCATTCTGTTCCCTCCTCTCATCCTGCAGACGTTTGTGGTTCACGTCCACATCTCCGAGGATGCCGACCTGTCCCCAGCTGTGGCCTTTGCCTCTCTGTCCCTCTTCCACATCCTGGTCACCCCCCTCTTCCTGCTCTCCAGCGTAGTGCGCTCCACTGTCAAGGCTCTTGTTAGGTGAGGAAATAACAAATGTTCACGTCAGTTCAAGAGTGTAAGGGTTTATCATTTTCATGCAAATTTTCAGAAATTACAGCAAACAAATAAAGTCACCAAAGAACAATGGTAAAGACTTGTGGAGAGCATGTCAAGACGCATGAAAGCTGAGATTAAAATAAGGGTTATTGGCACCAAATATTGATTTCTGAACTCTTCTTAAGTGTAAACATTAGTATTGTTGTTTATTAATTAATTCGATTTTGTTTCTTTGCATTATTGTCATTTTCTGCAAATAAATGCTCTAAACAACAATATTTTTATTTGGAATTTGGTGGAAATGTCAGTAGTTTATAGACTTAAACAAAAATGTTCCTTTTGCCCAAACACATACCTTTAAGTAGTAAAATCAGAAAAACTGATCATTTTGCAGTGGTTTCTAATTTTTTTCCAGAGCTGTCTATCAAAGAATTTAATATTTATAGCACATTGTTATGTAGTTATACTTGCAGAAAGCGCATTGTCCCAGACTTAATCAGCAGTGTAATCAGTAATAATGTCAGGTTGTAATATCTGCAATTTACACCCACATGATTATATGATTGGATGCTACCGTTCACAGAGCTGTGAATAAGCCAATGCTTTGTGAAGCACATTAAAACAGCTGATCATCAGCCTGTACAATGAGGATTTCAGTGCACTTCTACGCTTCAATCCTTAATCTTTAGATAAGCTAGGAAACATTGGTTTGTTTGCCTTGGGATTGATTGTTTATTGGTTAGTACACGTCTGAAAATCGTCATGCGGAAGAGGGGTTCAGGCTGAAATAACAGGAACACCACTGATAATAAGCAGAGATGTGAAAAGAAACATAATGAGACAGGCCAGCTGAGTTATTGGATCCTGTAACAAAGCACTTCACTTCTCTGCCATGTTAGTACACTTGTCTATGACCCTAAAGTGTTGCGCTATTTATTTCAGCAATGAGTTTTGCAGCAGGTCTCTCCTTTCAGTTTTTTAATTTTGCATAAGTCAAACATGACCCTGTCACCCCTCTGATGGTCTATATATTGCCTTTCTTATCATAGTGTGTCTTTAATATTTGAGTCAGTGACAAAAACGTAATATTTTGTCACCCTAAAAACTTTAATTCTCTTAAAAAGGTTTTAAAAAATAAAAAAAACACATGCTATCAACAAGTTTTATATTCTAGAGGGATTATATATTTAAAATGTATCATTTTTGATTACACAAAAAATAGACTTTTACATAACAAGTAAGCCAAAATTAACACAAAATTTTGAGAAACCCGATGAATGCTCCTTTAACTGTGCTTTAAAAGGCTTTTGACTTTCTCATCTTTGCCAACCATGATTTGTCACTGACTCTTTTATGTAGTCACTTATTCTACAGGCTGATGAAGCCCATCTGCTTTTTTTGTGATAAACAAACCCACTGCAGTCATCAGCTACTGTACTCCTTCTAGATTGATCTAGATCTCGCTAGGCAGGGTCATTAGATAGATTTATCTTGACTTTCATTGTTAGAAACAATGGAAAACCGTTTAGCAGCTCTTCAGCAGTGTGCAGTATAACACAATGTAATGAGAAAAGATAAAATAAACACTTAAACACCATTAAAAACAGGACAATGTGTCATAAATCACTTCTCAGAAGATTAAAACAGTCTTCTATGGATGTCTCATGAAAACCAATAACGCAGAACTACTTTTCCTTGGTAGTTGAGGGCATGTCTTTTCATATCCAATCATCCCCGTCTGTGCCACTTGGAAATGATCACAGGACAGAAGTGAGTGAAGGGTGATGAAATCTACTGCTACAGAATTGGCTTGGATTGCAAATTATAATTTCTTCTTCAGCTTGGTGCTGCTTTTTGAGCAGTAGAATAGCTTTTCTTTTTGAATCTAGAGGCTGCCTATAATCCGCTGTGATGCTTATTTTGGTAGCGTGTGAACTGACACACTTTGTCAGACACCAGGGAAGGATTTGTTTTAGTAGGGACATAGCAGCTCAGTTTATGTTCACACTTCAACATGAAAAATGTAAAGAACAAGATAATTTGATAGTAAGTATATATAACAATTACATTATAATATTAATGCACAATGTTTTATATATTACATATGTTTCTTCATAAGAATCAGTCTGAACTGTTGAACATTGAATTTTTCATGGGCCAGTCTCTTTTCTGATCCATGTTCTGTGATAATAGGGCCGTTAATCGTCCTGCTGTCAGTATTGCAGTGTCAGTTTCCCTAACACACATATAATATACATGTATATGTTAGAATATGCATATGTTAGAGACACATGCATATGACTAAACTGAAACTACTATACTATTATGGAAATTTGACCCAGATGAGCGGTTTGTAGGAAGCAGAGATTAAGCCAGAGAGAAGCCAAAAAGGAAATAAGCAATTCTAATTCAGAGATGTAGATGTAGATGTGTGTGTGTGTGTGTGTGTGTGTGTGTGTGTGTGTGTGTGTGTGTGTGTGTGTGTGTGTGTGTGTGTGTGTGTGTGTGTGTGTGTGTGTGTGTGTGTGTGTGTGTGTGTGTGCTCATCCTCAGTGAACCACATCTGATTGATTTTCCAGATAGTCTACCTCACTGAATGAATGATGTGGCGGTAAACAATAGGGATTCAATAGCCTTCAGAAGTGAGAGTGAGCTACTTTAAAGTGTATAATGTGTGTAGGTGTTGTAATAGCTGAATACATCAGCATTGTAATGAGTGGAGACTTGATTTCCTCTGTTTCTTTGTTCTCTTTTCAACCTGCAGTGTTCAGAAGCTCAGCGAGTTTTTCTCGAGTGATGAGATTGGAGATGATCAGGAGCCCCGAGCGATGTTAACCTCTGGCACCAGCAATCACAACCAAAATCGCTACCAGGCGGTGGTAAGTTATATACAGATATAAACTCATGCAACAAGTTTTCGTTTTTTTTTTTTTCTCAAATATGTCTTGATCCAGGCAGCAAAGCATCGCAGCATCTTCTCTGGTGCTGTCTCACTTGGCTTTGTTCTCCTCCACCTTATCACCTTCCTGAATCCACCGTTACCTTTTTGTCCTTCTGTTACTGGACGTTATACAACCCTACTCAAGTCGCCCTCTAAACCTTTCCTTCGACCTTCCTTCCCCTCTTTGTGCCAACGCCTTCAGCCCCTGAAGGTGGTGAACAGGAAGCGCCCCCCAAGGGACAACTGGAACAACTACAGCTCACAGGGGGACCACGACGGTGACGGACCCCCGCAGGAGGTGGACCAAGACATCTGTATCAAGGTGAGTGAAGCGTACGTACCAGAAAACCCCAGACTGCAAGGGATTCAAATGTAACTTGATCAGAATTGAAGCAGCAGTGTTACAGAAACTTCTTACATTTTGTTAAAGGTCGGTCAGTGACCTTCACTGACAGGTCAAAGCAGGTCAAAAAGAAAAATGTTCTTTTTGACTTTCATGATGCAAGAAAGAGAATGAATGTGACAAATAGAAAATCCACCAAGCAGGTAGCATCTTTAATACTGTTGAAATATGATATAGCTCCTCATTCTTTAACAGCATTTTCAAAGATCACATAAATAATTCCTTCATGAATTTTGGAAATTCCAGTGCTTTGTCTGCTCTGTTAATTCCCTGTACATCAATGATATAACGGGTGCCAATTGAGGGCATTAGTTCTTCTCCATTAAATAAAAAATAAAAAAAAATGTAATTTCCTTCTCATTGTCCAAGGGTTAACTGTTTTGTTAAAGAGTGGCCTGTGTGATATCTGCTCCTCAGATAACTAGCGGTTATTTCACCTGGACCGACGGACCACCAACACTCAGCAATGTAGATATCAGGATTCCTTTTGGTGAGTGTTTGGGAGAGAGAACAGACAATCTGCCTCTCATATCTTGTTTCCTGATGAGGTTTCGTTCTGCTATTGACTTTTTCACTGACTGTGTGATTGCCTCTCTTCCTCATCGAACCTCTCAGGTAAGCTGACGATGATTGTGGGTCAGGTGGGTTGTGGAAAATCATCTTTGTTGCTGGCAGCGCTGGGAGAGATGCAGAGAATATCAGGAACAGTCACCTGGAACAGGTCAGTTTCAAGTTCACTGATTTACTGTTTGCAAAATTCTGTTATCTGATTTAAAAATGATCAAAGTCTACAATAAAGTACTGTTATTAAATCTTTTCTATCACATTTGATTGATATGATGATAAACTAAAGAAATAAGCTGATGAACAAAAGTTACATCCTTTTTTCACCCAATTGTTACACGGATGGGAGAAAAACAGGTTATTTTTTTGTCCTGATGATAACCACATGCACATTCATTCAATTAGAAAAGAAATATGATATGTTTGAATCTGGGAAACCCACATTCTCTTTGCTACACAGTTCATTTTCAAAATGTAATTCAGTCCAAAGGGGAAAGGGTAATTGGAAGTGAATTGCTCCCCGGGGAGATGCAGACCTTTCTGATCGATATTTCAGGAAATTTCCCTCTTCATTATAGTGGCAGTCTGGTTCAGGCTTTTAAATCCTCTCAGGGAATTGGTTTGCCAGGGACGGTTGGGTGTTTTTATTTATGTTTTAGTGCAGTGATGAATTCTGCATTCATCTTGGCAGTTTAATTAGCATAATAACAAGGCCTGCAAGTTCCCCTTTACCATGACATGGATTTGTGGGTCAGGGAATAGAGCTGATATTACAGCTGAGTATGCATTAAAGGTGCAGTACGTAAGATTTACCGCATCTAGTGGAACAGACTTGGCAGAAATGGAATATAATGTATGTGTATAGTATTTTAGTTTTAATTAGAATATAATTCAATCAAAATAGAATTTTTTTATCACTTTGAAACAATAGAGACATTTTTACCTACATGGGGAGTAAGTCCCCATCCATGAAGTCTTCATGTTTCTGCAATAGCCCAGAACGGACAAACCAAACAATGGTTTTAGATGGCCTTCCACGTTTTTTTGTGTTCTGCAGCCACCGTAGTTGTTTCATTGATCAGTTGATTGCAATCTGCATCCAAACTACATACTGTACCTTTAAAAAAAACAGTAACATGCTGGTGGTTCGCTAAATTCGAGTGCTTGTGCTTGGACTTTTGTACTATGTTGTTACTCCGATTGGACAGACCAGCATAAATAGAGCATGTATCTCTGACTTCTTTTCTGCTTTTGAGACAGTCTGAATCATGCCAGATAATGTGGGTGACCTATTATAAGCTTCAGTAAACCAAGTGGATGTAGAAAACTGGAGCACATTTCAAATAGCACAGCTAAAACTGAATCCTTGTACCTTGCCAAATGCGTTCCACGCCTCGTCACCTACTCAGGATAGCGATGCCATCAGTCTCCATTTGTCAATTCAGTTTAGTTCCCCCCAACATGATTGTTACAGTCACACACACACGCACAAACACACACACACTCCGAGCTCCTCCTTGTGCCCCTCTGATATTCGGTAGCATTGTTCATCGTGCTGGGTGCAGAGCCTTCTCACTTATCACATGTCATAGACACTAAAGAGCTGTCATTTAGACTTTTCTCTCCTGCAGGATTGTTCGTAAGTCTCCACCATGATTGTTGATGTTAGATATTATTGTGGTGCCGTGTTTCAATCCAGCACATTTATAGCCACGTATGGGTGGACTGTGGTGTCTGGTAGCTGGGACATGAATTCTGAACAGTATGTGACAGATTTAGCTGGGGTCCCACTAGAAAATCATAGAACAATATACAAATCACTGAGACAAGAGGTATACATTAAGGTGGGAGAGAGTAGCGTGTGCCTGGAAATAAATGGCATGATCAGAGGAGTGAGCAAGCTGGTTAGAGTTATGAGCTTGTTGTTTGAGGGTGATTCTGAGTCATATGTTACTGACTGGCTTCAGAACTCTGTTCATTTACTCAAGTATCTGATTCTGATTAATTGTTTGTTTTTAGTAAAGTCTGTTGAGATTCCATTAATTAAAACATTTAGCAGGTAGAATTACAGGTCACAAAGGACAGCATTTTTCCTGGGTGGGTGACGTTTTCACTGACACTGTACTTCGCACACAACCATTTCCATCAATGTCAATGTCCCCCTCCACCCACACACCCACACACACGCACTCTTTTGCACCCACCTGCTTCGTCCTCCTCCGTCGCTGCTCTCCTCTCCCACTCTAAATATGGCTCAGAGCAGGCAGCGTCTGGGATTTCTGTGTCATTAAAGTTGATGACTATTTGTATCTTGACCTCCGTATCCAGTTGGACCAGTGCAGGCTGGATATCTCATACACACTATTCAGTGAGAGAACTAGAAATCCCAGCCATTTGGATGGGGAGACAGTGGCCTCATTCATACCTGCTAAAGTAATTACCTGCTTGACTATGAAAATACCTGTTTATTCTAGGGGGCCAATAATGTACGTTTGGAGACTGATTTTAAATATTGATCTGAAGAACAATTAGGGGGGATTTAAATTGCTGACAAATAGAAAAGCATTTTCAGTCTGACTGTAGGCAATTTGTCATGGCAATGGCCATGTACACACTTTACATAATTAGTAGTAGCCTTTAAGTTGTAATGATGGCTGTTTAAATTCCTTGAAGAGAGTAACAGTGTGATTGATTCGTCTACTGCTGGTAGAAACCGTCTTATACAGCTCCTTTATGAAAGGTCCCTAAAGCTGCATGAAGAGGAAACAGCCCTCAGATGCTTTGGCTTTAACATATATTTAAGTTGTAAAATAAGAACTGAAGATTGACAAATGTATATACATGTTGTTTTCTCTTCATCATCCATTTAGTAAATTTTATAAATTTTTGTTCTTGAATTGATTCTTTAAAAAAACAAAAGTTTAACATCCTTACCTTTGCTTTACTAAACCAACATGGTCAGTATTACCTGAAATATGGTAATGCACAGATAGGGAAATCCAATGTTCTTATTACTATATTTATGTAAATATATATTATTAATAGCTTATATATAGCTTCACCTCATATGTTTGTTTTTCTTTTGTTTTAAGTTTAACAGAATTAATGATTACTGGATCAACTGGAAGCATGAGCTCAACACTATTTCTGAATAAAATTATTAGTTTAGCAGTTTTGTAATTTTTTAAAAACAGTAAACATATTTTTCAATTTAACAAACATATTTACAATAAATGTGTGTCGTTTCTACTATGAATAAATAAAAAAGTGCAAAATTGTAATAAATAAGTCATTTTAGTTCAGAATATATTTTGGTTTTGTTTTCTCAAACTCTGATTCGCTGTTATCCATACATCCACTATTCAGCTTTACACCTCCTGAGTAGAGTTACTTTTTCTTATTTTACAATGCCAGTAACACTGATGTTTACATGTGTGTGTGACATATAAGAGCTTCTTATATTTCAGTCACCAGGTCACTTCCTAGCAGCTGTGCTCTCTGCTGCTGCTGCTGCTGCAGTACACTGGTGTGAATCAGCCCTCGTTCGTTGGTCCTGCTTAGACGTGTTTGGAGTCACCTTCTCAGGACAAATATGAGAGGTGTCAACTTGTCAAACCTAAAAATACACCACTGCATCTACTGACCATGTGCAAAGTGGCATTTCAGATCCTAATGATTTTTAGTTTTAGGACTCTTAAAAGTTTCAAGTCCTACCAATTAAAAAGTTATTTAAAGGGTCCCTATTGCAAAAAAAAAAAAAAAAAGTGAAATGAGACCACACACTCATGCTGTTGTGGTCTACCCCCCTAGTTAGTGTTACTGAAACCTGGCTGAACCCAAGCTATTTAAAAATGACTCCTGTTGTGATGTCACAAGGGGCATGATATTTCCAGCAGTGTCAAGCCAATTACAACAGAGTGGGCATTTCGTTTGGGCTGGTTTGTGTGTGCTTTTGGACTATAAAACATTTTATAAATAAGTCATTATAAATAAATCATTAAAATTATATATATATATATATATATATATATATATATATATATATATATATATATATATATATATATATATATATATATATATATATATATATATATATATAAAGGGAAGATATACTATATCTTCCTTTTAAGTTTATGTGAGTTTCAATACCTTTCCAATTTAACTAACCAAACTCCACAATTTCTTTGACTTTTAATGAATTTCAAATGAAAATTTAAATTGCAGGATTCTTAAATCACCTCCACTAATATTACCCCTCTAATTTTTTATAGCCTGCCCATCCTGGAGTCTACGGGAGATGAAAGGCAAGTGTCACATATACACACACTCATGCACATATACACACACTCATGCACACACACACACACACACACACACACACACACACACACACACACACACGTAATGCCCTGAAGGATTAATTTAAAATGTTTTCCACAGTATCACACTTACTACTAGCACAGTTCCAGGACACTGGGGGTGTTAAGAACATATTCTATTTTCATGAGTTTGAGAGTTACTTTCTAAGAATGTTTTTGTCAATTAGAGCAGATACATTTGATGTAAATGTATTTTTTAATTGAATTTGGTGTAAGAATATTCGTCAAAATAGCTATAAGCGTAATGCAAGTAGAAAAAACAAAAATGTCTTTCACATGCAAAGATTTCAGCCCTTTCAGCAATAACAACACAATGCATCTGAAATGCAACAACAAGACTGTTTATTCCCTATGCATGACCAGACTAATGTGTATTGGAAATAATGTTTTGGATGAAATCATAATGTCAGAAATATATATATAATATCTGAAGTACAACCACAGCGAGACATGTATTGCATTTAGCCTGTAAAACTGGCACACAGATGTAAAACTGGCTACCATAACAATCTTAGTGATTATATTTGTATTGCAGACAAAAACTAGAAAGTGCTCTGATACTACATTAATACTAGATGAAAGTATGCTTAGGCAGCAGTAGGCAGCAGTTGTCATTGAGAAAACTGATGATTTTCCTACCTTCAACTATTTCATAGCTGTAGGTAGTAGCCTCAGTGTGATTGCCCTGGAACCCTAATAACAAAAATGTTACAGATTTAATGATTCTTACATAACGTATATAATTCCTTTAACAGTCTTGGCCAAAAAGCATTTAACTGATTTCAATCAGCACCCACAATAATGTATTAACTTATATGATAGTGTCTCCATGTTGTATTTTTGAATCTTGCAGCTCTGCATTGAGGTGTTTTAATCTTTAAACTTCTTTTTTTAACTGACCTTGTCTCTTTGCCATTGAACAGTTGTTGTGGGAACTGATACTGCTGTCTAGTCAGGAAAGATTGAAAGTGTCCCCTGTGTAACATTCTCTAGTCCTCTAACTGAGCCTCCCCACAGGCCAAAATATGTTTCGACTGAACCTTATCACCCAATAAAGATGGAGGCCTTTCATCTATAATTTTTTTTTGCACTTTCATTTAGTCCCTTTAATGGATCAAATTAACAACCAGGAATCCACAGTAGACGATGCTCCTGCATTTTGATGTTAGAGATACAGAATATTTATACATCTTTAGAAAGTTTAGTGTGTGCAGGTGCACAAACAGCCTGCCTGTCTTTGCAGTTTGTAAAAAGAGATGTGAGAGACATCCACAAGATAAAAAGGAAACCAGCATCAAGCATCTCAGCTTCCCAGCAGATCTCGTGTTGACGTACTAATATCAGCCCGAAGGAATCAGATCCACTGAGATCAGAAGGCGTCAGAGTCTGGGAAGGGTCAACGCTGATTCCCATATCAGCAAATTACAGGAAGAAAATTTGAGGTTGGGTGGGTGAAGGGGGGGCATTATTTTTAGACAGGATAAGATCACAGCTAATGATAGATGTGTTCATGTAGGGCAGTGGTTGGCCTGTTTGTGTTTGGGCTGCTGAGTAGCGGCATGATTGCCATAGTGAGGGAAGAGTATACGGGTTAGTATGTGTGCGTGTTTATTTTCCGTTAATCATTACAGGAATCCGATGTGGAATCGGTGTCAGACAATGTTTCTCATCTAATGTTTGGCATGTTTGATATGTTCTCTGCAGTCCCACAGACCGAGATGCAGTGGGGGACGGAGATATCAGGTAACTCTCACAACGGCATTCAGCGGTCTCCATGGAGACACAATAACTCAGATAATAATAAGATAATAGACCCTCAGATGCATGAGTTATTTTTATGCATCATGTTCCTAACCTTAACCCACACGTGTGAAACAAATCAACCTGCAATGTATAAAGAAGATTATTGTATTTGTTTGACACTTCTATTTTCTACCTCTGGTAGGAAGAGAGGCGCTGTGGCCTACGCTTCCCAGAAGCCCTGGCTGCTGAATGCCACCCTGGTGGAAAACATCACATTCGAGATGCCCATGATCAAACCAAGGTGAGCTCACATACCTGCTCTGACTGGTTTAAAATGTATATTTGTGATGTTATCAGATTTTAAATAATCAGAGATACATTTACACGTCTTGCATATTTCAGCTTTCAAGATAAACTTTTTAAACTTTCTGCTTTCAAGATAAACTTTTTAGATTTCTCTGTATTTTGAGGTATTTAGATGTTTCACAATAAAAAACTAAAAGTAAAAACTAGTTGGATGTAATTTTAGAATTTATTGGCTTGCACAAGACAAAAAAATGCATAGAATATATATATAATGTTCACACAGATTACAATGCAGTTGTGCTGGTGAGGTAAGAAACCCAAGGAAGGCTAATAATGCAGCCCCACCATGTTATTACATTAACATAACAAAAAAACATAATAAATATAAATAAGTAATTACTTTTGTACTTGTTAAGTATGATACACAGAGTTGTTATTTATGAAAGTATAATCAGCCAAGCTGTGACACCAAAACAGAGACAATTGCTTATTTGCTCCTTAAGGCCACTGTGGGAAATTGAACAGTTTGATGCCTGATTAAGTCAACAAATTGAGTCCAGGACAAGAAGACAATTTGTGACTTTTCAAATAAATCCCTTTGGCACCAAAACACCTTGAACCTGGATTTGTCTCCTTCTGAATGTGTGCAGTTTCTTCTTCTCACCATGCTGGCACAACAGCTTACGCCTTCTTCTGCCTGGGCACAGTCTAAACACACAGATTCTGTTTTGCTGACATACACACTCAAACACAATTGCCCACAGTCATGAATGTCACAACAAATAGTCTTCCTGAAAGCTCTCTTGCTTGCGTTTATGGTCTCTGAGTCTAATGAACTGTTTTTAGAACCTATGTCTAATAAACTGTAACTAAAATACAGATGTTTGTCCACACTGTGCAGCCTCGTTTCTGTCTTATCAGTCTTTCTCTCCATTCATTACTCTTTATCCTGTCTGTCTTTGTCCTTTTTCAGGTGTTTCAGGGCTGTATTAACCTTAGGTTTTGCTAAACAGCCCACAGCCATCATACTGGCTTCATAAATCTGTAATGCTCATTATAAAAATGAAATTGGGTTTTATACATTTTAACTTGTGCTTTTTGCAATAAATTCATATAAAATTGAATCAAACAGATTTAATCGACTTTTACTGACACCATTTTTAGGCTGTAAAACTCTTAGTGTAAGGTTGATCAAACCTTACAGAGAAACCCAAAAGACATACATAAATACATACTATACATACATACACACATGTATGACTACATACATACATACTGTACATACATACATACATACATACATACTATACATACATACACACATGTATGCCTACATACATACATACTTACATACATGTATACATATATACATACCTACATACCTACATAAAGAGACTTCTTCCCTTTTAGTTAGATGATATTACATTTACATGTTATTAACTTAGTGTGCATGATTTGTTCTCAATATGTCTCTGTGCCATCTGTTTCATCTTCTGTGTATTCTGACTGATCAAGCTCTCAGGGTGAAGTTCTTTCAGTCAACTGAGATTCAGGGCCCTGGGCAAACAATTACAGAGCTTTATATTTAGGATGATGGATTCATTTTGTTACAGGTAGTGTTAGCAGATGATCTTTGTCCTCATCGGTTTCCTTTGTTTTTGTGACGGCCAGGTATAAAGCTGTTATCGAGGCCTGTTCTCTGCAGCCTGACATCGACATCCTTCCACAAGGGGACCAGACAGAGATCGGGGAGCGGGTCAGTATCACGGCACAATGTAGGATTCTCTAGAAAAGTGACCCCTTGATTTTTTTTTTCCCAGATCTGACCTGTATTGATTCTACAAATCAGCGAGCCACAGTGGGTTTGGCTGAAGGCAAGGATTTGATGTGTGTGTGTGTGGTGTGTGTGTGTGTGTGTGTGTGTGTGTGTGTGTGTGTGTGTGTGTGTGTGTGTGTGTGTGTGCAGTCGGTCAGACTGACCTTGTTCAGCCAGAGCACTGTCATGTTTGATTCATTCATGCACCAGTAATGCAGGAAATAAGCCATGATTTTATTTGTTACTCTGGGGGCAAGTGTCGCACACATTTATGGATATGATGATGTTAGTCATTTATCTTTGTAGGAAGCCTGTGGTAAAGTTTTCTTTACACCCCCTCTGCTGCAGGGTATCATCCTCTCAGGTGGACAGAAACAGCGCATCAGCGTGGCCAGATCCTTGTATCAGCAGACCAATGTGGTCTTTCTGGTGAGTCTGTGCACAAGATCATCTGCAGGGTTGAGAAACTAATAGGACATCAGTTTGGACATGTCAGTTCCTGATGGAATCTCCTGCCTGTCAGTTAATTAAAGTAGTTTCTATTTGATAAATGTTTTTTAACTTGTGTTTTGGAAACTTTGGAGCGAAAGGAAAGCTAAAGCAGTCAATTTGAATTGTTATGTTATATTTTTGTTTTATTGCCTCTTCCCCTTGTAGTTTAAAAAACATTCAGTCTGTTTCTATCTTTTCTAGGATGACCCATTCTCTGCCTTAGACATCCACCTGAGTGACCACCTGATGCAGGACGGAATCCTCAAGCTGCTGAGGGAGGAGAAGAGGACGGTGGTGTTGGTCACACACAAACTTCAGTACCTACCACAGGCAGACTGGGTACAACCAGCTAAATTACAGTTACAACACTTTAAGTGTCTGATTGTAAAACTGCTATATTATTTATCATATAAACCCTTGTTTGTCTCATTCAGGAAACAGTTGATCCGAGGAAGATCCCAGAGCACATACAGATAGATTTCCTGCCACTGCTAATACTGATGCTGCCTGTGTTTGTGTTTGTAATCAGATCATTGCCATGAAGGATGGGACCATCCAGACTGAAGGGACTCTGAAGGACATCTCCAACTCGGAGCCTGAGCTGTTTGAACAGTGGAAAACGCTGATGCACAGACAGGACCGGGATTTTGAGACGGTGACACATGACTAGACAATCTAACCCTGATGAATATTTAATGACTTTAAATCAGCCTTTAATAACCTTCACTTCTGGTAATTTAAGAGCTTTTATATGTGGTACCTGCGCAAAGTATCTAGCACTGACTGGAATTAAAGTTTGATTACCTGGGTATTTGCATAATATCCCTACAGATTCTGGGGAGAATTACATTTTTTAATTATTTTTTTTATATTATCCATTTCCCAGGAGACAGTGTCCGCCAGTATGTCAGACCTGGAGAGAAAAAACCTACGGAGGGCCATGTACTCTAGAGAGGCCGCCAGGACCGAAGAGGACGAAGAAGGTGAGAGGACATACAACTGCTTCCATGACAACAGGAAACTGCAGCTTGATTACATCTGGACATGATTGGGAATTATTAAATGAATGAGGGTGTGTGTGTATGCTGGTAATGATAAAGGCGGAGTATCATTTCTAATTTTGTGTGTGTGGGTACAATAAGGGCTCTATTTTCATGGTGATGCAATGCCCAGCACAATCTGGTTTGTTTCTATTAGCCTAAGTGTTTTATTTTTTAAATGTGACTGTGGGATTGATGTGATTATACTAATAACTGTAACATCAAACAGTTTATTCAGGATTTATTTGTAATCCAGACAATGATACAGATCTCTTGGAGACACAGTTTCAATATTACCTATATACACTGTATATATATATATATATAAAATAATAAAATTATTTATTATTACTACAACTATTACTACTTTCTGATCAACAGTATTTTACACCAAAGCAGACATTTATGTCAGAACCTGCAGTAAAAACACATTTTTTGTCCCTTACCTCCTCCACTATTAGTTGAACTGATGTTGTCACGTGTCACTGTGATTGGCTCAGCTCTTTCAACACTGTAAAAGCAGCACTGTGACTGGCTGAGAGTATATTTCCTCATTACTACACCCTCCCTAATATTCCACTCCCCCCGTCCCTTTTTGCGCTTTGCACTGCTACACATGCATGACCCAACATAGCAGATGACTAAGATCTGCCACTTTGTGCTGGACGTTGCACCTGCGTGACCAAAATAGTGTTTAAAGCTTCAACATATCAGTTTATTGTGTTTACACCCGCTGCAATGTTTCCATGATTTAAATGACTACTAATTCCCTGCATTTCATTCTAATCCCTTGCGTGTTCATATAAATAAAACATTGCTCCGGTGATAAACACTCCAAACTTTGCTCTTCTCTGGTGTCTTGGTGTTTTGCGTCTTGGCTTCTTTCAGCAACCAGATATGACTCAGCCTTCTCTCTGCCAGCCTCCCGCTGTCCGATTCCCATATTTTATCTGTGTGTGTGTTGCTGCTGTTGAACGTGCTGTAGTGGACAGCGTTAAGGTTGTGCTCTTTATCTGTGTTCTGTGTTGTTTCCCGTGTGCTGGTGGCACCCCTGGGTGGACTTGCGCCATGGCTCCAACGCCAGGTGTTGCCCTCATTTTCGATCGAGCAGGTGTGACCAGAAAGCATGGTTAGAGAAAACAAACAAACAAACAAAAACATCTGCGGCATTGTGACGCTGCAAGCAAATCATAGCTGTGTCAGCTTCTCCCATCATAATAAAATCCCATCATTCATGTAGTATTCTCTCTCTCGCCTTTTTCCCTCCAAGCATTTGTCACTCCCGCTCCTTAAAACTTGCCAGCATGATGGAATAGGATAGTAGCTGTAGTCTGTTCGGCCCTGCCAGTCATTCTGTCCTTTTCTTTTTTCCCCCCTCAACTCCCCCGCCTCAAACATGCAGCCTCCTATGCCAAAGTTTGCTGCATGATGTGATGTGATATATTTACATCAGGGGTGGGGTGGAGGCAGAGTTTGTTAACATTATCCCCTCACCCACAGTCAGTGTGTCAAGGCTGCCCCCGAGAAACACTGCATTCATGGGAATGAGCATCTGCCTGGTGTCATGGAGCATGAATGAATATAGATACTAAAGCCTGTAACACACTCTCTCTCTCTCTCTCTCTCTCTCTGGTTTCACCTCTTCTTTAATCATTTTCTCTCTCGTCTTTTTTACTGACACGGGAAGAAACAACACGAAAAATGTCAGAGAAACAGAAAGCATTTAAATATCTAGAAAGCTGGAGGAACGTCAGAGAAATGTCAGAGAGCATAAGAGCAGTGAGAGGAGAGTGCAGCTAAATGGTTTATTGGTGATTTATTGCACTCACCACAAAAAACTAGACCGATCCTCTTAAACTCGTCTGACTCGTCTCCATTTTGACTTCAGAGGAATCTGTGGAGAGCGACGACGATGACAACCTGTCGCAGGTGATGCGTCAGCGAGCCACCATCCCCTGGCGCTCCTGCGGCACCTACCTGTCCTCCGCCGGGCTCCTTCTCCTCACCCTGCTCCTCCTGTCGCAGCTTCTCAAACACTCCCTCATGGTCGCCATCGACTACTGGCTGGCGCACTGGACATCGCATGTCATTGAGGCCAAGGCGAACGCCATGGCTCACAACTGTACAGTTGTTCAGGTGGGAGGTCAAAATATATCTTTTTCTGGATTGACTGGCATTTTTTTATAATTTGTTGCTGTCATAAATTCTACCTGCTTGATGGTTATTGTAGGCGGCAGTAGATCATAAACAGGAGCTAAAATGAATGTGTATGGATTTAAAGACGTCCTGTTATGAAGAAAAACTTTTCCAGTGCTTGTGTGTAAATATTTAGGTCTAAGATAGGTTCCTGCTAATGCACCAATAAGACCAGCCACTCACTCTGTTGGGGTCTAGCCGCCTTCGTAGTGTTGCTGAACACAAGCTGTTTAGAAATGGCTTTGATTGTGATGTCACAACAGGAGTGGACGTCACTAGTAATTGCTCATGGATCCATGTAGCCGCTCCCTCCATACAAAATGCTTGTAATTTACTTCTGTTTTGCCGGTGGGACATCTCTGTAGAAGAATTTTTCAGAGTGAGTGTGTGAGAAAGCAGAATACATTGCTGTTACAGGTCTAAGACGGTGCTTTGGGACCATAAAAGCATACTAATTTTAATAAATTAGACCTCAAATTTGTAATATTAAAGTGAGGGATAATGACATAATAGAGCCCCTTTATAATAAAACTGAAAAGATTAGTTCCTCAAGATATCACCATTTGACTTACGAACATTTATAGAAACGATGGACAACAAAACTTAACTGATGCCTAAAAGGCCATATTGCTTTGTAAGTTTGTATTTTAAACCGTGCACCACATCCCACTAGTTTCCCTTTCTGCCACAACCCATGTTGAACATCATCTCAACATCTCCAGCACTCATCTAACTCATCTCATCTCACCCAGTTCCTTCTTGCATGTGTCTCTGTGAGCATCTCAGCAGGTCAGCCTTCATACCCCCTTGTATAATGTACCTTATTCATCATGGCTGATAACTGATGACTAGTGCTAGTGGTGGTGGCAAAAAGCGTAAGACAAGTGATGATAGTGGTGGTGGTAAGAAACGCCAGGCAATCTCCATGGAAACAAAGGGTGCTGTTGCCACCCATAACTTTATAATGGCCAATAATGCAATAAATTTGCCCTCTTTGAAATGTTATTGGCTAGTAACCTAATAAAAGGTTGTCCTGAACCGATCA
This sequence comes from Lepturacanthus savala, assembly GCA_030544235.1. Taxonomy (NCBI): domain Eukaryota; kingdom Metazoa; phylum Chordata; class Actinopteri; order Scombriformes; family Trichiuridae; genus Lepturacanthus; species Lepturacanthus savala. The sequence goes on along the minus strand of CM060465.1, from coordinate 13,899,027 downwards.
TGTAAGTTATCATCCATTATTACGTTTTCTGCTGCTACAGTTTATCAATTATAGTTTTAAATTTAATATACAATAACTTATAAACAATTCAGACTACAAACAGCCTCTTGGAACCTATTGTGTTCATAAGTCACTGTCACAGCAGGACAAAGTGAAATTACATAACGACGTTCTCAATAATTCTCCTGTGAATTTCAGTGAAGCGGAACTTAAATAAAGCACAAACGCAGACACTGGCAGTCCCAGATGTTCACTCACACACCCCTGAAGCAGCTTCATCTCAGCCTCATCCGCATATTACAGCCACAGAAATGTGCTGACGTAGCATCTGTGTCAGAATGAATAAAAAAAGATATTTATGACACAATGTTTATTTAGGGATTCAGATCAAATCTTTCAGTTTGGTTTAAAAGACTGCAGAGTGCATATAAATGAATTAATTCTGAGGCTTTTAGGTCCATGAGTTAAAAATCTGTCAACTACATTATATTTTTAACTTCTTCTTTACCTTTAAGCATCTTTTTGGGGGTGGCCTCCTCAGTTGGCATACACACACACATGCTCAGAAAAACCAAGTAAATGCAGGCGAAGGTTAGGCTGCCTCTTTCACATTTCGGGGTCACACCATCTGTTTTCCATTTCATCAACATGTTCCAGATCCAGTGAAGCGGCTCTGTTATCAATAGCTATATAGTGTGTGCCTGTGTGACCGTCCTGTGTACTGAGACGCCAGGTTACATTTCACACAGTCATGCGGCTAAAGACAGAGTCAGCTGGGGTTTGAGGACAGCAGTTTAAAGCCCTTCATCCTCCCGTCCAACACAAATGCTGCAGTCGTCTCATCCTCGCTTCTCCCTTTCCGCTCACACGCATAAACACGCGCTGAATGTGCAGTCAAGTGCAGATAAATTGTCACTTAAGTGCTGTGGACATGTTGTTTGGCGAAGCTTCAGCGTGTCCTTGCCAAGTGTATCTAATCTACTCTCTGTTGTGGACTAATCCACATGGAGACACTGATGTCCTGCTCTGCTATCAGACTCTGGCACATTACCGCCACTTCACCCAGCTGCCAGGCTGCTGACCAGCAGCAGCACAGGAAAAAAACACTAACGACATGTTACAGTAAAGGCACTAACAAGTGACAAGGGGAAAACAAAGAGGAAATAAATGTGGAATAATGAAATTTACTAGCCAACTTAGTGAAGTTGTTTAACATTTTTATAAATATAAAAAGCACTTATTATTATATTATAAGAAATGTTTCTATCATGAATGCCACAGTAGAATATAACGAGTTAAATGCTAGAAATCATGAAACCAAATTCACAAATTCAATAATTCACTACAAAAGACTCTGAATAGATTTATTGTCCATTAACACAAACTCTTACTCTTAAGTCGCTTACTTTAAGACAAAACCAATTATGCTGCAGATTGAAGAGATTAATAATAAGTTGAACAGAAACCAGAGTTTCTGAGTCAGAGTTTCTTGTTGCCAGATCAGCTTGGAACGCTCCACTGGCTTTTGTCACATTAGACAGCTCATTTTTAACCAGCCTCAGAGTTTAATTATGCTTATAATCTCTAAACAAGCAAAGTGACAGCCCACTCTCTTTAAACACACACACACACTGCAGCCATGTCTTAATAACCCTCTCCCTCTCTCTCTGTACTGTAGGACTGTGGCTTCAGTCACTCATGGTACCTGACGGTGTTCAGCATCCTGTGCTGTCTGGGCATCGTCCTGTGCTTGGCCACCTCTGTGGCTGTGGAGTGGACCGGCCTTAAAGTGGCCAAGGAGCTGCACCACAACCTGCTCAACAAGATCATTCTAGCCCCCATGCGGTACGACGCTCAGTATGTGCTGCAGCTCTGCCTCATGATGTGTGAAAGGGACGGAAAAAAAGAGAGATTGTGTGTGTGCTCACTAAAACACATCATTCAAAGGCAGAAATACGCTTCAAAGCACCTTTTCTTGCCTCATTACTCTGAACACCATCTGCCTTTTACTTACACAAATCCCAGGAGACCTCATGTACATAAAGGAAGACAAATATGTATGTATGAGCTGTATGGAGTGTAAACACATTACACTCACATACACAGCTGAGTAAACACATGTATTTCACTTGAAACTGTTTAAAAAAATTGAAGCTGTTAAATATTTTTTTACCTTAAGAAATAAAAAAAAAAAAATACGTCAGGATTCAATGATTTATATTTTTAGGAAGAATATAATCGAGTGAAATAAAGCAACTGAAATATCACAATGCAGATGCAATTAAGTTTGTTCAAATTTAGTAGATTTCGTCAGCACAAGTCATTGTTTTTTGTTGTTTTTTCATCTTTGCCTTCATGCTTCCAGGCTGTTTGAGACGACGCCGCTGGGCAGCATCCTCAACAGGTTCTCCACCGACACCAACACCATCGACCAGCACATCCCCACCACGCTGGAGTGCCTGTCCCGCTCCACCCTGCTGTGCGTCTCGGCCCTGGGTGTCATCTCCTACGTGACGCCCGTCTTCCTCATCGCCCTGCTGCCGCTGGCCATCGCCTGCTACTTCATCCAGAAATACTTCCGCATGGCCTCCAGGTGAGTCTGACAGGACGTCACATATCACATATGTGTGCTGTTGTTTTAAATGTTTTATCAAACCCCAGGAGGAGTTTAGATTCTACACCAAAATCACACAGGCTAGACTTTTAGAGGGTTTTTTTATTATTTTTTTTTTAAGTTCTTCCACAAAAATTATCCACCTAGGAGTATGGAGAAGGTTTTAGAATAAAGTTGACATTATTATTTAAAAAGTAAGTTTAATAAAACTATTATTGGACTATTAATATTTTAAGGTGTATTAAAAATGTCTTTGGGGGGGTTTGGATCCTGCTTGAGGACTCATGACTTCGGTAATTGAGTATAAAACACAGGCTACTTCTCTGCCTGCGATATTTTTAATTTCTTCCTTTAATCTCTTTAGGTGGGATGATGGGATGTGAGAGTGTCCTCTTGTGTCTGTTTTCATCATTTCTCCACTGCTTGTTTTTTGCCCATAATTAACACAAAATTAAAACATGCCTGAAATGGATAATCCCACAGTTACTGTAGGATACGTTACACGGTTCAGCTTCATCAAATCTAGGTTTATGCATTTGTGTTTTAACCTTCAAAATTGTAAACAAATTCCATTTTTCTTCCTACAGTATAAAATTGCTTTTCAAATGAAACATCTCACGCATCAGTTGCTCATTACAGCAACATAGAAAAACAATATTCTAGAAATCTAAAGCTGTAATTGTCCCTATTTTATGGTCTTTATCCAGCCACCCATACGGACGACATTATGTGAACTTTGCTTCAGTCGATATTTCCCTCTCTGCTGTTTCCTCTGTCTTGTGGTCAGGGACCTGCAGCAGCTGGAGGACAGCACCCAGCTCCCCCTCCTCTCCCACTTCTCTGAGACAGTAGAAGGCCTCACCACTATCAGGGCCCTCAGGTAACACGTTCATGGAGCTGCACATCCTCTGTGTCTTTTCAGTGGTTGGAACTCCAATACTGTTGTATAAGAGGTAGAGAGGTAGGGTTTCATTTTGGTTGTAAAATGTAGTCGATACTCCGAAAATAAAAAGCACAATAGTGATAGATTTTCTTTCCTCCGGCAGATACGAGCCCAGGTTCAGACAGAGGTTACTGCAGTTCACCGACGCCAACAACATCGCCTCACTCTTCCTCACAGCAGCCAACCGCTGGCTGGAGGTCCGCATGGTAATGATCTGTTTTAAGTTCAGCTCCTTCAGGTTCTGATTGACCCAGTTCATGTCACCGGTCCCTCTGTTTGAGGGAAAAAGCTGCATTTTCTGTTCTCTTACTAACGCAACATCAATTCCTATGATGATTTATGGATCAGCTGCACGGTCCTCACAGATCATTCGGCTTCTCATGTTTCACAGCTGCAGTGGAGACAACACTCAACTTATTGTGTACTATCAATAAATAAATCAGTGTGATATATCTTTTTATTTTATTGACTGTCTTGAATTCTGATCTTCTTGCTGTGGTGTTGACTCTCTGCAGGAGTATATTGGAGCCTGTGTGGTGTTGGTAGCAGCTGTCGCCTCCATCACTAACTCTCTGTACAACAAGCTGTCCACCGGCCTGGTGGGGCTGGGCCTGACATATGCACTCATGGTGAGACTCTTTTGGTTGTTTTTTAAGCTGTTGTTTTAAAGAGCCATAGCTACGGTGATAATGCTGTGAAAACACGGATCTAAAAGCCACTCCAACACTTTTTTTGTCAGCTTTTTTTCCACACATGAAAAGTAAATTTTTAAGAGAATATTACAAAAATATTTTTTTAATATGAGAGTTAGACTAATTGACTAAGTGTGGGATATTATAGACATTTGGTACATGTGCAGGGTTTACAAAGATCTAACAAGTTATTAGCCACCCAACTCATCTCACAGTATTTTTTTTATTTTTTTATTTTTTATGTCCCTAAATTATATCTTCTCTCGGTTGTTGGAGTCAAAGGAAAAGACAGGACTAAAGAGGAAAGTGTTGCCCCCTTCCCGATGTCCGAAAATGCAGTTATTAAATTAAGGTTTTTATTGTTAAAGGAGAAAAAATTCAAACTCTGTTTTAAAAGGGCGGCAGTAACTATTTCACACAGGGCATAAATGTAAATTTGTTTTTTTCTTCCTTAATAATAAAAACCCTAATTTAAAAACTGCATTTTGTGTTAATTTGTGTTGTCTTTGATTCATATTTAAATTAGTTTGATGATCTGAAACATTAAGTGTGACAAAAATGCAAAATGAGAAATCATGAAGGGGGCAAACACTTTTAACTGTAATTAATTAATTTTACAAGCTGAACAATTATGAGGTGCTTCACTCTGTCCTGATGAAATCTTCAATCTTCAGTTTAAATCTTATAATTATTTTTGAATTGTGACAAAAATGTAATATTCAAAAGTACATTTTTTTGAATGTTGTTAAACGAGAAGGGATTTGATGAACAATCAACAGCTCACTAGCATTTTCCCCTTTTTGCTCTCTTTATTTTCCATAAGTTGAAGATTTTCTGAGCTGTGCTTGTGACAAGAGGATCATGTTTACTGTAAGCTATTGTAAACACAATAACTTTTATATGTTGATTTCATGTAGAGACTCTACATCTGTAAAATAAGTTAAAATCTATTTAAACAGATTTGGTTCTTGTACGTTAAGACATAATTAAACAAATTGAATAATGAACCTCAATTATTACATTACTCTCCATTTTCCAGCACCTCTTGTTGCACAGGGGGTTTGTAAAAAAAAAAAAAGTTGCTTTACTGTTGTAGCATTCCATTTCAAAGTTGGTCAGAGACATCATCCTGTAGACTCCTTACCCTCCTCTTAGCGCGTGGTGTGGTAATGTTTTCCCAACTCATCTATTCCTTCCTCCTCCGCTCATGTGTCAGGTATCCAACTACATGAACTGGATGGTGCGTAACCTGGCAGACATGGAGGTACAGCTGGGCTCCGTCAAGAGGATTAACGGCCTCCTCAAAACAGAACCAGAGAATTACGAGGGTCTGCTCAGTGAGTGAACTGACGCCGTGAAATTAGACTTTCTGTCACTGATTCAGCAGGTGGACATTGAAATCAGAGCAGAATCTCTTCCTTACTCATAATGAAGTTTATAGATCCCATTGTTACTCCACAGTCATTGTCAAGTCAATTCAAATAGTGAGGTCAACATTTTAATGCATGTTTAGTCACATTATTTACCACTTATTTCCATTCAAACATCCAGATCATAGTCTATTATTGATAGATAATTCATACTGTAACTGTTCATACTGTATGATGCAGCCTTTTACGTTGGATCCTGATTCATTCTAATAGTAGACATGCATTTGCAGTAACGTTGTGATGGTGTTTTCTTTTTTGGCTTTGTGTAAATATTTTTCCTTGCAGCCTAAGGGGAAAAATTTAAATGAAATTAAACTTAAGGAAAAAAAATACTGAGGTCATGACCTTGTCATAACCAACGGTGGCTACAGCCCTGAACTCAAGTATGAATATCATAATGCTCACACACAGTGTATTTTTATCTCCCTTCTGCTAGTTTTCAATTAGTTGAAATCTTTAGATCCCCTAATATGCCTCACTAATTGAGAGATATAACAATTCTAAATCTGAATATTGAGGAGTTAAACAGCTTCAGTCTCCTCTGGTTTGTGGCTTTTCATGAAGTATAAAGTAAGTGAAAGCTAAATTCCACTGCTTGTTGCCCTGTGTCTGTGCTCAGCTGTGTCTCAGGTCCCTGACGGCTGGCCCAGACAGGGAGAGATCAAGATCCAGAACCTGAGCGTCCGTTACGACGCCACGCTGAAGCCTGTGCTCAAGAACGTGAACACGCACATCAGCCCTGGAGAGAAGGTAAGAAAACGCCTAAAATTGCACGTGTATGAAATAACAACCCAGAGAAAAATGTTCTAACGAATGATCAGGCATTTGTGATGATGTTGTTTGGGATTTGCTTGTTTTCAGGTGGGGATCTGTGGCAGGACGGGCAGCGGCAAGTCCTCTTTTTCACTGGCCTTTTTCCGTATGGTCGACATGTTTGAAGGTAAAAGATGAATTCCTTTTCACATCAGTACACATTATATCAAAATAAAGGGGTCTTGAGCTAGGATGGAAAATGGGGTATAATGAAAATGCTATATGTTTAGTACATTATCTCTACTGAATTTTGTTGAATAAAATATGGTTTATATATATATATATATATATATATATATATATATATATATATATATATATATATATATATATATATATTGTTTTCTTTTTATTATTCTCTCATAGGGAGGATTGTGATTGATAACATCGACATCGCCAAGCTCCCCCTGCAGACCCTCAGATCTCGCTTGTCCATCATCCTCCAAGACCCGTTCCTGTTCAGCGGAACCATCCGGTAACGATCAGCCTCACTCCGCTATCAGTTGTGTCCGTGACGTGGCAGTTTAGATTCAGGTGATGACGACGTGATACGAGGAGTTTCAGCAGAAGAGGGTGAAACACAGAAATCCTTTCCAGTAACTGCGGCACACTTCAAAGTGATTTTTTTTTTATCTGAAGCGCGATTGGAGCTGAGGGTTTGAGATAAGAGGACATTCCTCTGAAAACCCGACTGGAGAGTTTTATTTTAAGGCTTCCGCCGAAGTGACTGAGAACACTTTGTCATGTTGGAAAAGCAGATTAGAAATTTAAAAAGCTGCTAAACTGAAATGATTTTTAAAAAAATAATAAATATTTTGTGTCCTTTGCAGCACATATACCTGCTCTGTAAATGTTGTCCTCTGTTCTCCTTTGAGTTTTTTTTCTCAGATTTTTAAATGACACCTCTGTGTTCAATACCTAAAGCTCCCAATTATAACTAATAACTCATAAGTATTACTTATAACTCTGTTTGCTTATGCTCCGCTGTGCTCTGTGTGTGTGTAGCTTCAACCTGGACCCTGAGATGAAGGCTACAGATGAAATGCTGTGGGAAGCTCTGGATATTGCTCAGCTGAAGCCTGTTGTTAAGCTGCTTCCAGGAGGCCTCGGTGAGAACATGTGCTCATTTGTGTGTGTGTGTGTGTGTGTGTGATAGAGACATAGCTTGCACAGCTGAGTATTAAAATAAACTGCTATTATTACTTCAAGCCAGAAACTGTAAACTATTAAATATGCTCCACATAGAGCTGTTCATCTTTGCTCAGTACAAAATCAAATCATGCAAAACAATAATTCTGTGTCCCAACTGTGTAACAAATTGAATAAATCCTTCACTGCCAGCTGCCCCAACAGAAAGATCAAGCTGCTGTATCAGAATACCTGAGCATTAATTATTTAAATCCCTGTTGGTTTGCATACTGCAGCAGTCTCATAGATCAACTTGTGTAAGCTATGTGTGTGTGTGTGTGTGTGTGTGTGTGTGTGTGTGTGTATGACATGAATGCCTGGTATGCTGATGTCTGAGGCCTCCTCTCTGCATGAGGAGCTCACTTTAGATCTCCCTGCTTCGCTTTCATCATTCACTTCTTTATGTTTCTGTCGTCCTTGACTCTTTCACATGAACAACAGAAGCCATTTATTATTCTGTTGGGATCAATAACCCGCCCTCGTCTCACTTCAGTTTCCTTTAGCTGCTACAGAGACAGAAACCCGTGCGTCCACATGGTGACACGGACAAACGTGTGTCAGTGTGCGACACGTTGACACCGAGTTAATCACTGTGGTAGATTGTGTTTAATTAACATATTGATCTTTAACCCAGGAGTTAATGGATAGTTAATTTGTCCTCTGATTTAATTAACGTAACAGCTCAGTGCCAACAGTTTGCTGTTGCCTTTAAATCCATCTGTATTGTAATAGAAAACAATGTTGCAGTGGTGGTGAGTTTTTATAAAGTTACAAGTAGAGATGAAGATTAGTCAATTAGTTTTCTAGTTTTCTATAATAATCAATTGACATAAAAAAGGACATTTTAGGTTGCATCTTCAGCTTTGGGAAAGAACAATTGACATTTTACACCATTTTATGAACCAAATAACTAATCAATTAATCATTTCAATAGTCGACAGATTAATCAACTATCAAAACAGTTGTTAGTTGCAGCCTTAGTTACAAGTACGGTTTTTAGAGCAGAAAAGTACATGTATGTACCTTAATGTTCTAAAATGTATATAAAATACTATACTTTAAATAATAGTGTTTTTTCCACAAAAAAAGTTAAATTATCTTGTTTATTATGGCCTCATTTAAAACATAGACATGTATAAAGAGATCAATGCATTTTCCTTAAAGCCAAGAGTTAATGGCCAGTTAATTTTCTCTCTGTCATGTAGCTACAATAAAAGTGTTAAAGGGAAGTGATCCTGTTCATTTTTGAAGTAATGAAATTAAAGTGCACGTTCTTTTCTTCCAGATGCCATGGTGACAGAGGGAGGAGAAAACTTCAGCCAAGGTCAGAGGCAGCTGTTCTGTCTGGCCAGAGCCTTCGTCAGGAAGAGCAGCATCCTCATCATGGACGAGGCCACCGCCTCCATCGACATGGCAACGGTCAGTGAGCGCTTTAACATAAGAGCCTTTTAAAAGGCAGTAATTGGAAAGGTGAAGATGAGAGGAGACAAGGACACACTCAATCACAGTGAAATGAGGAGAAGGAAGAATAGAAGAGGTGCAGCGATGTGAGGGATGGAGAAGGAAGTTTTCATCTGTAGCCATGGCAACACTAAAGGATGACGGAGAGATTTGACCTTTGACCATCTAAACTTTATATGGGAAATTTCTTTCTTTCTGTCAATTGACCTCACAAAAATAAAAAGAATTGTCAGTCATTTTGGAAGCAAAAGCAAGTTTGGATCACATGATTTTTAATATAAAATAGGAGGATGAAAAGGAAGCTGGATAGGAGGAGGTGTGTGTGAAGCAGAAAGAGAAAGCTTGAAACTGGAATGAAAGTACTTGAGAACAGTAACAGCCTGAGGGGGAGTCAGTATCAGCAAATGGCTTCTTCCTACTTTACTGAAGACCCTCCTTTAGTGATCAGCCACAAAGAGCCGCGGCTGCCCGGGGGCGAGCAGGACTGGGCTTTGAATCCTGGATCTAGCGGGATCTGCGAGCTCAAACGCTGACGACGAACATGAGACGTGACAGTTTGAACACAGGCTGAGCTCTGGCTGCGTGAAGGAAAATCTCAGTGCTTCTAAAAAGCCCTTTGCCTTCTCTGCTGCACGAGCTGTGACTTTTATTTTTGTTCAGCATTAAATATTAAGCAAGCTGTTTCCATTCCACAGTGTTTACTGTGTTTTGGGGACAGATATTTGTGGAGCAACATCTAGTCATGAACACAAATCGAGGGATTATAACAATGTGTATATGTGTGTATTTATACAGTAGAAGGTCATATAAATCTGTTTTTTTCACTCACAGGAGAGCATCCTGCAGAAAGTGGTGATGACCGCTTTTGCCGACCGAACAGTCGTCATTATAGCAGTGAGTATTGTCCTCTCTCTCTCGCTTTCCCTCCCCCCTCTCTCTCTAGAGTACCGACGCCCTCCTGCACTGCTGATGCAGTTCTTGTAAACTGATGCAGTGCTGCATCAAGCCTGCACAGCTGCTTAGAGTCTGAATTAGAAACAGACGTTATGCCACAGAGCATCCCAGTGCATGACCCTGTGTTCTTCTCCTCTGCCCGCACAGCACCGCGTCCACACCATCCTGAACGCCGACCTGGTGATTGTGATGAAGCGGGGGATCATCCTGGAGTACGACAGGCCCCAGGCGCTGCTGGACAAGGAGGACAGCGTGTTCGCCTCCTTCGTGCGGGCAGACAAGTAGCACAAAAGACGAGGGGAGCATGGAAGACATTCGAAGTGCAATTGTCCCATGGAATATATTTCCATTATTTTCTTAATCATGTTGTATTATATTTGTACATACAAAAAGTGTTAATTCTTTGTTAATAAAACATAAATTATCATTTAAAGTGATCTGCTTGTTTTTGGTTTTTTTTAATATTCGGGGCTGTATGGGAGAAAATGACTGAGTCATCAGTTAATTACAGGTTGAAAATGACTTGGAGTGAAGCACAGAATCTCTCACACACACACACACACACACACACACACACACACACACACACACACACACCATCATAGCCACAAAAGGCTGCGTCTGCTGGAGCCAAAACTGACAGCTGACAGGAGAAAGTTATGTGGAGCCAACAGTAGTTAAATGACGAAATCTGAGCCACGTGGTTGAACAAACCTCTTTCTATAAGTAGGAAAACTGTTAAACAGCCTGGAGGTGATCGAGTAAAGTGCACTATATTTACCCTCTTATTTCCATATAGCCTGTCTTTGAATGCGTAAAGGTCCTATAAAAACAAGAGAAAGGGCAGCAGAGATGGTGGAGGGAGGGACTGAGTCTCTCCACCTCACAGCAGCGGCTCCAGCTCAGGTTACCGAGCTGCGTTCAAGTGGCACGACGAGCCAGCGCGAGGCCAACTGTGCCACTAAAACAGCCGCCGCGTCTCCTACAGACGATCGAGCTGCGTCTGAGCTCCCTGCACCGACGTTTTATTTTTCGACGCTGTATTCACTATTGATTCACGATGAATGAAGTCGGTGCGGCGGTGTGAGTGACGGCGGCAGCTGCGGCCGCTCGGAAGACGAAGAAGACGGAATCTTCTCACGGGACCTGGCGTTTTTTGTGAAGCGCCTGATCCGGAGGCCATGTGAGGAGCGCGCATACCACCGGGGGAAAAACGGCCGCGACAGCTGCTCGCTCGCGGAGGTGAAGTTGACGAGCGCCGATTGGTAAAAAAAAAACGCACCAGAAGAAGACAGGAACGCATCGGTGCCTTCAAAAAGAAAAGAAAGCCACGCGCCTCTGGGTGCGTAGTATGGGAGCGCTATGTTGTCCAGGAAAGGACTCATTCCTGAGGATTTTTTACCCACACGTTTGCCTGAAGGTGAACATCAACCGAAGTTTAAGGCCATACAGAGGAAAGCCCGCTTCGTCGCCAAGAATGGCACCTGCAATGTGGCGCACACCAACATCCGCGAGCAGGGCCGCTTCCTGCAGGACGTCTTCACCACCCTGGTGGACCTCAAGTGGCTCCACACGCTCATCATCTTCACCATGTCCTTCCTGTGCAGCTGGCTCCTCTTCGGGATGATCTGGTGGCTCGTCGCCTTCGCGCACGGCGACCTGGACGTGCGCGGCGACGACTTCGTGCCGTGCGTCACGGACATCCGCTCCTTCTCCTCCGCGTTCCTCTTCTCCATCGAGGTGCAGGTGACCATCGGCTTCGGCGCCCGTATGATCACGGAGGAGTGCGTGTCCGCCATCGTCATCCTGATCGCGCAGAACATCGTGGGGCTGCTCATCAACGCCATCATGCTCGGCTGCATCTTCATGAAGACGGCGCAGGCCCACCGGCGCGCGGAGACGCTCATTTTCAGCAAGCACGCGGTCATCTCGGTGCGCAACAACAAGCTGTGCTTCATGATCCGCATCGGGGACCTGAGGAAAAGCATGATCATCAGCGCCACCGTGCGGATGCAGGTGGTCCGGAGAACCACCACCGAGGAGGGCGAGATGCTGCCGCTGGACCAGATCGACATCCTCATAGATAACCCGGTGGGAACCAACGGCGTCTTCCTGGTGTCGCCGCTCACCATCAGCCACGTGATCGACAAACACAGCCCCTTGTACGAGCTGTCCTGCGCCGGCCTGCAGCACGAGGACATCGAGGTGGTGGTGGTGCTGGAGGGGGTGGTGGAGACCACCGGCATCACCACGCAGGCCAGGACCTCGTACGTGTCCGAGGAGATCCTGTGGGGGCAGCGGTTCGTGCCCACTGTGTCCGTGGAGGACGGCACGTACGCGGTGGACTACTCCAAGTTCGGGAACACCGTGAAGGTGCCGACGCCGTGCTGCAGCGCGAAGCAGCTGGACGACGCCGGCGGGATAGCGCAGTTTAGGATGAACGAGGGCGCCGCCGTGCGGGCGCCCGTGAGAAAGCGGAGGGGGACCACGGTGCGGCGCTCCAGGCTGGAGAGCTAAAACAAAAAAAAACAAAAAAAAAAAAACGCCGATTTGCGTCAAAACATGTTTGCCAGCATTTTGTATGAGAACGAATGAAGTATGCAGATATTCATGATAGGTTCGTTTAATGTGATGTTTAGGGTCAGTGTGAAAACGCACAAAGACAAATGCACTGAGTTTATGAGACGTGACTGTTATTCAAACTGGCATGAAGAGAAAAGTCCAGTTCGGATCTTTTTTTTTTCTTACAGACAATTCACTTTATATTTAATTGTGACAGCATGCACAACAATGAGAAGAAATAAAGGAAGAAGCCTCACGTGAAGTGTGTTGTGTGATGGACAAATATATAAAGAGCCCAATATCAATATTTGAGTTATGACAAAAATAATTGGTAATCCATAAATTCACACATTTTATAGAAATATATATTTATATAAATGTGGTTATAAACAGAGTCTAAGCTCAAAAAGTCTATTGTGTAAGGTAAATAGTCATGTCAGGACACATTTGTAGGAAATACAGAATAACAGCAGATATCTGTATTTTTAGTCCCTGAACACTGGATCCCATATTTCCCATGATGCAACTTTTCCATCACTGCTGGTTAACACCCATCTGTGCAGAATTGCAGTTTGGAAAACAGACTTCCTGTTTAAAAAGATATTTCTAAGCTAAGAGCAGATATCATTAATGAGATAATGAGCATCATCATCGATTATTCTCTTCTTGACAAAGCACCTCCTTGGCTATAGAAGAACTGTTCTCAAAAAGATGAACTCAAGCATGTAAAAAGTAAGCATGTGTGAGGTTGGTGAAATCCCCTTTTAAATATAGCAGCATTTTTATGACACTTTTTACTGCATTGTTTACATAAACAAAAAGACAACATACACAGGTTGGCATTTCTCTCTTTTATTAGATTATAATCCGCAGAGCTTAAAATATTAAATTGCTTTTAACTTAGTTAATAATTAAAATACATAAAAACGAGAGCCAGAACTGAAGAACCCTGCAAAAGAAAAAAAAATTAAAATAAATAAAAAAGGAGAATTATAAACCCAATCCTCCTCCATAAAGAGGCTATGTCTGACAGAACCCGCTTGTGATTCTTTGTACAGTAAAGTCCAAGCAGACTGTGCATTTTCTATACATGTGTAATGATACCATGGTTGTTATTATTTCCGAACTAATTTCCTCTGATAATCTTTTTAAAAAGCAAATTTAAAGGGGGACATGTAAAAACAAAACAAAAAACAAAACAGAAGAGGAGATGTTCAGCTCGCACTGAGAGTTACTGGTGAAACAGCGGAGCAGCTCCACACCAAAGCTCTCACCCCTCTTTCTGTCTCCGTCTCTGGGCCTGCAGACATTACCTCATGTCTTTGTCCTTCTGTGCTGCTGGAATGGGCGTGGGGGGTGGTGTCGGTGGTTCGAGGGGACGCTGCTGCGCAGAAAAACCAGCAAACAGCTCTGATTTCAGCCGCACCAGTCTGCCTCAAAGTGTCGATTCTCTGGTCAGATTAAATATCTAATATACAATCTTTATGTTTTCTTCTCTGTCTGTTTTCTGTGGCGTTCTTTACGTCTCTGCTGCCCTCTACAGGTCGGCTCTGGAACACGTTTGTTAGGGGGTAACAACGGGTGGTTATGTGGCTATACTGGAGTTTATATCTCTAAAATGGAAGGACTGAGCAGTCTGGTAAAGGAGGGACAGAGAATGAAAAGGGAGCAACTTTCCCCTGGCAGCAGTGACATATTCTCTGAAGTCCTGAGTAGGAAGCGCTTTAATCATCCGCATAAACAACCCAAACAGTGATTGGCTAGTATCACCCCGTCAAGCAGTAACGTTGGCTCTCTAGTGGCCAACATGGTGGCCGTGTGCCCGCGGGCCACCTTCTGCCGCCGGAGAGAGGAAGGAGGAGCCCGCGGGTCAGCAGAGAAGCCTCTTCTCCACACATTAACAACACTGTACAATAGTAGGTCGAAGCAAAGCAGAGCCCCCTTCCTGTACTGTATGTTAAGCAGAGGCTAGAGGGAGGCGAAGGGACACGCTGCACCCCCCAAACCCCCCCAACAAAAAATAAAACCGAATAAAACTTCAACAAAAAAAAAGTGAAATAAAACCAAAAAAATAAAACATACACATACTTTTTTGTTCCTAGTTTAAATTGCAGAGAAGATGGGAGGGATTTGCCCGTGGGAGGAACGCTCACGCCAATTCCTGCTGGCGTGGCAAACCCCTCCCTGCCACCCCAAACCCCCCCAAGAAAACCCTCCCCCCTCTTCCTTCCGGCTGGTTGGTTGGTGTCGTAGCGAAATACAAGGGTAGTGGAAGGTCTCTTAAGTCCTGCTGGCACCAAGGAAGGGGGCCAGGCTGTCTTTCCTTCTCTCCTCTATCTTATCTTCTATTACCCCCGGGGGCTGGTGTCTCACCGCTGCCCCTGCTCATCTCTCCGTCACATGGTTTTGTGAAGAGGGGGAGGGCGCTGAGTCTGGGGCGGAGGGGGCCGGGGCAGGCGGCGGGGCAGGGGTGCAGAGGATTTCGGACAGGTCGTCCATGATACAGGTCTCCTTGGGGTCGACCAGGTTGAATTCCCTTACGAAAACGATGAAATGTGCATACAGAGTGTTCAAGTGGCCCTGCAGGTCCAGAGCCACCGTCTCTTTAAAGTGCGCCCAGTAGAGATGAGCCAGCACGTGGAACAGGTACCGGCAGATCCTCTTTACCAAGGACTCAAAAGAGTTGGGGAATTCTTTGCCTGAGGGGACAAAAGAAGATGAGATTAGGAAATGCAATCATCCCGGGGGGAAGAAGATGTTTAAAGTCCAATTAAAAGTGTTTGTCTTCTTGTTGTTGTGGTTACATATGTTAGTGCTTCACTGTACAGAATAACATGTCCATTTGCTAAAAGTAGACACTTTTTCCTGAGTTGAAGGGCAAACCTATGGGCATGTTTTGTGACATCACAACTAGCTCAGAGACAATTTTAGTCTAGTTGCATCAATTTTACACAATTTTGATGTGGAACTTAAAGTCTAGAAGTGCACAAACACTGAGACTGGACTTTTAATGTTGTTTTGTAGACAATCCAGTCGAGTATTTCTACATAATAAATATATATCTATATATCATCTATAGTTTCCTTGCGGTCAACATACTTCTTTGAAAGACCAAAACCAACAGTCAGTTCGGTTTCCAAATACTCAAAACAAAGACAGAAATATAAAAAATGGCTATAAATACAGCTGATTTGTTTGTTTATAATTGCCTTAAACACTGTAGTCTTTTATCAAATATTACTCAAACAGGAGTAAATATAGAGTGGGGACTACTTTCAGTCATGGATGAATACACACTTTACAGCAGCAGGAGTGCCCACCGCCTGTGTTCAGTAAAGTATTATTGCTCATATATGTGTTTTTAAATAATAATGGAACTCTATAGCCGAGAGGAATACATGTCAGCAGGATCAATCCATTGTTGGATTGTTCTATTCATGGTAGTATTATTTAATTGCAGAGTCACATGTTCCTTATAGGACCCTTCTCTCTATCCCTGAACTTCACCATGTGAGGCAGCAGGGGGCAGCAGAACAACATCTTATTTCTCTGGGCCTGTGGCGCCTCAGAGGCAGAGGAGGGAAACTCACCATATTTTGTGGGAAAGATTTCCTCGTCTGTGACCAGTTTCTGACAGGAACTCATTACAAAGTCGACATATTGCGGAGCAGTGCACTTCGTCTTCTTCCCCCTCTCGTCATACCAGTAGTATATTCTAAAGAGAAACACAAAAAAAAACATTGCATCTGGTCACATACATCTTAAATAATGTCATCTTGCTGTAAGACGGGAAACAGGACAGCATTACACACCTGTGACCAGGGTTATAATTAATCATAATGAATATTCACTAATGAATGACTGTAGTTGAGGTAGGAGCAGGTCAAACAAATTACTGGCAATAGAATTTCCTGGAACTACCAGGAAGAGAAAGATAAGAGGTGACGTGAGGGTTTAACCTGCTCTATTCTATTGTCACATAACCAGTGACAACTCATGAATGAAGACATGGACCAGAAACACTTGTGGACTAGTCTTCAAATCATCTCTTGTGCCTTATATGCAAACGCTCTTATCCAGATATCAGGTTTTCATGTTTTCATTCTGGTGGACTTGATGAACCCTATGCCCCAGGGCTTTAATTTCCTGATTGGGCCAAATTCCCCATTGTCACGGGAGTCAACTAGACACTGACCCCCCCCCGGTTCCCGGGCCAGTCCTGCTGTGGGTCAAACATTTCCGGAGGAGCTGACCCAGATAGCTGAAATGTAAGCGGGTGGTTAGCAACAAACAGCAGGTCAGCAGCACGGAGACAATCACATTAGCAGGTCACACAAGAGAGAAATGAACGAGCAGCGGGCGGCTATTAGCGAGCTAACGAAGGGGGAGACGTAGCAAAACCTTTAAAAGGAAGTGCAGACGAAACAATGAAATGAACAAAAGGTCAATTAAGAAGCAGGGTGTGAGCAGCGGTGCTGTGGATCACATTGGCCTGGGACGCAGACATTACAAATCCTGAGGAATGTAAAGCGTCCACATTACTGACCCTGCAGGAGGAGACCTACTGACCACAGCACCAGAATCAGACGCTTACAATACACTTACTCACACAGGATTAGACTGAGTGTTGTTGCGTGGGGGAGAGACGCTGACTAAACTACAAAACATGACCTCCCCACCCAGGCCTGATGAAACTACTGTGTACAGACTTGATGACAGTTTGTTCATTATGGATCTATTGTTTAGGTATTTATTAATGGTTTTATTAACAATTACAATTGAATTTCCTGACTAACATTTTTCTTGCTCTCCTGTCCACTGTGCGAGAACCTGCTGATATAGTTGGTGAGCTGATACATACCAATTGCTATTGCAACTCATAAGGATAATGGTTACTGAACTGTTTTGAATTTATATTTAAGTACAATTCTTATTTATTTATTCATTGATTATTTACTCGTAACTGTTTTCATTCATTTTCATTTTGACTATGCATCTTTTTTCTGTTCTTGAGAATTGTTCTTATTCATTTATTAATATATTAACATGGATTTGAAATAACACTTTCTTCTAATCTCCTAGATTTTCATTTTTGGAAGTTGATATATGATATTTAGCTGCAACTGCACATTGCGAATATTTAGAGGATGTAAAAATAAATTCAACAAAAGTGCAGGTATCCTACAGGCAGTTTGTATGATTGCTACAACAAATGTCTTAAACTCTGCTCTTTGCTGATAACGTAAAGATGTGATGAGGGATTTAATGGATCCATGTGTTTTATCAAACAACCCCAAAAAGGAACAGAAAATAACACCAATAAACAGGGTAGCACATTACCACACTTCTCCCTCCATCCTTCTTGCACACGGCTATCCACCCATCCATACAAAATGGGTCTAAATAGTTACCAAATGGTTCCCTCATAGCTCATGGAAACATTTTCTTCCAAAAATAGTGCTGAGCTCTGCCTTCGGGCAGGGGCACTGACGCTGCTGTGGCTTTTCACCACAGAGGGGGTCGCGGGTGCCAGGTCCTGGACGGGCAGGAAAGGGCGGGGTGTGAGGTACTGGGCAGTTAAGGAAGGTGATAGAAACTAAAATATATTCAACTTTAGATTTCATTCTGGACTGAAGCTGGGAGACACGTTAAAAGAAGTCCAGTACTGTGTTATTTTCTGAGTTAACATGCTGCTGCGACAACACGCCACATCAAAATCACATTAGCTGCAACTGCTCTCTCCTTTCTGCACATAGGTGTAGGCGTAGGTGAAGCACGTTTGCTTCTCCCGTTTCTCAAGGTGTAGGTTAGCAGCGGTAGCTTGAAAGTGACAGCAGTGGAAAAACCCACTGTTGACTCACAGGTTAACTCGTGACAGGTTGGTCTCTCAAAACAAATCTGTCAATTGTATGTTATCTGGCAAACAACACAACCAATGAGAAATGGCATTGTCATATTTTCATCCTGTGTGGGAGCGTGGGTGCACGCCTGTACTTGTATAATCTGTGTAATGTGATAAGAGCTCTGTTGCGGTTTTAAAAGTGTGGGTAATCTGGTTTGTCTGGCCTGCAGTATACACTGGGGGAATGAAGACCTCACTCCAAAGACAAGGGCTCACACATAAAGACAGAAACCTGCCCTGACAGGGCAAACTAGTTGGATAAATACTTACAGTCAGTCACCTCCCATCTGCTAGTAGGGGATTTTTTTTGCCTCTATAGCAGCAGTAGCATTTAACCACCTTTGGGGGTAACTGCAGCCTCAACATGAGGAGAGCTACTTCATCTTAGAAGTTTGTGAATTAAACATATAATAATGTTAGCAAACTTCAGATACCTGCACAAGGCACAGTCAGGACCACAGGGGATCATCAGGTCTGCCCCCAACACTGTCAATCAATGTTAAATGCGATGCAATCTAAAATAATAAATGAAGCATTCATTTTGACCAATTAATACTAGGAGTTAAACAATTAAAAGATGCAACTACAAGATTTTGTCTTGTTAACCCGTTGACTGTTACTAATAATTAAAGAGGTTTTGTTACAGTACTCTCAATGCATTGCTTCTATTTGTATCAGATTAAATAACCATAATGCAGCTTCTTTACCTTCTTCATACATATGAAAACTTCCAATAATTTTTTCTGTTATTTGACCTCTGTAGCATCAGCTTTTTTTCCTGACTGTTTCTCAGAAGTGTAGATATTGCTGTTTTTAGAGCTTCTAAACTGATGACACCATCATGTGTGGACTAAGGACAAGGTTAACTTTTACTTTTCTGACCAGTATACAGGAAAAAAAAAAAAACACAGAAGAAGTGGGTAAAAAGTTGTTAATTTGCAAGTGTTCACAGCTGCAGACAGTCTGGAGACACAATGGTTGCATACTTACTGTACTGCAGCTCTGTAAATATATAGCTTTGCTGCAGTACATTAAAGCTGCATACTGCACATTCCAAGACAGAGTGTGCTTGCAGATGAAAGATGTTACGTTAACCTGAGAACACCCTCTGGGTTTTGAGTCATCCAATGCTGACCTGTGGAAGCGTCCCTTGTTGAACCAGTGGGACACTGGATTTCTGATAAATAAACCAATGGGCCTTGGTAGGTGAGCAATGAATAAACCAAAAGCGGCGGAGGTAACTTACGTGTTGCATGCAGTCATGGCTTGACAGGTGTCCCCAGTGCAGAACTCTGAGATGGTGCTGTACTGCAGGTTGATAAGATTGAAGAATGTTGTTGCTGTAAGAAACACAAGAAGAGAGTTCAGAGCATGTTACTCAGTTCACCACACAAGAACAAATCATGTTCGTGACAGCAGTACGTGAATAAATGACTCGAATAGTGCTAGAACTTGAGAACAGCATGTTTGTGTCATTTACATTCTCCTATGAATGATCAGGTCACACCTACACTGATTTATTCTGTCTTGTATCTGTCAAAATGATCAGTGGAACAGTCAGTCACATGCACTAATCCATTAGTCACTACATCCTTTAGCTGAGCTTCAAAAACAAATAAAAACAACAATAGAGAGATATGGGAGGTGTTTAGAGTCTTGGCAAGCATAGAACTTGCTGCTCCAGTCATTTAAATTTAAAACAGGTAATTATGCTGCAGTATGCGGTTCCCAGCCTTCTCACCCTGAAGCATTGCAAAACAAAAAGCATTAGGCAAATCTGGAATTGATTCAGTATGTGGAAATATCTCACTCTGTGTGTTCAATGTGTGCAAATTCCTCAAATTCCTTCCTTCATTTTGGAGCACTTTAAGATAATGATTGTTAGTGAGTCCTTTTTTGTTGAGCTGAGCAATTTTATAATCCTTGAAAGTCTGAAAAAATTAAATAAATGGGCACTTAAGAAAAACAAAGTTTAGATATTTACTTGACTTTTAATATTTACAGTATTGAAATTTGATGAATTGTAATCATATCATGGAGCTTCAAGCAGAGCTGCAGTTTTTTTTTTAACTTGCTGCATTTCCTGCCTGTAGTTTATCAAGAAAGTAATGACTTTGTTTTACCCATTTCTTAACTTTTCTATTTGGTTCATTTTATTGTTAATTTTGCCAAAAAATGTATTTCTCATGTTGAGTAGCTATGACAGTTTCTACCCAAAGACCCTTTAGAGGCCTAAATAGCATAGACAGGGCTTTAAATTGTTTTGTATACTTCATGTCTGAGCTTCTTCACAGAATCTCTCTGAGCAGCAGGTTACAGATCTGCCTTTGATGAAAAAAAAAACAAAAAAACATTTGAAGCCTTTTTCTGAATGTCATGTTGAGCAAATATTCAATTATAATGCTACAGTGTGTGAAACGACTTTCATTGTGATCTCCAAGAGTCAGGATTTTCCCACATGGACCAAACCCAAACTCAACAATAATGTGACCACCCCAAAGGACCCAACCACTCTTTTCCCAACTTGACAACTGACCACCCAGTATTTACTGAACACACTGATATGTGTTGAATTAAATCATTTTTGATTTGGTTAAAAAAAAACAATAATCAAACCAAGGCTTAGTGCCCAAGCTAAACTCCAATTAATGGTTGCCATCTTATGTCCAATTTCATTCTGAACAACACAAGAACATATGCAAACATGTCCCATCTGTTTCATATAATAGTGTTTATCAGCCTAAAATAAAGAGGAAAGAAGAACGCTTGTTTTGTTTTTTTCCCCGTGAGCACCTGGCTGGTTCGGATGTGTAACCAAAACAGAGTCAAGGAGACGGACAAAATAAAGATTCTCATGAGATTGATCAAGCAGCCTGGCCACAGTGAGTTTACAAAACTCCAGAAACAATACCCCGAATGACAACTATGAATTCCGCTCAGAGTTAAACCACTGCATTGGGCTGGCAGTAAGCGATCGGTGTTTAAAGAAGCGGTGGATGGTGTTACTGGGAACAGGCTCAAAGCTGTGCCAGGCCTGGAACATGTTAAGGGTTCTGGCTTCGTCAGAGAGGCAGCTCCAAAGGAACATTTCGTCATCTCCAGATGACAAGTGCATACTGACTCGGAAAAACAATTCCAAACCCTGGAGGAAAATTTGAAATAATTCAGAGATTGACGAAGGGATTTTTGTCACAAGGTAACGGGTTCATATTTTACCAATGACTAGGCAAGACTGTTGATTTCTATTTCTGTAGTGGTTTCTGTTCAAAAAAAGGAAAACTCTCCTGGTTTTGTTGATCTCTCTGAGCTCTGGCTCCGTATATATCTTCTGCATATTCTATCATTAGCAACCACCACGGTCAGAGTCACTTACTGTTGCTGGCAAGCCATTCGTTGAGGTCTATCTCTCTGGGCAGCACCACCAGCTCCTTGAGGTCGAAGTCCACCACACGGATTTTTGTGAACTCCGGCTCCAAGTACTGCTTCTTCTCTTCGGCCGGAGGCTTCTTTCCATTTGGCTTCGTCTTCGACTTCCTGTAACATAGATGATAGGGGGACAGGTTAAAAAAAATGCAGTTGAAAAAAATCTGTAAATTTACAGATGTAATCAGACTAAAATATAAGAAGTGATAGGCTCTTTCAGTGTAAACATGTTGCAGACAGACCTACATCATGCCACAGTAAAAATAAAGGATCCAGATTCCAAAAGTAGTCGTGCTGAGTCAGTTCTCAGTTATGTTCCACGTATAAGTGAGTACAGGTTGTTTGGTATTAAATGTACAGTGCATTTAAAAATAATGCATTATGCATTATAAATATAAAAAGCTACTGAGCCTCTGTAGACAGAAACGTATGTAGATACAGAGGCCTGAGCTCAGACCTACATATAGGAATTCCTTAAAAAATTGTTATGAAACTCAAAACTTTCCATGACTCCTGCAACACTGGGTTCACAGCAACCTCGGCGGACTAAACAAAGGCTCTTCTGTTGCTGTACTGTTTCTGACCTCTAACTCAGACTTAATGTAAGTAAGGTCTATAGCTTCCACGCAGACACCCGTCACCAGCTCCTTGTACTTCCACTGCTAGTTTTAGCACGGGGATGTCACGTCGCACTCTTCCTGCACTTCCAGAACCGTAAGCTCTCCTCCCCCGGCTGCTGCTCTCACTCTGCAATAATGCAACGACGTTCAGAATCATGTGCCACTGTTGACCCCTGCCTAATTACAAATTAGTTTATAGCTATTTCGGGTGCAATATATTTATTGGTCAAAGGATGAAAGACTTGATACATGGGCGGGACAGATAAACAGAGGCTGAGTCATTCTAGGACAGTTGCCACAAAATACAAGCTAACACTGTCACCTTCCTTCTTTATGACTGTGAAAGTTGGCCCTTTATACCAATGTCTAAATTTTGGGTAATTATGACCCTAATTACAGCAGACCTGATCAGTGCTTGGCCTTCCTCATCTTGCAAATGACTGTTCCTTTTCCCAAATTTTGACCAGCTCTCCCCACTTAATTTCTCTCCTTCTTGGCTCTGTCGCTGGTGTTTGGGTTTGTTTGAGGACAGGGGAGTTTCGGTTTGCTCCCTAAATTTACTGTGCTTTTGTTGAACCTGATTACCACCGCCTTGTGGCCACTATCTGTGGCTCTCATCCCTCCTCTCCCCGCATGCCCTCTGCCTAACACAGCAGATCCAGCCGTGTGTTCTTGGCACTCGTTTTTCCGCCACTGCTTCTCCTTTCCTGGTCACACTGCCAGATCACCTCGCTCCCCGAAAGACAGCAAGCTCTGGCTCCTGGACAGTCAGAGAGCTGTTCCAGCAGCAATAATGATGAGGGATCATAAACACTATTTTCCAGGAGCCAAAAACCTACTCACTTTCACTCAGGCTGTGCCATGACAAGACATCAGCGGAGTTTACAGGAAAGACCAGTCTGTTTTTCTGCAGGAAAAAGGCAGAGCGTTCATAAAAGAAACTGCTTTAGAAAGGAAGGATGCAGAACAGAGGAGAGGAGGTGGATTGCTGTAGGCCGGGCTGATATCCATGGGAACTAATAAACACGTACCAAACAGGACTGTGGAGCATGAGGCCTGAGCATGAGGCTCTTGGCTGGAGCTCAGCATTAAAAAGCACTTTGCAGCTTAAGTCCTACAGGAAGTGTTGCATGTCAACCTGTGTGCGTATACAGAGCTTGCAACTTTTAGTTTGTGAATGTTTAAGATTCTACCCGTTTGATTCGCCGCTGTCGATGTATTAAAATGTCAGGATTGCTTTGTTGTAAACCACATTGGAACTGCTGTGAGAAGATCGACACATGCACAGCGCTCAGGTTCTCATTTGTTGGCTAATGATTCATCAAGGTCTTCAGCTCTTCCTATCAGGCAGCACCTGAGCTTGTTTATGAGATTTATGGAGCGAGGACACCACAGGCTAATTATTAATGACTGGCCACTTTCTGTTTAACCGCTTCGCTCATGTTGTTCTTCCCTCTGTATTTTTCTTCTTCTTCTTCTTTTTCCTTTTAGAGGCATTTCTTTTCTCTTCTCTCCTCCTCGTGGCTGCAGGCTCACCTGTCCAAACAGCCTATTGTTCAGGGTCAGAAGCCTCAGGCCCCACCATCCTATGCCTGCCCTGTCTTTTCATCTTCTTCGTCCCTTTCCCCTTCATCTTTCTGCCCCTGGTTTCCCATTGAATTCACTCCATAACCTCTACTCTGACTCACATGTTTAATTGCTGTTCTTTCTTCCCAGTTCCTGTTCTATCATTTCTCTCTTATCGCTTTCTGCTTCCTTCTCCCCCACAAAAGCAAAAAAAAAAAAAAAAACGTCTTCCTGCTCATGAGGGCGCAGACGGATTCATGTGGTCCATGTGGTTTTGCGCTTTGAGCTACATGTTCAGTCATGTGAAAGAGCTTTACCCGAGGAAAGAGCTTCATCCACAGATACCGTCAGGTCTCACAACTTTTCAAAGGCTTTGCTAAGCCCCTCAGAAAAGTGTTTCGGATCCTGTGAAAGGTTCAAGTCGGTTCTTTCGTCCCCCCCCACCTTTTTTTCTTTTTGAAAACATTCTGTTTCACTGAGCTATTTCCTGCCTCTCTCTCCCTCTGTAATTTCATCATTTTCCATACAAACGCCTCCTCCTCTTCTTGCGAACATTTGTGTGGTAAGGGGAGGTGAATTTCTGGAGCCATTAGTTTATTTTAGGATAAAGAAAACTTCCTCTATGCCAGCACTCCTCCCCTCATACGTACATAGTCTGGTCACACACACACAAACACACAGCTTTGTCTGTTCTTGGGTGAAGTTCTCCTAGACACGTCCTTGCCATAAAAGGCAGCAGACGCCTCTTTCGCTCTCACCAGTTCAGGGCAGGCCAGAAGGCAGGAGAGGAGTGGAACTGAGGCCAGGGCCCAGCGCTGGTCTCCGGGGGGGGGGGGGCGCACAGCCACAGCCTGTCTGGCACCGCCAGGAACCAATCTATAATGCAGGCTCGCAATCCAGAAAACCTTGTCAGGCTCAGCGGAAACAAGATGAGTCTCAAATAAGAGCCGTGAGCAAATCACATGTGCGAAGTTGATGCCTTTTGAACTTTTTTCCAGGCAGAGGCGGAGGGTGAGAAGCAGGCAAACAGACGTGATATTTATCTGCCATAAAAACTGGAAAATAGGTCTGCATAGACACGTGACAAAGGTCAGTGCTGCAGAGCCGTTGAGTGACTGACCTGACAGCTGTTCAACTGTCTGTTAGCTCCTTTCACTTTTCCCAGCGACAGCACCTCCCCCAACCCCCTTAGTTGTCTTCACTCACTACCTTTTCCTCCTATACCCAGATTACACACGTCTGTGCCATCAAGTACACACACAAACTCTGGTCGTAGCCACCCCCCCCTTTCATGACAGACCCAGCTGGTCGCAACAGCTGCGTCACGAGCCAGATCCCACCAGAGACCTTGAGAAAATCCAGAAGAACTGAGCCCTCTCTGGTCTGTGTGAGCCCAGCAAGTCCCCGTTTACGCACATGTACCGTTGAGTCTTGATAGAAGTGTCAAATCCAAATACTGGCTGGCTTTACACGGGTGCAAGTATCAGCTGCCGTATGTTAGCAAACTATGTGCCTTGCTGAATACTTGTTATACTTGGTTCTAAAATAAACTTTGTGTAAAGAGGAGCAGCCTGCTGGCAGGTACACTGTGAGCCTGTCTCACTGCCAGCTCCTGGTTCCAATTAATCCTGGAATCACTCAAGGCAACATTACAGAACTCTGGTGGAGAAATAGCTTAAGTGCCTGCTCTAAAATACTACAATTAGCTGCTTAAGAGCTGCCCCTTCTTCATCTCTCCAAAAGACACACTGATGCTTCGAAAGTTCAGACCATGATGAGTGCTTCTTCACTAAAATGTTCATGGATTCCATCATCTCAGTAACTCATGCTACAACTGAGAAACCTGAAGCCCAGGATTTTTCTTTTTCTGGTGATTTTTGGGATTTGGATACATCTACTCTGAAACCTGTTTAACAAAACCAATGTAATGACTTTCCCATTAAGCCTGAGCCTCCTGCCAAGCCTGATATTGCACAACTGTTACTGGAATTGGTTTTCTGGATCACAGAGGAATCCAACTATTGGCATATGGATGCAGTTAATGCAATCTGTGAAGGATAAAGCATCCAACACTGACGTCAAAGAAGGCTACGAACTTCTCTTCAATGACTCCTTCCTCTTAGGGATCTGAGCGGGCTTTGTTTTGAAGAGATGCTCCAAGGTACAAAGATATACTTCTCCTGTCACCACCTGGCCCTAAGACAATACTGCTTTCTGTCTATGATAAGGTTATGAGAGATAACAAGCTCAGTAGAGAACAATCAGGAGGTTTTATGCACAGAAACATCTCGTCTGTGAAGGAAATCAAGCACTTCTATCTGACCTGACCTTCAAATAAAACCCTGATAGGATTAGAGGAATAATAAATCGATCATCAGGATGTTGTGTCCTCCTTTATGACCTTCATATTGACTTAATAGCGTTCAGGGTTAAAAGAACTGTAATAAAACATCAATAACAGGGTATCGTTACCATCTCTGCTGATAAGGACTAGAAATGAGTCAATGAACTCTACCATTTTGTAAAAAGAGCAGCTTCAGTCAGGAGGATCAGTTTTCTCCAAGTCAGGCCTCCTGGTCTATTTCAGGATTCAAATTGAATAGACTGAATGGCTCTTTTCCTTGAAAAACCACAGACAGAGAGAGCAGGCAGTCTGAGCGCACTAAAGCTAAAACCACAGCAGCCATTACGGGGCTAAAAGAAGACGAACTTAAGGACGGACTAAACCAGAGCTTCAGCCTTGCAGTGCTTAAATCTACAGGGTAATGCTATGTTAAAATTTGTTCCTAAAGTTCTTAAGGAAGATTAAAAAAGAACTGCTTTAGTTCTGGAGTAAAGAGATAAGCAAGAAACACAAACAGAGCACAGCTGCCACCACTTAATCAGTAGCATCACCAGGGGCGTCAGCAGCACTGTAAATCAGTAAATGAGAATTGCAGCCAGGGTGCAGGCCTAAACATGTGCGTGCACACGCACACGCACACACACGCACACACACACACACAAATTCAGGCACAGACCCTCTCCCAGCACATCTCTGGCTGCCTCCTCTTCCTCATCCTGGGCTAAATCCTATTCAGTGGCCTTCAGGCCTGCGGAGTAGCAAGGACCCCCTGCCTTCACCATAATGGAGCCTCATCAACATCACAACGCACATGTGTGAGAGGAAGGGGGGTGTTCGCTGGGAGATAAGACTGGGATGCTGGTTAAGCACTTGGTAATTGTGAGCTTGTTGGAAGAAGGTTAGCTCCGACATCTATTTGGCACAATGTGAAGCTACTGATGTGGATGATATGACTGAAGGGCTGAATGAGGTTTCTCTTCACTCATCGATTCAGACCAGTCCATTTGGACGGTTGCTGTAAAAAGGTGGGGTGTGTGTGTCCAAGCAGCCAATGTGATGTGAAAAGCATCCAATATTATACAAAGCTTCATCTCAGTGGACCGGTCTACTGACAACTATCTGCTGCGCCAGTCATGCATTCATACCCGTTTCTAAGCCAAGAGCAGTCAACCGTTCACTGGAGGAGGAAACGGGTTTAAAGTGGAGCTATAAACAGGTCTGGAGCACCCCCACCCCTCATAAAACCCACAACTATGCATTCTAGTTAAGAGTTTTTTCTTCACATTTTCCTCAACGTCAAATTTGCGAAAATCCCCCTTTTGTCCCTCATCACGCAGATAAATTAAAGGTGTGCTTCCTTAAAATAGGTGCAGCAGGACGTGTCTCTACCCGTCACATGCCTTGCAACAGACATAACATACTGTACAAAAACACTTTCTGCTGCACGCTGTACAATCTGCTGAAGAGATCCGTGGTGGGTATGTTCTCCACAATATCACCCTTCACATCTTCATGAATGACAGGGTGATGGGTTGCGAAGCATGTGCCCCCTGGGCTGCTGCTGGAAAAACACCTGTCCCCGTACTTGAAAAGGTAAGCGGAAACTCCACCAAAGCGTTACAGCTTTATTCCCCGGAGGAACACACTCATGGTGATGGCATGTCTTCTTCACATGACACACAAGGTAAATACACATGTGTAAACTGGGTTAACACTGTGACATGTTTTCTTTTCTTGAACTGCATCGATTCTCTACAGAGCGCAATTATGACTGAGGCTGTTGTTTGTCACTTTTATGGCACACAAACATACTTCCTATTTGGGTCATGCATTCTGTAAGTGGTAGGTGCTTGGTCATATTAAGGCCTCAAAACTAAAGAATTCATGCGGCATCTTTTACACGTAAAAACACAGGTCACATGTTTTATATATAGACTAAACATTTTTAGCACATCAAGCTTAAAAAATACAAATGGGTTGCATATTCAGAACACTTTCTGTAATCTATTTCCTCCTAATTTCAGTTTACAAAGTGGTTTACAGTGCAGATAAGATGTCTGGGAGATAGGATTCAATCAGGATCAAAGGGACTGCTGCACTCAATCGTCACAAGTTTCATCATTTATTTATTTCTGTTAAGAAAAAAAACTCCTTAAGTCGTCTCCATTAAAACGTTAACAGGCGTCTTGAATAATTTATCAGACTAGTCACATTTCTGTTGCTCTTGTTGAGTCTTGCTGCGTCTTGCTGCTGGTGAGAGCAGCAGGAGGCTATAAAGTCCCACGTGACCAGGGGCTGATATATAGCTGTGACCCCGGAACCAGGGGGTCACAATACTGGTGTAATTACTGCCAAGAAGAGACGAGCGTCTTTCATGTCGAGGTATGGAGGCGTAGTAAAACACATTTAAACTTGCTGACTCCTGACCATTTAGATAACAAACGGGCTGCTTTGTCTATTAATGCTACTTGGACATGTGTAACTACGTTATAAAACTGCTGAAGATAAAATACGACGTCGTGTTACGTACTTCCATGAAAAAAAAGAAAAAAAGTTACGTCGACATTTTCTGTAGGCGACACGTGTAGAAAAGTAAAAATACATTCGAACTATAAATTTAGCTCAACAAACATTTATAGCACAGACTCGGAACAGCAGGTAACGCTGTGAATAAGCATGTAGTTTTACCTTAGAACTTTCCCGACTGCTTGAAGCACCATTTTGCAACTTAGTCCGTTTTTGGAGTTTCTCTGTGAGTGCATGTCCGTCTTATCTCCGGAGAAAGAGCAATAATCTCCGACCATAGTTTTAAAACATGAAGATATGCTGTCAGAATACCTAAACCTGTCTGGTTCCCTTCAGGGGTTGGCTCTATCTGGAACTCCAGTCTCACTGTACAGGAAAAAAAGAGATACAAAAAACTTTGTGGAGACTATACGGGAACCCCGCCCCCTCTGATGACCCTCGTCCAATCAGGGGAGGGGAGAGCCCGCGGGGGGCGGGCTGCAGTGACGTCAAAGTCTGCCCATGTGGACGTGGTTCGTGCATTTCCTTGAAAGTGCAGCAGCTACAATGGACCAACAGGTGGTCGGCGAGTAAATGAGGATTACAGTGAATTAAAAAAAGGTACAGTTCACAGTTTATATGCCTCCAGTTATAGAACAAGTCTACACGACCTTTCTATTGAAAATACAGGACTAGAAATAAAGCTTCATTGTGAGTAAACCAGTGACATTTTTGCCTACTTGTGATCTATTAGTTTATAACCTTAGATCAATACCCTTGTACTAAGGAGGCAGATACTAACAAAAGTTATATTTTTCAGAAAAAAATAGGAATCATCATTTCATCTTTCTTCCACCATCATACTCTCCAAGTCAAATGAAACATTTTTCAATCCTTTTAGATCACATCCCTGGTAATATTGTTCAATTACTTTACTATATTTGCCATAAAAATTACTCCCAAAAAGTTTCTTTGTATTTTTCTTTTGGAAGCAGATCACAATTCTAAATCACATTTACTTGCTTTAAAATATATTTTGTGACATTTGTCATCTTGACCTTGAACAAATTTAACCATTAGTATCATTTCATCCGCCTTTTAATCAATGCAAGTAGTCCTTCACGATAGAACATAAACATTAGATGCTGCCTGATTCATCCTGTACATCTACTTTTTCAATGCTCCAATCAAATCTTTCACAAGATTTTGTCCCACCTGTACATGATGATTCAACTGTATGTCAAGTATTATGTACATGCAAATAAATGCATCAGCAATTAAATAAGAAAGGCAAGGCTTTTAAAAAAGAGTAAATGGATCTTGAACTATTATTTTAATTTTACGGTAAATGCACATTAATCAACATCAATCTAAATGTGCCAGTATTAGCCAGAAAGCTCTTTTTTAAAAGTAGTCATTATTAAACAATTTTTTTGTTAAATATATATACAAAATGGCAACTGATGAAAAGCTAAGTGATTAAAGTGGGCTAAAGTCATTTGCAGCAGGTTTACCACTACATCACTGCTCATAAATTACCTTCAGTTCAAAGAATGGAGAACGGGTGCTATGGTTTAACACAGCGTACATGCTATGGGGCGACATTACTCCTGTTGATTCTAAACTACACCTGAGTCCAACTATGACAGGCTGGCAGCAGTCAGGCGTGTTCAAACTTGTCAAGGCTGTGGAACTGTAGCGAGGGAATCAAACAAAGCCTGTTTGAGAGCCAAAGGCAGATTCATAAGAATATTAAAAGGTTTTTATGCGCGTGTGTGTGGCAAAGCTTTTACCCTCAGGAATTGTTTGGTACAATAAATTTCTAAGTTTCCTATTATGGACATGATTTGAAGCATGAGTACGATGTAAATTCTAATTAAATTGTCATCAGGAAGCCGAGCCAACAACACTCAAGTAGAAATCGAGCAGGAGGAAATGAACACAGAATATTGAGAGTCAAGAAGATTACAACTTGTGTTATACAACCATCATTCCCTCGCTCTTGTTCCCTATAATTATTGCCTCTCAACAAACGTCCTCTCTTATTCTGTCTTCACACATTTTCTCCTCCCTTTCTTGGTTTGTTTTTACTTGACTCTCCCTCTCATTGTCTCCCCTTCTCTTTAACATGTCTGTTTTTCCTCTCTGTCTCCCCAGACAAAACCTGTGGGGGCTATGGCACAGCTGCAGACGTAAGGAGGACCTGGACCAGCTGGCTGCTGTAGCACGGATGCACCAAGACACACTAATCTATGGGGATCGCTGGAGCTATGTGTGTTCTTTGCATGCGGGTGGGAGCAAGTAGTTGAGAGGGGGAGATTCAAGAGATAGTAAGGGTGTATGCTTATATTTGTGTATGCAAGTGCGTAACTTACACAAAGGTGTGTCTCTGCAAACATACCAGTAGAGCATGCTTACTGTGGACCGTCAGACCCTTTGAGGCACCACTTGTTTATATTTAAAAGCCCCCATGTGATCCAATGAAACTATCTGAAAGAATCAAAGGGACAGAGGGTCTGACGGGCGCCTCTCTGCACCCTCATCCTGCATGACTGACTGGCTTCCTGCTCAGCATACTGGGGTGCGTGCTTCAGAGAACACTGGGCCGGGGTTTGGTGCGGTGGGTGGAGCTGAGTGGTTCAACGGCCCCTGTGAGTGGCTCCTTCTGCGGCAGCGGCGGCGTGGAGCAGGGGAGAGGGGAAAGACACCAGAACAGGGTACTGACTTTTTCCCTAGCGCTAAATATAGCTTCAGCCTGCCTGGTTGGGCCCATAAAGAATACGGAGTAGAGGGCAAAGAGAGGGGAAGGGGGGGGGGGGGGGGGGGGGGGGGGGGGATAAGTACAAAATGACTGAGCGACTTCAGTGACTCAGTAATCAGGGGTGAGATCCAAATGGGGCAGGGATACAAACACCCGTAACCAGGTATGTGGGAGATTAGTGGCTGCTGTGTCAAGTCAAGTTAATAAGCCAGTACCTATAAAACCAAATTTATATGTAGAACAGAGGATTAAAAACTGTACTGAAAACCGACTTTGAATATCTGGTCCGATGTTTAATCATATTTACTCGTTATTCCTGAAGTAACTTCACAAATATTTAGACTTTAATCACAGTTCTTGTACAGCTGCTTGTGTTTATGACTTGACAATGACTTGAAATATTGACCAAGTATCATCATATTCCAGAAGATTCTCATCTCTATATATAATATACTGTTTGATAATACTGTGTATAAGTATGTGACATCCTACAATGTAATATCGGTGTTGATACATGCAGTACTCAAGTGTGACCACCCAAAAGAAAGAGGTTTGTTGCTGTAATAGAACTCCTGTGCTCGGAGATCTTTCCATTAACTATTGGTGCCGTGTGGTCACCAAAAATAGAAGGCATACATTTGTGATCATTGGGGCTTGGCCTGAGTCTCAGCATACACCTCTGAAGCAGTTTGGATAATCAGGCATAAAGAGCAGGTGGCTTTTAACTTAAAACAGCATTTTCTTTGGGTGACTACAGCAAATCTGTAGTCACACCTGTACTTTGTCAGAGCGGATGGTGACAGAAAATGGTGTCACCTGGCTGCATGACGTGGATGGAAATACAACATTCCTTTGTCTGGCGGTCAGGGCTTTGCTCTTTCTTCTCCGCCAACGTCACAATCACCTTTCATTCCTCTGCGCAGGCCTCTGGCGTCATTCAACCACCACCTGCTCTACCCAAACCAGATGTTCACTGAGAAGGAAGGATTATTGGCACTAACGTATACCCAACCTTTTACTGGCAGCCCTTAATAGAAAAGGATTCTTGATAATGAATGAGGATATGTTAAAACAGCCTACATCGGATTACATACTCATTTTGTTGTAGTGGAATATTAGAAATCTTTTTAATTATAAAAGAAAGAAAAGGGAAGTAGAATCTTAAATTGTGACATATGTAAAAAGATAGATTAGATTACCACACAACACAATGTACACGTCTAGACACTGAACCAATTATAGTCTGCCTTTTTATCAGCACTAATACGCTGCTTTGAATATGCAAATCTCATCAAATAAAACGACAGACACACACAGACAGCTAAGATTTAATTACTAACATCACATGTTAAAAATAGAAGAGAAACATAGAGGCAGTTTAGGAAACATGGTGACCTCACTCGCCTGATGACTGATGGATGTTAACCAGAACCTGATAGTGAAGAAATAACAATAGCACAACAATAACTGATCCGACTAACTGATAATACAAAAGGGGAAAAAAAGACAGCAGTGGGGAAACAATTTGAGTAATTCAAATCATTACAGCGTTGACGTCATAATACTCCTGTTAGGAGGCGGACCTATGTTGAAAGAAATATGTCATATTGGAATGTTAGAGATAAAACTGCTCAAAGTTGTAGTCGTATACCGCTGGAAGAAAACAACATTGGATGGATAAAACTATTAAAACGAACAACCTAAAGAGTGATGTGGGATTTTTTTTTCTTTTAGGTAAAGCGTGTTGGCCCCCCATGTCTGGCCCGACAGGTTGGGTCTGAAAGTCAGCGGACATTCCACCTTTTTGAGACAAAGAAAACACTTATTCCAGGCCAGCAGTTGATGAGTCACAACCGCAGCAGATGCGCCTTAGGGGCCTGGCAGCAGCTTAGTCCTGACCCAGCCAAAGTGAATCTCTGATCCGAGCCGTGATTGGCTAAAGTGATAGACGGGTACGGTGCCCAACCGCCTCAAAAACGAAACGGATAAATAAAAATTTGAGCGGTTCCAAGTTGCTCTGTAAGACCTTTGGTTGGCGTCGCATTCTGGGTGTGTGGGAGTGTGTAGTTTGTGTTTATGTAAGGTCTTAGCCAGAAAAAACAGTGCAGACTGAAGGCCTTTAGTGCCCGGGGGTTTTCTATAGGCCCGGATAAAGGTCAGCAGGGCCAGGAGACACTCTGATGAACCCAGCGACCTGACTGCAACACCGTCATCCTCATCAGATAAAATTCTGTTTGCTGGCACCGCAAGAAAAATGCCTTCACCTAAAAATAGAAAGATAATAAAGCAAGTAAATGTCTACATTCTGAGATTTAAGTATAGAAACTGTAAAATGAACATAACTGATAGTAGAACAGGTCCCAGAGGCAACATCACCCCATTACCCTCTGCTTTTACGAACTCACACCTGCACTGGCGTATGCATGGTCTGTCTGCGCATGTGCAAACAAAAAACAGGGTCAGAAGGGCTGCAACTAATGATTATTTTCATTATCTGTTGATTATTTTCTCAATAAGTCATTAAGGTCTCTGAAATGGTTGTGAAAAATAATGATCACTGTTTTCCTAAGACAAAGATGACATCCATAACCCAAAGTAGGTCCGGCTGGAATCCGAAAATGTCGACGCTTTTCTCAAAAGAAAAAAAACGCAAACTAAAAAATGAAGAATTATCAATACAGGAATTAGTTTTATGTCTATTGACCAATGAATGAATTGGTGCAGCTCTACAATTAACATTTTCTCTGTAAAATAAAATTTTAAAAAATCATTGATCTAAAAAGTATTGACACCTCCTTTCTGCAGGGCACTTTAAGTTCACAGTGCATTAAACAGCAAAGCTGTTATCACTGAGCTGCTTACGGTCAGTTTTTTTCCTATGACCTGTTCTCTCCTTTCTACCTTTAAGACCTTGAAGGCCTCGGTCTCTTTCTGCCTTTGCCTGTGTGCTCTTTTTCTCCCTGGCTTTATCTCTTCTTTGCTCTGCATTCCTGTAGGGGAAGGGCTGCATGCAAACACATGCCATCGCTCTCTGCGCACACACAGCTTGGCTAAACAAAGAAGAGACGAGGAGAGCTAAGGAGAAGAGCTGGCTTATCTTGTTTGGGAGGAAGATGTTCACTTAAAGAACAAACCTATTAGGGTTCAACAGTATACTCCATTTAACAGCAGCAATGGCACAAAGGGGGAAAAATACTTGCCGCCTAAATACCACTGCATTCGTAATCCAATTAGAAGTCAAGATTTAGTTTGGATTTCGAAATGTCTCTGCATACTTTCTGGCATTGGACCGGTTTCAGAAAGAAAGTTCGCAAAGCGTAGCCAAGTATGTTTGAAAGATTGGAGGCCATGTCCTGAATGGTTTATGACTGACGGAAGAGAGGGCTTTAGCAAGATGGCAGAGAGGAGATGAGAAATACCAGACGCATGTTCCAGACGTTTATAAATCACCGTCTCCATGGATACCTCTTAGATTAACGGCTATCATATCAGCGAGAACGGGCCAGAATGGAATATGAAGGAGTGAGGGATGAAATGGGAGAAGGCAATGGGTGAGAAGGAAGGAAGTGAGAAGGAGGGAGCTGGTTAATGAAGTTAGAAGAGGTGAACGGAGGGCAACGGAGGAGCAGGGGAGTGAAAAACAGAACAGGAAAAAAAAGGAGAGTGAATGAGAATAGCAAAGCTCAGAAACGAGTGAAAGAGTTTGGCTGAGAGTGGGAGGTTGTCACAGCATGCCCTGGCCGCCCGCTGCACTCCTCCTCCCTGCCTCCCTACATTCCTCAAAAGGGGAGAGTCTTTAGCCATCCCACAGTTCGTCACCTGAGCAGTCAAACACCTGTCTGTCAAGTGTAAGGGCATGAACATGCATACATGGCCACATACCTGGAAGCCCCAAGTGCAAGGTCAGCTATAGCAGAATCGTCAGTGAACAGACAAGGTTACGGATTAGCGGTCACGGTGCAGACGGGCAGGTGAGGCAGCGGACCTGCGGAATGACCTGTGACATGACCTGTGACACGCCGCCGCATCGCAGGTGTTCCTAACACAGGCCTGAACGTGACTGTCCGGCCTGCAGCTAAAAGAGGAACAGTGTTGCGGTTTTCTGCTAACGGCTGCACACTGTACCGGGGTCATGCTTATTCTATCTGTTTGAAGCACAAATCATCCTGTCTGAATTTGTTATCATTAATAAATGGGGTCTGGCTGTCTTAGAAACTGTAAATGCATGAATGATGAATGCCAATGAATGCAGCATATTAAATCCTACATTAAAAGAGGCTTTAATAGAAACTTGTATATATAAAATGGGCCAAATCATTGGTCAAATGTATAAAATAACCCTAAAATTGATGCCTTATCATCCTCAGAAATTGTCATTATTTAAAGTTTTGGATTCTAAATCAGAGTGTTACAATGGAGCATATGAGAGTCAAGAGGTTTGACTGAGCTTCAGCTGGACACAGGCAGGTCTGGTACGTTTCAGCAGCAACAAAATGGAGAGTCACTGGAGTTCATGCCTTTTATTTTAGTTTTGATATCAACTAATCTTCATCACAATCAACTATCAAAGGACTATATGAAAATTTCCATATTGAAATGTAATGCTTTGAGTTGCTGTAATGCTTTTATTGGTATTTCATTAGAATTGAATGTAGCCGAGTGTTATTCTAAATTATATCTGGGAGGAAATCCTGGATTACAATCACTTTCAGCCTAATTTCTTTTTTCAACAAACTCATAAATGTTTGTCCAATAATTATGGCGAGCCTCATCTCAGGCTGACAGATCAGCCGTTTCCCTGGGTCTGTTATTCTTTTTAATCGCAACTTTAACTTCAACTTTACTGCCAAACCGTCTCTTCTTTTACCTGAGCCAGAGTCTGTTTCTCAGCCGACGCTGCAACATTCACCACCTCAGTTATTGCAGCATTTCTTTCTTTCTTTCTTTCTTATTAATATCATTGTGAAAACACAGTAGAAACACTTTGGGCATCACTGGCTTCAAGTTCCACTCTTTTTCTTGAAACAATTTATTTGCTTTCTCTATGATCTGGTTTTGCGGCACTGATTTACAGAACATCTTCAAACACAGGAGTGATGAGGGAACTCATCACTGAGGTAGAAAAACCAGAACTGAATTTAGTAGCGCTTATATTTGGGGCATATAATATTTAGACTGAGAGTTCTAACAATTTATGAGTTTAGTTAGCCGTACATGTACAATTAAGTGTGTGCACGTGTTATGCTCTGCTGGAGGAAACAGAAAAAAATATCATGAAGGTTACACATCTTCCCAGAGCTCTAATAAAGCTTGGAAAGGAAAAGAATGTAGCTTTTTCTGGGAAGAACACAATAACCTTGGCACTGACACGCACAAACACTAAACTTGCTGATTTGCCTGCATTCCCAACTGCAGATAAAATTCTGAACATTTCTGAACCGAACCAAAACATTACCTACAGCAGACTTGTCCAATGTAACCCAGCGGTGCATAGGGCTGGGCTGGCTGTACCGATGGGTATGTGAGAGAGGGAACATTCCTACTTTTACACACACATAGACATACACATACACACACACACACACACACACACATACACACACACACACACACCTAAAGATGTGAGAGAAACACTGCCACCTGCTGGCACAAAACATGTGCTCAGTTTTCACATAAAGTAAGTGAAGTGAAATATAAGCCCTTTTGATGGCTGAAAGGCAGCAAGTTTAGGAGCAATTAGAGCTGAATTGTCTTTTGTGGATTTGAACAAAAAGGAAAGCAGAGTCTCGGCCACATCACAGCGAACAGCACCCACCCTTGGAAAAGGCCTCGAAGTGCAGACGCTGTAAGAAACTTGCACAACCTTTTTCCATTCGCTTTTCCATTCCAGTTTTTATAATAAGGGTGTGGATGCAAAGATGTGTTAGAGAGATATTTGAAACCGAACCAGGACTATGCTGACGCTATATGAAGACTGAAATTTAAGGAGTAAAAGAATGTACAAATTAAAGAGATAAGAGTATTCATGAAAGTGAGCAAGGAGAGTTGGGGTTTCGGAGCAAGAAGAGGGGTTTTGTGATGTAAAAGGAGGAGAAAAGGGGGGAGAGATGTAGTCAAATATATGCTACTGTTTGCTCAGGAGCACAAGAGACTGTGTGTGCGCGTGTGTGTATGGTAGAGAATGAGGCGGAGGGGGCTGGATGGAGGAGAAAGCTCATCATGGAATATAGGGATAGATGAAGCGGAGGTGGCGGGAAAAGGGATTGGGGTAGCGCCCATGTTTGCACAGGATGTGTGCGCATGTGGGGTGGAGCATGGTGGGGATTCAGGGTGGGGATTCAGGGTGAACAGAGCTCTCTTTTCATGGTCCTGAGAAGAAAAAAAAAAAGAAAAAACAACAAAACCAGATTGACAGAATGTAAAAACACTCGCACTGTGCAACAGCTCCAACAGGGCGCCCTAAATCCATCCAGCACTCCACTGTTCTAAGTAACTACTCTATAGGTGACGGCACAGTGAAGCTGTTAGCGGGCTGCTGGGGGAGATGTGACAGAACTAAAGCACATGCAAACTGCTCTGTAGGGACACTGTTAGTGAGTCTTAAAAGCAAATGATGCAGAGATTAGGAGGAGGGTGTGGGGGTTCTTGCACAAAGTTGGGGTGGTTTTCTGTTTTCTGCTGCAGGGCTGTACATGCCTGCCCCGATCCAGCTCATTAACTCCTAAGTGAGGCCATTTAGTCACAGACATCCTACAGAGGGGAATGGGAATGCGTGAAACCTATTACGGTTCCCAGAACAGACACAGATGGGAATTTCAAGAGTATGGACGAGCCGGCTAAAATATACAGAATGTTCCTTTAATGAGGAAACTTAAGCTCAAAGGAATCAAACTTCACTAGAGTGGCGACTGAGTGACAGATTGATATGGAGAAGACGTCCCTGCTCGAGTGTGCGTACATTCTATATATCACTTTCTTGCTCAAATCGAGCGCAGCAGATGAAATGTGGTAACTATGTGAAAAATGTTTAAAATCTTCATGACATGGCAGCAGAAATGATAATGATCTTGAAACACAGCAGTTTTTTTTCCACCCAGGTATATTACATAACTTCAGCAGCTAGTCTAAATTCTCTGAAGAGATAAACAATAACAAACCCGGGATGAAAGATGAAAGCAGAGGTTGGGGGGGGGGACCTCTTTTCCCAGGAGAGAGGTCTCCATTTCCTGCTTCGGTAGACGCCGAGTACAACTCCACCAGACTGTCTGGCATGTGAGCGAGCTGCAACGCTGGCGTCTGATTTGTTATTTTGCCCCGACTGATACCCTGCGTGCCCTTTAACCCTCACAACATGGAACAAACTGACAAGGTCTGAAGTCTGTGAGCTGAAGCTTTACAGGAATAGAACCTATGCTTTTTTTTTTTTAACTTCCTCTTAGAGTGTGTTAAATGTTTTTAATTGATACATTATAACATATACACTTCTCATTTGGGCATAGGTTCTTCTATAAAACGTGAGATTAGTGAAAAATATGTTCACCGTTATTAAGAGCACATTTTCAAATGTCTTGATTTATCTCAGCAGTCCAAAATCTAAAGACATTCAGTTTACGATCATGTATGAGAGAAAAACTTCAAATCCACATTTTGAGCAAAATGCAGAAGCTGCAACCAGCAAATTCTTTGTGTTTTAGCTCAAAATTTGCTAATTGCTAAATTTGCGGTATTTATGTTTTTTTCAGGGTCAAGCTCATCTTATTAAAGAGTTTTAAAAAAATAATATTCTCTACAATAATTTATATTTATTGTCTTAGAAGTAATTTCATCTGAGAAAATGCAGGATGCATAGAGAAAAAGAAATGTGATTAATGTTCATTCGCTTTGATCATTAATAAACAGATGATTCCGTAAAGATAACACATTTATATCCTGTGTTGGCCTCCCTCCAACATCAGACTTCCTTTGAATTTTCAGCTCTCTGGCTAACGTGGGTTTCTGAGAAAACGCTCGTCATGTCCCTACACTGTCACACCCCATTTCTAACACAGTTTTCCACAGATGCGAGTGTGTGAACATCGGCTTGAATGTGTTTTTTTTTGCCTGTGTTTAACAGGGAGCAGCACTGGAATCATCACAGGAGCAGATAGGCTTCTGAAAGTCTCAACAGCCAACATCAGCTGCTCTGTTTATCACAACAACCAAATACTGAAGACTTGGAGAGAATAACGGTCGAAGACAAAAACTGCATCGGTGTTCAAGGGTTTTAGTTTACTCGGATAATCAAGAAAAGCAAAAAATGAGAAAACGAAATTCACTGCCTAGCATGCCGATGACTAGACGAGATCTCGCCGTTATCTGACCTCAGAGGAAGCTCTGGTCCATTGTGTGAGTTTGATTAACCCTGGGAGGGAATGAAGGCGTAGGAAGTGGTCGCACCCAAAGAGGTGACAAGAAGCCTGTGAATGAAGGAGCCAACAGATTCAGAAACTCAAAACGAAGCTGACCGAATATGTATGCAAGTCGGTTTCTCCCAGTAGGAAGGTTGAGTAAAGTGTGTGTGCACCTTTTTAACCTTTAAGCAGCTTAGAGGTGTACAGAGTACTGTTCTTAATGTGATTGTGTGTGTGTGTGTGTGTGTGTGTGTGTGTGTGGCAAGTAACACCTCTCCTGTCCAGAGAGGAAGTCTGATCTCTCCACGGAAGATTCCTGGAAGGAAAGCAGGCAGGCATGGAACTTGATTTAACCACCAGAGCTGCCTCTCGTGGACGTCATCTGCCCACAACAACACTACAATGAACAGCAGTTGGTCCCATAACACAAACGGAGGATGATAAATGCACACTGAGGACTGAGATTAATCTAATAGCTACTCTTTATATATATATATATATATATATATATATATATATATATATATATATATATATATATATATGGACAACGTCAGTAAATATCAGTCTCTGGAGGAAAAGCATGGTGTATGTGTTTGGCAGCAGTGTTGTGGTAAGAAACTGCTATGCCATACTGTTTTGTGGCCACTAGGCAGGAGAGAGATGGGCGGGACTTGTGAGGGGAGACTTGGAGAAAGGGCAGCAAATGTTACGGAAATTCCTGAACAAAGCCACACATGTTTTGCTCCTTGAGGGTATTGCTGAGAAGACAGTGAAACCACAGCGAAGCCACAGACTGGCACAGAGAAGAAAACACATGCCCCCGATCCTCACACAGGGAAAACAATACCATTGTGTACATAGAGACAGACTTTTTCGCCCCTTTTCTGTACATCCTCACAAAAACAAAAGGCGTGTGTTGTCTACAGATGGCGCCTAAATGAGCGAGGTGAAGGAAGTGGGCGGAGCCAGCTGCTGCTGGGGTCAAAATGGGAAAATAAAAAGACACTGATAGAAAGGGAGAGGTCAAATCAATTGATGTCCTTGAAGCAGCAGGGATGCATACCCCTGCACCACTGATGCACGTCATTGGTTCCCTGATGAGCGCTGGGGTTCACGTTTTCCAGCCCCCCCCACGGATGCATTACATCCACAGGAGCAGGGGCAGGAGCTTCAGTGAGATCAATCTTATCTGATGGTTTTTATGAGCACATGAGATCAGCACACCTGAACCCTATAAAGTTCCATATGTGTGTGAGTGTGTGTCTCGTCACCGAGGGATTCAAGTGAAAACAAGCGTCTGATTGGCTGGGAATAGAGAAGGGAGCAACTGGCTCCCACCTGGCATGATGATCTTATGCGGTGACATCATTGCTCTGAGAGGAGAAGGAGACACTGCTGGTGCTGCCTGCACATCTGTCTGCATCACAAAAGACTGTATAATTTCAGAGACAGACTTCAGGCTGGCAGAAGAGCTCTGGTGATAGAAAAAGAAAGGGTATTTAATGTTAGGCTAGTGGATGTTTGGCCCATAACCATGGAGCTCTGTAAGTGATCGTAATGAATGTAACACACGTCAGCTCAGAACACGCTGGAGTCAGCACTCTGCAGCATCTCTGCTCGCTCTCTAGCAGCCTAGAGAGCGAGCTACTCCCCGATTAAATATAGTCTCCAAAGGAGACTATAGAAGGAGTGTCTGTGTGTTTATGTGTGACTCATGAATGCAAACATGACACAGATCCAGCTGTGCTGCTCAGGTATGACACCTGATAACGTGTGTGTAATAAAAATGTGTCTCCGGAGGCCGCTTAAAATTTCCCCCGTCCGTGTTGTCTCTACTTTGGTCTATCCTTGGTAAAAGCACCATGTCAGATGGTAGATAACTGAAACAAATGAGAGGACACAGCTGCCAAAGGCACTGCAGCGCAAAGGCAATTACAAAGCTATGCGGTCAAGTGTGTGTATGTCTATGTGCGTATGTTTTATTTTGAGCCAGGGAGTGAATACAGAGGATTTACCGACTCACCGCCACCTTCTCCCGTTAATTAGACCGCGCCGCGAGACCACCCCTCCCTCTCACTCTCGCCTGAGACAAACTCAATAAACAGGAAGTGAGGCGCCCAGGCACTTCCCGTCTCCCTTGAAATGGGCCTCTTGTTCCCAGAGGCAGCGGGAAGAAGCCGGGGGCTGCTGCAACAACTGTTACAACCACTTTCCCCCGCCACCTTTACAGCACATTAGACGGCCTCCAGGCAGGCGCGTTGTTTTCATACTGAATTCTGTCTAACTCTTTTCCTGCCATCTGACCGACCAACAAACTGAGCCAACCACAATGAAGCTATTATCCACTTGCCAATTGGGCCACCAAGCAGCTGTAATGAGTTTTTTCCATGACTACAGGGCAC
This sequence comes from Lepturacanthus savala, assembly GCA_030544235.1. NCBI lineage: Eukaryota > Metazoa > Chordata > Actinopteri > Scombriformes > Trichiuridae > Lepturacanthus > Lepturacanthus savala. The sequence goes on along the minus strand of CM060465.1, from coordinate 13,856,454 downwards.
CTGCTGCCACACACAGACAACTTCTACTCGTGATATTTGTCTGATCAGCACAGATAAGACGTTTTCCCACATGCATTAAGACACGGGGCGTACACCGTTTTTCCAATTAGAAAAACAAAATTAAGTTGATTCAGTAATAAAATACAGTAACGGCACAGAGGTCTTAGTGTGTGTTTATTTAGGCGTGTGGGTGCCTGTGTGTGTGTGCTGACCGTGTGGATCTAAATGCGGAGGTGAGGTTAGTGCAAGGCCATCTCTTTCTCTTTCTCCTGAGCCAGCAGGACCAGGCTGCTCCTGAAAACACACACACAGCATCTGTGTTATGCAACTGGCCCCCTGTGTGAGGTCTGCTCTCTGCAGTGACTGGAGGGCAGGTGAAAGCAGAGAAGGACAGTCAGGCAAGTCAAGACTGACCAGCCAGTGTTCCTCTTAGTTCTAGTGCTGATTTATATACAAACTTAAGACACCTCGGGCAAAGTTTATCCGTTCTTTCTTCATTATGATTATCCACAATAAAAACAGATAGCCTCATTTAAGATAAAAATCAGAGGAAAAGGAAGATCTTGTTTCTATGTACTAGAGAGAGTGTTTTCTCACTTGAGATAGTTTTGAACTTGTAGTGGAAATTCATTAAATTCCAAGCTTAGTGGTGGAAGTTTGTCTTTGTCTATTGGCCTCTACTGTGCAAGTGCAGCAAGTCGAATCCTTGCCGGTTAATTTTGAACTGCATGCCCCATTGGTTTGGATGTAAAGTATGATAAACATAACATTAGTTAGGGAGATTCAACAGTAACACAAACCGATTTATACGGATTTAAAATTTAGCAGATCAATATTTTGAGAGTGTCCTTTTCCTAGAAGTAGAATTTCAACAGACCATCAAATCTCTTAATTTGAAAATTAAAAGGCTGAACTTGCTGTTTAGATAAACATCTAGGCCCTCTCCTCCATCCAGGATGACAGAGCGGTTCTATATTACGATGCAAGCGCCACAGGAAACAATGCCATCCAACTCCTTCAGGCGAAGGCTTTTAATAGACAATGATGATTTCATGAGATTTCTATGCACCGATTGTGCTTACAGGCCAAATTTTTTTTACCTAAACTTTCCTCAAAGGCTGAAGAGTTTCGGCTCAATTTAATTCAGGCCCATCTGAGTGACGGGCAGCCACGTGAGAAGAGGAAATCTGCTGGGTTGAGGGGGTTTGTCGGTGGAGAATAGTGTCCTTGTTGAGCTGCACGTCTCTGCTCTGTGGAAGCAGCCAGGCCTGCCAAAGATAGCCTAATGAAAAACACATGGCAAACAGTATGGCCTGCTCCGCTAATAAAACACACACACACACACACACACACACACACACACTATGATGATACACTCAGAAGTATTGTTCCACGGCACACTTTATAAAACGCACCAACCAGTCCACTGTGAGCAATGTGATGGAGCCTCCAGGTCTGATTGTTCCTGCTTCCCAGCAACACATCGTCAACAACACATCATACTGGTACAGAAACACTAGACCTCAAAAATATGAGGAAAATTAGATTTTCTGTTTCATGCTGGGATTGTATATGGTGAAATGATGACCACAACGTGCTATTGTGTGGGGAGGGGGGGTTAAGAAAGAAAAGGCGAAACGAAAATTTGACTAAAGCTGAATAAGAACTTGACCCAGGAATCAACTGTGTTTTTTTGCCTCAGGGCTGTTGTGTTGGAAAAGGAAAGGCTGGAACATCGACCCCATGTTTGTGTGTGCGTGTGTTGGGGGAGAAGAGGGGGGGGAACAGTAAAGGGAATCCTTAGATAACTTTCAACAATGTCACAAGGTCAGAAGAAAAAATATTTTCTGCCTTGAAGGCGACATCTACATTTTTATTATTTTGTTAGAAGCATCAATTGAACAAATCAGCCATCCATTGGACCACAGAGCTACACTCTTAAATCCTAACCAGACTGCTTAGTCTGTCAAGAGACCACAAACATATGGGACACATAAGATTAAACAGTGTTACAACCCACAACATATGTTAAACAATATTAGTTCCTTTTCCATTGCCAAAAAGTCCCTGCGAGGTCAAAATCTACAGTTACAATTCAAAATATTTAAGTTTGATTTTTATTTTAATGATGAACTTGATGACTCTCAGAAGCAATTTGCAAAGTGCATCCTGCTTCTCTTAGTTCGGTACAAAAACATCTCCAGACCTCTCAGAAACAAAATAGCCAGGCTGAGAAATTGAAGGTCAAAGTCCATTTGATTTGACTCCATATCATACGCTGACAGATTGTTCAATTGCTCCCCTCTAAACAGGATGATTAACATTAGAGCTGACACTGTTTAATGGAGCGCTGGCAGACAAGTTTTCTTCTGCACACAATGCTACTGTTGAAAGCTGAAACACCGAAGCTCGGGGGGGACGGAGAGCTGGCCCGGTGCCGAGGTCAACGAGGACCTGTTCGGATGGGTGTGCCTCCAAAAAAAAAAAAAAAAAAAAAGCTGTATAGCATCACCACCAAGCCGTCCGATTGGCTGAGACACAGAGAAAAGGATATGCTAAAAATAGATGTGACGGCCCATTTTGGTTTTAATGAGCTCCGTGTCCCTCCCCGTGCCTTGATCATGACTGAAGGGAAACGGAATATAAGGCTCCTGTGTGTGTTTCACCAACAGCCTACAGTATATAACACATGTGGGGCCACAGAATTACATACAACACATACACACATGCAGAGAGGGGAGGCGGTTATTCATAGCAGCCAAGTGCAAACAAAGTTCTGAATCACAGCGAGGCCTAATCGAATGCAGCTGTGGTGTGTGTGTGTGTATGTGTGCGTTAGAGGTACAATTTTATCCTCACCATCAAAACGGTCCTTAGAGAACCAGAAAGTTATATATAGACTTTATACAGCAGTTAAGGCAGACTCAGGCTGGCTAACCCCACAACCACAAGAGAGGGGAACCAGATCCTTTCTGCTCCTGCTGCCAGAGAGCCTAACCTAAATCATCTTACCCTTCCCACTTAGCAGCACAATAGCCTGCTATACGAGTGCCAGTAAATCAGCCCGATTTTAAAACAAACAGAACAAGACGCTCCCAACACCACCGCGGCGGTGCCAGGTCCATCTGGAGGGAACCCATTTCAGAGTAAATTCAGCAAACAGGAAAAAAAAGAGAGAGAGAGCAATGTCTGATAAGTTCAATGCTGTGCAAACAACAAAAACAGAAAGTCATCCCTGCCCCCTTGTAAAGGAACACTGTGTCCAAACAAACACTGCTGCAGAGCCATAGGGCAGGAGGATGAGAGGGCTGACTAGCAGCCGTCTGGGCAGCATGCCAGCTTTCTAACTAGTCCTAACCTGCTGAAATAAACCCTGGAACCAGTAACATGTAACACCCCTCCTCTTCAGTATAAGCGGCTGGCCACGTGCCACCGCTGTCCCACTGTCCTCAACTCCCTCCCTCCCCCCTCCCTGCCTGCTCCTCCCCCCTCCCACAAGTCAAGACCCCGTGTCTGACTTCAGCAGAATCTCAGCCTGCTACAGCAGCGCTGTCCTCGAATGTCTCCTCCAAATTGCAGCACAATAACAGAGGGAGAGAGAGAGAGAGAGAGAGAGAGAACGGAGAGAACGGAGAGGAAAGAGAGAGGGTTGGGGAGGGGGAGTTATTGACAGTCTAAACATTTTAAGCCGGAGGATGCTGAAAAGCCAGCTATGATGCCTGTCGACAGCGATGGCAGCAAAGAGGAAGGAAAGGTTACTGGAGAAACGATGACTTTGAGTTAACTACCTATAGAAGAAGCAGTCACAGCACACCAGAACCCCCATCCAGCCGCTGAAGCAGAGCCGGGGTGACGAGGCTCCGGCCCGCAGCGCCCTTGCTTCCCTTTCACCTCTCCCCCGTCTTGCGCTCGTTTCTCCGGCAAAACACGCGGCTACAGGTGCAGTGTCAGGGCAGCATCTCCCGACTCCGGCAACAGCATGGCACCTCGTGTGTTGTGAACGGCTGCTGGGACGACACGGCCTCCAAGCTTCAAAAACACGGGGGCAGCGCGGGGACGGATGCACGGCAGGCCAAAACAGAAAATCATTCACAAAAGCAGCCTCACTTCTTTGAGCATGTTTCTCTTTCTCTCTCCCTTCCAACTACTGCAACTGCTTGCCTCTCTTTCACACTCTCTCTCCCTCCCTCCTTCTCTCTCTCTGCCTCCCTCCCTCCCTACCTCTCTCTCTCTCTCTCTCGCTTGTTGGCTCCCACTTGAAAGGCGGGAAGATTAGCTTGGCAAACAGAGTCCCATAAACAAACTGCTGACTGCTGGGCAGCACAGGGTGGACTGCAGGGAGAGAGTAAGAGATGGACAGAGGGACAGCAAGAGAGAGGGAGGAAACAATCCCTGCTGGGAGGCAGCAATCTCCACCATCTGTATACATCCTAAACAAGCACTGAACATCCTATCTCCACCCATCACTTACACAGACCAAACAGGCACACACGCACGCTTCATTAGCTAGAGTCAAATTCTCTCAAACCTTTCTGGAACGCTAATCAGTGCAGCAAGTTGACAGCTTTCTGTGTTTTTTGCACAGTAAAGTGAGTTAGAAAGAGGATAACAGTCAACTCCGGACACGTGAATTGACCGTGCAGAGCTTCATGCACGTTCACAATAACCGTGACTCTTCATTCACACAAATGACGCAGAGGTATGGGATGGGAGGGGCCAGCACTGTGACGGGCCCCCAGGAAACGAGCCAATCACTGCAGAGCGCTCGGCGAAATAAAGTGAAGGGCACCGGATGAATTATGGGCCTCGTTACATCTCCTCCTCTCTTTCCTGCAGCGTTCAATAAGAGCAATCGCTTTTTGTTGCCTGCTGCTATCCACTGGTTTCACACAAACACACAAACAGGAAATGCACACCTTCAAGGACTGCAGTGGTCTGGTGGAGAGATCTGTGGGTCTGTGTGTGTGTTGCTGTAATCGAAAGTCACACCACCAGACACGGGATTAACGGAGTGTGATGAAGGCGGATCACTGCCGCAGAATACTGATGCCCGATGTCGAACAACACCTCTCTGGCTCAGAGAAAACAAATATTGCTGCAGCCTGCCGGGGAAAAAGAAAAGACTGCAAGACAACAGAGGCGACAGTCACCTTCAGAAGACGCCAGTTATGTAACAAGCACAAGGGGACGGTTCAGGTCTAATGCTGTCATCACAGCAGTGACATAGGTTTAACAGTAATCAGAGGGAGCAGACGTCTTCACCAGCAGCTAACCCAGCTGCAAAAACTTCAGACAGCACTGCAACACCCCCTCGATCCTCCTGATGCTGTGCCGCTACTCCTTCCTGCTCCTGCTCCCTTTGAGATAAAACGATAGAACTGCAGCAGCCCAGCAAAGCACTTTTACATCCAATGACGTCATCTCTCCTCCTCCAACAGCACCTCCTCCTCCTGCTGTTGTTCCCTGGAGGCCTGTCACCAGGAGCTGCAGCTCAACAGGCCTCCTCTTTCACCGTTTAATTACCTCATCCCTCTCACCTGCACTCTCACACACACTTTTCTTACACACTAAGTGAAAACAGAAGGGGAGGAGGGGTATGCACGGTGATAACACTGTTCTTGCATTTCATATGTGCAATGAAGTGGGTGTTTGAGCTTGGCACTTATTAGTTCCCTTTGTGTTTTGGTACCTAAAAGTCAGGATGTGAGCTTTGTGTGTGTGTGTCAAGTACAGCGGAAGGCCATGTGCCCTGTAACGAGGCAAAAGAGGAAAAGGAGTGCCAGAGAGGAAAAGCGCAAGGAGTGAAACTGCTATTAAATCAAGTGTCACTTAAACAATGCAAGCGGGTTCTCATTGGTCTCGGTTGGTGAACTTCCTCTAAAATTTCAGGCCTTATCATAATAATCCAGACAAACGATAAAAAGCCCAGAGACATCCGGCGAAACGGTTACACAGAATGAAATCATACTGTTCAGAAAGAACAAAGAAAAGTCTTTTATTTCTCCAATAAACTTGTGATTCAGTGAGATAAAACAATGGGGGGGGGGGGGGGGGCAGAAAGGTGGGAAAAGACCCCATGGAATATGAATAGAGGCCATTGCAATCATGTCAACGGGGAAAATGTTTTCTTTTCTTTCTTTTATTGGGGGGGGGGGGTTGCACATCATGCACATCATTCAGACACAAACACACATGACACAAACATACAAAGTTGCTAGGTGATGGCACAGTGAGAAGGGTTATTTCTGTGCAGGATAAGGAGGGGCTCTTGTTAAGGATAAGAGAGAGAGGAAGATAAAGAGGGAGAGAGCTTGTCACTTTTCCTGAATGGTGAGGAGAAAACCAAAGAGAGCCCCCCCTCCCCTTAAAGCAAGACAGACCGGTTTCTCACAGACTGGTCTACACGTGGGGGGCACTATAGAAAGGAATTGATAGTTTATCAACCTCTGGTCAGCCATGATTAACAGAGTAAAGAACATTTAGCATGCAGCCTGTTATTAAATCCTAAAAAAAACATGAGATGTGTGGCAACATCCTTTAGTCCAGGATATTGCTTGTGTTGAAATATTGGAGGATATTAAAGAATTGTGCCATGATACTGTAAAGTCGCTGACACAGTGAGCATCTACGTTAATGTCTTACACCGAAAGTAAACTGATTCATGGGAGAAGCATACAACAAAACATGCTGCCTCCCTCCTCCTCCTCTTGTCCATATGGATAACACATTAATAAGTTACTCCGCACACACATGCAGCAGCCTCTTACCTATTTAACGTATAGGAGCCGTTCCTTTTAAACCTCATCCTGGACGACAGGAAGCGGATAAAGAAATCCAGAATTGACGGCGTTTCACGGTTGTTGTCGCAGCTCGAAAGAAACAAACCCTCCGCGCGCGCGTCTCAGCTTGTTTGTGTGTATGTATGTGGACGTCTGCAGAACACGCGAAACAATAGTTCGCTCTGTGCGATCCTCTCTCACAATTCAACACCTTTCTCTCGATCTATCGTTTCTTCCCAAACCTCCTTCCTCCTCCTCCTCCGGTCTCCCCCTCCTCCCGGTGTGGTTTCCGTGGGGCAGGGTTAACGAGTCTTCGGCTGCGTCTCGATTAAACAAAAAGAGACGGTGACGTCACGTGAGCGCAGTCCGGAGTGGTACAAGTTGTAAAAAAAAATAAAAATAATATTAATATATAAATCTGCTGATGTGAATATGGGGTCTGATCTCTGTCCACAGCTTTGCTGTAAACAAGCACGTTTTTACTCCTCGAGAGAAAAAAATAATAATGAAACTTGAACCTTTTACCGCCCCCCAAATATGTTCACTTCTGCATGCCGTCGTCTTCCTGTCTGCACGCGGAGACGTTCAGCCTCACGAGAGCCGACGTCCGTATGCAGAAAAAAAGATGCAAAAGAAATGTCGGCGGTCCCTTTATGGAACATGGTTATCATCGAGCCAGCTTCCCTCTCCCCCCATTCACGGTGCTGTGGAGGCTCTCATGTTTCAACAGCTACACACACAGTTACCTCCACATTTCTGTTCCTCCATAGGCACAACACACAACACCAACCGGACACCACGAGCCCAACACCACGAGCCCAACACAGCTCCTGTCAGCGCCTCAAGGGTGAGACAGATTTGAGGCTAAGAATAGGGTTGAGGATTATGGAAGTAAATCTTTCTCACCAGATTTTGATATTCAAAAGTCATTGTGATGGATTTTTTTTGCTTTGTTGAAATGATGGATCTGAGTTTCTATTGTCATTTTTATGTGTATATACAGATACGTACATATTCGAGGTGGTCTAATTCAACAGGCCAAATTCAGATCCCCAAAAGAGAAATTCAATGACTTTTAAATTTCAAAATCTGGTGAGGCAGATTTACTTCTGTACAGGAACCATTAATTCCATTTCTATCCAAAGTAACCCTTTCCGTCTGTGTGTGTGTACTGTACTGCACACACATACTAACTTTACACTTCTTGATACAGAAAGATGGTAAACATGCTCCAGCAGTAAGATTAGGGCTACTATAAACACCATTTTATTTGACAATTATTACCTTATCAAACTGGTGTAGATTAAAAAAGAGCTGGTTCGATAAGCACAAAATATTGCTTTTCTGAAGTGATACTTTTCAGATGATTTTTTGGATACAAATGCTTTTTTTGCCTAATTAAGATGACAAACTGGCCATCTACATTAATCTGCTGATACACTGCTAATGAACTCTTTACATACCATTAGATGCTGCTGTAAAGGATGAGTGATTTATAAAAATGACCGATCACAAACTGGTCGTCTGTCCTAATGAACACTGTCTGGCTAGTGAGTAATATCCGTCCTAAGCAGCATATTTCAGCATCCTCTTTGACAAACAACGAGGTCAGTCTCAGCGGCAGCAAACTATTTGGCTAAATGTCAGAAGAACCCAGTGACTTTGACCAGAAATAGAGGTGACATTGGAATGACTTAATGATAAAGTGTGATCTTTATTGCTGCCTGCCTCAGGCTAGCCTCGGTGTGTAAGCATGTTCTCAAGGAAGAAAGCTTGCTGCCTCTGCTGGATCATCTGCATAATACTGCACATGTACACTAAAAAAAGATGAGCCAAAGCTCTTGTTTATTCAGTTTTGGTCTTGTATGATAAAGATTTTTCTTAAAATAAAAGTTGCTTCAGTGGAGTTGGAAAAGAGAGAAAATGGATATATTGAGAGAAACCAAGAGGGGGAATATGTTGAGCAGAGGGACACAAAGACTGAAAAATGGAAAGAACAGATGTGCTTTTCTAACAGTCAAATGAAGAAGCTTTGTGGAAAGGAAGATGACATGCGAGTGAGCGTCCAACACTGCATAAAAATCCATCTTAATGGTAATAGTTACATGTAATATGTTGTACTTGAAGACCACTTCATCGCTGGGCTGGTTTCCATTGAAAATTTTGATTTAAAGCTTCAAAACTTGAAATTGGAGTGATTAATTAATGGACGAGTAATGCTTGTCTGCATGAGCTAAGAGTTGGAAGAATGCTGAATACCATGATAATAATAATAAACATCTCATTAACTTCTTCGCTTTCAGGTCTTGAGTGATTAAAGCAGAGAGAAGTACAAGATGATGAATCCAGGCGAGCAGTTATTCAGCATTACATCATGGGAGTGCGGTACAGCATCTGTCTGGCTGTGTGTGTGTGTGTGTCCATCCCACTCCCGCAAAGCACTCAAGGTTGGTTTCAATGGCTCCGAGCTCATTTATTACAGTAAGAGCAGCCATGGCACCAGAACTGCTGATCAATCGCACCACTGCTGCTGCTCAGTCAGTCACTGCAGAGCTGCACAACAGCCGCTGGAGAGAAGAGGAGGAGGAGGAGTATGATGATGGAGGAGTGACGAAGAGGGTTAACGGAAGATGAGATGACTCTCGACGGAGATTACCTAGAGAGATATAGGCGTCACGAAGATATAGGTGGATTAAAGGAAGGAAAAGAGGGTGAGGACTGCAGACCACAGAAGAACAATTAGCCTGAGTTTTATTGATGCAGTTCAAAACAACCCCCCTTTCTTTTCCTCCTCCCATTCAGTCTCAATCTATTCCTCTTTCCTGCACTTATTCACTGCCTCCACCTTAACTGCCCTTGATTTTATTGCTCCCTTTGCAGCCCATTCATTAAGCTAATTTGTGCTTCTTTCGCAAGCCTATTCCTATGTATACCTCCCTCGCATGATGAGCCCCTTTCCCCCCTTTGCTTCTCCCCTTCTGTCCATCCAGCTCAATCCCTTCCCTTCCTGTTGCATGCTGTGCAAGAATGATGCAACCTTTTGTGTGTGTTTGCGTGTATATGTATGAGTCTGTGCATACTAAGTTTGTGCATTAAAGAAGTCAGTGCTGTCTCTTTTTCTACCACCACGAGCTGCAGATTTTTGCGTGAAGGTGTTGATACCGAGCATAAAACAAAACACCTATAAACTGCCTCTTTTCTCTGCCTTGTTCCCCCGGCGACAGGGAAGCTTCCAGAAAACAGTCATCGCTCACTGACTGCTTTGGAGTAGCCCGTGGCCCCTCCACTCCTACACAGGCTTTCCAGGAATACATTGCACAGAAGCAAAGGCTGGCTGGACCGCAGCCTGCACATGCACATGCACACGAACACACACACAAATGCGTGCACGCGCATACACATACACACACACACACTCCTTTGTGGCTACAGTAACTGAAGTGCATGTATGAGAAGAGACGCCAGCTTTTCTGCATGCCAAGTTCAAGTTCCCTCAGCACAGAGGTGATAGCAAGAGAAAAAACACACACACTCTCTCTCTCTTTCCCACACACACACACACACACACACACACACACACCCCTGCTATAAAGCCAAAAAGGACAAGTCTTATGAAACCATTGACATGTGTTTGTTAGGCAATTTAATGTACACTGAGTCTCGCTGCCAAGCATCAAGAACATACCGTTTCTCACACTCACACACACAGTGGGTGCACCCTAAATATGTTGCGGCACACACAAACAAACACATTGAGGACAGTTACGGGTATATGTGAGCTGGGGCCAGGCCAAGGGGTGCAGTATGAAAGGGCCTATATATACTGCCAGACTGGGCCACGCCAGTAGTCGGTCAGTCTGTCTGAGTCCATCCTTCACATCCAGCTTGGCAACCAGCAACTAAACACTGTAACTCACTTTTTAAACATTTTTTTCAATTTATTTATTTATTTTCTTTACAGCTGTCTGAGTGTCTATCTTTATTTCCATTTATTCGCTCTATAAGCTTCTGCTGCTCAAAACCACATCCCTGCACAGCTGAAATAGCTCCTTCTGATACTGGCGTCTCAGCATGCGGGTATCAATGAGACCAAGTGTGAAATAACACTGATGTTGACATTTTCTCGAATGCCTCCCGGATGTCCCCCAAAGACGCATGTTATGTCTGAGTGTTTCTGGTCTCTGCTTCCAATCAGTGTTATCTTTTTTTGTATCTAGAGCACTGGTTTCAATCCACCTGATTGAGGAAATGACTGCGGCCCTACCCACTGACTGAACAGGTAGTTCCAGAATGTGAGCTCTGAGGTAGCTTTGGAGAAACATCTAATTTGCAAAATAAATAAATAAAGATACTGTAATGTTTTTAAAGTGTGGTTATTTATGCATCTCACAGCGTTTTACAGCATTTTTTTATATTCCTTTTCAGGTTATGGAAAGTGTGGTAGCTCAGCAGTTAAGACTCATACAATATGAATTGAAATGTCATTCCCTGTTTTTTCGCCATCGCCACTGTCAACAAAATAGTAAAAAATATATATTTTTTATTAGAAAAAAACATGTGCCTCAAGCGGTGAGTCGTAAAATTCTGGGACATAAACATTATTCATCTCATGTACTGAATGCGTTTTAGTACACATCTTCTACACGAATAATAATCTTCCATTCCAAGAAACTATTGTTTGACCTGTTCACCTCTTTGCACTTCAGTCCTGTGGCAGGGACACTGCTTCATTTTTACAGCTCACATACCAAAGTGGAGGTGAACCAGCTGATATGGGGGAGAACCATTGAGGAAAGTGAAAGTTTGATGCCACCTACTGCTGACAGGGAATAACGCACAACCCGTGTGATGAAAAAAAAACAAAAATGAAGTGGTTCTTTCCCTCTGGCTGCCATGCTAAATGAGTTGTGCTGCGGGGTGAGGAGCAGTGATGAGAGCGAGGCGGCGTTGTAGGCCATCACTGATGTCCCGCTGACTGGTATGCGGTCTAGTATTGCTGGAATGTGAACAAAGAAGTGATGGAAGGGAGGAGGTGAGGATAGGAGATTTATTATATTAAAAAAAAAAGATGAAAAAAAAGAGAAGGAAAGGAGGCAGGAGAAGAGCAGTGCTGATGCCTCGGTGACATCTGGAATTGCTGGTATGTGAAAAACACAGAGGCACCGAAGCTGTTCTGGACATTGCCGTAGTCGTTAACAAAATCACAAGTTGTAAGATTATAAGAACACAGAAGTGTCGCTTTTTGGTCAAAGTGGGTCTTCGGTGAGGTCTCACATTGATGAAAAAAAGGAAAATACAACAAAAAATTCCTCCAAGAAGGATAAAAGAGCGTTGCCTCGGCATAGAGAAGAACAGAACTATTGATCTGTGTGTGTGCCTCTGGCTGGTGGTGGACTGGTGTTGCTGGTTTGATACTGCAGCCGCCTTGTCATGTGATACTGAACTGGAAAGAGCCGCCAGAGCCCGGTGCATACTGGGAAGGCCCGCGAGCCGTGATTATGCAACAAGATCTGATTTCATGCTCATTGGATCTCCCTCTCTCCCTTTCTATCACACATCCACTTTCTCTTTATTCCTCTTTCTATTCTCCCTCAAACTTTCTACTCTATATTTCTCCTCATGCCAGCTCCCTGGGTGTTTTACATTGCTTTTCTTTATGTACTGCGGCCTCCATCTTGTAATTCATATGACAAACACTGAAAAACACTCCACCCTCCCCTGGAAAATAGGGAACTCCTATGACCTGCTAAAATCAATACTAGTGGTAACCAAACAAAGTTACCCAAGTGCTGACAGGTAAGCATTTTTCTCAGTTTCCTGCCCACTGCAAAATCATGTGGGCTGGAGATGTGCTGCCCTCTGGTGGTATAAAGAGGCACTACATCCAAGTTATCATCAGCAACCTCTTATTTTTTTAGTAACACTAGTAGTGTTAGTTGAGATTTAAATGTTGAAAATATACGTAGTAGCAGTACAAACATATTTTATTGTTATGACGCTCCTCTTTCAGTGTCTACCACAAGCTTCCAAAACACATCAGGATTCAAGTTCAAGGACATTTCAATGACATGCAAGGTCTTGTTTGGTCATTTCCAAGAAGATATGAGTGGTACCACAGTGGACTCATTAAAACTGTGGCTAAAGGTCAATACAGAAAGTCTCATGTGTACTTTTTGAAACCAGTAAAGATTCCATTTACAAAGAGAAACTCTGTCCTGATGTTGCCTTTTTAACTTCCTCCATTTCTAACACTTGCCAAAAAAATGCCAATTAACAAATACCTTAAAATATTATGAAAGTCTACAATAGATTCTGTAGAGATTCTTAATTACTGATGACTAAATAGAATATTCTTAATCCCAGAATATTCTATTTAGTTTAATTTATAAACCAAGCCACAACAAAGTAATAACCAACATCATGTCTCTTGACATGACATTATATATATATATATATATATATATATATATATATATATATATATATATATATAAAAATCACTGTGACAAAAACATCCTATAAAAGTTGTCTGAGGAGTCACACCCTCAGAAAACATATGCATAAAAAGTGACCGTGACAAACATGATTTAGATTGATTTCACAACTATTTGCACAGCAGTGTTAACGTGACCCATCCCACATTATTCAAGACTGGAGCTGTAGCCTGGTAGCGGCAAAACAGATAAATGTGCACTGTGCTTTTAAAATTCCTTTGAATCTATTCAAATCTTTAGACTCAGCAACGTGTGAAAACGTCACTGAAAATGTGGACAGAACAAATGCAACAGGTTCAAGTTTTGCCTTGAGATACTGATGCTAAAAAGGCCTTGTCCAGGTTGTCCAGCACCTTAATTCCGTGAATACTTGGACATACACACAATACAATACACACACACCGCCCAAGTGTGGACTCCATAGCTTCCCATGGTTACGTAACAGCTGGTATGTGCAGTGGGGTGTGTGTGTGTGTACATTATGCAGCCTTTTTGCAAGAGTCCAGTGACCTTTAACCACCTTTGACCACAGCTTCTCACCTTTCAGCTGTTAGAGATGCTATCCAGATACTTTAATAAACCGGCTTCAGTGACGGTCCCACTGTAATAAAAGGCAAGAGTAATATGGCAAGGTCCGCTGCTCTGAGCTACACAGAGATGAATGACAAATGGGTGTGTGTTAATAAAGTTTTTTCGGCTCAGATAGGAAGATGGGATAAGAAAACTGTCTTCAAAAAAGGATTAAAGTAGAAATCCACCTTAACTCCCAATCAGTGTTTACGGCATTTAGAGATGATTTGTGCATTTCTTGACTGTTTTTGTTTGGGTATTTGAGAATTTTTATTATTCATGTAGCCAGCCCAAAACACTCATTGATTTCTCAGAGGCCTCTTCATTGCACTGTTGAATTACAAAATAAAAAATATGTCAGATGACATAAAGGCTAATAAAGCTTCATTATGAATCTCACAGCGCTGACAGGGGAAAGGACACGTCGACTGAGAGAGGCGTAGGAAACCACGAGATTGAGAACGACACGTGCACTTATAAGAGAGAGCTCATGTTGCGGCTTTCTGATAGACCGAGCGGAGTGACAGACGCCTTGCTGGAGCGCTGCGGGTGTTAAGCAGCACTTCCTGCGTTTGTGCATATCACTTGTTTGTGTACGCATGACGACGACTTCCTGCGAGCTCCTGCACCGGAGCCGCCAGCCTGCTGGAGAGGCAGAAACAATGGAGAGGAAAGGAGAATGTGTTACAGCACAGGGTGGAGCAGGGAGGGAGATTAAAGAACAGAACAACACACACATGCGCACACAAAAAACATGAGGCTGTGCAAACAGAGACATGGATACAGGTGTACGTGAAGACACACACCCAAGCCAAACAAGCAGAGACACAAACTGTAATAATCTCAAGTGCAACATGAAAAAAGGGAGGCGGAAAGAAATGAAAACCCAACGTGCTGCTCCCACCTCCGCTACCACAGTTTCCACGGAATCCTGGGAGTTATTATGAGAAATGTCCCATATGTGTGTACTGTATTTCAGCTCCCCCGGCCCCTCCCCTCCCCGGCCCTGAGTGACACATGAACTCACCAGAGCAGACCAAGCCCCTGACCTACTGTTCCTCTATGAGAGGAAGCGGATGTGGGTCGCTCACTCTTTCAATCTCACTCAGACACACACACACACAAAAAAAAACACGGCAGCAAAAGGTTGAGGACAGTCACAGCTTACAGAGCGGATGACACCAGTGTGTGTACACATGCAGCCTCTTTATGACTTTTATCTGTCACTCCTCTCAAATACTGGCATTTTAAGTTGAGCCAGGGAGGTCAAGAAGACTTTATTATTTCCACTATTAAACATCAATCAGATATACGTTTCCCTCATGATCTAATGTTATGGCTCAAAGGGCCAACAACTAATGACTATTTTGAATACTTTGACTATAATGAAACATGGATTAGCTGTTTGGTTCATAATATGGTGTAAAAATGTTAATCACTGTTTCCCAAAGCTGATGATGCAACCTAAAATGTTTTTTGTCCAGACCAACAGTCCATAACTTAAAGATCATCAATTTACTATTATAGAAGACAAAAGCAACCAGAAAATAGTCAGATTTGAGAAGCTGGAACCAGAGGACTTGGACAATTCATTCGTAAAAAAGACTCAAATCGCTGATTAAAAACATTAGCGATTAATGCAAAAGTCGGTTGAATTGACCAATGGTTGCAGCTCTATTGACAGCTGTGTGTCAGCTGAAATTGTATGAAATACTTATGATGCATTATTGCTTATGAATAAGAGAAATCTCATACAGTAATCTTCCTAAAAATGACTCAAATCGATTAAGCGATGATCAAAATAGTTGTTGATTATTGTAATAGTTAGTGATTAATTGATTAATCGTTGCAGCTCTACCTGTAAATGCTCAAATCCACATTTAATACTTCCTCAACATCAAACCACAGAGGAAGATTAAGACGCCATTTTGCCAGCAGTGTTTAAAAACAGATCCATTTTGACATGGTATATTAGTTATGTGAACATGACTTGTCGGGCTTAAGGCTGTGACTATGTGCCCGGAACAGGCAACGCGGCCTCTGACAATGACAAGCACGTACTTGTTACATAGTAATTAGACAACACAAGAGAATGGTGTTGGCCACTTCTCAAAAAAAAGCTAGACGGAAGCAAGTGTGGCCTGTCTGAAGCTGCCGAGGCAACGCAAGATACTCGCAGGGAGGACAATGTGGAGAAGGGCAGAGCAGAGGACAGGGGAGAAGATAAACAGTATGCAAAAGATAGGAGGTCAGGAGTCAGCCCTCGCCTCACAGATCTTCTCCCTCCGTCGCTCTTTATGTAGGCTAATCTCTTCCATCTCACCTCCCCGCCCTGCCTCACTTAGCCTCATTTAACCAGCTAACGGCCAGTATAAAAAAAAAAAAACAGC
Organism: Lepturacanthus savala; assembly: GCA_030544235.1. Lineage (NCBI taxonomy): Eukaryota > Metazoa > Chordata > Actinopteri > Scombriformes > Trichiuridae > Lepturacanthus > Lepturacanthus savala. The sequence goes on along the minus strand of CM060465.1, from coordinate 13,840,221 downwards.
AGCACACTCCTTATCTGTAGCCCCCCCCGCTCCTTGATATATGACTCCGTCCACTTTGGCTTCCAGTGCGAGGCGGTTACTGTGGGGAGACACGCTCTGCTGGGAGTAAGACAACAAACAGGAAATGAAACCGGGCAGATAAAATTGGGGGTAAAGAATGAAACTGGAAAGAGAAAGGCAGATAGTTATGATGTTCCTGTATCTCTGCTGCCTTCCCTTTTTACCCCCACCAAGGAGGATATGTTTTAGCCAGCATTTGTCCGTCTATCTGTTTATCTGACTGATTACTAGCAAAATACCTTTTTGGGCAGATTTTCATCACATTTTCGGCGAATGTTGAGTACCATGGAGAGATGATTAAATTTTAGGAACGATCTGAAAAAAAAAGCTGGTTTCTGGATCCCTTTTTTGGATACATTTTTTGTCGTTTGGTAACATAAAACATATACATATAAATGGACTTTCAAACAGGAGCCATCATTTGGGGCTGGTGGTGATATACTTCACCTGCGTAGCTTATTTTCTTTGCACACTACACCAGAGACACCAGGGACTTTGACTACGCCTACATTTCCATTCAAGGTACTGCATGTATTCAATAAGTATAGGACAATGTTGGGTGGGTCTTGAGATTGGTTTTACTGGATTGTTTTTTTTTTTAATTACTTCTTGGCAAGAATTTACTTCAATGCCATCTTTCAATATTTTACCACACACAACTCGAGGTCTGGTACACAGCCTTACCACTAATATGCTTATTGGATGAATTAAGTAATATCAAAACCAAGTCCACAATTCACAGCATTTTAGTAACCTGGTGATCCTGTATTTGGGCTGCAAGTAACTATTTTGATAGCAGATGAGTCTATAAATTCTTGACATTTTTAGGAAAAGGAAAAAATAAGTGAGCCAACAGTTTTTCGACAATCTGACTAATGATTGATTACAAGACAAGAGGCTCTGTCTGCTTCAGATTCAGGTGTTATTCGTTCATCGATTGTATTGGCTTTATGGTAATTAATTGGAGCTGCAAGTCAGGAAAAAAAGTTTTTTAAGTGGAAAAAGTTGAGGCAAGTGGTCTACTCAGTCACAGTAAAGCAAGGATGTATGAGGAAGGTTTGATGATCAAGAGCTGGGCATGTTTTACCCAAAAGAATCTGCATTGAGTTGAGTCTGCAATTTAAGTTTACTATTATAGAAGACCAGAACCAGAACATATTGGACATTTTTTCTTAAAAATGACTCAAATTGATTATCAAAGTAGTTGGCGATTAATGTAATAATTGGCAACTTGATGCTCTATACTGTTTGCTTTCCATTATTAACATGTGTTAACAGAAGTAGTTGGTCCCTGAATCCTTTCCTTCGCATGGCTTCATGGATTAAACGGTGCCAAAGTAGGCTGCTGGCCTCCCTCCCATGCCTGGACTACTCATAATACCCCTGAGTTCAAGGCCAGCCTTTAAGCGCAGCTAGCTTTTAGCCTAGCACCCGATGCTAGCATGCTATTGGCTCAGCTTGAGCACTTGTGAGCCACAGAGCTCAGCGACCACCAGTGATTAAAAAGGCTTTTAAAAAGGTCACGATTAGCAGGTCTACTGCTGGGAGGGACACGGGAAAGAAGGCCAGCATGTTGTGACATCACGCCACACAGCTGTGGCTGTGTATTGTATGTGAGAGCATGACGGCATATTATAACAAAGTACAGTGTGTGTACGAAGAGGACGGTACACGGACAGAAGCATGTCTCAAAGTGTCAGGAAGCCTTAAGTCAGCCAGACTTATCTGTGTTTACACACACACACACACACACACACTTCCTCAAGGGGATATCAGAGGCTTTACAGGGGTCATATCCTCTGTTGTGCTTCTTGTGTTTTTTTGTGTTGTGTCCAGCTTTGAGCTTTTGAGCGGCCACAGCAGCTCTCATTACAGTGACCCCGGGCTGAGCAGCGGAAATCAGACGACCCTGAACACCAGCTCCCTCCCTGCCTTCATTCCAAGTCAAGTTCTTGCAAATAAAAACACGTCTCCTTCCTCCTACACATGCATTTTGTAGATGTGGAGTATCTCATGGAGGAGCAGACATGCTGATATTCTGAATTCTTCCTAACAAAAAGGAGAGAAAAAAAGCTGCTGTGATTTTAACATTTTTCTGCTACAGCTACACTTGTTCTGTAACTGTTGCTGTCGTGAACATTTCTGGGCACACGCACGAGCACGCACACGCAAACAGACATTGATTGATCTCAACAATTCTTAATGCTTTTCTTAAATATTTGGGGGGAATTTTATGCTACTTTTAATACACAAATGTAGAAGTGGGCAATATAGCTTAAACATATATTGATATAAAAACTGTTAACGATAATTGATCATTTTTAATTATCTATTTTTAACAACCACCCTGAAAAAAACTATGACTTTATATTAAAGTTTATTTGATTTTTTTCTGTTAAATGACTGTTTGATTCATTGATTCCATTATCAATGGAAATATGATGTTTATGAGCCAAAGAGGGAGCAGCAATGGTTTGTTTTATTTTATGCAAACCTCTGATGAAACCTCTGATATTGAACTATTTTCTTATTGTATTGATGACATGGATATTGATGATATGTATTCATATTGTTTTATTGTCCAGGCTGAAACCAAGCTTGGATTTATAAAGCAAATGTTTTAAGAGCCTCATCCCCCCTCCTCCTCCCTCCCCTCTATCTTTGACCACATGCTGTCCTCTCCGTCCCTCGGCTGCCGTGGCGACAGGAAGTTGTGGAGATGTACAGGCCATATGGGCAGATCAGAGCCATACGGCGAGGTTGTCAAACAAACACATGAAACATATGGCTGCTGGTGCTGGCCTGTCAGCTGTTAAGCCTGTTCTATCACTGTTTTCCTTTAATCTCACTGACTTCTTCTCGCCTTGACCACATCCACGTGTTCTTTGCACATGTACAAACACACAAAGATTAGAAGAAAAAAAGAAGAAAGAGGGTCGACTGAGTGGAGGGAAATGACTTTTCTCTTGTATCACTTCCTATGTGTCGCTGAGCTTCAGGCTTCCTGTACAGCAACGTCGGCCTCTTGTTTAAACCTGTCCGGTAGACCTCAGAAACAAAAGGTGATCAGCAACACCTGGCTGTCACCTTTTCCCTTCTCAGGAAAATGGTGATTACGATGTTTGTTTTTTGTTTTTTTGATGGAACTACACCCTCCTTATAGATAAGACGCCTGTACTGTTTGCTTGTAATACTTGTAATGCTGGTGACCAAGGGATTGACCTCTCCCCTCCAAAAAAAAAATAAGATAGAAGCATCAGCTGAATTACTCACCACAACACATAAATCATGTGAATGAACCAGAAAGTTGAGCTCCACCACAAACAGATGGAATGAGCGACACACTGCGCCCAGTTAAGATCTAACCGAGTTTAAAAAACGTTAGAGCTATCATGAGCTCTGTTCCAAGTTGTTCCCGGTCGGTGGAGTGAAGGAAACGCTTTGCAGATCACGTCTCTCGCACCAAAAGGTTAAGGAGGGAAAACGAGGCAATCGGGATATGCAACACCCATGACATCATGACTTTCTATATAAAGCTAATAAACAGGAAACTCATAATTGGATAGGGGGGGAAGGTCAAGAGCAGCTCCTTTACTCCCTTTTCCAAACTGCAAATCTTCGTTATGTTCAGTATGAGGCCTTACATGATTGTTATCTTTACTTTTTTTAACACTTGATTTTTTCCCTGTTTCTGTTCTATATTCCCAGCATGGGCTCGGATGCAACTCCTGTAATCCCATTTAGAGAGTAGCCATGGCGCAGGGATGATCTTTACATACATGAACACACACAAAAAAAGTGCCATCACCCACATCTACACGCATGTAAATTTTGTTCAAAGCGAAGGGGTGGGTGGTAGATTAACAGGGTGATAAAGAAAATAGGTGGGATGCTGTGGAAAAAAGAAAGTTTGAGAAGGAACAAAATGAAGCAAAGGGAGGAGGAGGAGGAGTACAGCCTCCTCTCCTCAGAACTGAACTGGGCTGGCTGAGGCATGTGTGTGTGTGTGTGTGTGTGCATGTGTGTGCGTGGCTCTCCATGCCTGATGCAACGCAGAGATCTCTAATCCAATTACGGTTCAGACCAGCCTAGCGGCCTAGCCTCCGCCGCCAAGGACAAACCGAGCTAGCTCGCACCAAAGCTAGCGGCCCACCGGATCTGCACAGAATTAGCAGCTCACCGCTGAGCTGAAGCCTCGCTAAAGGGAGCCAACCACATCGGAGTGAAAAATAAATAAAACAACATGAAATGAATTGCCCCTCCCCTCCAAGAAAGATAAATTACAGTACATCTCTTATCAAAGTGTACGGTAGGGCTCAGGATCTTTCTGTTAATGTTTTGTGAATCATATCAATAAATGAAAGATCCAGAGGATGCTTCGTTTCCTCTCTCACCTACACATGGCTGTGAACTTCATTTCTCCCTATGCCACCGGCAGCACAGACCCCTCACTGTTAAAGCTCCCTCTCTGTCCTCTAATGCAGACTTCTGTGGTTTCTAATCTAGCACTCTGACCCACGTGGCTGCTTCCCATTTATCTCCATATCGCAACTATCGCCTCTCCTTCCCTCACTTTCTATCTCCTCCTGCTGCTGCTCTGCTCCTTATCAGCTGCTCTCCCTCTGCTCCTTTTTCTTTTTCTCATGTGTTTTCAATTTGCAAGAAGCCCTTCTTCCTAGTTTTTTTTTCTAGACGTTTCCCATACCATCTCTCCATCTCATCACCTGGGACAAGAAGGTTATGTTACTTGTTAGCCAGTTAACCAGAGAATTTATAAAATCCTGTACAGAAAATAGTTTATTTGATGTGGTGTTATTTTGCTCTTACCTCTGCTGTAGTCAGAAATAGGATTATACATTTGTAAAATAACGCTTCAGGACAAGAGGCTCTGTTTGTGTCAGATTCAGGTGTCATTCATTCATCGATTGTATTGGCTTTGTAATTTATCACAGCTGCACGTCAGGAAAAAAAAAAGGTTTTTATAGTGGAAAAAGTTTAGGCAAGTGGTCTAGTCAATCACAGTAATGCAGGGATGTAAGAGGAAAGTTTGATAATCAAGAGGTGGGTATGTTTCAGCCAAAAGAATCTGCATTGTGTTGAAGTTTGATATTGAACCGTAGGGCTGAAACTAACAACTATTCTAATAGTCGATTAATCTATCAATTATCAAAATGATTAATAAATTAGTTGAGTGGTTCATAAAACATTGTAAATTGTCAATCACTGTTCACTGTCATCCAAAGATGAAGATTCAACCTCAAATTTCTTTTTTGACCAGACCAACAGTCCACAACCCAAAGATAAACAGTTTACTTTTTATAGAAGACTAAAGAAACAAGAAAATAATTACATTTGAGAAGGTGGAACTACCTCAGCTAATTGATTAATCAATGAATTGATGCAGCTCTATAGACATGGTGCAGTTATATGAAATACTTTTGATGCATTATTGCTTACAATAGATATCTCATACTTGATGTGATAGAAAATGCTAATGGTTTCTATAGATGGGAAATAAAAAAATAGTATTGAAACTGGTTCAATATGAATAAGACAAAGATCTATTAGATGTTATAAATAGCCAGAATTTAATCTGAAATTCACTCCTGACCAAAACGCAGCCAACAGGTCGACTGGGTGTCCCATGTGGGTGGATGACGACAGCAACAACCCGAAATCCTGCTGCAGGGGCTTCGCCTTATTTTAGCTGATCTTAAGAGAGCTGGAGCCGGCAGCGGTCCGTGACCGTGATGCTCTCTGACAGAACCGTGGCTGCTACGAGGTCTGTGGAACCCGACGCCTGTGTGGCGATGATGGCTCGGTATTAAATAACATGTTTTGAGAGATGAATGTCCTGTTTTGATCAAAAACAAGACGTGCGAGAGACAGAAAGGAGGAGGAAAGCGGGACGGAGGGATCAGCTGATTAGTCACGACCGCCCTCGCCCTCTGCCAGTCCTTTTCTTTTCACCTCCCGTCCCCCTCTGCCCATTGGCACTGCCAGTTGTGTGTGTGTTTTCTGGGCTGCCTGCTGTGTTATGAAAGAGTAAACACAGTCACAGCATGGAGCCCGCTCCCCTGCCAAGTAAAATAGAGGCAACGCACACACACACGCAGGCACTTTGAGCCATGCCAAGAGCAGCTGTGTGGCCAAAATGAGCAGGAAAAAAAAAGGGCTGCTGTGCACCCATCAGACGTTAATAGTTGAACGTCAGCAATCCGTGCCATGGACGTGAAATGCGGCTCTGAACAGGTCAGGACCCATTCGAGTGGGAGGGGAAGCTTTACACGCACAGCCAGCTCCAGGTATTGAGTCGGGTTGCTTTCGCAGCCTCTTGATCCCTCTTAGTATTAGGTTGCGCCAAACTCACACTGTATGTACGGTCATTAGGCTTTTGGAACCTCCAAATCCAATTTTTTTTTCTTTTTTTTTTTTTTTTAAAGGAGGAAAAATAAAACACCACACAAGTCGTTTCAATCTCAAGTATTCACAGAAGTGCTTAATATCCTCCAATTATCCACTTAATGCATATATAGTGAAAGGCCAAACTGTCGAGTCATTCTGAGATCACATTTATTTCTGGGCATGTCCTCGTCTCGGAGGGAAAGAAGGGGACGACAGGGAGGCAGCGGCATCGCAGGAGACAAACCGGAGGGTTTGCTCAGTGTGACCAATGTGTGTTCTTGTATCCAGGCTCTTTGCGTCCTCAAAAGGCCTTCAATAGAACCTTTATATCGCCCTTGATGATGTCCTAAAAACAGCACTCCATGATACAGTATTGTTACTTGAAGCCTGGAGAAGGCTCACTTAACATTCCCTCAGACCTTCTAGTCACACACCAGCTAGTTCAAGAAAAGCAACTTAACCGGCTCACCATGGGTTGTTGAATTTGTAGGTTTTACATTAGCAGCTATTAACAGCTATAGCTTAGTCCATTGGTTAGTTGTTGTGTCAAAGTTATGTCAAAGCAGTTTACTATTATAGAAGACTAAAGAAACCAGAAAATAATCTGATTTGAGAAGGTGGAACCAGAGAATATGGACATTTTCTTCTTAAAAAGTATTAATTGATTATCAAAATAATTGCAGATTAATGTAAGAGTTGAGAAATAATCGATTAATCAACTAATGGCTCTACCCACTGGAGCTGCTGGTCGTGGGTCGTTACTGGATCGGCTCCTCCTTGAGGTGTCACCTTCCTGTGGAACTTGAAGTCATCGACACCTCTGAACTATGACAGCTGTGGTTTTTACGGCGTGTCGGTGGCCCTGGCGCTCACATCTCGCTCTTTTGAAGGGGACTGGTGTCAGAGAGGGGAGCTGAGGACTTGTTTGCATAGACTCTGCCCTGCTTCCCACCGTTTTCCTTCCTCAGTCCCTCACCCAGAGTCACGTGAGGCCAGCACTCAAAAACAGTGTGATAAACGCATTTGTGCAATGTTACTACTGCGCATACAAGCTAATCTTCCTACAGCATAAGAATAGTGCTAACACCCTGCTAGCTGCTGTTGTTAAACACTTCACAATGAAGGCTGAGGCTGCCCAAGGCCTGTGCAATGCTGACTTGCTCTCCGTGACCCAACGGTGCAGTTCAGGCAGCAGCAGCAGCCAAGCACGCAAACGTCTCTGCACATCAGTGTCCCGAGAGGGAGGGAAGGGGGGGGGGGAATTAAAGAGAGAGGTAAAGATAAACAGAGGGAGAAACAAGCTGAGCCAGGCAGGGAGTGAATGGCAGTGGGAGCAGTATGGTTGAAGGTGATTAAAATGCCCTTTCTAGGGAGTAAACAGACCAACTAGTCTTCTAGTCATGTGGCAGCAGAGCATGGCTATGATCCTGAATTGGAAACTGAGGCAAATACATCAATGATGAGGAAAAACATGAATCCCTGTGCGATTTACTGCAATCCAATAGAACAGGCTTTAATAATTACTGTCTATTGATTGATTTGGGGTCAAAAAGGTTGCTGTATGGCTATCAGTGTTAGCCATATCAGGGCAATAAACAATATTAACATAAGTAAACATAAGTGGACGGATCATTATTTTGCTGTATGCAATCAAGCAGTTTGATAAACAGCTCGGCTTGAGGAATGACACTTTTGCAAAAACAACCATGTGACTCATGGCGTTACTTTTCTTAGCATTTGGGTGCTGAGCTACTGGGCTAATTGCCCCACGCAACACGAGGCGAATTTGTACACCTCCATCATGCTACTGTCATTAGCGGTTTGGCTGGCTTTATGTGGTCTTAAAACCTCTTGGCCCGCGCTGCCTCGGCTGTGTAGCTGTAAAGCATATTTAGTGCGAGACACAATGAATTGATTCTTAATGGCGCCTATAACAATGGAGCAGGATAAGCCGACAGCAGCTGTGTGGCAACAAGGTGGTTAACGGCGGACAGTGAGACCCTCTGGGAAGTTAACAGCTACAGAGCCCCGGAATCAAGACCGAATAACCTCAGTCTACTAAAGAAAGACTGGCGGTTGAATGTGGAGCTGGAGAGAGAAGACAGCGAAACTCCCGACCAAAAAATCTAGACGGAGTGACGCGGTGACAGTGTGGGTTAGTTTCTGTTCTCCAGCAGGTGACTGCTTTGAGAGGATGTCTGCTCGTCTGTCACAGCCTATTATCAGCGACTTACATCTGCGGTGCAAGTGGTGGAAACAGCCACCTGGGCTGTGCACTAATGCGTGCGAACGTGTCTGCGTGTGTGCGAATGTGTCTGCGTGTGTGTGTCTGTGGTGGAGATGAAAAAGAGGCAGTGGGGTTGCGTGAGGACAGAGATTTGATGAGAAAATTCCCCCACTGAGGAACATGTACACTACCCAGACTGAAAACTACAACCAGCGGCCTCCAAAATGCTACCACAGAGTCTCCCACACATGGGTTCAGAGATTTGCTTTATATACAAATAGAACGATTCTTAAGACTAATATGTTGACGTTCCTTTTTCTGTTTTAAATCTGTGTGAAAGGCATCATTCCTAGAAACCATTTTGTTGAATGTTGCATTGAGACTTTTCACATCTGAAAAGGTATGAACTGCTGCATAGGACTCATACAAACTATTATAGATTAATACCATCAGGTTTTGAATGTGTTTTATCTTTGCACCCATTGGAATTTCACACCATTATTTAGTGGCACAGCCGAACCTTGGTCAGGAGGAGTTTCTGTCCACCGCTCCCTCTGTGTGTCTGGATTTATTGAACTTTATTGAAATTGAACTTTTTATAATTTGCATGAAACAAGTTACAAAATTCAAGTGGAAAGTTCCATACTAATCTGTGTCACTGAACATAGAAACAATAAGTGTTAGTGCAGTAACCCTGGGTGCCGGGTGTAAAGCCATCAACCTCACCACTCTATTAATGAGAGAAGTCAGGAAATCAACTTTGACCTTCTTAGATTGTTTAGAAATATGCGGCCACCATTCACGCCGTTGAACTTAAAATACTGAGCGATGCTTGACATGGCAATTTTCCGTCCTCGTGGTCATGGGCCACAATATGGTTGAGAAAACATGCTACGGCAAATGTGATAAAAGTCACACCAGTGAATAGTTACTGTGAGACATGAAAACACATTTCTGTTCACACGCTTCTTTTTTTTGGGCGTGAGCTACAGTGGTGATGAGACAAACGATTGTAAACAGACACCTCGTCAACCACAGAGGAATTTCAACTATACACATCTCTCATCTCTGGCTTTTCTATCTGCAAATCACATGAGAGTGTCTTCACTGTCAATTTAATATGAAGCATCCAATAAAACTAGAAAGAAAAGGCACTTTGACCTTGCAAAAATATTTAAGTTGAACTGATGTAGGTCAAGCATTTTGAAAAATTGTTCAATACCAGTGCCAAACTAATGCCTTTTGGACATCTTACTGTCTTTACAAGCCAAACTTTTACAAACACAATAATTTTTCATGTTGCTTTACAATAGAATAGATTCAGGAAAGAATTAACTTAGCTGAAACTAACACATATTGTCATAGATTATTCAGTCAATTAATCTTTTAGCTCATACATAGTGACAAATTCCTACCATAGGTTCAAGGAGCTCAAGAAAATGCCTTAATTGCTTTTGTCATGAACACAAACCTGGTATTTGTCAGTATTTCCTGATGAATGACTTTACAATATTGTGGGGAAAAAAAAGCTTGGTCTTTTTTTTGCAGACGCAGTCAAAAGAGCCTAACAAACAGAATGACCACCACACCTAACATTTCTTATCCACAAAGTGAGAGGCGAAGCAAAGCCTTCATTACTGGAACCTCTCATGCAATTACTTGCATTCCACAAATGATGCAGGATAATGATACACTATCTGCATACCATTAAGTCGCAGGTGATGGGAGCCAAACGTACACAGAGTCTGAGTCTCTCAGACTGGGCAGGCTGCAGTGTGCTGAGCCGCTCCACTTAGCCGCTCGCTGCAGTTTCCGCTCTCTCTCGCGCTCTTCGTTCGGCATTACCAGTCCATCACTCAAAAGCGAAAGGGATTAAACATCTGTCAAAGCCTGCCCGTTTCACCCAGCAGGAAAAAGACACATTTAGGCGTCACGCATCTCCCCAGTGATTTAATGTCCTGTCTGACTCTGGATCTGGAAAGCTGAGGTCACTCAGCTCTGAAATAATGCAGTAGCAGCTCTCTGTGCAAAAATAAATACACAGCACACGGATGGACGGCCTGCGTCTACTTGGCAAACATGTTTCGCCCGAGGATTTAAGCAAACACACTGGTGACGAGCTACAACTCCAAGGTGCTGAGCCTCCAGCAACAAAAAACACATTGTCACCATCTCTATACCTTTACCCTCAATCCATCATGGGTACTATCAGTAGGCCGTCATGAGGTCGTCTGCTGTAAACTTCCATTTGCTTCCCCATGGAGCTTCATCCTTCCCATCAACTGCTCTACTCCGTCCCTGCACCTGCTCATTTCTTCCTTAACTATTTCATCACATTCATATCCCCTTCCTCTGTCCTACATCCGTCAGAAACCTGCCACCTCCCGTTCCTCCATCCCTTCGGATCACCCTTCCTTTCCCTCATCGGTCTCTCCTCGTTCATTCATCACGCTCATCCTCCCTTTGTCTCTTGAGTTCTGTCTTTCTCCCCCCCCCCTCCATCATCCTTGATCTCTCTCTTCCTCACTTCCTCCCTCCATCAGTCCTGGCAGTAACGTCCTTCAACCCTGGGTCTGTATTGATGATGACACGTAGTGGTGATTACACGCTTGGTTAACTCATTCATGGACCTGATGTGTGGGTGACGTACCACTGGACGCATGCTCACTTCGGTCCAATGGATTCGGCTCACAGAGACCCATCCCATGGAGACAAAACGCATGTAAACACAATCTCGCAACAGGAACACACACATAAGCCAATATTGGTCAATGGGGAGAAATTATGAAAGACACATTCTACATGCATGACTTTACTTGTCATGAATAAATAATTTCGATCCATAACTGGTTTATGACTCATTTTGCCTGAGGGGACTTATTAACACAAAGTGTGTCTCTCTATGAGAAAAAAGAAATTCAACAACTTTCCTAAAAGTGGAGAAAGTGTCTATATTTAGTGTTATCCATTCACCCATCCATAATCCTGAAAACAGACAAGCAGCGGCCGTTTCTTTTTTATTTCCTTCTCATGTGGTTCTTTGTTTTCTTCACCTCCTGCAACACCCGAGACATAACTGGGTGTTGCTGTTGAATTCCTGACAGATCACTGAGTAAACCAGTTAACGTCTGACAGCACCAAGCGTTTGGGGCAAAACGTAATAGTACATGCGAGTGCCTGAGAGAAAGGGAAGAGGAGGACAAGACCTATAAATCACATTAACAACTTGAAGAGGACTAATGCAACTCGAGGCAAGTCAGCGCAAGAATCAGTTGCCAGAAGAAACAGGAAAACAAGTGTCAGAAGTAGCTAAAAACATGAGAAAACAGAGGTTTAGAAAAGAAATTGTGAAAAAGCATTGCAGGAAAAATACATTTTGTGAATGTCTCAAGTTCAGGAGCAAAAGACTGAGCCGATTTTTCGGAACAATCTGTAAAGTGTCCCATATTGTTTTCTTAGGTTTTATTGGATATCCCTAACAAGATATATTTGTGCTGTTTAGGTACCAAAAATCAACACACTGCTTCCCTGAAGCGTCTTTCTGGAGGTCTGCTGTTCATGGCTCATTTTATGGCACAGTTTCTGAATACAGCCTGTGTTTCTCTGTGAATTGAGCATTTTGGAACATGTGACCTTTCTTATAATCACAAAGCAATTGAAAAAAAAAAATCTCACTTTCTACGATATGCAACCTTTACCTCTAAGGTTGATTTCATCACACAAAAGCTCCAAGGTGGATGTAAGAGATACCAAGGGGCCGACGTGTTATCTCTCACAGCCAAAATGACACAAAACGACAAAAACACCCGGGACAGCAGGCCTCCACCCTTCCTCTGCCCTGCTCCACTTTACAATACAGTGCTGCAGCCAACCTGATAACCACCCAGCAAAAACACCGGCCGCACAGCATTAACACCCCAAGACATCACAACCACACTTTTATTGGACTGGAACTTCACACCAGCCAGGGTTCCTCCTTTACTTATAGGCAAATATGTCTTTATCAATTAGTGTCCTTAAGTTTGCATAGCGATAAGTGAAAGCAAGTTAACTCATGTGACTCCTGCAACAGCAAAGGCTTTGAGGAGCAGCTCTTTGGATCCAGAATATAAGGAGCATGGGTCCGTCTGCACAGCAGGTGCCAGATGGATCTCACTCAGGACTAAACAGCCTCATCATCAGCTTCTGGCAGGTGTCACCTGCTCCATGAAGGCACAAAGTACGAACAGCTTGTTTTAAAGCACCTAAAAACCCACCGTGACACAGCTAACACGTGTATTGTGCCCTTTAGTTGAGCAACTCGAGGAGGAATAGACGCTTTATTTATTCACCCTCCTCTAAAGGTGCCTGACTAACCAGCATGAGAGCTATTTTCCCCATCAGTGAGCTGGCTGACAGCGGAACCTCTTGTTGTTTTCCCGGAGCTAGCACACATTTCGGGTGATTAGCATGGCTGCTAACGTTAGTTCAAGTAAAATAAAATAATAATAGCCGGCTAATGCGCACCTTGCGCAGGAAATTACCCCCCCCCCTCCAAAAAACGGGCTATAGCCGCGTTAGCACGACTGACAGGGCTGCTAACGCTAGCTGTGTTAATCATTCCTATAAATAAAACCTGTGTGCGGAGGTTCTAATCTGGGCGCTGGCATCGCTGGCTAGCTAGCTGCAGGCCACGGAGATGCCCGGAAAACAGCGCCCAGCCCGGGGTAACATTAGGTCGGTTTGCCGCTGCCAGCCCCGGCTACCGAGCTAGCCCCGCAGAGCTAGGCTAGGCTAAGGCAACATGCTACTCCGCTTATCCCCAGCTACGCGAACGCGGTTGAAATGAGACGGTGACGGCCGCCACGGTGCACCTGTGTGCCGCCGTCGGTGCCGCTGTCACACGCGGAGCGGTGCGCTGAAACTGCGCAGTGGAGCTGTCACGGGAGTTAGCGGTGTGTACTCACCCCATCAACCAGTCCATGGTGCTCGTCTGGAGCTAGCTGTGCTAACGTTAGCTGGCAGGGGATAAATCCACCAGGAGCCGGAGACGACCCCCCCTAGTTTATCCAGCCACCACCCTCTCTGCCCGGGCCGCCTGCCTGCTCCCCCGTCGCTCTCCCCGGGGCCCGCGTCTCCGCCGCTCCGATGCAGCCGCCGCTTCAACTTTGAGCGATTGTCCTTGTTTTGATCCTCAGCTCGCTCGGATCATGAAGTGTGGCGGCAGCAGCAAACACAGGCGGATAGATCAGTGTCTGTGTGAGTGTATGTGTGTGTGTTCGAGTGACTTTGAGCACGGAGGAGAGCAGGGCAAGCGGCGCGGGTCCGCCTGGAGTCGCGCTGTCCGGTGAGGCTCGTGAGTGCTGGGATGCCGCCGATCAACCCGGTAACCTCTGTCATGAAGCCTTGTATGGCTGCTGCCGTGCTAGCTGACAGCCTGAACCCCCCAACCGGAGCCGCCGCCGCTGCTGCTGCTGCTTTCTGAGCCTGAGTCTATAACCGGAGTCCGGAAGTAAACAGACCCGACCCACTCTGTCGCTGCTGTGCGTAAAATGCGCTGCGCGCAGGGCTGCATGAACATGGATGTAATGGGATATGTAGTTAGCAAGGTTTTTTTTTTTAAGTAAATCAGTCAGTTTGGTCTGGCGTGATCTGATCGACTGTTCATTCGAGTTCGCCTTTATAGCTCATTAGTTACAATTGTCATCTTATTCTAGGACAATTAAAAAAAATATGAATATAAGGGGTCACCAGACGATTAGAGTGATACAAATATGCTAGTGAATCATTCTTTTTTCTCTCGAAAGTTTATTGTTATATTTGTCCTATGATCCTGTATGCTGATTTCACAAGAAAAAAACAAGCAAACAATGAGGAGACTGAGACAAAATCTAAATTTCCATCATATATATTTTCTTTATTCCTTCAACCTGGATAGTTTCATGTCTTCAACGCTCTAAAGATCACTCCTATTTGATGGATCTGACGGACAAGTTTGGTTGGTAGAGGTGTCAAAATCTTCTTTATGAACTATAAAAAATAAGATTATATTGTGTTCACATGATGCATGTTCTTAAATTAAGTTGGATTTGATTTCATTGTACCATAGCAACCAGCTGGGTTTGCATAAAAAAACTAAATATACACACAGCCAGGAAAATAAATTCAAGCCTTCTGTAAAACTTAAGTTTCATTTTCAATAATGATTAACTATGAATGCAGCAGAAATATTGGCAGGTTATTCTGGAGAGATATAGATCTAGTAGTAGATCATTAGTCCTCAGATGAGGCAGTTACAAGCTGGACATTGCTGGACCCTCTAGTGTTGTAATCTTGCACAGTATTACAATAAACAAATTGTTCCAGCAAAAAAAAGTGATTTGTACTTGTAATGACTGATTTAAACATTACAAATGTATTAAATTACAATCTATTCTCTACTGTAAACCATGTGAGACAATCTTGCAGACTGTTCATGTTGGATTTTAGTAAACAACACATATCCAGGAGCTTCCTGAGCTCAGTTTTTGCAACAGACAACCAGACATTAGAGCAATACTAAAGATGACATAAAACTACATTTTTGACAACTTGATGCAAAGAGGACAGGCACTAAATCCAGTTAACCGGTCCATGTTTTGAGCCTCCTGTAGGTTTCCTAATCAAAAGCAGAAATAACCCTTCAAAAACAACACCCAGAGAAATTGTCTTCAGAGGCCATATTTCTTAGCTGGAGGGCGCCCATGTGCACTGACCTCCTGCTGTGACCCCGTGCAGGCTGCAGCGCTGCTGCAGTAATGAACAGCGTGTCACTGCCTTTATTACTAGTACGTTCTGCTTGTTCTCAGAGGGAACTGTGTTTTATGTCTTGTGATTAGTTATATGACATGCCCTTCGCCCACTGATGACCTGCCTGCCATTCTACACTTCAGGCAGTCAGTTAATGTGTATATATATATATATATATATATATATATATATATATATATATATATAGAGAGAGAGAGAGAGAGAGAGAGAGAGAGAAGGGATGACTATTAGAGTCAACAGTTAAGCTCATACTGAAAAAAAATTTAGCCCTACAGAGAAATATGTAAAAAAAAACACAAAAAAACCCTTTACACGATATGAGAGCAATGTTTTTTTTTTTTTAAACTTAAATTAAATACTGCTTTAGTGACCATAAAAGTCACTCAGAGACCCTGTAGTTCAATTTTTAGTTATATTTGGATAAAGGAATATATATAATCACATAATTAATCATGCACTGTTCCCCTGCCTAACCCCAGCCACTTTCCCTCTATATAGCTTATTATAGCCTTTTCCCCCTTTTTCCATACCCTGCTCCTTTTTTTTTAACCCATTTTCGTCTCTAAGAAAACCATCAATCAGACAGATGCGATTTGCAATGATGGGATCAATATGCACTTTGCCCTGAAAAAATGAAGGGTCTCCTTTCCTCCTGTCTGAGACCACTATGGGAAGATGTATAGTCGTCATCAAGTCCTAAGACCTCCCTTTTCTGTCTCACGCTCTCCTCCTTCACCTCCCTCTGTCTCTCTCTCGTGCTCCACAGTGCATCCTCAGCCTTCTATAAATAACAGTTGCACGCAGGCGACAGAGAGGGCATTGAGAACAGGAGCCCTGTTAACAGGAGGCAGACACACCTGATTGGATCGTTGAGACTCCAGCGCCCTGGTAACCACCAATCAGCTTGTCGAAGGGTGGAGTTAGAGGGTTGATTGACAAGCGGCCGGCGGACAGGGCTACGTGCCGACGTCCCTGAGCGGCGGCCATATTGTGACGTCCACCTCCGGCTGTGAATCGAAGGCTAAACAAAAAGTTTACTACTACCGACGCAGACAGACAGAAAATACTTAGAACTCGCTGGAGTTTTGGCCGATTTGCAAATGCTTTGGTTTGTTACACGTATTATTAGCGTAGCTATGATACAAGATTATTGGATGTTTTGAACTTGCAGCTTTTCATTTAATTGTCATTGCAATGTAATTCATTGCAATAAAGCGTTTATTACCCCATGGTATTCCTGCTTTTGCTTATGTGAAGGTTATTCTATTTGTGCGTGTGTGTATAGCTGTTACATAAATTTTCTGCAGAATGCTACTTTTATATGAAAGATCATAATTATAAATATAAATAATTAGTATAGTAAGTATAATTATAACTATCTAGTGTCATAAATACATTATGATGTTAACCAACAAAGTAGCTGGGAAACCGGTTGAAATGTGAATACGTTCTGGTTATTGTAATAGTTTATCCACCACAGGCTTAATTCTCTAGGAGCGAAAGGACCGACACAAGATGGCGGCCGGGTGCGGATGCCGGCTCATTGGGCAGCAGTGTTGGGTGAGTCATGTATAGATATCTACGTAAGACCTCCTATGTGATGTGATGCCATAAACAACCGCACGGTGGCAGTGTGGGATGTTTGTTGTGCAGACACTGGACAACAGCGTCATTCTGAATTGTACAATTAATGCTTCTACTATTCAAGGACAACAAAACATTTTTTTTACTTTGTATCGGCATTTTTTTTATTTTAATAATCACATTATTATTATTGTCTGCATGCTTATAGCTTTCCACCTTTGACTTTGCTTTTGGAAATATAATTTACATAACATTAGATAACATTCAAATCAATGCTTAAAACATATCTGTGTGGGTTTTAGTCCTGTTGTTGATATCATTGTGGTAAATATTTGCTGCCTCCTTTATGTGTTTTATTTTAATTAAAAAGTTTTCAACATGCTGTTGCTCCTTTCTATGTATTGTTTTATTTGTACATGTAAAGCACTTTGATCAATTTTAAGTTAAAGTTAAGTTAAAAATGCTCTATGAACAAATTTGATTTGATTTGATAATTTCATTTATTTACCTCAGGTGAAATCTAACCAACCACACCATTGTGATTCTAGTTGTGGTTCTAAATCCCTCTTGGGTCAACCAACCTTTGGTATGAATAAGCCTTTGCCAAGTCAAGATATTTTGGACATGTCACAGTAGGAAAATCACAGGTGTAAATCCTAAAATTACTGATGGCTGAATACCATTTAGCTGCTTCAGAGTCCAACTGTCACACTGCCATGAATTACTCGGTCACTTGAATAAAACGGAGTCAGCATACATGTTATTAGTAACACCTGTGTTTTATTTACTATGACAACTCACAATGTTTTGCTGTAAAAAAAAAAAAAAGGCTGTTCGGACAGTCCAATTCATTATGCAACACTTAAATGAGCACCTATTGCATTTATCATTTAAAGCCTCTAATCGCCTCATCGTCATCAACTCTTCTGGACACACTCGGATTACCAAAACAGGAGTTCAGTGAACTCTGTTTCCCTCTCACAAGGATATAAGCCACAGTCTGTTGTCAGGGGGGCGACTGGTGCCACGGGGTGTGCTCTGTGGGAAAGCGAGCCGGGTACTGGTCAGGTGCTCGTCTGAGTTCGCCAAGGTCACTTCCTGAAATCCATCCACTCGTCAATAATGAGCCATCCAGGGGTCGATATGTTCCCATTCCACAGCAGCCCGGCCAGTGCAGAGAGATCAGTGCGTCAGGTCCCCATGTATGTGTTGCTGATTGAACTTGACATTGTAGCTTGTGGTGTTGCTGCAAGTTACGTATTATAAACTGTTGATTATGTGGATAATGCGACGGAAGGACACAGCATTGCACAGTGTAACTGCGATGATATATTACACAAGATCGTTTTCACAGCAGACGTATCTTGTCAAAGCAGGAAAAGCACAGGTGTAGCTAATAACAAAAACATTCTGAGAGTGCAGACCTCCGCCAGGCATATTGTGACTCCTACACAACATTGTTGTCCTATACGCATTGAATACACACACTTTTCTGGAATGAAAAGTAGGTGTAGTCAAAATCCTGTCTTGGTGTCTCTGGTGAATTGTGCAAAGAAAACAAACTATACAGGGGCAAGATATCACCACCAGGTGGCCCCAAACAACGGCACCTGTTTCAAGGCCAATATACTGCAATGTTACAAAACAACAAACAATTCTAAGTGATCCAGAAATCAGGATTTCTTCCGGATCATCACCAAAATTTAATCATCTGTTCAGGGTACCATTCCCAACATTCACTGAAAATTTAACAAAAATCCGGCCAAAACTTTTAGAGGTATTTTGCTAAGAAGCAGACAACCAAACAGACAGAGACACCTGGCTGAAACACCAAAATGGAGCATCAGTTGCACCTGTGCTATCTCACCAATATCAGCTTCTCTCCACCTTCTTTCTGTGAAATTAAGAATATAATTCAAAATCATCCTCCTCGCCTCCAAAGCTCTTAGTGGTTAGGCTCCATCCTATATTAATGAGCTCATAGTTTGCGATCATCCATTTAGAACAAAAATGGATGATCCAAAAGTTTGCTAGAGGTTCCCAGTGTCTCTAAAATTAAAATGGGAGGCAGAACCTTCAAAAACCAGGCTCTTCTCCTGTGGAACCATCTTCCTGTTACAGTCTGGGGGGCAGACACCCTTCCTACATCTAAGAATAGGCTACATTTTTCCATTTTGATGAAGCTCATAGTTAAAGCTGGTCCTGGTCAGCCTAGGACATTGTTATGCTGCTACTCCAGACTGTCAGTGCCTTATGAGATACTCCAAATTTCTCTTTCTTCCTTACTTTCTGTAAACACTCATAACCCACTGTTGTACTTTTCAAATCTCTCCTGAGTCCTGCCCTGTGTTTTTATCATTTACAGAACATGTAGCAGTGTCGCCGCCCATGAGAGATCCTTCCCATTAGAGGCCTCACGCTGTCCTGGTGGGACCTGGAAACTGCCATGGATCCTTGCCACCGCAGCCTCCACATATAATATAAACCCTTTTAATTCTGTTATCCTATTTAATGCTGTACTCTGCAATTTCTTCCCTGTTTTAATGTACTATATTCCATCCTGTACATACGTCTATTGCAAGCCGGTCTGTTTTTCCTTGTACGATGTGAGTGTCTAAGGTTAGTGGATGTTGTGTTGCTGTTAAACAAAGTATAAACCCTTCTGAGGCAGATCTGTAATTTGTAATCTACATAATGTACTACATTAAATAATTAATTAGTTACTAGCACAACCTAGAGTACTATAGTCCACAGTAGGCCAGCCGAATATGCAAAAATGTGAAATTTGACTTCATATAACCATTTCCATATGAATTAATATAATATGTTTTGATTAATTAATATTAACCTTATCCCATTATAGGCTGGCAACCTGTCTGGGTGTATCCCTGCCTCTTGACTGTAATGCACTGGGATTGGCTCCAGCAGACCCTTGTGACCATAATGAGAAATAAGCAGGCATAGAAAATGAATGAATGAATATTACCTTTAAATATTCCTTAAAACCTCTCCCTGTAAATTACATTTATTTCTATGGCACATCCTAGAAATTATTAGGAATTATTACAGTGTTACATGTTGCAGTATTATATAGACCTGTAAAATGTTTTTTAACCAAAAGGCCTGAGATGCAGTTTCTGAATTAATCTCCAAATATAGTATTATTGCATCTTGTATTTGATTCACTGTTTCCTTTATTATGTCCGCTGTTCTGATCACAGCAGACATTCATAACTAAGTTCTAGCTTCTTTCTTCTAACAATCTATAACACTATTATGGTACATTCTTACAGTTACCAGTGTAGGAAATGGAAACAACAGTAGAAAACACTTCTGTTACAATCTTATACGATAGTATACTATACATTTGTAGATAAATACAGTAGGTTCCTGTAAGACTCACAATTATATCTAAGCCACAATCTCTGAGCTTTAATGTTTGTGTCTTATAGACAGTGACTTATGCCCTGCTGAGAAGTTGCAGTACATTTATCAGTACACACACACACACACACACACACACACACACACACACACACACACACACACACACACACACACACACACCCACACACACACACACACACACACACACACACACTCAAGCAGCACATACCTATAGATCAGCTCAGTGCTGCTGGGGTGAGGTATTGGCTGCGGCATGACTGATATGATTTATTCATAGCTGGCAGCAGTAACTCAAAAAGCCATTAGGAGGCATTAAAATGGAGACACCTCACATTACTCTTGCATGAATAATAAATGTGTAATAGATGCGGGAGTGTGCGAGTGTGTGTGTTTACATAAATTGCACAACAATTAGATGTGACATTTTTTTGTAGCTGATAAAAGGAACATTTTTTATGCACTCATATACTATGAGGATGATGGTTTGATTGGAGGAAACTCATCCAAAAAGAAAAAAACTTAACGATCCTTTTAAAATTCTCAAGTATGCAAATGTCCAGGATATATCTTAAAATGAAGTTCAAGGTCATCAAATGATTTCATTGTGAGATTATGATGATGGCATGAACGCACACTTAAATATCATTTAAGTAATTGGTCTATGAATATTTAATATTGAACTTTAGTCTTGTTCAGAAATTAAAGGTTAAACATTTACTAGTAATAATTCATGGATAACATCTTCTAATATTAGAAAAACAGTATTAGCAGTTTATGTACATTATATCTTGTCTCCCCAAAGGCATATGAGTGTGTATGTGTGTGTGTTCGACATGTTTACTGTTAGCAGTCTGATCTCATCTCTGATGGATTCATTTTCAGTTTCCTAATAATGATCACATAATAAAAGGTGATGATAATGGACACTTGCATGACTAGGTTTCAGATTGTCGGCACCGCCAAGTCTGTCTGCCTCTGTCGATTCACTGTGAGTGTGTGTATGTGAGTGTGTGTGTGCGTGTGTGTGTGCGTGAGTGTGTACGTGCATGCGTGCGTGTGCATGCACGTGCGTGTTGTTCTTGCGCTTGTGTCATTGCTGGCTCCACACCGACGGCTGCTGTCTCGCTGTATGAGTCAGTCTCATTACTCATGTCTGCAGATCTACCTGGCTCCAGCACTCTCATCCTGAAGAAGAAGAAGAAGAAGAAGAAGAAGAGTGCAGGGGAGAAGAGGGTGGATTGGAAACTGCAGAGGAGGTCTTAAAATGAAGAAATGATGGGACACTGGGGATGAAGGAGAGAGGAGGAGAACCTGGGAGAAAATGAGAGAAATGAAACCTGAAGAATTGGTCAATTGCTCCAACATGCAACATTTTGGATTTTTTCAAAAAGTGTAGTAAGAGTAGAGACAGGGGCACTTGCTGTACCATTTTCGCCCTCAGGTGCAATGAAACCCCAACTAACTAGAAAAGAAAAGTCCAAACATGCTGTTTTAATGCAGTAAATGCTCCACAAACACCCCCCTCTCCCCCCTCCCTTTCTGTTTCAAGGAAATCAGACATGAAGTCATTTTCAGCCAGAAGCAACTCAACAGAAATAGCGCGCATGTGGCTCTGAGGTCATGGGCAGAGAGAGGAGAAATGATAACAGAGCAGCCACAGACACTGTGTGTCAGCAGCAGGCCGTCTGCTGTGTTTGAGAGATCCAGCCTTTGTTTTAGCAACCTGCTGTAAGTCATCATGTTGATGTGCTTGTTAAACCAATCCCCCACAAACACAGGGCTCAATTATGGACAAGTGTTTACAGTTGAAATATAATCATATTTTGTGTGAGGCACGCATGTTTTTTTTTTATATTTTACTATATTTACACACTTGAGAAAAACACAATGTCTGTATACAAAACACTGTTCAATTGTTTTTCAGTTGATAGCCACCAAAATGTGCCTTAATGCACGTGCCTTGCAAGGTACAGACCTTCTGCAACAGTTGCTCTATTGTCTTCTCAGACCTGTAAGCTGCATTATAGAAACAAGGTGAGAGCGCAGCGCTTGCATCATTGAGTTTTTAAAGTCTCCCTCCCCTCAGAAATGTGTTTTTCTACTTGTTCCCACAGTTGGATGTTTGAGCAACGCTGTGCAGAATGATGCATGTGCTGAGTTTGACACTAGAAAGGCTGTTTTCACATTCATCTGCTGAAAGTGGAAAGTTTCTCTGAGTTCACTGAAAATTCCATTTTAAAGGTGCAAGCCAATCCTGACCCAGTACACAATTTATACTAACGTGATGTGGAAACATGAAGCCTCCTGTGCACAGACACTGAGAAAATACTTTACAAGGACGTACCGTGAACTACCAAATAGTAGTCTGGGGTTTTTATTTGTTTCAGTCACTTAGCAGATCAGGTATTTGACCACGGGGACTTGGGACAGAATAATAACTACTTCCTGACAAAAATCTTGCTCAGCAAAACTGGAAAAAAATGGTAATTTATTCAAATTCCTTTATTAAACCAGTATGACCAGTATTTTTCAAAAGTCAGAATACAGTACTGTAGTTAAACATCTGCTTCTCCTGAGTTTTCCTCTGCATATTTTACCACAGAAAGTTTGTGGTAAAAGTTTATGTCATGCTTTTAATTTTTTCGCTGCGCCGGTAAACTTGGCGATTGACAATTAAGCAATATTCCCTGAGAAGGGATTATTTAATGTCATTAGAGTATGACAGACATGCAAAAAAGGGGAAAAAAGCAAAGAAAATGTGGCATCGGTGGTCATGTCTTTTTCCTTCATTTATTTATGTTTTTTATTAAATTGGTCTCAGCGTCTATTTACAATCAGCAGCAAAATATACATCTGCACCTGGCATTTAAAGGGGACCCCATGGTTAATTGATACAACAGTATATATTGTATCCACTAAACAATAACACCAAAATTAAATATATTTGATATTCATAGATTCTGAGATGTTTAACGAGGGAGAAAGGGTAGATGACATTTTAACGAATTTAGTTAGATTTATTATATAAATATGTAACATAAAATTATATATTTTTGTTGAAAAATCATGTCTTTTTAAGGTATTATGATTAACTTTATAGAAAACTGAGCTAGTTATTTTACATATCTAATAGATATGGAAACAAAATATGGAAAAATTGTATTTTTGCTGACCTGATGACTGCAAATCTGATTCCCACTCTTCTTTTACAGTGGAGGTTTTAGAGCTTTTTCACTGAAAACAGCTGTCTGAAATAATGCTATGACAGCGCTGAGTGAACAAAAACAATAATGATGTGGACCGTTAAACCAAAAAATAGCTGAAAGATGCTTTAACGTTATTTAGAAATGAGGGGGACTGCAGAAGCAGGTGATAAATGTGGGTTCATCGGGAGTCATTTGACTCACTGTTAATATTAAAATATTGATTATAGCAACTTGATTACCTCATTACATATATTATTCAAGTTATGTTTGAAATAGGGACATTTACAAATCTACGCTCATTGTTTTAATTAATGAATTTAATTTACACACAAGTGATCTGAGCAAATCTGAGACCAGAAAAGCGTGGAGTGTCACCTCCGGCGTCTGCAGTGATGCGGGCCCTGCATCGGTCCGTCGTGGTGAAGAAGGAGCTGAGCTGAAAGGCGAAGCTCTTGATTTACCAGTCGATCTACGTTCCTACCCTCACCTATGGTCACGAGCTTTGGGTAGTGAAATACAAGCGGCCGAAATGGGTTTCCTTTGCAGGGTGGCTGGGCTCTCCCTTAGAGATAGGGTAAGAAGCTCGGTCATCCACAAGGAGCTCAGAGTAGAACCGCTGCTCCTCCACATCAAGAGGAGCCAGTTGAGGTGGCTCGGGCATCTAGTGAGGAGCCTCCTGGACGCCTGCCTGGTGAGGTGTTCCAGGCACGTCCCTCTGGGCGGCGGCCCCAGGGAAGACCCAGGACACGCTGGAGAGATTATGTCTCTTGGCGGGTCTGGGAACACCTTGGGGTCTCCCTGGAAGAGCTGGATGAAGTAGCCGGGGAGAGGGAAGTCTGGGCTTCCCTGCTGAAGCTGCTGCCCCCGCGACCCGAGAAAAATGGATAAGTGGGAGAAGACGAGACAAGTGATCAAATCAAATTTGACAATGAAACAATAATAGCTGAAATGTTACAAATGTCATTGACATGTTGACCTTCTCTCTTTTAGATTGTTAGAGTTTTAAAGTGTTAGATTCCCAATTTGGCCAGAGAAGCTTTCAGGGGAAACATTTACCCCTTATCCCCTAAAGCTGTGTTAAATATGTGTAATTCTACTATGTGTGTACATTTTATGGGATTCTCTATACAAGACATCCATAAATCAGAGCTCTGCATTATAGATTCCAGTAGGACAATGTCAATCTCTCATTGTTGAGGAAGTGTCTCCTCTCCAGTTCTTTAACCATGAGGTTAAATCTATTTAGATTCACTGACAGTAACAGGCATTAATGTGATACTTGTAAACTTTCCAGGGGACCTAAAGCATTCACAGCAGGCTACAAAGAATCTTGTTGCTTGATTTGATTTGTACATAAAATACATTTGAAAACAAAGTACAATACAGAAGTGTCTGAAACGGAGTAGGTAGAAGTGTTCTACCTACCCTTTGTTAATATTTCATGAATATCTTCATCATATGAAGTCTACATCATATGTCACTTTACTATACAAGTTGTGAAGCAAATTAGTCTACATCCATCTGACCTGTATTTGTGTAACGTGGAACAGTCGGACATTCCCTGTAGCAAAAGATGAGAAATTACCTGTAAATGATTCCATTTCAAAAACAAATACATTTTTATGAAACAAAAATGATTTGCTTGACCATGTCCTGTCTCTTTGGCACTGGACTAGCCCATTGACTCAGATATGTCCTGATCAGGTAAAGAGGTTTGGAACAAAAGCAGAAATGCTACTTTGCAAGTTGTTGGACTTTTATTTTGAAAAGTTGCCGCCTGTCTTTCACATTCATTTAAGGTTTGGTAGGAATGTTGAGTCATGTCTCATGAAACAGTCATGAATGCGTTATGACAGCTGCTATGAATGTGTTATGAACTCAGCCATCTAGTATCTAAAGTGTTACCCAAACAACCATCCTATGTTAACTTACACCCCAAATATTCCTCAGTATTATCCATCTCTCTAGTTTTGAACAATAAACAGTGTCTCGTATATCTTTTATAAAATGCATTGTCTTAGAGTCTTATATTGATGTATATAATATTTTATTTTGTTTTTTTCAAACATGTCTAGAATCTGTCTGGGTAACAATTCCTCATGCACTTTGCTCATTGCCTGCCAAATCCTGGAATTTAAATTTAATTTTAAATTATTAAGCTTAATTGGCTTGTTCTTAAAATAGTTGGTTGGAAAAAACCTGTTTGTGATGATCCAGGACGATGAGGCAGTGTCTGACCTTGTGTCAGAGGTGCCACATCCAACCTGGAGCGTCATCTTCTTCGGTGGTGGTCCTCCGTCGGGATGTGGTTTTTGGAGGTGCAGACGCTGAGATATGGGATATGCTGCTCTGTGCTGTGTGTGTGTATGTGTGTGTTGCTGACTACAGTAGAGCAGGAACAGTGTGTGTTCATGACTTTTGTGACTGTGTGTGTGTGTGTGTGTGTGTATTTATGCATTGATGGGGTTTTGACCTGGGCAGAGAGTGCTGATGGGGCTGATGCTGGGAGAGAGAAAGAGAGCATGAGAGGGAGTTTGTTCCACCGTTAGAAAGACAGAGACAGATGTCAGCACCACCACCTGCTTTAGTCAGCACTCTCAACATATACACACACACGCGGTGAAGAGGGGTACGCACAGCTTATGAACACACACAAACACACAAAGCTGACAGAGGAAACACAGATACACTTCCTCATCTTTTTCCTCTGCATCCATCTGTTCAGCTTTGCTCCTGAAATACAGATGCTAAGCGAAACACGAGATGTGACAGGCTGATGCACATTCAATCTGCCGCTGGCCTGACTCGTGGAACAAAAGTATCGATCGCTTCTCACCTTCCTGTCAGGGGACAAAATAACTGAGCTGCAGGGGCCTGACTGGGAGCCAGCAGTAGGTGGCAGCAGTCAGTTACACAACAACACCTGGCCCACTCATCAGAAGGCCTCTCTGGCTGACGCTGCAGATGAAACCCCCTCCTCTCATCACATTAACACACTCCGTCACCGCTATAGCCGGAGAATCACCTCGTCTGTGCAGGGTTGTTCTGACCCATTTCTTTGGTGGTTGTTCTTATCAAAGGCTCCAGACAGCACAGCGAGGCCCTTCTTTGTTTTTCCACTGATTTGCCGGTCTAGACACCCCCCTCTCGTCTCGCTGTAACGCTGCGGTGTGTAACACACAGGTGGCCATGACGACGCTAACAGCATTAAAGTGGATTACCTGAGGCCTGCTGAGCCTCAGAGCCAAGCAGGGATTCTTCCTCACCGCAGGCTGCACCCACACACACGCACACACACACGCATACACACACGCACACATTCTGTCCTGCTGCAGAAAATGCACTAATGATCTCCCTGCATTCATTTATTTAGCTCATTTCACTGCGGTGAGTTGTAATTTTGTGCCGAGGACAGGCTCATGAATGTGCTTATGGCTGCACAAGGGCAGCAGCAGCAGGAGAATATTGGACACACATGTTCGGTACCAAGTAGCTATGTGTCAGTTCAAAGAGCCGGCTCTTAGAAGTGAACCATGGAAGTTGGCTCATATCTGTCTGTGAGATGTTCTTTTTTTTTTTTTGCAACTAATCATGTTGAAGGGTTGACATGGGTCATCCCACCAAGCAGGGAAGGGTGGGGGTAGCAGCGCTAATTATTTTTACTCTACAAATAGAGTACTTCAGTACTTTACTTGTTTTGTTAGGTGTGTGTGTTTAAATAAAAAATAATAATAATAACATCAATAGCTGTCCTATTTTAATTTCTATGCATAGTAGCCTTTTGTAGCAAGTTACAAGGGATTTTGCAACTGTAAATGCAACTGGCTACCGCAATTTATCGAAATTTAAATGATATATGTGTTCAAATACAAATCACAAGTCAAATTTGGCTGAATTATAAAAGGAATAAATGGTAAAATGGAGAGCTGTTTTGGGAGCCGAAAGAATGGTTCTTCTTAGTGAGCTGAGCCAAATGATCCGACTCCCTAAAAAGAGGCAAAATTCCCATCACCAGTACCAAGGCTCCTCGCAGACCTGGCACCAGGCGGGAACCGCCACAGGCCGCACCCTCCTCCTCCCCCCCGGGGCCAGTTCAACTTTGAGATGGATAGGGATGAGAGCGAGGTTAAAGAGAGGGAGACAGACGGAGAGGAATAGTAGGACAAGCGGGCTGCCAGACTCAGGGTTATATAAGGACAAGAGTTTTCCATGGAAAAAAAAGGGCAAGAAATGCTGTTTGGAGTCAGTCATCCTCGGTGACGCATGGAAAAGTGCGGAATGCTGCGCTGACGCAACTTTCAAGCAGATCGTAATGAATGTGTGTTTGAGATTAACGTGCGCGAAAAGGGGAAGAGAGGAAAAGAGGGAAGCGAGACAGAGTAGACATGTTCGGTATTAAATATTAAGCGCGCGCTGTGCGTGCACGCGCACATGTGTGCGAGTGGAAAAGCGGAGAGCGCCGTAGCCTGCTGACGTAACGGTTCCTAACTGTTTCCATATAGAAGGCCTGGGACCAGGCGCCAGGCAGCCCCTCAGCATGGATACGTCTGGTACCCATCAGCCGGTGTGAGAGGGAGGATACGCACTGGAGGCGCTCACGCACGCAGGCACGCGCACGCAAAACACATTCACGCAGCACAAACGCACTGGATGTTAAGTTTAACTGAGCTTTCCATGAAACACATTAAATGTCGCCAATGAAAAAACGCGACTGCCTCCTGTGTATACGTGCATGTGGACGTCTCGTGATGTAGAAACACGAACAGTAAATGCTCGTGCAGATTTAATGAGGATGAAAATGATGTGAATCATATGCTTTGGCCTTCACGAGTTGCCAGATTTCCACCCAATTGAAAAAAATGCAGATTTTGGAGTCCCCTCATCATCAAAATGATCAAATGAGGGGACTCAGTAGAGTTCCAAATAGTTAGAAAATCTGTTTTGAAGTGAGAATGTGAACTAAGCTCCAATGATTATAAGGTATCAATATATAAACTATAATCTAATAACATCCTTGGAATTCAGTGTGTGGTCACTGCCAGGTTGTGATTGTTCATATGACAGACACAATTCAGTTGAAATTGTGAATGGTTTGTGTCTTTAATATCAGTCCTTATAACATTTCGTCCCTGGAGTCTTATCATACCTTTCTTTTTTGTACATTTTGATACTCACGCTCATTTCAGGTCCCTGAACTTCCTGCTCCCCTGTGTTTCCCGCCTCTTTGATTACCTGCCCCTGTCACACCTGTGTCCTATTACCTCACCTGTTTAGGGGCCGTCCACACCAGCGCGGGGATTTTTGAAAGCGCGTGTCTCTCTGCACGGAGTTTTTTTGTAACTAGAGCCCAGGGTGAACTCCGGAAGTCCGGTTTCAGCAGTAACTACTACCAGTAGCTACTATTCCAACACCACAGTAGTAGCTTCTATGTAGGAAGTTAGCCAGTAGAAGGCACAATTCGGACGTACTACACCAGCCATCTTTACCTCCTGGTGACTCTAGGATCATCTAGTGTAGTTTGCTAGCAAAATGCAAAATGTGACCTGATGTAGAAAACCATTTACCTACCTGTTGAAAGCCTACTAAAGTATACGAATGTTCTAGATAGTGGATTCCTTATTTTTTGCAAATACCTGCACTATAGGCAGGTAGTTGCTGGTTTCAGTATTTTGCCAGTTGGTTTTATTAGTTCTGACTGCCTTCCTGTGAACTATTGTCTGATTAAAGGACATTGACCATAGTCCCTTCCTAACAGTTCTAATAGTTTCGTGAATTTCTTACTGTAGATTAAAGTTGCTTGGACACATTTTTTGACACTGACAGTGCGAAATTAGACTGAAAAACCTTGAAGCTGCTAAATAGGGAAATATTAGGGGGCCTTTGTTTGGTAAGGGGCTTTGAGAAGCACTCGAAGATGCAAGATAAAAGATGAAAGCGGAAAAGAAACCCGACAGGTAAATAACTTCAGGAGGCGATTACAGGAAGACAGTACACTGCTAACAGGAAACCTGCATAGAAATGCAGACTTCAGCACAGCAGAGGAGAGACAGCAGGTTACCTGAGATGCAGATCCATATAATACGAGCTGAGGGCACCTTGAACAACCAACACACACACACGCACATGTGCACACACACATACACATGCACTCTGGGGAAGTATATTGTGAAAGGATTATCTGTTATGATCCAGGTGATAAACACACACATATACACACTGACATGCCAGGAAGGCCACTCATGTTAGAGAGAGTGAAAGTGAGAAAGTGGGATCTTTAATGTATTCCATTACCGTGATGGTCTTGTCAGAGGGAATTCCCATGATGGCCATGAATTAAAGTCTCACACACACACACACACACACACACACACACACACACACACACACACACACACACACACACACACACACACACACACACACACACACACACACACACACACACACACACACACACACACCTAAAAGCAGAGGGACTCAGCTGGAGATGCTGGTAATGCCATTACCTCTGCCTGTCTCCCATTCGACTCGGTGAAACGCTCATTAAGACAGCATTGTGCTCACCAGAGAAGTCCAAGGGCCATCTGGTTTTGTGTGTGTGTTGAAAGGGTTTTCTCCATCTCCTTTGGTGCTCGCCGGTCCCACAACAACACTCTGATTGTACTAAAACGGTGGAACTTCGGGGGGCGATGCTTTGTTTGCGGAGAGATGTTGCTTGAACGCATGAGGTGAAATTCCACCATGACATCATGAAACCAAAACTGCCTTTTGTACTCAAGCCCTCATTGAGGGAATGCGATGAATTGGCCTCCCGCTGGAGTAGAACGCTTTTTTTTTGTTTTTTGTAACATTGTGTACTCCGGGGGGCAAATACCTCTCTTTGTCTTTCACATACATACACACAGACACACACACACACACACACACACACTCACACACATACACCACTACCTCATCTCATTCTCTCTTCCCTTGGAGGTAAGCACTGTTCAAACACATCACATCATAGGCAAACACCGCACCCTTACCCGCCGCCCGCCCGTTCCTGCGCCCGCAGACACAGACGGATGAGGAAGAGGTGGAGCAGGAGGGAAAACCTGTAATGTGCGTGCATGTGTGTGTCGGGAGTGAGAAGAGGAAGCAGCAGAGGGGATAATAGCAATGAGTCAATCTGAGAGAAGACTGGGGAACAACAGGGTGACATGCCTCAGAGGCGTGGCTTTGCTATTCTTAGACACACATTCATATTCCACTTATGAAGTTATGTCTTCCTTGTCTGTCTGTCTGTCTTCTGGATGACTGACTGTGTTAGATCAGCCACTAACCAGCAGTTGGACCTGCATAATCCTTCTTTTATCCGGTAGTGAGCTAATACTGTCAAACCTATGTATTTATGAGTTTTGATTATTTGTTTTGTTTTCAACCTGCTAGATGGTAAATAACAGCCAGACTCTTATAACTGAGGCAAATAGGCTTTAAGCAGCTAAAGAACTTTTAACTTTAACTTTTAACTTTATATCATGGAATAAAATAATAATAAAATAATAATAAAATAATAAGTTCAGATATTCTATTACTTTATTTAAGTAAAATTTTTTAGGTTATTGAATTTTTACTTGGGTTTTTGGTCCTCCACTCCATTGCATTTCAGTGGGAAATATTATGTAGTTTTGTTTAATCTCATTAAATGATTTTGACAGCTAGATTTGGTGATTTTGCAGATTGAGATTCTACATTACCAAAAAAACTATGAGTTTTGTACCCTAACTTCAGTATAATTCTAAAAGTAGCACATTTCTGGTAAAGGAGAATTTGTACCATATTGTATTAGTATTTTCACTTACACATTAGATTTACACATGACATTATTAGCAATAGTTTGTTTCATAATAGTCCCCTGTCTCTTGATAAGATAATTCTGAATTATTCTGTTAAATAATCCACCATGCCATCAGCATATGGAAACATGTGGCAATGTCTGAGGAAAAGAAGAAAAAAATCAATGAAGCTGTGTTTTGTGGTCGGGAGTTTTGTTCAACACAAAATCAATATCAAGACTCCAGGTCTCGGGATGCTGTAATGGTGTCGTACGTCCGCTTCACCGGAATCCCCTCCCCGTCCCTTGTTTATCTCTCATGCAAGCACACAAGAAGAAGAAGAAGAAGCAGAGAAGAGTTTGTATTTTGTCATGTCTGTATTTTTGTCTCATTTTCACAAAACATGTACAGGGGAAGGAAAAGCCTTTCAATAGAACCTGAGGTATTTTTGCGTCAAGCAGCCTAAGGTATCAGGATTTTCTTTTAAAAACTCATCTAAATTCATCAGTGTTCTTAAATGTGTTGCTATTTACACAACATAATAATAATAATAATAATAATAATAATAATAATTCAATAACAACAGATTTAGCAAATGGGACAGCCTGCATCATCTTTGTTACATGTCATAAATAATTCTAACAACATTTCTTAAAAATATATGGAGGAAGGAGAGGACAGGTTGCTTGAGTATTGGAGGGGGGGAACACAGGAATCTATCTGAACTTACTGTAGCTGCAGCAGCACAAGGTCAAAGGTCAGAGTTTGCCAGAGAGAAAAGCTAATCGAAGGGTCAAAGGAGAACACATTTGACATTACAAATAAATTACCATCTCGCACCAGGAGAGCAACGTTTTTCATTTCTGGTTAGGAAGATTCCCCTTTTTTTCCCCGTTCAAATTTTACTATGCCGTTTTCATCGAAGCTTTGGGAAATAAGAAATAAGAGCAATAAAAAGGACTGAGAGAGAAAGCGAGGGTGCTTTACGGACATGCATTGTGCTGATGTACCAGCAGCTGTGTACCCTGTGCCGGGCTTGGCTCACTGAAAGATCCCCTGAGAATGAACAAAAGGGTGTGTGTAGGGCCTATGTTTTACATGTGTGAATATACGTGTAAGTGCATACAGTGTAGGGCGTGTATGTGTTGGTTTCAGCTTTGGTGGGACGCGCTATGATAATGACGAACTGGTGCTGGCTCGGAGAGGTCACTCGATGTGATTCGCTTTGAATCTTAAATCTGTGAAAGTGTGTGCGTCTTTTTGCATATAGTTGTTGTTATGCAAGCTCTCATTGCAGAAAAGAACATGTTTTACTGTAAATGAGTGATTAGAGTCTTCCTCTGGACAGAATCGAACAAAACAGTCTCTTTAGTTCATGCTTAAGCCCTCGACTGTGATGAATCCGTGAATACACTTTGCGGATGAGCCAAAACAGAGATCCCGTTCTTAAAGATCTCATTGTACCATCCTCCTAACACCAAACAGAGGCTTTATATCTGTACTGTTAAACCTCAAGACATGGCTCCTGGGAGTATCATGTAGCCAGAGTGTGGATGGTAATGGAACTTGGTTACCAGAAAGCAGAAAAGTGCATTTCAAAGTCATACATCACTCTCCCCAAAGAAGGAACAGCACATATTGCTTGCTTGAATTTGTTGAATGTGTGTATTTGTATGAGTGTGTGTTCATAAATACCATACAGCAAATAATAATAATAATAATAATAATTCAACAAAAGAAAAAAAAGAGATAAATCCACAAAACATTATATTATTTCTCATTACCAGAATGAACCAATACAATAAATTAAAACTATAACTGAACAAAAAAGTCCATTAGAAGTCCATTAGAAGTCCATTAAAATTGCTATATATATTCATATTGTATATATAGTATTTGTTTGTCTGTTGTCAGCCTTTCGGGTGCATGGTCAGTGGCGACCATAGGTGGAGCAGTGGGAGGGGTAGGAGCTGAATGGCTGATAAAGTGGACTCTCTTCACCATTCTGAAACCTCAGTCCCATTGGGTTGTTAACACTGGAAACAAGGAATCCAAAGTCAGAAAAGACACACTGTGCTTTGGGGCGGTGAGGGGGGCTGGGGGGACACTGCCCGTCACTAAGAGTCTTCAACTCAAAGTCTTTTTTTAATCAACGCGGCGAACACAATGAGGATCCTTCATTGTTTTTTTTTGGATGCAGTACCGCTTATGAAGTCCTTGGTATAGTGAGAGGGAGATGGTGGCATCCCTCGGCCTTGTGCTGTGGTGGCATGGGGTGACGGTGGCGATAAGGGAGTCGGTTATTGTCGCCGATGCTGTTAACGTGAGTCAGAGCCAGCAGGCGGAGCCACTGGGAAAAAAGGGGGGGCGGATGTAGCCGTGCGGGGTTCTGAGGCTTTTTTTTCGGACACTGGGGGGTTTTGAAGCTTCGGGAGGAAAAAGGGGGTCTTGGTTCAAATCACGAGCGATACACTCACTGAAGCACACTACATTTGACCACAGGCAGACGTGTCTGAACTGTCAAAATAGGGGTATTCTATATAATATAGGATGCAACATGACACGCCCTGGGTCATTTCTTTTTATCTGTGACAGAGTTCAGGAAATCAAAAAGTTTCAGTACCTACAGTCGCCCCATTCACCCCACCCTCCCCCAGACTTTTCTTTAGTATTTGAGTTCAGGATGGTTATGGTCTGCCAAGCACCACATCTCAAGCTCTGTCTGTTCAGGTACAGATGTTAGTTCACCCGTTTACCTTTTCACATTAACTCTGCTCTGTATTTGTCCTTCTCTCACTTGGAGTCTTTAACACTGTCTGTGAGGGGAGCACAAAAAACAAAAAAAAACCCTCTTCTGTTCCCCCTCATATGTCCTCTACTTGCGCTCCCACTAACCAGGTCCATTTTTGTCCCCAAGGGAGAGCCCTGAACGTGTCCATTATCTGTCAGGATACTTCGATGATCTCCATGCTCCCGGAGAAGCTCGACTGTTTCCCAATTTTGCCCAGTTCCTCCCGGGACCGCGTCTCTGAGATGCCCTCCTCGAATTCCATCTGACAGCTGCGCCGCTTGAACTGCTTCTCTGACGCGGGCCCGCTGTTGTTGGTGCTGTTGGACATGGCCACTGTGGACGACGAAGACGACGTGGAGTCCCGGTGGTCTCTCTGCGTCTGTGGCGCCGTGGGCTTCTCCTTCTGAGATTTGTCTCGTAACCGCACGCCTTCGCTGCACCCGAACGCCATGTACGCCGAGCTGCTTCCAAACCTCACCGACGACTGCTCTCCCCCTCCTCTCCCCAGCTCCATCTCCCCCATGCCGCCTTCCTCTGCCCCAAAGTGCCAAGGGGCGTCTGTGGTAGGAGTGACGGGGGTGACGGGAGTGGTGGCCTGGACAGTGTCTCTGTGTTTGGTCCACATGGCCCCAGACCCCACGGTGGGCAGAGAGGGTAGTGACAGGAGCAGGGAGCCCTTTAGGTTCTCGTCCAGGCTGGGGCTCTTGTGGTCCAGCGATAGGCTGAGGGACTGGGGGGGGTGGTGCGCTTGGGAGCGGACAGGGGAACTGCCGGAGCTGTGCTTGGGTTTTCTCCTAGGTCTGGAAGAGGAAGAACCAGACCGGTGAACTCCTTCGCTTCCTCCGAACCCCAAACCTCCGATGCTACCCCCACTGCCTGGCGAGGGGAACGGCGAATCAGATGAACTGGAACTATCTAGGACGGGAGACGGGGAGCAGACACCATTAGAGGTGCCTGTCCCTGGACTGTCAAGTTTGCACAGCTTGGGGACGTCTTCAGAGTGTGTGGGTGCCATGCTGAGGCAGTGAGGACTGTTAGGTGAGTAGACAGACTTAATGTCCAGAGAGAAGGAGCGTTTAAGCCGGTTAGTGTCCATGATCCTCTCCGCGGAGAGGTGCATGCCATTGAAGCCTTGCTGGAGGGACGTGGGCGACGGTAGCTTGGGCTCCTGCGGGAACTGTGGCTCTGGCGCAGACGGGTCGTAGTTGCTGTGGTAACCATTAATCTCGAAACCTGCGTTGACCCCGTTGATCTCTGAGTTTTGCTTAGTGTTGCCTTCAGAGATCTTGTCATCTGAGCTTGAAGTTAGAGCTTGGAGTAACTGCAGGCCCTTCTCAAACTCCAGCAGCTGACCCAGGAAGTTGAAGTTGGGGGATATGGACGGTCTTCGGTCCTTTACAAACCTATGGGAAAGACCAAAGTAAGAAAACAGTCAGAGGAAATCAGTTTGAAGGTCACTCTAGTAAATGGGTTGACTTCTGTCCGTGGCCAAATCTAGTAATATAAAACATTTCTGAAATCAAAGCAATCCTAGATAGATGAACCAGATGATGCACTTGTCTAAAGTGCATGAACACATTCTGTTTCAGCCAGCCATTTAAGAATTTTTCTCATGACTGAGGGGGGAACCTTTAGCATTTCTTTCAAGTGTGTTGCTGGCACCTTAGCTCAGCTGGTGGTGGATGGGAGGAGCAAGCATACCTGTAGGCATCATCTGATGACAAGCCCATTGTCTTCATGATGTATGCAATGGCGATGGTTGCTGAACGTGAGATTCCAGCGAGGCAGTGTACAATGACTCTGCAGTTTGACACCTTAGCTTTGTCTGTAAGGGGGGAGAACAAACAGGAATGAATACACACAACTATACACAAATGTGCACAACACCACAGATCCCTGACAGGGTTTGTCTTTATTACAAAGTCTCTGGAGAGAATAAACGCCTATTGAAAGCAAACTGACATTTCCTGGAAGAGTACAGGGGGTCATCTGAACGGATGTGTTATACCTGATACTATTGTTACCCCCACTGCACGTGAACGTTTATTAACTGCGACAATGTGCGGATGTGTGGTATTGAGTATCACGGCATTCTTTGACACATAACTTGAGATGAATTCCATTCCTTCGCAAGCTATTGTGCTTTGCACTTCTAATGTTCAATACCAATCCAGACACATTATGTTTTGTGATGTTATTATCCCCCCCCATCTTACCAATGAATTCATTGGTTTTATCCAGCCAGGGAAGCAATTTCTCACAGTAGTTATCATTAACTGGGATGCGCATGAAGTGGCTCTCGCTGATGAAGTCTGGCTTAGGGCAGGTGTTACTGGCATTCAGCACGTAGGTGATACCACTTTGTGCCATCAGATCCTGCAGAGATACAGATTTCAAGGTTACAATGTATCAACTTATCTAAAAAATGAGCAAAATTACATGTTATGCGATAACTACACATTGCAAACTGCACTAACCTTGTTGAGGACATCTTTCTGTGAGCCCAGGTAGAGGTGTGGCAAGATACGAGTGGGTCCTACATTAGCCACAGGCAAGCAGGGCTGAGACAAGCTCATAGGTAGAGCAGTGGCCGGCTTCCCTTCACACAGGCCGGGGAAACAGGAGGAGAAAGCAGCAAAACCTCCTGGAGAGAAAGAAGAGAAATAGAGAACCGGTTAGTTACACTAATGGTTTTTCTGCAGAGCAGTCACGTAACACACTGGGAGCTCTGCAAAGACTCTGAAGGAAAAAAAAACATTGCACAACCATTAGCGGAGCAAACAGATGCTCTATAGACTTTCAGAGGTGAATCTGGGCAACGGTGTCTGGGTCCTGCTTAGTGCAACAGGAGCAAAAAAAAAAAAAAAAAGAGGCTCTCTGTGCTTCTGTGTGCGAGTTGGGTTAACTGCTGGGTGTCCAGGAATGTGTGTGTCTGGCCCTTTAAGAGGCAGGCGGCTCCACTTTTGGCATATGTGCATGTGTGTGTGTGTGTGTGTGTGGCTCTGTTTCCTGCATGAGCTCATGTCCTGTAGCAGTGCATTGCGTCAGGCCGAGGGAATGAGAGAGGCCACAGGTGCAGGGCCAGGACAGAGGCCCAGTAACATCCCTCTGACAACCGCACAGCACACACGCCTGCACACACATACACACAAGCACACACACGCGCACACATGCACACACACACACACACACACACACACACACACACACACACACACACACACACACACACACGCACACACACGCACACACACGCACACACACACACACACACACACACAAGATGATACACTCTGAGAAGATATAGCCTCTAGATATGATCTCTCAATCTTGGAAACAACATATGCTCAATATTCACTCTCACTACCTATAATTCTCTGTGCAACACACACACTCTCATCATTACTCTGCAGTAATGTAGTTGTATAACTACCAGAGAGGAGGGGTGGGGGTGAGGTGTGTGTAATGACCTCCCTAAAGAGTGTGTAAAAAGAAGGGGGTGCTTTAAGGCAACCCTGACCCCCAGAAAGGAGATTAGAACCTAATCTAGGTTCAGCCCTGCCTGACCCAATCCATGCTGTAACATGCGTGCGTGCGCATACACACACACAACCACAAACACACACACAGTCACAAAAGTGAGAGTGAGTGAGACATGACATCACTCTTCTAAAGTAGCACACACAGCACAGTGCAGGCAGGACTTTGCCTTCCGTTGTAACACACACCCAGCTGCAGTACTCATGTAGCAGCAGCTGGCCAAGTCACACACGCACTCACGCACACGCACATGCACACACGCACACGCACATGCACACACACACACACACACGCGCGCGCACAGACACACACAGTGTACTCAACAAAAAGATAGTGGATAAAGAATAAATAAATGCTGAGAGCAAAAAAAAGTGCAACAGCTTGGAGAAATGCAGATTTGATATTTTGAGCCTATTTCACAATACCTCAGATTGTGAGGAGCATGACCCAGTGCTATTCTGGGCGTACTGTCCCTTTAAGAGCAAAGTAAAGAAGGCCTGTCTGTTTCCAGCTATTAATGGCAACCGGCGGAGCAATGACATCAGCGCTACTCATGGGGGGTGGAGTGGAGGGGAAGGGTGGATGGATGGATGGATGGATAGATGGATGCAGAAAGAGTAATCAGATAACTCAGGAAACAGGAGAGAGGGCTTAATGCAAATAAGGAAAAGGTTGCTAGCATTGTGCTCTGAGCAAACCTTTCTGGTGTCTAGTGTGGACTAAAAAAACATTTGTAGTTCACAGTTTGGCCTTAAAGTGCCGACACTGCACACCTTCCTACGAGAGCCTCTTTCTAGTATCCTATGGGTGGTGCTACTACTGCGTCTGTGAAGGGTAGTTCGTTGAAGAGTTTCTTCCTGGTTTCTCTGTTCCTAAGCTGCTGCCGGCGCGCTGTACACGCACACTCTCTCACACTGCTACATATAGCATACAGTATCTGTGTGAGGAAGCAGTAAGTTCCTGGAGACAGTTAAATCAACAGGAAAAAGCCATAGCGTCATACAGCAACCATTTCCCTTTCTATATGAGGGCATTGTTGGAGAGTTGTTAGAAGGACAGAAGACAGGATGTTCCACAGTGGAGTGTTTGTTTGTGTGTGCGTACGTGTGTATGAGTGTGAGAAAGAAGGAGAAAGTGTGTATGAAGGGAAGAGAACACATGAATGAAAAGCGCTCTTCTAAAAATGTACTTGCACTTTGATCCTGTGTGTGTCCGGATTAATGATTATAGCCGCCATTAGATGACCTCATCTGGTGTTAAACAAACATTAAAACAGCAGGAAAACTGGCGAGCTGCAGTGTGACGGCTGGGTGGGTGAGTAAGGGGTTACTGGCATGAAGGGAGATAAGAGATCAGAACTCAGTGTGCCCGCCTGCTTTTTTAAAGGGCGATTACATTACAGTCACATTACGTCAACACAATTACAAACACCTTCCTTGTAGTCAAAGCTTTACATGGCCGTTAGTCATAGAGGAGATTGTAACCTTGCCACCTGACCCGACTCTACTTAAGGTTGCTATGGCGACGAGGAAGGACAGTGATGTTGACAACAGTTGGCTCATCCTGTCCCTCCCCCTGAGTGCTGTCAAGATGGAATAAAAAGCACACAGAGAAGTGTCCAAAGGGCGCATGAACACACACGACACACACACGCGCCTGCCGAATAACCCAAAGAGACATGGCCTCACATTCTCCGAAAGAAAAACGATGACACAAACGTCCATTCCAATCTGAGAACATAGAGCAAGCACATAAGCACACTGTACACTCACACTGAGGTCACCGAAAATACCCTGTGACACACACCAGCCCAGCTGTCCGCGGCAATGACATCAGAAAGTCAACTGGGAGAGATGAGTTCACCTTCAGTGCAGCGGGATAATCAGCAGAGACTCACACATTAAAGGCGAGAGATAAATCCAACTGGCTGCAAGAGCTCCAACATTTATCAGGAAGGGGCCTGGTCTTTGTATCAGGTTCTATATTGCGCTTGAGTTTTAATGTGAAAAATCATGATCTTCTTTTGCCGCGCAGAAATACTTTTCACACATATATGTTTGGGGCTTCTAAATAACTCTTTGAACAGGGCTATGTCATGTATCTTGTAGTTCTGGAGAAATGTTTTTTGGAAAGGATATGACTAACCCAATTCTGAACACACACACACAAAAAAGAGAGAAAATGTTGGGGTAGGCAAACACACAACCGGGAAAGAGGGCACTGTGTCGCCATCAGCAACGCTAGCCAGCGGTGACTTCCTTTTTCCGTTTTCCTCTGCCCACTTCATCACTTATGCAACTGCTTATTTTCCCCTCTTGCCCTGTCAGAGCCGAGCACTCAGGCCTCCTTTTGTTCGCTGGCACAGCGAGCGGCGGTCCTCTTCCTCGTCGTGTCATTTCCTACAGTTGAAGTTAATATCCATGTTTCAATTTAAAGGAGCAGTTTATTCTCCTGTGGACAAAAAAAACCCTGCACATCTAGCAGAACACGTTTGGATCAAATTTAGGCTATTTCGGAGCCGTGCTGCTCGGCGAATCGATGCGGGATCACAGGCTGGAAGATGAATGGGAGTGGAATCCCGGAGATATTGAGCGGGTCGGCCAGACACACAACACCTGCCTGCCTGGCTGTTGTGGTTAATGGGAGCTCTGCTGTTACATCACCGCTGTTGGTACAATTGACCGCCTCGTCAATACAAGCTCACCCCCCTCCCTCCCACCCCGAACCTCCAACAACCCCCCCCACCACCACCACCACCTCTGTGGGTGTTTCTGTGTAGCTTTCAGTTGCCCTCTTTAACTTGTCTGTTAATGGAGAGTACACACACATGCACACACACTAACACATTAACACACACACAAGCCTCTATAGCCCGGGGGCCTTGATCTGCCTGAATGACCACCCCCCTCCGCACCCCTCCACCCCCCTCCCTCCATCCATTGCTCTCCTCTGTGGTTCATATCGGGGGAGACATGACGCCATCCTCTGCGCCCCTCCAGCTGTCCCCTCCACTGTGAGGGGACATTAGCATCTCAATGTAACCCCCCCCCCCCCCAACCACCACCTCCCCTCCCCAATATGACATCATTGCAAACATGTCCCACTCAGCCCCACAAAGGCTGTACTGCAGCCTGGAGGAGCGTCGGGAGTGTGTGTGTTTTAAGGAGCAGAATGGGCGGTTTGATAGTCCCGTCTGTCAGGAAAGGCCTGGATTGACAGTCCATAGATGAGATAGTAGGATGAGGTCATGGCTTTGCTGATGACGGCTGGGGACGTCTGTATGACTAACGTGCCGTCCTGGCTGATGGTTAAAACTGTTTATTGTCCTTCTATCTCTGTAAGATAGCGGTAGCATGTCACTTTGATCAAGTGCTGTTTCAGCACTACCATGTTATTGCAATATAGGACAATAAACCATGCTGTACACTGGGCTGCATTCACAAGTCCATTTCCACAGAGACGTGTTGAAGTGCCTCAAAATAACCTGTGACAAAAACAATTCTATTTTCACCTCCTGATGGAAAAAAATGTGATTTTTATTTGCCAGTGGTCCCCTGAGCTAATGAGTTTGACACTTCGAGGAGCAAAACAGACTGTTAAAAGATGAACTTTGCGCGCACACACACACACACACACACACGCGCACAGAGTGTGAACAGTGGCAGGTGTGGAGAGCTGCTGTGCTAACTGCTTTCAACCGGCTCTCTGATGATATGCTCCAATACGGATGTATCACTACAATTAACCAACTTTACACGTTTATATTCAGAATTTGAAGTGATGAAACGTCTATTTCGAGTCATGTTCATTACAAATGTAATGCTTAAAGACTTTTTTTTAATCTTCATGGCGCCATTGCTCTGCGTTGCCTCATTTCTCTCTGTGTGAAAAGGTGTTATGTTAAACACTCGCGGTGCATACTGCACACATATTGATAACATAATCTCCACAAGATACCATTCTGCCCAAAAGAGAGCGAGCAAGACAGAGAGAAAAGCCAAGAGCAGAGGAGAAGAAAGAGAAAGAGAAAGAGCCTTTGTGATAGTTTTACATCTCAATGACCACAGGCTGAGAGAGCATGAGCACTATGTCATACCGCGGGTCATGGCGCTCATTCTTCCCCATCTGAGCCTTTTTTCTCTCCTCCCTTTCCTCTTCATCCCTTCTCGTCTTCATGATGTCATCCTCCTAATCCTTCTTCTTCCTATTCTGTGCCTAAACACATTAACTGCACAAACGGATAGGTGAGAAAACAATTAGCAGATCTGGCTGGTTCCCCCTGCAGTGCATTGATCGGCTAGACGTCCTTAAAATTCACTTCACATCTAGCTTTCAATTTGCAGCTCGCCTGCACTGGAATACACCTCAATACCTGGGAGCCCACTGTGCCTTTGTACTCATCTGCAGTGCAAAAACCTGTTCGCTCCCCAAATTATACTCCATGTTCTTTGCATTTTCACTGTGTATAGCTCTGTAAACACTGTACACAAAGGCCGACATCCTCGACATGTTAGACACCGAAGAGGGATATTCTCATACACGTATTAACTTGCACCCTTGTATCTTTTTTGCAAACACGCACACACACACACACACACACACACACACACACACACACACACACACACACACACACACACACACACACACACACACACACACACACACACACACACACACACACACACACACACACACACACACACACACATTCTCCTTCTCTGTGTCCAGGTGGGTACACACCTCGTAGCTCTCTCCCCTCCTTCATTCGGCGGACCCTGATCTTCAGCCTCATGTCTGTGTCCTGCAGGTCCGGCCAGAAACAGTCCTCCGCTGGAGCAATCACCACATCCAGAGGCATCCCCCAGAACACACTCAGTCTCACGCACACACCGAACAGATGGAAATGTTCTGGTGCTCCTTGTTTCAGGGATGGAGCAACACCCCCCCACACTCTCCTCCTCACCACGCAAAAAAATAAAAAATATAAAAAAGTCAGAACAAACAAACAGAAGTTCTTCAGAGAGCTGATTGAGGTAAATGTAAAAATCCCAAAATCGACAAACTCCTGCTGGTGCTCGAATCAGCTGTTCCAATGCCCAGGCGATGACCCTTCAGGGAATGGACCCTGTGCAATAAAAGTAAAAGGCACACTAGTCCAGAATGTCTGTGCACATGCTCCTCAAAAAGCCCATAAGGAAGTCCAACCTATGGCCCAAATCCCAAACGAATGCAATGACCGCAAAAATCCCTAAAAAATGCTCCTGCGTCAATATGCAGTAATTCTGTGGTCTTGTGAAGAATGGCCACCGCAGAGAGCGAGAAGGAAAAAAAACACACACACACAAAAGTGAGTAGCCTGTAATGCCTGTAGAATAAGCCAGCTGTATTCTGCCTGCAGCTGGTTTACAGAGCGTCTGTGTGTCTCGCTGAAGCGCTCGCTCTGTCTCTGTGAGTCCACAGCCAGAAGAGCAGCCCACTATTGTTGTGCTGTTCCACTCTCCCTGCCTCTCATTCGCCGAGCCGCTGGCTTACACTCCTCCCTGTCCCTCCCTCCCTCCTCTCTCTCGCTCGCTCTGCACAGGAGGATGACGGAGTTGCACTCTCTCCTCGAGCTCTGGGGGTGAATGAGCTCACTTGCCGTGAGATCAGACTCTACCCTCCCTCCCTCCTTCCCCTCCCTCTCTCCTCTCCTTCGCCGCTACCTCCCTTGCACCCTCCCTCTCTTGTGGAGCCAGCGCTCCGTCATAGCTAATGTCTAAGGCATGTAACCACATTCCTTACTCACCCAACAAATATGCGGCCACCTCAGGGGCCTAGCTGCGGAGCAGGCCTCTATCAGCGAAGGATCGAGGCTAAGGCACGGCGATCAGCCTCTTTAGAAGATACGTACGCGCTGCTACAAGACTGATTGCTCTCTGTTGTTAAATTAGACAATGTGGAAAAAATGCTTGTGGTGTGGTGTGATGTGGATGACGTTTGACATTTGCATGCTTTGGATTTGACTGTTCCAAAGTGAGAATTAAAAAAAATAGTTAATCTATCATGTTCAAATGATCAATATAAAACGTTAGAGGTGATCAGCTATATTAAATATCTAT
Source organism: Lepturacanthus savala (assembly GCA_030544235.1). Taxonomy (NCBI): domain Eukaryota; kingdom Metazoa; phylum Chordata; class Actinopteri; order Scombriformes; family Trichiuridae; genus Lepturacanthus; species Lepturacanthus savala. The sequence continues at coordinate 13,796,293 of CM060465.1, read as the reverse complement.
TATATTATATCTATATTTATTGGGGTCAGTTGCCTTACATGTACTGTAGCTTCTTCTAAGCACATTACACTACTGCAGTAGGGGATTAAGAGTGTGTCAGTGTGTTGAAAGCTGATTTGTCTCTGAAGGTGCAGGAATGTGTGTGACTTCAGCACGTTTCCTGTGCTGGTTCATGTCTAACACGCCTGTGTTTGGACACTGTGTTCTTGTCTTTTGCTGATGAAAATATAGGAGGAGAGGAGAGAGGAGAGGGTGAATATAAAAGTGAAGCTGAGGAAAAGAGAGGAGTGGGGGGGTGTGGAAGAAAAGCAGACAAAAGAGGAAAGGGAAGACTAGAGGTGATGAGAAGACCAAACAAGCTTGTGGTCAGCAACCATCATCCATTTGACAGGCCACAGACTCCTGGTACTTTACTATGGAATGACAAACACGTAGGCCACAAGTCCAGCTATGGAAACAAAGCAGCAGAGGACCGCTGGAGGAGCCTGAATGTTAACTGAACATTTACTAATTATTAGGTCAGTACAGCTGTTTTAAACACATTTTAAATAACCCAAATGTTAAATTATCCCTGAAAACACAAGATAATTTATTCAGTTTCATATTGTAGATTGTTTCTACACAACAAGCACATAAAAAACAAAAACATAAAAATAAACCTCTTGCATCTAACATGAATAGGTCAGTCTCTGGTTGAGACATTGCAGTATTGTGAATACATTCAAACCAGGTCAGATGGGCTTCAGTACATGAAGTCATCACACAGTGAGCCTGGCTCCAAAAAAGAAAAAAAAAAGCAGGCAAATAGGCTTATACAACATGTCTAGTTAGGGGGCCAGCTGCATGCTGACAGACTGACCTCATCTCATCACTGTAGACCCCTGAATGATCACATATGGGTGAGAACAGCCTTACGTCACCCTCTGTTCAACTGTGGGTCACTGAGAGAGGGAGTGAGAGGAAGTAGGTCACTTGCTGATGATGAGCTTTGTAAAAAATGCAGACATTTGGTTTTGTGAGGGACCGTGAACAAACTGTAAACGACGCACATACACACGTCCATCACAATACACATTTACAGACAAACACAAACAACACACTGTTCCTCATCTGCAGCAGGTGTGGCACTCCACGGTGGTCAGCTGGGGTCACTAGGCTTTGGCCGCACCAATCGTTGAATCCACACCTCATTTCGGTTGTTCTGTCTGTGTGGCTCGAAGCCATAAACCAGCTTGGAAACACGCGACTTCCTAACACCTGCAAAAACCGCAGCGGTGGAAGCCAACAGCAACAAAACAAAGTAGCCGCTGATGTTTTAACGGTCAAACCGCTTTTAACTTCCTAAAGTGAACCCCCAACCCCCCCCCACGCCCGGCCTCGCCTCCTCCTCCAGTCCTCAGTAGGGTAACAAGGCCCAGAATAGTAGGTGTGTTAATTAGAGGATTACAGCCAAGATGCTATAAATGACAGCCTGGCCTTTTTATTGACTGCACATGTGTGCTCTGCTGTGACAGAAATAGGTGGACGGTCACTCCGGGCACCCCCTCCTCTGACATCTCTTAGATTTAGAGCGTGCTTTTATGGTAGAGGGCTTGTTACTTGGACAACGCACAGTTTACACACACACACACACACACACACACACACACACACACACACACACACACACACACACACACACACACACACACACACACACACACACACACACACACACACACACACACAGAAGCCTAAACAGACAAGAAGAGACATGGAGATGAGTATGAGACAGTTGTGTAAGACAGAAAGAGAGAAGCTGTGTAAAGGGCAAAGGGGCCTCGGAGAGGACGACACGGCATGGCCTCTCTGCACTGGAAGCAACAAGGTGTGTTGTGAATGGAGCAAAACGGAGAACAGAATAAGCAAATGGAAATTCAAGGCTGTTAGATGTTGGCTCTGCACAAAAAACAACAAGTTAGCGCTCACATTCTTTGCACATTCCCATTCCAATTCAAATATATTATGGACTGATGTAATGGTGCTGTCGACTGACAGCTGTGATCTGGAAGCTGCTTGCTGTCTTCTCACTGAGCCATACAACTGCAATACAATTCAATAGGATTGATTGGCATAGCATTTGAGTGTCGCCAAAGCACTCTTAAGATTATCAAAGACATTATTATTAGAAATTATATTAACAAAATAATGTTGATAACAATATTAGTTAATAGATATACACTATCTATTAACACACACACATATATATATATATATATATATATATATATATATATATATATATATATATATATATATATGTTGTTAATAGTAAGGATAATACAGGACATTTTTGGCTAAAACATTAAAACTAAAAAAACAAAAGGAAAGTCAGTAAGTACAAGTAGAATATTGTAAGTATTAAGTAAGTATTGTAAGTACAGGACATAGACAGATCCTCTTCATTCACTTACATTTAATATAACATATAACATTTATTAAATGTTAAGTGTTAAGTTATATATTATTAACTTAAAATTCTATTTGTTTCGCCCTATTGCATGCCTGTCTGTCCTTTATGAGGAATCCCTGATCCTTCCTGATTATTTCCCTCTTTAGTTGGTGTTAAATTCTAACTCATGTTTTAACTTGACGTTATTTTAACTAGTGTACTTTACTCCTAAGGAGTTATCTTATACAAAGGTAGAAGTTTTTATGTGTTCATAGAAAATGATAAAAGTCCTCTGAAACAAAACCCTTTGTGATTTTGGGCTTTGTAAATAAAACTGACATAACTTGACTGGTGCGGTCTGACAGATCTAAACTTTCTGAAAAAGAGCAACTTTTTTTATAAAACACTTTATATTTCAGTTTTAATTCCCCCAATGTATTTATACTTCTGATCTATCTAAAATGATCAAAGCAAACAATAAATTTGGTTACATATTCTGTGTAAAACTCTGCCGTGCAAGTTTTTATTAACGGCATAACTTAAAAAATATGTTTACAATAGTTTATTTCTTCAGCATCTGTCTCCCCTTCTTTCCCTGGTGAGACAGACAACGACAGGAGCGTTAACCTACACTGCTGATCTGCGGAATCATCTGTCAGGATGTCACGGGAAGGAGAAACGTCATTCTCCGGATAGGGTAGGTGAGGGTGATGAAGACTGAGTTAATGTGTGTGTGAGTTCATCTTTGTGTACGTGTGAACTATCGTGTGTTGTAGCCATGTGTGAACGGAGCAAGGTGAGAGGAAGACAGACAGGACATCGCTGCAGGAGTTAGAGATGAGGTTGAGTCATTGCTCCAATATATGTTAACACTAGTGTAAGAGACATGCATATGTGTGTATACTCATCTCTGAATGTGTATGTATATCAGTGTGTGTGTGTGTGTGTGTGTGTGTGTGTGTGTGTGTTGATAGTGCCGGTTGTCAGGGGATCAGTAACAAGGCTGCTCTTGCAGTGATGTAATGCCTACAGGAGAACACAGCTGCCATGCCTGGGGGGTGAGGTAGTCGCCAGGGGAGAAAGAGGGGAGGATAGATGGGGGGATGGATCAATTGAGGGTGGAGGAGGTGCTGGAGGGGTCGATTAGGCGGGTGGGGGTACTAGAAGGGACGGAGGGGGTGGTCCATAGGGAGATGCTAGATGAGAGGACCTGGTCGTCTTGCAGGGGGACATTAATGGTGCAGTAGGTAATTGTGTATATGTGTGTGTGAGATCATACCACAATTTGACAGTCTACATTAAATGTATGGTCAGATTCTTGTTATTTATTCTTTTGTAATTGATTTCCTGATCAAAATCAGTGAATGTCACAGTATTTTTCTTCATTACCAATTTTCAATTATCTTGTTGGTACATCAATGGTACATGTGTGTGTGTCTGGGTCAATATCTTCTCTTAATCAATGCGCCTTTTCACCTACCCTAGCAGAACCCCCTCCCTACCCTCAATACTTGTTTTCAGGCGGATAATGGGAGCTTTGAGAGGGAATGATAACATCGAAAGAAGGTCGAGGAGGTGAAGAGGAAGATGGAGGGAAGTGCTTCTTTAGACATGGAGAGTAGGTAGTCGTGGGGTATATAAGATTACCAGAAGAGGCACCGGCGGGCCACTCGGTCTTGTGTGCATGCTCACGCATGAGGTAGTTTCATCTATATCTGTGCAGCCTGGGGGGAGGCATCCCTGTATCAGTCATGCAGCAGACCCCCTGCCCTCCAAACAACTTAACCCCCTGGAGGAGCTCAGCACCTGGGGCTACTGCACCAGTAAATCTGTCTCACTAGCAAGAAATGAGTTTATGTACACACCTTTATATATATATATATATATATATATATATATATATATATATATATATATATATATATATATATATATATACACACACAAACACACATGCAAGCACATATACAAAGACACACGCACAAAGGAAAGAGGAGGGTAAGCTATCAAACACACCAAGGGGGGCTTTCAGGACCAGACGGGCCCTCATAAACCAGATGAACTACTTAAAAATCACAGTTGGAAATGTTCAATGGTGTGTATGTGTGTGCGCGATTGCATGGAGAAAAAAAGGGGGGCTGTTAAGCCTCAACATGAAATGCTGGCCACCGCAGGCATGTGCTTACAGTATGTTTGCATGCTTACAAAGCCTGTGCATTTACTTTTGTGTGAAAAGCGTGAGTGTATAAAGTGAATGTTAATTTTAGCCAAAGTGAGACAGCTCACAGCTGTCTTTCTGACACAGGAATGTGTGTGTGTATGCACAAGAATGAGAAGAAAGGCTAAACACTGTATGTGTGGGACCCATGCATGCAATGAAAGGATGCATGTGTGTGTGTGATAGAGTACAGATAGTGTGCACATTCTACCCTGGTCCGATTTCCCCAGTGGTGAGTTTGTCTACGTAGGTTCACTTGAGCATAGCTGATGGTTATTTCATTCTAAATGCTAATGGGCTGAGCTGGGATGCACATGGTTTCCCCGCAGCACTTCAAGGCAGAAACACGCCTCACCTCTCTCGCTGTAGAACGGTCTGACACACGCGTGGTGGCAGTGTAATAACTGTGTGGCTCCGATTAAAAGAGGAGTTGACGGCAGATCAGTTGCTGCTGCAACATACAGACTGACAGGCGGGTCTCAGATCAGTTCAGTGTTAATTAGCCCCTATCGGCGCAGCATGCAGGCTGACAGGCACACTGTCCCCACAACAGTGCTGGAAGCCATGCCATCTGGTCCTCTGCTGGTCACACATGCACGCATACACACACCTATGCATGCAGGAACACATGCACACACACGTATATCTGGGGTAGCTGTCTGTGCCTGTCGCTGAGTAATATAATCAGTTTCCCCAAATATCCTTTTACACAAGTCCTATTAGCTCATCAGCACGCGCAACATGACTCATAACACATTTAAAGGCGTGAAATGTGTAGAAAAATGCATGAGTCTCAGTTTTTTCCACTGAACTCCCACGCATATCAGTGAATGAGAAAAGAATTTAGATTAGATTTAGATTTTTTTCTGAACAGAATCGGCAGTGTCCACTGAAACAACATTGTTCCTTGTGTAACTCCAAAACACCATTTAATTAAGCTAGTAACCTCAAGTTTACAGACTGTATAATTAAATCAAAAAACAAAAAAAAGATATACCCTGCATATTGATTTGCAAATAAATGAAACCGTCACTCAACCTTTAAGTATATTGTATTATATAGTATATATACAATATATAGTATTAGGGCGTACAGGACATGGTGACAGTGCCTATCGTAACACCCTTGATCAGGGTTGGCTTTCCTGCTATTACAGCCCCTGGAGACTGTATGTGTATGTGTGTGTGTGTATATGTGCGTGCGCACACACGAGTGCATGTGTGCGTGTGTGAATGTGTCACATCGGCAACTCGGCAATGACATCATCCCGCCAGCTACAGAAGAACAATAGAGAGGGAATGACGTGATGCCGTTAAAGGAACTGGGCAAGCTGTTTCTATGTGTGCGCCCTGTCAATGCCTTCATGATGCTTTCAAATGGTTTTCTATGCTGATGCCGTGACTTGCGAGCTCTTTTCTTTTTTTTGTAAATCAAAAAGAAAAAAAAAAGTTAAAATATAGGCATCCAAGCATAACATGCATTGGTGTACATACATACTGAGTTCCCTTAGGCGTCTCCCTCTTTCACCCCATAGAGCCCTGATGTCACTTCATCAGAAACAGGAAATAGTTACACAACAGACGAGGAAGTGGCCTCTCTGTAGGCTGCCTTCATCTATGTGTGTGAGAGTGTGTGTGTGTGAGCAGCTCTGTAAGTGTGTTTATGTGTGTTGCAGAGGGGGAGATATCAGGAGGACCGGGAATGATCACAAACTGACGCATTCCTCAATCTGGAACCTTGGGCCTGCCTAGAACTCCAAAATTAGCCTGTTGCCGTGGCAATGGAAAATCTCCCACTTTTATCAGGAAACAGCGGTGGCCCCAGAGGTTCAGCCCAAAAGTTTGTGTGTGGTCAGCATGTATTTACGGTAATAAGAGCTCTGTTACAAGTCTGTGTACATACCAGGAAAAGTGTTAAACCGCTGAGGATTCAAATTCTCTGCTCTGCTACAGGCAACTAGTCTACTCCTCTGCCAATGAGCCTGGAAAAGAAAACCCCCCTGTGTCTTTCTGGAAAGTAATTAGCAAACTGGATATCAAAATAGATTTTCTCATACAGTAACACATTGCAAAATGCTGCCAAAAAATACAAGCTCATCCTTATTGCGGATAGTGCAGTCTCAAAGCTGAAGGAAAAAAAAGAGAAATGAGAGAGAGAGAAGAGAAAAATGAAAATGGGTAACCAAAATAGGTAAATAAGGAAGCAGTGTGGTGGCATGCCAGAGATAAAGTGCATCAAAGACGGCATGGTGATAAACAGGAATCCACCATTGTTCCAAGGAATGACGGCATGACAGGAGCGGCAGTGGGCAGTCCGAGCATGAATGGAATCTGGTGGATGCAGGCCAGCTCTGGGTAGGATAAACTAGCCTAATTGTTAGCTACTCCTTTCCCTTTTTCTTGTGCCTTTGGAAATTTCCACTCCACATGTATGTCAGAGTCATCAGGCTTGAAATGCTGAAGCAGTAAACCGATGGTGCAGCTACTAAACTACCGAACACTTGGCTCAAATTCACGGTGAGCTCCGAGTTATGAGGTGCTGACGGGGGCGTAGTGCGGAGGAACCGGCCCGGGTTAGCTCGCTGTTCAACTTCAGCTCCTGTTGACCTGATGTGTTGACACTACCTAGGTAACAGTTTAAACAAGTTATTTTTATTCCATGCTGGATGAATATGTGACAGGGGTGGGTTGGGATGTTCAAAAGGCCTCCAGATAGATTTCAAATGCAGCAAGAGCCAGAAGGTATGCACTATGAATGGACTGTATACACAAAGCAGCTTAAACAGCTACGGATGAAGTATTTAGGGCACTGTGGTACGAGCGCTGCCCTACAGGCTTTACTTATTATAAAACATGTGTCTCAGAAGAAAAGAGAGCAAAGGTTATTGTGCATGTCTCTATGACTAATTGAATTGAATTGTTCTATTTGATATTTCATAAGTAGGCTTTACAGATGTTCATTACACACAAAGACCCAACTGTTTCAGTTTGTATCCAGAAACAAAGTATCTAACATGCCTCTTGAATTATGAACTTTTCCTTTGAATCTGCCCTTTATGAATCATAGGTGGCGTTTTTCATAAGAAGTTGATTTATTTATTTAATTATGACAATACAAAAACCAGAAACATGAGGTCTGAATACTATGTGAATCATGCGAAGCATTAAAAAGAGCTAAAGAAACATGGTCACATACAAGCATTTCTTTGACAAATATGCAGCATGTTGTGTGTGCTGTGTGCCAGGAAATGGTGAATTCAGATCTTTTCAAGATTTTAGATGGATTTCACAAGTTCACGGACATATAATAGTACATATTCATACTCTATGTATACAAGAAGACATGAGCAGAAGTGGTAGTCTTTAATGCAGTACGTCTATAATCTTTCACCGCACCAGTTGGAGTTTATGTCTACTGCCTTTGCGTGCATCTGGGAGAAAACGTCATTTGCTTCCTTTGCATGCTAGAGTATATACGCATGACTGTATTTCACTCGGTCCTTGTGTGTGTGCATATGTGTGTGTGAGCGTATGTGTGTGTGTGCGTGTGTGTGTGTGGCCCCTTCGAGCCAGCGAGCGACTGTGAGTGATGGAGGAGAAGGAGAAGAGGAGCAGGAGGCAAGCAGAGCAGTGAGATCACGTCATGGTGGAAACATTTGGCAAAGGCTCACATAAACACACACAGGCGCATAAACACACACACACACACACACATAGCACACCGTGCACGCAGACACACACACATGCTGGCCTGTTTTTGTTCTCCGGTTTTGAGGGAAAGAAGGGGAAAATGACATCAAGCTCATCATGTGAGGCCAATGAGACAGACGAGGGAGGGGGTGAGAACGCTGGCAGAAACAGAACATTGTTACATAAAACTCAACTTGGTACAGGCCTCCTTTGGGCCCTGTTACCATACAGTGTGTGTGTATGAGACCATATGTGCATGCTTTTTCTTGCTTGCTTGCTTTGACGAGTGTGAATCGCAAGTTAAGCATTTGATTGCAATACCTCATCAAGGTGTGAGACTAAAAAAAGAGCTTATTCATGCAGAAAACATGTGGACGTGGAGGGCTTCTCAGTGTCTGTAACATTTTCAGGGTAGGTAGGTGATGTCATAGGTGTATTTTTGTAGGCCATTTTCTTTGACCTTTGTGCTCCCTTAGTGCTGACTGGGGTGGGGCCACTGTGTGTGTGTGTGTGTGTGTAAGTCCTTGTGTGTGTTTGTGTATCTACGGGTCAGGGTGAGAGCACCAAGGCCACTGGCGCCAGATGTGACGACCGCAGGAGTCTGGGCCTAAAAATAGAGCTCTGTTCTCAGCACCGTGAAACAGAAGAGAGGAGGGAGGAGGAGGGGAAAGAGAGGAAGAAATACAGGGGAAGGTAAAAAGGGGCTGAAGGACTGATGGAAGGAGGTATGAAGGAAGGCGAGGTCATTGAGAATAATGTGTCAGATCTCCCCGGGGAAGGTGAGCTCACCTCCTAATGGCACCACTGGCTCCTTCTCAATGAAATCATTGATCTGCTGGAGCTCCCCACGGCGTAATGGAGAGGGGTCAGATGGAGGGAGGGGGTTGGCTGAGGTGGGAGAGAGGGGCAAGGAGGTGTAGAAAGGGTAGGTTAGAGGTTAAGAGAGAGACGTGAGTAGGAGCGGGGAGGAAAGATGAAAGTTGAAAAATGGCGAAACGGGACACACACCAAAATAAATTCTGTGACCTTTCTGACATGTACCGCGGCAATCAAAACACTCCTGGAGGTGCCCAGTGGTAAATAAATGTCATTTATCAGTTCAGTCCACCTGAGCTCTATCACAGAGGTATCTATGGCAATTTGTGTTGCTGTCCAGCCCTAAAAGGCCTTGAGATGGTGGTGTGTTGGCAGCATCACAAGACACCAAAATGCAGCCAGGGCCACCGGGCTGCTGAGCAAACGTACAAGTTTTCTGTGAAAATGTTTAATAATAGCAACAAGTCAAGGATTGGTTAGCTGTTGTAATCACGTTAAAATCAGTGATCCGTGTATGTCAGAGCATCCCAAACAGACTTTACCACTCTGCACGCATCCATGCATATGTGTGTGTGTTTCTTCTGGCTGAGATTTTAGTCAGGTTTCTCCCCTCAGGCTGGGTTTGGGGGGATGTTGAAGACTTCCTGCTGGGATCCAGAAGGAGGAGAAATCATAAAGAAAGACTTCCAGCACTGAAGGAGGACTGAAGAATACGCCACAGGTCAGCATGACGGCCTGTCTCGCTGAATGAGCCCCCCGCCCCCAACACCCCTGCACACACGTACACGCACAGACACGCATTAACACAGCCAACACATTAACACTTGCACACACGCATTCAGGATGTGATGAGGAGTATTACCTCATCTCCTCAATAGCTCTCCTCCTTTTGTTTTTTGTTTTTTTTCCTCACATGTGCACTCTCAAACAACGGCCTTATACGCACACACGCACATACGCACTACTTCATATGCACATATTCATGCAGACACACATGAGAACACACTCGGACACAAACAGACCTCCTTATCATTCTCCTCATTGGAATGTCTCTGTGAACGGCTGCATTGTGAGATTCGGCCTCCCACAATTACCTCACCTCTTCAGCTTCACACTGATGTTCACATGCACACTCATGCACACACGCGCGCGCACATGCACAGAGGCTGCCGCCCCCTTGTATAAAAGCACAAAACTGAATTGACCTTTGTACCTATGCATGCGCTGTCACACCCTAACCTGATCTCATCAAAGCCCCAGGGTACACAGCAGCTCCTGTATGTGTGTGTGTGTGAGAGAAAGAGAGGCCAAGCGAAAGAAAATAAGAAAGCGGCACCTTTCATCTCCTAATACCTCTCATCAGCGTGTCAACACTATGTCTCGTCATGTATGCTTTTGCACCGAGCTGGTGGGTTGACAGCGTGGGAGTCAGCGTGCTGAGCTGTAGTAAAACTGTGTCGCAATGCCATACTACATTCTAGCTTAATATTACAATCTGTACTGCATGTTAATATTTAAAATCTACAGCTTAGTCACAAGAAATGACTGAAACATTGCACTGACATTGGAAAGACTGTCAACTTGAGAAAGAGAAAGCAAAAGTGTTCTATAAAGATTAAGATATTACCCTCTCCAGTCAAAAATATTTTCCTTCTTGTTCCTACAGTCGATTGTTTGAGCTTCGCTGTGCAGAATGATGGATGTGCAACAAGAAATTTTAAATTCAATCGATTAGTTACCAACTCTTACATTTATCGCCAACTATTTTGATAATCGTTTAATCAATATGAGTAATTTGTAAGAAGAAAATTTCCAAATTTTCTGGTACCAGCTTCTAAAATCTTATTATTTTTCACTATTGGTGTAGACAAAAGCCATCTAGATCATTTCATGAACTAAACAACCAATTGATTAATTGTTTTAATAATTAATAGATTAATCGACGATTACAATTGTCATTAGTTGCAGCCCTAGTGTTTTGTGACATCATATATAGTTTTTTTAAACACATCATGGTGAATGATTCAACACAGACAAGTGTGATGTGGGAACTTGAAGCTGCACACTTCTGAGAAAGAAACTTTACAGTGATGTAGGCGAGAGAAGGGGATGATGTTTCATGGATTTTAACAAGATAATTCAACTTTCTTTGTGGAAAAAACATATCAGACACACAATATTATTCAAAGTAGAGTATTTCTTATACATCTTAAAAAATGTTTGGAGGGGATCTTTAACTTTTTGTTTTCAGTCTATAAAATGTTAGAATTCTTTCCAACATTGACACTTAAACCTTAACAGCATTTAATAAGCATAATGGATTCTTTGAGCAGACGTAATTAGTTACTTTGACACTTGTCACTCAGTGCTAAACTACAACAAAATCTGGTTAGAAAAGTATGTGGTATGGAATGTGACACAGCTCAAGTCTCACCAAGCCTGTTTAGCTGCTTCATTTTACAGCCCTAGGTCAGAGGTCAAAACTACATTTCTACCTACAGTAACTACCTGATTTATCTATTGTAAATATATCACCTTGACTGGTGAATGGCTTGTTGATTCCTTTTCTGTCAGTAGACTCATTGTAGAGAATGGAGATTCATCTGGGTGTCTCATTTTCCTTGTTGTTCCCTCTTTTCTATCCTTTTTTGCTCTATCTCTTTGACCCAGTGGTATGACGCTTTAGTAATCCTGCGAAAAACACTGGCAGATGGTGCCGGGAAAGATTAGGAGCAGTCTTGCACATCTGCAAACTCCACACACATGTGCACACACCAGTACACACACGCGCATTAGATGGATAAAATTCATACCTGGATCACGCTTTCTCCACCCTCACTCCCTCTTTCATTTCCTAACTCTGTTTTTTTTTTTTTTTGCATGTGTTCTATTTTTTTACTGTTCTAATTTCTAGTTGTCAGTATTCACAACGCTTTAACATAATCTGTGTGCTATGAATAGAGAGCATGTTTATTTTTACCACCACCCCCCCTTCCTCTTGAAACCATTATCGACCTCTCATTTCATCTTCTCACTCTCCATGCTATCTTCCTTTTCCCTTTTAAACTCTCTTCTTTCTGTTCTGTCACCGGAGCATCTTCTGCTGAAATTAGAACATGTGCTTTAGATGCCAATATCAAAAGGCATACAGGCCACATCAGCTGACACAGCTACACATTTGGCATCGGCTGCTAACCTACCACCTTGCTTCACACTGGCAAGCCGTCTTTCCTTTGGTTTGGCTGTGTGCTGCAGATTGGTGGGAAACACGCAAACTTTAAGCCCACTGGGGAGGCAGCTGGCTCCAACCAAGTCATGTTCTCCTCCTCAACAACATACACACACACACACACACACACACACACACACACACACACACACACACACACACACACACACACACACACACACACACACACACACACACACACACACACACACACACACACACACACACACACACACACACACACACACACACACACACACACACACACACACACACACACACACAAACTCTCAAAAAGGCAAGACACATCAGCCTGAGCTCCAAGTCGGTGAGATCATCGTTGTGGTAAAAATACGGACGTCCTCAGAGAGACATGTTTCTCACAAACATTTTCACACAGTCGATGAAGTAATAATGCAAACATACGCATGTACACAAGCGTGCAGGAGACCTGTGTGCGTGTGTGCGTGCATAAACATTTTCCAACGTCCACCGCCACCACATCCTGTGTGAATGTATGTTTCTAACTAAACACAGAGAGTCATTCGCTCATTCCCTTTTACTTGTCTCATTCACAAAAACAATGGCCCTATTGGGACATGGCCTGCCCCATGACATCATCCACATGTAGGAAGCGGTGTGCTCTCTGAGCCAGTGTTATTGATTATTTAGGGAATGGAGAGAAACCTAAGAAGAGTCACCAACTGTTTTTAGATCAATACATTCCCAGTACATGCACTTAGGTTGTGTAACATGCCATTCAAGCAGATGATTTGCCAATATCCCTTTTTACCCAATTAATTGCTATAGTTATGGAAGGCTTAAGTGATTGAAAATTTCCATTCGAATATGAAAAAACATACATAAATGTATAAATATGTGTCTCTGCAAGACTGTGCCTGCCCTAATCTTCCTTTGGCAAGCCTCTGGCAGAAAATCCTCTTCCTCCCAGACAGCAAGCTTAGTAATTACTCTTTTATTCAACCATGTCCATCCCATTTAAGGATTCTTTTCTTTTCATGTCTCTGTTGGACCCTCCTTTCTTCCTCCCACCCACATTACCCGTCGCTTGATTTGCGGCGATGTTACAGCGAGCATTGTGTGCATGCGTGTGTGGCCTGTATACGTGCGGTTGAGAATAAGTTGTCAGTCAGGTATGAAGTCATTGTGGCAATTATTAGTATCATAAATCAAAGGTTCGGTGAAGGGGTAGGGGGAAAAGGTAAAAGAGAACGAAGTGGGGGGAAAAGGAGGAAAAAGCTTTTTTCATTTTAAATTGAATCTTCGACAATGGGAGGGAAGGCGGTAAAGGGAATGATGTCAGTAGGAGGACAAAGGACAAAAGAGGAAGTAAAACTACAGTATGGCAGCACCTATTTATTATTATTGTTGTTGTATTAGCCTTTAAAACTTTAGAGAACAGTAAAACTTGTTATCTGTCACACACATTATCCAAGAACTGCAAGGAGATATGTTCACATGTCACAAAGGACTTATCCATGTAAATAGTTTGTAGTCGTACATGTTGCAAAACTACTGTTCTTGCATGCATGAGGTGTGTGAAGATGACAACGTGACCCCTGACCTCTGAGCCTGCTCATTGCTTGACTCTTTGCTGTCAGCTGACTGGTGTCGTGCTCTCACACAGACACACACACCTCCCCCAGGAACTATTTCCTCTCATCTGAATGCCTCATCTCTCTCATTAAAATTCTACATCAAGTCCCATCATATCACATCGTCTCATCCACCGCATGATGTCATCATGTGCGAACGCATTGCAGGCATGAATGCATGCGTGCAGACGTGTACATGCAGCGCCCTACGTATGTCTGCAGAAAACGCACAGACACTGGCTGCCAGCACCACTGACCCCGATAATACAACCACCCAAACAACAGCCAATGCCATTGGACGGCTCCTTCTGGGGAATGTTCTCTGCCACTGTTGTCGTGGAAACAGCAGAAAAGAGGGGACAAAAATGGAAGAAGTGTGAGTCCTTTTTTTTTTTCTTTTTCCCCTGAAGAATCACAGAGAGCATGAGCTGAGGAGACTGATGAAGAGGAAAAGGAGGGAATCGTTGACAAGGAAAATCCTGGATTTAAGTGAAAGTCAAGAGTATATGTGTGTGTGCGATATTGAACATAGCTGTGAGTGTATGTGTGTGTGTGTGTGTGCATACACTGCAGTATGTGTAGTTGTGTCATGCCTAAGCATGCGCTTAGTACATTTCTGTGACTGTGACTAATTGTGGAGCCCGGGTGCTTTGAGGCAATCCTCGGCATCTATGAATGACTCATGAAAAAGCGCTAATCTCCCAGTGGAGGGAGAGGAGGAGAAGAATGGGATGCGTGGATGCAGGGATGAGAGCGGAGCAGAGATTTGCCCGAGCAGCGTGCCTCTGCCGTCTCATTTCCAATCCTGACTGAGGCAGATTACACTTTCTTTTCTGTGCTGACACATTCGGGACGCGCTCGTAAGCCTCTGCTGCTGCATGTTGCGTGTAATGTCGCTCCTTTAAAAGCTTCAGCCACCGCAATCAAGAAGTTATTAACTCAATGAGGTTATTAACAGTCTTGCTGGGGCTCAATTATAAGTCTTAGTGTGCTTAGTGGACACTATGACAGGATAATAACTGTGAGGATTGGAAGTTAAGCTTCAGCTGTATTTTAGTGATGTAGAGTAGGAGAGAGACAAACATCAAGGAGTCATAAGAAAGCATCTATACATCCTTTTTAAATTCCTATCTCGACATATACCTGTAAGCCTGACACCACAAAGTCAGACTGATGGCAGTTAGAAATGAGGAACAACTATAAAATGTGACTGAGGAGATAAGCACTTGTGTTCACCAGTGACACCTGCTGACCGAATAACGCCATGACACACATACACCTGCACGCTGCACAATACATGGGGGTAAATAAATAAAGAAGCACTGAGGCATTTGGATAAAAAACAAAGTAGTCTTTTTTGTCCAGATAACCATACGTCATGTGTACACACACACACGCAAAGACACAAACGGTTGCATACCGGTGAGCAGGGAGACTTTGTGAAAGGTACCCTCCAGCTTTCCCATGAGAATGTGCACAAAGCCGTCTTTGGACAGATGACCCGCCTCTTTGGAACTCTGGTCGTAAACCACCACTTCCTGCTTCCTACCCAGCTCCACCTGCACAGAGGACAACAAGGAAGAGAAGTTGATTATTCAGTATGAGCATGGAAAGAATTCAAAGCACTCACTACCAACAATGAAGGGACTGTAATTTAATATGACTGGAATTGCAAACATCCAATTTGGCAAGTATTGACAGTGTAATTGTTTTTTTCTGAACACACTTTTGGGCCACATGCACACACACACACACAGTACATTAACATCAACACTAAGCGAAGTTCTGCATTACTCTAAAACTTCAAACCTTTAGCTGTTCTAATTTACTCCAGGAAGCAGCAATAAGGAAAAGAAAGTCAGAAACACAGCACCAGGGAGTTATTGCAGTAAACACTGGCTGTTACTGCAACAGCAAGCAGAATGTACTACAGCACAGGTGATTTCAGGGTAAGTTATAAAGATTAAGCACTGCATTGTTGAATAATACATGAGGGCTGAGCTGTGCATTGTGCAACTGTGACTGTAATTTTTACGGTACAGATACTGCTGAGAGGATCGTTTGTTGTAATGGGAAGTAATGTCAGTAAAATTGTGAACGCTTGGTACATCGCGAAGGGTGTGGACATTTATCAACACGTCAGCGCGATGCTGTTAATGTCAGAATGGGATAAAGATGAGAGGATATGAGCATGCACTCCTGTGACAAAGTGTGCATGTGTGCGTGCCTGTATTTGCATGAGAAAGCGTGAGCATGTGCCCACACACACCAGCCAGGCTGTGTTGTTCCCCATGTTGTCAGGCAGGCTTTGGTCACATGACCATCAGGCAGCGCCTACTGCAGCTATGAATCACTGCATCAATGAAACGCCACTGGACAGAAGAAAGGAGAGGGAGGAGAGGAAGGAGCGGGCACGAGTGATGGAGGGAGAGGGTGGAGGGGGGGCTGGAAGTGGTGGGGCAGGAAAAGGTGGGGATGAAAAAAGATGCAAGGGGAAAATTGACAAATAAAGGAAGTAAGAGAAAACGGCAGGTGAGAGGTAATGGAGGAGAAACAGAAGATGAGGAGGGGCTGCATTTCTTTTTTTACCTCGACATACACCTCATCTGAAATATGCCATTGAATAGTTATTATGGTAGCTTCCAGGCAAAATTGCACTTTCTGTAACCCCTTCATTAATTACCATGCACCACTGACAGGCATACTAGTGATGATAGTACTCTATACACAGCTACACTGCACTTTCCACAATGCGCATGCATGTGTCTATATGTCTGGGAGGGGGTGGGACACAGTGTACATGAAGCCTGATTATGTTTCTGCTAACATAGCAGCTGTGCCTTGGCATACAGCCATGCAGGTGATTTAGACCGGACAAGGTCAGTCTCCGAAGTCTAGATAGAAGAAACTCTAGTTTAGTGACGCTCGGCTGAGCTCCCCTGCAGTGATAAAAGCATAAAAAGCTGAGGCTTTTTATGTAGCATCAATTGTGACTTTAACACATTTTCGCATCTTCTTGATATATTGATGGTGTTTTAATTGTGACTTTAACAGTTCACTAGATTATTGTTTGTCAGAATCATTGATTCCAGATACCACCTGGCCCTGTATATACAATATAAATATATTATATATCAAAATATAAAGTAATACAATCAGGCAAAAAAGCACTGGTTAGTAGAGAGGGGCTGATGTCTATTTATATCCATTATTAAAAGGCAGCAATGCACTTGTGTGCATGAGGGAGTGGGAAATAAAGATGCTACCCTTTACCTTGTCTTTTTTTTGTCTTACTTTTTCTTATTTTAGACTGTACCTGTCCATATAGTTTCTACTTAAATATCCATCTTTCATCTCCCCTTTCTTTGTTTTGAATTCCCTTTACGCCCCTCATCTTTAATAACCCTGGATAATTTTGGCTGATGCTCCTAATGGGATCGGTTCTATTTTGGGACCCTGATCTCAGCTCGTGAGGATTACAAGCCTTTAACTGTACATTCATACAGTGCCCCCCCCCCCCCCCCCCCCCCCCCAAGTTTTCATCGCTCCGTTGGTGTCTGTGTCTTTGCCTTAGGTCAAACATAGCATATGGCTGGTCCATGTATGAGATGCTAGAGTGCCTTTAAATTGAAATGCCTGTCACAGGAAGTGGTGACACTCCATAAACAGACTTTCATATTTACATGGCTGGTTGCTATGTGTTAGCCACTTAGCATGTCCAGCGATAGCATCTTTTCTATGACTCTTTTTTCTAAAGACAAATCTACAGTAAATGATTAAATCCATATATGGTTAGTAAAGGTGCAAGGCTATACTTTTTAACAATAAATTATTTTATAATATATAATAATAGTTAAAGCAAAACCGTAATATAAAGTTATCAAAAATGTGATAAAAACTCCATAAACATGCAACAAATAGTTGACTAATAAACTAGCAACTACTCGTCCACTAGGAACATTTTTAGTCGGAGGGCAGCCCTACTTTCTAGGGTATGTAATGTGGTGGTGATATATTACAAAACAACAGATAAACATTTAAAATATTCAAATAGAGCTGAAAAAAATACAGATGAAAATAATGTTTTCATCTGTATTTTACACAACATCCATAGTGAACGTGGAAGATTCATTCAGTGTTGCAGTGAAGAGGATGAAATTACAGCTCTCTACCCATTTGAAAGTGTTCCATGTGAGTGAAATTAAACAGCCTCTGAAGTATATGAATGGTAGTATGGTAGTATGATGGGATCTATTTGATGATGAAGCGGCGCCTCCTCCTCAGTGCGTGATATGCATTGAGTTTGCTGCAGTGGTTGAGGTCAACGACCCTGGGGAGCGTGAGGCTGGCTGTCAGACTGCAGCATTAGTACAGATCCTTCAACCCTCTGCAGTGCTACAGCACCACTACACCACTACTACTACTGTACTGGCCTAGGGTGTCTGATGCATGCACACTGCAGGTAAACAAGGAATGCCCCTGGCAGAAAGAGGGGAAAAAAGGAGGGGCCATGGAGGAGGGGGGGGGGGGGGGGGGGGGGAAGTTGAGGCAGGAGCAGGATCGGATATAGAGAGAGGGATAAGATGGAGGAGGAGGGCGCAGATGGGGACAGGAGGTGGCACTGGCAGACCAATCGCTATACTCGTGCTGCACCCAAGCTTCTTTAAAGGATCTGTACGCCAGCATCACTGCAGGACACAAACAAGGAGTGGTCAGAGGGAGAGGTTTGTTTTCCCCCTGTCAAATGCAGAGAAATACAAGCAAGAAAAACAATAAGCGACAGAGAGGAAGAAAGCCAGGACAGTGTGTACTTTTGTTTTATTTGTGGGAATTTTGATTTTAAAAAAGAGGAAACGTGACTGTGAAAGAGAAAGAAGCAGGAAGTCGGGAAAGAGAAATTGTCTGCATGTTTCGGACTGACACCCCCATGTTATGAAATATGAAATGAGTTGGAGAAAAACAAGGCTGCTAGTCAAGGCCTAGCTTAACTTCCAATGCTCCTGTGTCGGGTCTGCATATCGACACTCACACTATGAAACACACAGTAGATGGCGCAGCGTAAGATGTAAGTGGAACCGTGGAAACACGGGCCCCAGACTATCGTAAGCACTTGCGTAAGAAAGTGAAACATGGTTTCCCCTGACCTCAGCAATGCTACTGACTAGTGACAAGGTCAGCGTTGAGCAGGGCGGGTATGTGTGTTTGTGTGTGAACTGGCCTGTGACACAACCATCAGCGCAAACAGTCTAAAAATGACCCACATTCCTGAAAGCGCAGTCCGGGTCCCTCTCAGCGTGTCTTCTCTGGGATGTCCCACAGAAAACAGTAAGAATTCTCTCCAAATAACCAAGTAACTGTTTTTTTTTTTGCTTTTCAAGATTAAGAGTGCAAACACAGAGCTGAGAGTGGAATAGAAAATGTGCATTATCGATGCAAAATCTTATTTCAAGGGCACAAGATGGCATTGTGTGCAAGAGTCAGGCCCAATCAACAACAACACACAAACACTGTATGTCAAACACCTATTACTTAGCTTGATTTGTAGGCACAATCATGCTTTATCATGCTTATTATGTCAATCTAGCAACAAACTGGCTTTATAACCGGGCAATCCCAAAACATACAACACCTAACACTACCTAAAACACCACACTCGGGCCAGATGATGTCATTGACTGGCACCGGCAGCTGGCACGTCCATGGAGGCTTGTGTAGGTGTGATGTGTGTGTCTGTATTTCTGAGGACCAACTGCGTCGGAAACATAAAGAGACATAGAAAGTAGTTTGCAGCTAAACCTGGGTGTGGAAACTAAGCCCTCAAATGTACAGTATTACAGCCATGTGTGCATGTGTGTATTAGACAAGGATGTGGCAGGGTGGTAAAAGTCCCTGTGCACGTACAGTGTGATGTGGTCACCGGATCTTGTCACACCCTCACACCACTGAATGTCAGAGAACACACACAGACATATGCGCGTGCGCACACACACACACACACACACACACACACACCTATCTATCTCCGTCTCTGTCACACACACACATACAGACTAAACTTTTGTCTACGAGGAGCACACGCATGCCGTAGATCCGGTTCCACCATGTCATCCTCCTCGCTTTGTATATAATGAAAGCCACATTTCATATCCACAAATCATCTCTGAATCATTCCCTCCTTTGTTGTACAGCCATGAACTCCAAATATATTTTTTTCTTTTTACATAAATGCAGGCTCCTTCTCTGTGGTTATGTCGGAAACTATATACAGTACATGAGCATGTGTCTATGTCAAACATTAGGTTCCTTAAAACAAACAATGATTCACGCTATGACCTCATCAAAGCAAACACATGACATTTCGTACATGACACACAACATCTCTGTACAGAAAACCACTGCTGGCCACAGCTTTGTTTAAAACTTGGCAAAAGGAAAAATGTGAATGAAACATTAAAAAAATTCCCTGAGTCTTTCCTCTGAGTAATCTGGGAAACAATCCACATACTGAGTCATCATCTAAGTTCTGCTGCTACTGGCAAGGCAGATGACACATGAAACACTCATATGTTGTCCTTCCTTTCAGAATGCAGCACTGTACTTATGGGAAACTTCCAGAGCAATTAGATTGTAAGAACTGCCCGGTAATTTCCGAAGACCAGTGTCTTTGCCTGATTTCCGGCACATAGATAACAGGCAGTACCTTTGGTTTTATTTTGATATACTTTGAGGAATACTCACCCTTGACTCTTCAGAATTACCCTTGAATTTCCAGTGATCTGTCATCACAGCCAACATGCCATGCAGGGAGGATAAACACAACATATGGTGCGTCATCAGCTGAATTGATGGAGATTTTCTCCACTGCATAAATGCAATGGTTGGTCACGTGCAGCCTCCCCCTGCTCAGCAGAGGGCACTCAGCCAGTTCAACCAATTAGGATCACAGACCAGATCACGAACCCATTGTTGGGCTGCTGTTTATTATCATGACTAATACGGCATATTAGGATCACAGCAGTTTGAGGTCTTTTGGTGCAATTACAGGCATAAGACTTCACAGTGTGCTATTCAAGGATATGATACCACTGGCAAAGTTTTAGTATATGGCCCTAATGTATACTGAACTCATTCCGCTATCTGCAAATTACCCAAATTACATGTTTTGTCCACCCAACAGTACAAAATGAACACACACTTAATGTTTAGTTTGATAAAGAAGACATTTGAAGACCTGGGTTTGCCTGTTTTTTTTCTTGAGAACTGACCTAAATGATTTACTGCTTTTTCAAAGATTTTTGTTTATTTTCTGTTCATTGGCCAAACAGACCTTTCTTGAACCAGGAAATGGAGACGGATTGTCTCAACTCTTCTTTCCTGATGCAGATTTATATACGTAATACTAATTTGTGCATTTATACTACAACAATAAAAGTTTGAGTCAAAACAGATGATTCTTCAAATGACAGAAACACAGCTGTTGTTGTATTGTCTGCTATCAAAAAAATACTTGAAGCACACTTAATGTTTAAATATTCCTGGTTTGCCACAATCCAGCGTGTAAGAGTAACATCTGTCTGAGTATGCTGCTGAATTCTTCCTACTACTCTGGGTCCCATTCATCCCTATATGCCTTCATACAGAACGAAGGGTGCTTCCGCAGGCTCGCTGCTGCTGGTGAAAACCTCTGGTCCATCTGTCAGGCCTGCCTGCCCGGCTGTCCCCATCACGGCGGCAGGGATTAGCCGAGCTTAAGCCAAGAAACCAGCCGCTTGCCCTCCAGCCTGTCAAAAAAGGCACAAGGAAGCCCCATTCTTGACTGAGCCTGTGCCATCTCTCTCCCAGCAGAGGTCCACCACCTACTGTATCCAACTCCCTCTGACCTACATTGACGGAGAGTGTTAATAAAGAGGTTATGAAGGGATGGGATGCAAAGAGGAGAAGAAAGAGGACACCATTTTGATTACTGGTGCGCTGATCATGCATGTTCATTCAGTTCGGTTAACTCAGGCGTTGGGAGCCTCTATGAAAGAGGGCGAGTACAGCGCCTTGGGGGATGCAGGCTATTAATGCTCAATGGGATGTGAGGCGGGAGGCAGCCAGGGAGGAGGCGGAGGCAGCAGCCCATCCATGAATCCCCTCAGTGCTGCTCTCCTGCTTCCTGCATTCACTTCCCCAACAAAGAGCCACAATGGTGTCCTTTGCTGTCTTGGCTGGCTGAGGCGGCTCCTGGCGATGCTCAGAGCCATGTGGGGGGTAGAGAGGATGGTGTGTGTGTCTGTGTGTGTGTGTGCGCGTGTGTGGGTTTAGCTGGCTTTAACACCACACAGCCAGTCTGCACGTGCCCAGCCCGCGGCCTGCCAGTGGCCGCACAAAAGGGATGATGTCATGCTTAGCCAATAACAAAAGAGTCTGGGTCCGTCAGGCCCTCCTCTCTAACCCGGCTAGTTCCAGCTTTATCCAGCCTAGCATTAATCGCAAGCCTTATCCTCTTTACTGGGGGTGGGGAATGGATAATAACAAACCAGCCATGGGGCAAGACCAGATAGGGTCAGGAACAGGAGAGGAAAACGGAATAAATTGGGAGAGAATGGACCAGTGGTGGGGCAGATGCAAGCTACAGTTGTGGGAGGCAGACAGAGCTGTCATGAGTTCAAAAGTGAGAGCAATCAGGAGGAAGCATGGCTCTATGGGGTGCCACAGTATGAGATCAGCTGGCCACAGGCCCCTACACGGAGAAGGACCTAATAGACCCAGCACAGAAACACAAGATGTATCTCAAAAGCAATGAAACTCAAAGATGAGATCAAAAACTTCTCAAGCTTCACAGCTCTCTGTTTTTTTTCCAACCTCTTCAGCTTTGGTGTTTTTTTTTTTTCTTCTCATCTAAATATGGAGCCTATAAGAGTAGGTCATGCAATATCATCGCCCAAAATAAAACGGTTATCCGAGAAAAACTGGATCTTTTGGTAAGGATGAGTCACACATCTGATGATGCAGGATCTCCCGTGTGGCCTTCAGGCATAGCACTGTCTTTTCTATCCAGGTCCATGTAACCTAGGCTGGCAGAATGCCCAAACACAGGAGATATTATACAAGATCCTTGTCCAGTTAATAGTGGTACATTTTGGGTGAGAAGAAAGGCATGCAGGTTTGACTGCCAGAAGCCCTTGCAATAAAGCTGAATTAAAACTAATTGGTATAACAGAGAGTCAGTGAGAAACAGCAGGCGCATGGGGACTCTCAGCCAATGTACCAATTATACAGATGCTATTAGCTGAACTGAAGGTCATTTGACGAGAAAGTAACAATAATCCACAGTTCTCCTCCATTTTGCCATCTGACCATGTGGAAAGTGTCAGTCACCTACAAGCGTTAACTGTAATCCAACAGGAGTAGCAAAGCAATAATTTACAGCAATAATGTGTAATTATTTGCCATTTGGTGGGCAGGGCGTGTTTTTGGTGATTAAAGTCCTCATGTACCAGATGGAAAAAC
The DNA here is from genome assembly GCA_030544235.1 of Lepturacanthus savala. Taxonomy (NCBI): domain Eukaryota; kingdom Metazoa; phylum Chordata; class Actinopteri; order Scombriformes; family Trichiuridae; genus Lepturacanthus; species Lepturacanthus savala. The sequence goes on along the minus strand of CM060465.1, from coordinate 13,772,799 downwards.
AGAGTTGGTTTGTCATCTCCAAGTATGATACAGTATTATACTGTAAAATGGGAGCAGGTCATACGTCACTTTTATAAGCGGGTTTGACAGAATGAGATGTAGTGAAGTTGTGAAATGCTGTGAACATCCAACCTGTTCCCGGCAATCAGGAAATAAAACAACAAATTCAAAAGCAATGGCATTTTATGAACTGACATTCAACCCGGATGTGTCACACCCATGAAACAAATGACCCGAGTTGTGTCACCAGCCTCTGTCAATCAGTGCTGTATTGCGTTGTGGGTGTAAAACGTGTTAAAGGTTACATCGAAAGCTACAAATGACTGTTGAAGAATCATTGCAGCATGGAAGAGGAATTTTATTTGCTATTTTCACAATTTTTTTGTGTTTTACCGCACATTCCTCACATGCAGGTGATGTGATCTTGTCCATGGGTGTAATACCGTTGAACGATATACAAACACATGCTACATGCACATAAAACGCATCCAACACATGAAACACAAACACTTCACCCCTTTCCTGCTTAGGTTTCCCCTCTCAGAGTTCCTTCAGTTTCACACAGTGACTATAAATACAGGAGTCGGCGTGCCACGGGTGGACAGGCCATGGAAAATAGGCTGTCATATTCAGAGGAGAAGTCATGGAAAACGGGAGGCTCCGATTTCAGGGCCACTGATAAGCAACAAACCTACAGTACGCACGCCTGTCCGCCAAATATAGACCCCACGGATGTGGTGCAGGCCTGCGCTGGACGAGTGAAACCCAATCCAGAACCACACTGGTTCTCGGTTCAGGCTGCTGGCAATGGCCTGAGAAACCCATAGACTTGTCATGAAGGTGGTGTCATGCTCAGGGGCACTTCAGCAGACATGGGGAATTCTTCTGGTTCAGGGAACCTCGTCTTACCTAATTCTAACTTGCTCCATCTCTTGTATGCCTGAATAACAAAGAAAACATACTGTACTTCCTTCCTATTCCATGCATGACATAAAGAATATTGCTGTAAAACAACACTGGAGAGTAAACGCTTTTCTGTTGAGCTGTAGACCTGCTTATTTCCTCTGGTCCTATGCCCATTTGCACAAAGAATCCTCAACTGGATATTTGTGACAACAGTCCCTATGGTATTTGAACTGTTTCGCATTACCATGGTGATTTTGCCACTTCTGCTGAAACAAGCATGATTATGCCAATTTGTCCCAATGCACTGTTCTATAAATGCACTAATTTTAACTGTCCACCCTCATTTGCAAGAAGAATAACTAGGGTTTTATTTGAATGTTAGAAGAAAATCTTGCATATCTCAAAAATCTCCTCTGCACTCTTGCAGGGGTCATATAATTTAAATACCACAGTTATAACTGGGTTTTGGGTGGTCTGTGAGTGAAGTAACTTGCTAAAAATATATAACATTACATGGAAAAAAGGCATAAAATTCTTTACTCAAGTGTTTGGATGTGAAATGCAGTCCCAGAATCCTTGAAAAAGAAGCTTAAAGGAATAGTTTTGGGAAATACACTGAGTTAGATGAGGAGATTGATACAACTCTCATGTCTGTAGTGTAAATATCAAGCTAAAGCAAGCAGCTGGTGACCTTAGTTTAGCATTAAGACTGGTGCTCTCTCCAAAACTGCAGTAAAAATCCAAACCAAACCATTTTGCTGTCTTTCTGTGGGTTACGTGCCAGAGTTGGTGACTATTTGATAGATGTAGCTTCATATTAACATACAAAGTGTAAACCTATTCCTTTAGTATAATCAAGTCCATATAATCCAGCAAGAGGTCAATGTTAAGTCAGCTCTGAACCTGATAGTGTCCAGAGTCTGTCCCTTATTAGGAAGATGGAAGCTTGGCAAACAGGCATTTTGAATCCATTTTCAATTAGAAGAAAGGCTCTGTAATTATCAGTATCACACCTTTTAACAAAAGGCCTCATCTGCCAGGCCTGCTGGGCTTTTAGCTCACCTTCACTTTGCCGTTGGGCTGCAGCAGCTCAGTGACGGATACTTTGTCCTGCTGCAGTCGCCTCTTAACCAGCTTGGAGCAGCAGACGTTGACCGCACTTTGCACGTGTGAGGCGTTGTACTCAGAAAACGTCCTGCTGTCAATCACCAGCAAGCGGCCCGTTCCCCTCTGGATGAGGCTCGCCAGACGCTTGATGTCCATGCTGCTCCGTTTAGTCGGCCCTTTCTCCCCTGCCATGATGTAGGAGGGGCAGAGTGGTCACTCTGGCTCACGGGTGACAGGGAAATAAAGGACGGGGGTGTAAAGGTAGAGGGGTATATGAAAGAGGGAAAGGAAGAGAAGGGGAGGAAGATATCAGCGGAGGCGGGCTACCCCCGGAGCAGGCGCGACGAGATCCATGGTGCCTGAAGAAAGAGGAGATAAAGAAAGGGTAAAAAAGGAAGAGGATGAAGGTTTAACACTTAAAATGCAACGCATGATGTTCAGTGGTTTATTCCTACACTATTATTGGCCAGCAGTGACATTCGAATGTGTCACTGTCAGCTTACAGATGCAGATGACCAGACAGATGATGATCAGACATCAAGAGCATGATCAGCTCGCGTCCCGAGCTTCAGTCTAATCACGCCACAGATAAGACCATTCAAACCTGACCGCTGTGCAAATTGCCAAACCGCAGTCAAACGCTCATTATATTTTGGTACATTTCTATTCACTTTTATTGGTAGACTTGCTGAGCGCCTTTCATATTAAAATAGCCACAATACTAAACACGAGTATTAAAGTTATTTAAAGACCGCCTGGAACGCCCGCTGGGATTCATCATTCCTGAATTCAGAAAGAATATCACACATCCGAATATGAAGCCAAAAGACTTAAGTTTGACATGTACAACAATAAAACAGGGGCGCGTGTGTGCATTTCTGTTTGTGTGTAGATGTGTGAAGGTTGGTCGTTGTTGATCAAGGGTCTCTTGTGAGGTAGCTCATGAAACAGGAAACTGAGGGCGTGAGATAAATTAAGCTGGGGGAATTCAGAGAGCAGGTCTGGACACAAGCAAAAGGCCTGCGTGACATCCTGTGTATGTGTTTGTGTGTGTGTGTGTATGTGTGTGTTTTAGAGAGAATTGTTCATAAACCTGATGAACTGCCTCTTCATATTTATTACAACCAATCACGCTGATCTTCCTTTTGCTCACATTCACCACAGCGCTTACATTTAACATTCACAGTACATTTAACACACACAATATCATTTATCAGGGTTGCGCCGGAATCAGTGATGGCATGTATTTGAGCAAGCAAATGTTCACTGGGCAACACGTAACCGTTACAGAAAATAGGTGTGTATATATATATATATATATATATATATATATATATATATATAAAAAACCCTAGGCTGGCAGTCACTTCTTCGGTCAACCAGGTGTCATGCGACAAGTGAGAAGGTCAGAATGTGAATGCAGACGTGTTGTTTTATTCATCTACAGGCACGAGGTGTCATGAAAAATTAATGGGCCTCCTCTCATTTACCCCAAAGCCTAAATGGAAGTTTAAACCTCAGCTGAAAAGGGAGAGTACGAGACATAGGTGTACAAACAGATAGTGGAGCGATAAAGGAGAATAATTTATGAAAAGACTATAAAATGAACTACATCACACTTTCTCACTTCTTCTCACTTAAGCCCATGTCATAGTAGAAACTGTGTCTTCTGGTCAGTAGTGTCTTTGGGAGACGTCCGCTCCAGGCAGCTCTGCCCTGCAACTTTTTCACCTCTGTTCTGACACCTCCTACATGCAGGGACAGGGAGGGAGAGAAGGATGTTGTTTAGCGAGGTGGACTTCTCTTTCCTCGCAACCCCTGCCAGCTCGAAAGCAAGGGAGGGGAAAACTCTGAAGATAAAGCACCAAGGACAGAGATGAAGAGAAATTATGAGAAGTGGAAACAGGCCACAGAAAGAGGGACAACTAACTTCCATAATTTTAATATTAAAAATTATTTATAACAAAACTTATATTTTCCATCAGGCATGTGTCTGCTACAGGCTTGCTGGCTGAGCTCGAACATAAATGTACACATGGTGTTGCTGCCTGGCAACCTGCCTGATGCAAGCGCACAGGAACATGGAAGAATATCTAGATAGACAGTACCAACTGCCGGCACTGTAACACAGCCAAACTGCTGCCGTGTTGGAAAATAGCGACAGTATGGGGAAGGGCGCGCGCCCAACACAGCCAAACAAGACCATATACAAATCTTGGTTGCAGAAAACGCAGTGTATTCATCATAAAGTATTCAGACCCCTTCTTTTTTAACCACATTTTTTTATCATGCAGCATTAGGCTGAAATTGTTTAAATTCATTTTCCCCTCATCAATCTGCACACAATACCCCATGATAACAAACCAAAACAGATTTTAGAATGTGCGTATTAATTTAAAAGGAAAAAAACTAAATATCACATTGATTTCACATTGAAACCCTTTGCTATAACATATTAAATTTGTTTCTACCCCTTGATCAGAGTCTGCTTGTGGCAAATCTGATTGGATGTGATTTGGAAAAGAACAAACCAAAGACCTAGCCATGAGGTCCAAGGAACTGCCTGCAGAACTCAGACAACAATCTATGTCAAGTTATAGATCTGGGGAAGGCTACAGGAATGTTTCTGCTGCAATGAAGATTTGAGCAGAGTATCCTCCATAATTCTTAAATGGAATTAGTTTGCAACAACTAGAAGTCTTCCTAGAGCTGACTCCCTGTCCAAACCAAGTAATCAGGGAAGAAATCTCTTGGTAAGAGAGATGACCAAGAACCTGATGCTCACTTTGGCTGGATGGGAGAAACCTCCTCAAGGACAACCACTACTGTCACACTCCACGGATCTGGGCTTTATGGCAGAATGACAAGACGGCAGCCTCTCCTCAGTGACAGACACAGTTTGAAAAAAAAAAGACACCTGAAGGACTCTCAGTCTGTGAGAAACAAGATTGTCTGGTCTGATGAAGCCAAGATTTAAGTGTTTGGCCTCATTTCAAAGTGCCATGTCTGGGAGAAAGCAGACATCACCTGCCCAATACCACCCCAAAGCATGGTGGTAGCAGCATCATGCACATAGCCTCTTCAATGCAGGAGGGGCTTAGGCACAACTCTGTGAATTCTTTTGAGTGGTCCAGCCAGAGCCCTGACTTTATCCCAATCTAATGTCTCTGGAGAGACCTGAGCCTGTTGGCCATCCATTGACGGTCTCCAGCCAGCCTGTCAGGATTTGATAGAATCTGCAGAGAAGAATGGCAGGAACTCCCAAAACACAGGTGTGCAAAGCTTTTTTTCATATTATATGAAAAAGAAAAGCCCAAAAATGCTTCAATTAAGTCTTCAGTAAAGGGTCTGCATGTTTTCTGAACACATTCAAAAATAGACAGTCAAGGTTGAAGAGACAAGGTTGAAGGTAGCACGCAGTTTTAAACATAATGCATCTTAAAAGCAACATCAACAAGTAAATCGAATCCAATTAATTTGATCTAAGATACCCATCTGTATAGTGACAACTGAACTCAGGTTTCTACCTGGACACGTTCAGTAAAGCACAATTCAGTGACCTGCAGCGACGAGACCACTGACATAGTGACATTTCCTCACTTTCCTCCAGCAGCTCTTCTGCAGAGGCCCTGCTACACTGCCAGTGTTCCCATGACACAAACAGCCCCTGCCACATTACGACCTGCCCCATCACCTGTTATACCGTACCTTATATGGCGCAGAGCCCTTTAGCCGAACCGCTAACAACACAGCTTCCAGGGTGAGAATCTTTCCCTCTTTTTTTCCGTTTCCGTGCTGCTGAGCACAACATCTGACGCTGCATATGTCTAATGGCGACTGCGCTCCCAGCCACCCAGCCTCTCTCCCTCTCTCACTTTTTCTCTCTGAATCTCTCCTTCCTCCTCTATCACTCTCTTTCTTGCTCTTGTGCAGTGGACGGGGATGGGGAGGGGTGGGGAGGAGTGTACAGGTTTACATGCATGGTAGTGAGGAGGGGAGACTGTGAGCTCTGCATCTTTCGGTCTACGCTACACTATCATCCTGCACCATCCCTTGCTCGCAGCATACCCTGTTCATTTGAACAAGAAAGGGGATAAAGGAGATATTAGAGAGGAGTGAGACAAGATGATAGATGATGAAGAGAAAGAAATCAAACTTCAACGTGCCTACTCAGCATAACAAACACAACCCCAGCCCCTTGTGCAAAAGCGCCTTTCTTCCTCCATCTTGCATCCTGGCAGGAACAATAAGGAGCAAAAACAAACAAGCTTCTAAAACTAAAATAGGCAGCAGCCAGGAGCTCGCTGTGAGGCTCTGGCTGAACAGAGGAAAACAAGCCGAGAGGAGAGAAAGCAGCGACAGAGAGGGAGAGAGACAGCGTGTACAGGCCCGGAGCAGATTCTGTTGTTGCCATAGAAACAGCCTGGTTGAGGTGATCAGGGGGCATGGGGAGGGTGATGGTGATGGGATGCTACTGGTGCTGATGCTGGATACAAGAGTGGATACAGCTAAAAGTGACAGTGCAACATATATGTGTAAAACAGACTTTACAAGGTGATTTGAAACATTGCTGATATTTGTTTAATCTTTGTTTTTAGCTTTACACATTTAACTCTAGTTTAAGACTTTGCCATCACTTAAGTGGTTTTGCATTTGAACAGAGCTACCTGAAGTTCACATGGTTAAAAGATGCACCTCCTTAAAGTTATTTTTTTGGTTCTTTTTTTTTTTTTAGCTCATAGGGGAATCAGGTCTGACTGCATACTTCTTTCATAATTGCAGACGAATGAGGAAAACTCAGCGCTGATATATTTACCCCTGGATTGTCAAGTAGAACACTGTCAGACAAATCATCTACAGACACATCAGGCTTTGAGACTGATAAAAAGAAAAAAAACAACAATAAAACAAAGCTGGGGAAGTAGCTCTATCTTCATAAAACAGATAATCCATGCAGAGATATTCATAGCCCCCCCCCCCATACAAAACCACATCATGATGGCCAGCTCAATAATGTCATATCAGACATCAGGCAGGGAGGTAAACACAATGAGAGCAACTGGAGGGCAACCAGCGCTGATGTAACACCATCCAGGTTATTCATTAACTCCCTGCGTCACCTGTGGTCAGAGCCTTGAGTTCGGCTGACATGAAACTGGCTCTTAGTTTCATACAATAAGAGACACGAGTTGTTTGTTTGGAGCACAAACAATTACATCACCAGAGCGTCTCTTGCCCTTTACTCTGGGTTTTCTCGGGAACGGCAGCACACTTTGCACTTTAAAATTCGGCCAAAGTGTGGCACTCTGCAGCCAATGTAAACCAAGGGTGGACCGAAGTTACAAACAAAAATTACAGATCACGCTTGAGTGTGCAGCAAAACATTCAAAACACAGCTGGCTAATAGATAACTAGTCTGATAAGACTGTTTTTAACCTCTTTCCTGGGGGATTTCATTACATTAGCCCATTTTAAGACAAATGACATCATAGATTAAATAAAGTATCACAACCGAGAGTGCAGGGCTATGGATTATTTTCATTAGTGATTCATCTGCCAATTAGTTTCTTGGCAAACTAACTTCTCTTTGTCCATAAAATGTCAGAAAACAGCAAAGAAACATGTCATGAGATATCTTATATGCAGTTTACTGTCACATAAGCCAATTAAATCCTAATAAGTGAGAAGATGGAGCATGGGAATCTTTGGCATTTTCACCTGGATAAAACTACTGAAACAACTCACTGATTATCAAAATAAATTCTGATTTTATGTCAACTGACTTACGTTTTGTAAGTTTCAGGTCTTCTTGAACATCTTGATTCCCTGACTGAAGTTATAGTTACTCCTTCCACAGCTGTAATAACACAATAATAATATTTCTGTGTTGGTCAAATCGGAACTCATTTTAAAGTGATCACATATTTTATGATTGCCTATTATTTGGTTGAAAGCAATATTTGTGTGCGCAGCTGGTTGCGAATATTACATGTTTTCACACGTCAGCCTGGAGACAGAGCTGGCATACATGGCGGAACAGGAGCGGTTCTGTTATGATTGATCATGTAATTTTAAAAAATCAATTCCTGGTTGGCCCTGGTGGAGCAGAAGCTCCCCATACTGTAAACAACTTAACCAGGTATAAAGCCTTCTGGTGTCCTCTAATCAATACTCTCCCAGTGCGGCTGTTGCAAATTGCGGGCTCATATAACAAACTGGGACAACCCCGGGCTCTATCATAACAATAACCACGGCATGGATACTGGTGCCAATACAGCACAGTGGGAAATCACACTCTGTTGTCATTCTCCATTAATAAGCCTATATAAGGCACATTCATAAACGTGCGAAAGTGTCTCCTAATAAATGCGTGTGATATTTCGACCAATACAGAAATGCGGCGCACAAAGAAATCTATGGGACACTGTGGCCTGTTTGATAATAATGATGGACGGTGAGCGCACTAAACCGACCTAGATTAGAAATAAGGATAGAACATTATGCGCACAGCCTGAACTGTCTTTAAGAATTATGCATAATTAGAATCTAGTAAAGTAGCGACGCATTTATTAAAAAGGTTGACTGCGCTGCTGTCTGTCTGAATGGGAAACCTGCCTGTGTTGTTATGACGCGTGAATATGTCCGCATGAGAAAACGAACCACCCGCACAGTCCCTGTGATGATTAAAAAAAACAGCAGCAGCAGTAGCGCGGAGATGTCACAGAATATAATGAATAAAACACACACACATTCTCCCTACCTCCAAATGAGCTGGCGTCGGACCATCAGACGTCTGTCAAAAATAAAAGAATCGCTGATAAGTTCAGCGTGGACGGTTAAATTCCCATAAGACGGGCGCGCACATGAAGGGGAGGGGGAGTGCGCTCTGACAGACTCCCTGCAGCAGCAGCTGCTAGCTACAGCTAGCTCTGTGCGTAGTAACGCACTTAATACCAGCGAGGCTAGTTTCGATAAACACACACACACACTCACCTCGGGCTCCTGTCCTGTGTAGTCAACTGTTAGTCAACTGGCCTTCATGTGTGAAGGGGACAGCGGCGGGGTCTTCATGGGGCTGGCCGGTGTTACCTGGCGGTGTCGCGGGGGACGGTGCGGCTGACAGGGGGTGACAGCACCGGGAACCACCGAGGCATGCGAGCGCGCTGAAGCGGCTCCTTCAGCCGGTTAACTGACCGGGATACGTGGTCGGCTTGAGGAGATAAAATAGATTAGCTTATTTCTCTTGTCAGATAGCTGGAACCTGTGTGCGCGCGTGTACATGTGTGCGCGCGTGCGGTTGTGTGTGTGTGCGTGTGTGTGTGTTTGAGGGGGAGGAGGGGGGAGGGGGAGGGGGACTTAGTTAGCTACAGAAGGTGCACTTACTTTCATGAAGTAAAGCGATGAGGTCATGGTTCAGTTAGGGGAGGGAGGGGTGAGGGGGGAATTAGGAGGTTGACGTCACCTCCAGCCAATCAGTGCAGGCGGCTCAGGGGATGGGTGACGTCAGGGTCTGATCCGCGGATTAAAGGGCCAGTCCGGTTTATATATATATATATATATATATATATATATATATATATATATATATATATATATATATATATATATATATATATATATATATATGCCATCATACAGGAACTGGTGCCAGTGACGCAGAGATCAACACAAGGAGAAAAGGAAACACTAACAACATGAGATTGTGTTTCTAGAGACATTTTACTGTACATTAATAGTTAAAATGTTGCTTTGAATGGTTAACTTAGTTTATGTGCATTTACATTTGTGAAAAATATAATTTGCAATAATCTATTGTAATAAGGACCTGATAAATATATTAAGTATGTAATTAAATATAGAGCCTTAAAGAGCCTTAAAAATACAAATTTGTTATCATTTATTATTTTAGTCAATCAATTAACCTCACATACCATTTTATTTGTATTTGCTCCTCAAGCATGTCCCACTTTTGTTCATGACTGAACTCTGAATTGTGATCTAACAATTGCAAATTATTATTTTTAAGTAGTTGAGTATATATATATATATATATATATATATATATATATATATATATATATATACACACACACACACACACATATATATATATATGTGTGTGTGTGTGTGTGTGTTTGTCTGTTTTGCCTTTTGTGTGGATTATTATTATTATTTTCAGATAACAACTAACAAGCTAGAGTGGAGATTGTCTACGTTCATCACTCATCTCTCTCTGAGCCATCTCTGGTAAACAGGATTCCCAAAAGACCTAAATCTGAAAGTTAATTAACAAGAATATAAAACACTGAATTATGAATAAGACTTGATAAATATACGGGCGACACGGTGGCGCAGGGGTTAGCGCTGTTGCCTCGCAGCAAGAAGGTCGCGGGTTCAAGACCTCCTTGCTCCGGGGTCTGGGACCTTTCTGTGTGGAGTTTGCATGTTCTCCCCGTGTCTGTGTGGGTTTTCACCGGGTACTCCGGCTTCCTCCCACAGTCCAAAAACATGCTCAGGTTAATTGGCAACTCTAAATTGCCCATAGGTGTGAGTGTGTGAGTGAATGGTGTGTGTGCCCCACGATTGGCTGGCGACCATCTGGGGTGTATCCCTGCCTCTCGCCGTAACATGCTGGGATAGGCTCCAGCAGACCCCTGTGACCCTAATGAGGAATAAGCAGGTATAGAAAATGACTGACTGACTTGATAAATATGACCTACACTTGGAGCACAAGTGTAGGTTTTGTTAGCTCTTTGGCAGAGTGATTCTACACTCCCAAATGGTCACAGACGAAATACCTTCAAAACGTAACATAACGTCATTCAAACTGTACTCATAAGACACAGTTGGTTAGATTGTACATTTCAGCTGTTGAGCATATAAAGATAAGCAAAGTGATGTCAATATTATGATTTTATAAGTAGTATTAGTGAATGATTACCTGCCTTAACAAGATTGTGAATTCACTATCTGAGGTCAATGCATTGATAATCGATGACATTTATTGATAAATATATTAACAGACATAGTTAGCAGAAATAAACACAGTCTGATATTACACTGTTGACACAGTTGTAATAAGTGGGTGTTTCGATTCAGTTTCATGAATTCTCTATTGTTTGATTGAAAGCCTTTGTTCTGTTGCTGGGCCATCTAAACGTTACTGAGTGAGCAGATGAGTGGAGAGCTTCTGGCAATAAGTACAATTACATTGTCTATACTGACATCTAGTGGTGCAGATATTTACCTGCACTCTGTGGTGAAAGAAGTTTTCACGTGACATGTCCAGCACAATATAAAGCCAACATGTTTTTAATATAAAATATAAATGTTATATGTGCTGTCATTACAATCTTCACATTTCTGTTGTTTCTTTAAAGCACTTTTCACTCAAATTTGGTACAGTGTTAGAACGAGGTACTGTAGAGTCAAAGATGCAGCAGCACAGGTTCATGAAAATCTACCTTTATTTGGATGCAAAAACTCACAACTTAAAGCGATACTGTAGCAGAGGAGAGGAATACTGATTGCTGGTTGGTTGAATGCCTGACTGTTTGGCTGTTTCGCTATCCCCATTTTGATCAGAATAGGACCAGGTAAGCATTGAAAACAAGCAAAGTAAAAGCTTTTCAGTCAAGTTCACGGGACATTATCAGAGGATTATGTCAATAGTCTGACAGGTTGTAGCTTTTTTTTTCATCAATCCCAGCCCTAAGTTCCTGTAAAAGATCATTTTGGCAGTTTTAATTTGCTAGTTGATTTGATGTTCATAAATTGGTCCAAGCCCACACAGTAAAGTCCATCCTCTGATAATGTTCATGGCTGCTGATCTGATAAAGTAGTCAAGATAAAAGTTAGATTTTTCTTACATAGAAAACTGTCTTAACTGTTTTAGCTGCCTTACATAGAGCAATTATTTTTCATGTTGTCAGCTGAGAGTGGCCTATAGAGTCACAGATGGAAAAGAGTGGGGACTGCGTAAAAACTCAGTCTGAGGTAAAATTCTCCAAGAAACTGCGAAAAACATACACAGAAAGCAAAGCATATTAAAGCAAAGCCTAAAGGCGTAAAGTAATAATACTGAAGACTGAACATAATCAAATTCTTTTCTGTACTGTAAGGTAACTTAGGTAGTTGTCACATTTTGTTCTGTCAAATCTTGCAATATAAACCGATGGTTTGATCCACAGTATGAGCTACATTCCATCATGGTGTAAACGGAAATATACACAAGGCATCTACTCGAAAGGATTGTATCAAAATGTTCTAAAAATATCTCTGGTTGGTTTCACAAAAGCAAACTGTATCAAAAGCATTGGCCGAGAGCAAGCAATATAATAGGCTTTAAACCCTTTTACACAACAAAAAGCAGGACAACCAATCACGTCGCTTTGATTGTGGACCTATGGAGTCCCATACAGCACATGCAATCCATTAAACTCAACACAATCAAAACACAATACAGAAAAAAAAGAACTTTTACAGCTGAACATCAGAGAGACAACCTTAGTTGGTCTATTGTGCTTCATACAGATTAGGCCTGGCCTGTCTATACAACAATCATGGGCTTCTTACTTCACAGATGTGTTCAAGCTACTATTGAAAGCAGAGGCATCACAGAGCAAGTATCTCTGAGGGCAGGAAATGGGACATTTACAAGAGTATTAGATGTATGTGATGCGTCCTTCAGTCATTTTTAGTGCGGTTATTCATTTCCTCTGCATTCTATCTCCCTGTGTTTGTGTCAGTTGGAAACATTGAGCATGTGTCAGATTCTCCAGAGCTCTTCATTGATTTCTTTTTTTCTTTTTTTATCTGAGGGTCTGATTTCTATTTCTGGCCTCGGTCGCCTCTGTCTCGCTGGCTCTGTGACGCCTCTGGGTGTACGTCTATGTGGCCTTAATGCAGGAGTTGTTTACTGTAAACATCATGGGCCATGAGAACCGCACAGGCAGCATGGTAAAAACTGTAATACTGTAGATTGCACAGAAATCCTAATCAGTTAATTAATAACCTAATTGTTATACATTCCTATGTTCCATAACATTGCACATGCCTTTAATGAATACTTAGCACCATGCAACCTGAAGATGAGGTGGCTCCTGAATGTATCAAAATTTGAAACAGGCCTTCTGTAATGATTTTTTTCTTCTTTTTTAACATTAAAACTAAGAGTCAATGAGAGTCCGTGAAGAAAAAAAGCTAGTTGTTAGTTAACTTATATTTCATGTGAACTTTTACATCTATATAGAGTAAAATATTAGGCTGGCATTTGATCATTTCTGTTGATTTAAATTATGCTGGCACAAACACTGTAAAGGGCTCATTTATACTAACTTTGGGACACTGGACTTCCTTCCTAACCTTTTGATAACTGTACATACAGTGTATAACTGAAGGGGGCCGTGACTGTTAGCGCTAAGTGAGTCCTCACTGACTTACACACGTGTAAATGCAATAAAATCCTCAGCAGTGCACATGATATGATGTCAGGAGTGCAGGTTTTTTTATTTCAGGCCTGACTGTCGTGACTCTCCAGGACTGCGTGGATCAACGGGGGCTATTTCAAATCCTGCCTCCCTGGGTTTATTCTGCTCAAAGACATAGAATAAGCACAGGGTTCATGTCAGTCCTGTCTGAGCGAGCCTGCCTCGGGTGAAGGGATTAGCATGGGTTGAACTTGTTAAAGGGTGACATTGAAATGACGCTAGGTACAGTGGTGCATACCACCAGAGGCGGTACAGTGTACAGTGGTGTGTCTCGGTCAGGGCGTGGCTGTTGCGCTCCCTCTACTCCTCGGCGGTATGAGACAGCTGCTTCTCGTACAGGCTGAGGACGTGATGCACAAACTGGTACTGCTCGCACGTCTGGATCATCCCACCCCTGGCAAACATGCATGGAAACAGTTCATTTGGAGGATAAAATGATTTACATTTCATGTGGTGCACATTGTCAAGATATCCTGCTGGAAATGTTTCAGTATTTGTTCATTTATTTTTTGATCTGAGACTGAGCATATTTGTCGTATTTGTCACAATAGCAGCACACTGACTCTGTTTGATCTGAATGAAATGGACTCTTTATTAACATCTTCTGTATCAGTTTTGATCCTACAAGATCTTACTGACATGGCTGCTGTGAACATTAGTAAAATTGATTAGGGCAGCATTCCATTTGGTTGGGCTGCTGTTATAGTCAGGCTATTGTGCATGCTGGCCAACTGGGATAGCACAACAAGACATAGTTAATGTTATTAGTTACACCTAATAAATAAAATAACATTTTTGGTCAAAATTGTCTTCATTAAAACTGAAAAAACAAACTTTTTATTTGCTCAAGCTGTTTAAAAGCCCCAGGCTTATTTTTCAGCTTTCCTCCCCGAAATGACAATAAATATGGAAAATCTCTACAACCACAAAGGTGATACTGATATGCCTGATATCAAAAGGAATCTACATGTGAGGTGACTACAGAAGTGTCAGAATCAATTTATGTTGCTGCTACAGAGCAAATATAGTTAGAATGATTTACATAAAATCTAATATTGTGTTTTAAAAACTTGAAATAAGATAAATTATCTGCAATGCAAAGTTTAAAATTATGAAGAAGATCAAAAAAAAGTAAGAGAAATCAAACTGAGGATCATTACAAAACATGGAGAATATATTCTGTAAGATGTTTAAAAAGCAGATTATAAAGGAACCAATTAAATAATCACATAAATGGCTCAAATCTAAATTAAACATCAAAAAAGTGGTTAGTTGCAGCCCTACTGCTGTTACTATATTAAACTTTTTTAGTTTTGTATTGATGATTTGGATATTGATAATATATATATTGATGCTGTAACAGTAACATTGTGTTTTACTACAGATAAAAATACTTTATTGAATGTTGTAACTGAGGTTTTTTTAATGCAATATATAAACAAAACTCAATGCTGCCAACATATCAGGGGGGCTTAGATTCAAACAGGTTAAATATATTTAAGATTTTTGGTATAAAAATATGAAATAACATATTTAGTCGTCTGGGAGACAGTGTGATAACTCTAGCATACTGTCTAGTTGATATTCAGTCAGCCATTTTCCCCAAATGTTCATTTTGGGGTAAAATCCCACAGCCACCTACGGTAGTTCATGATTTGGACCCACATCAAACAAAACTCTGTCAAGTGGGTTTTTATGCCAAGTACTAAAGATAGACATGCGCATGGAAAGAAGATCTAAGAATATCTCACCTGTCCAGACGGAGCTGGCAGGTGGTTCTCAGGATGTCGACCACACCCTCAGTCCTCAGCTGCTTGCACAGGATGGAGGTGGCAATGAAGCAACCGGTTCGACCAATTCCAGCACTGCGGACAAAAAAAGTTGCAGCACGAAGGAAGCGAAAAACAGATATTGATTAGCGGTGAGCTCATTAATTTGATTAGAGTCAAATCTACCCTGGGGAAATCATACGGCGGAAGATTGGAAGTAAGCTCTTGTCATAGAAAGAGTGCCAAGTCGCTCTGTTGATTCTGTTGTTACAATACTAAAAACAGCAATTAAAGGGATTCTTCTACGATGAAAAGTAGGCAATTTTCTATGTGTGTTTATGGGTGTATTCTATCACCATGGGTTCATTTTAGGGCCCTATTATATTCTCCTGAAGGTTGTACCTGCAGTGCACAATTATAGGACCACTGGAAGGCAGCGCTTCCTCTCTGGCTCTTTCCACTTCCTGTACCAGTTCCAGAAGAGGTGGAGCTTTGTCTGGAGTCTTCTGATCAGGCCACGAGGTGTACCAGTACTGCTGCAGACTCCGCTGCTCATCCCCACACTGGTGCACACAGACACATCAACACACAGATGGGTATACAGGCCTGAATTATGGATGTGGGCCAAGGATTTTTGATCAGCCTGTTGCTCTGCATACAAAACCAAATATGTGTTACCTTAGTGTGTGTTAATAAACGCAGAGCAAGACGGCAAAAAAAGAGCGAGGGTTATAAAGAGAGCCGCCTTCTACTCTGTGTGTGTTTCTGTCAGTCTGACAACAGTTATTAATCCGACAGATAGACATCATAAACCAGATAATTTGAATAAACAACACGCTCAGAGCACAGTTATATAATGATCCCTCGGTGCTTAGTAATCAGACACAGGCTGCATTTACTGAATCATCGTGTTTGCCTTGCTAAGTGCCAATGCCACCATGACCCCAAATTAAATATAAAGCACCTATCATGAACGCATCAATGGACCGGAAAAATATTACCATGTCAGAACACAAAATAAACCATAACCCAACACACATATCTGTTGTAAGCCTGCACCATGATGAAACAGTCTGTTGAATATATTGACTTTATTAGCAAAAGCAGCAAACTTTGGTGGTCTTTAAGATAATTATTTTTCATGATTTTATTACATGGGTTTGCATTAAGCTTGAGATTAGAACAATAAGATCATCCAAAAAGTATATATATTTTCAGCTCAGCCAGTTGAAGTCAATGTGTGTCAAAGGTTTGGTTCAGCCATTCAGCCAAATGCAAATAGAACATATATCTCATTTACATCTAACTGTGCAGATAATGTTGTTTATGTAAGATTTCTACTACCACTCTAGTACAATGGAGGTGAGTTGATTTAAATTTTTTCACATAATTGGAAAAATCTATCAGTAACCTGTTTTTCCAAAAGAAATTTTATCCTTTTTGCTTTGGATAATGAAAAATAGGTATTTAATAGGTAATATATATTAAGTAGAAAGAAATTGCGATGAATAGTGACAGGGAGAGTTTCGGTAAAAAAATAATTCTGCTCTTGATTTAAAGGAAAAATTCACTGTGAATATGATAGTTATTATATGATAGTTATTTGAAATTATGTCATTTATGTAATAGAAAGGTGCAAGATTTTTTGAAATTGATGACGTATGATGAATTGATAAAAAGGCTGTAGATTCCTCATACTTAACTCACTTCTGTTCTGTATTGTGTCTGTATTCCAAGATAATATTTAGTCAGTTTTCTATTCTGTCTCTGTTCTCCCTGCACCGGTTGATGCTGCAGGTGCCTCTGTTTCAGCAAGTTGGATTAGTTGCACCAGATCTCTGCTCCAAAATTATGTTGTAAAGCTCTTTTTATAAGAAATCACGCAAAAAAATCAGCACCTGAAGTTTGCATGTTAGATTGAAGATGTAGCTTCAGTGCCCGCGTTCTCCTCTTCTCTCTCTTTTTCTTTGGAAAGCACTTATTGCCCAGATGTATATCGCAATGACAATGAAAATATGTGTATGTCCGTCTCCTTAAAGACCCCAGATCGTTAAAAATAATTGCTGTTATTTTTCTAACTTTATTCCTAATTCGGGTAGATAGATATTAGGTTGAAGATTTGGCAAAATATCCCTTTAATTCATGTCATGCACTGAATTTGTCCTTATTGCGAGACATATGTGTCTTACCTTCAATGTGAACACCCTCAAACTGTAGTCGTCCTCCTGGGTTACTGTGACAACGGTGATCTCGATGCCCTCGTGGGTCACGGTGTCCTCGGGCCAGTACTCTGCACATTTCTGTAAGACACAGTGGACACAAACACAAAGTTACCCAATCAGATTCCAAAAAAAGAGAGAAAGAATTATCAGAGGCACTCTGGGATTAAAAAATAGCTATAAAAAACCTTTAATATAACATGGTAGGCATATTATATGGCCAATATGGTGGTAATGTAAATTAGCCTCTGCTAATTTCTTTCTTTTTTGGATTCTGATTTCATCCATATCAGAAGAACACCTGAGTACAACTCTCTGAAGCCTCCTGAGTGCCATAAGCCCCTTTGTGTTTACCCAATCAGATATCTTTCCAATTATCCAATAATCATCCTTCACCATCATCAGCAAACACTTTTCCCCACTGACCTCATTTTTCTCCTCTAGGTTGGTGATCATTACTATGATTGGACTTCTCTCCTGCCACACCATCCTCCAGAAGTCCCCCACTGTGGTCACGGTGGGACCCTGGGTGGCAATGTATGCATGCTCCTCACCCCCATAGCCCTGCTCACACACACACACACACACACACACACACACACACACACACACACACACACACACACACACACACACACACACACACACACACACACACACACACACACACACACACACACACACACACACACAAGCACTATCTTGTCATATGAATTCACGTCCACAGAGAATAAATAAAGTGACTATGACTCCATCTCAAAGTCGACAAAGCTGAAGGTTTTTGGCTCAAAATACACACATTTGTACTTACTTTCAGATAATTAGCATTGATGTAGGTAGTGAGGAAATCATCTTCATCCTGTGACTTCAAGATCACTCTGCTGTGTGTGTCTGGATGTCGAACAGAGAGATAGAGAGAGCTGTAACTGTAGGATATAAAAGCTGGAAAAGGTAGACAATAATATATAGAAACCCAGGGGAATAAAAAGATAATCAGTTCTTCCCTTTGTCCCGCCTTTCTTTTCTTCTTACTCCCTTCCTCATTCATTCCTTTTATATTTCCTTCCCTCCTTCCTTATTTCCTTCCTTCTATCTTTCCCTTTTCCTTCTGGCCTTTCTTTCCTTCCACCCTTCCTCCCTCATTATATCCTACTTACCTTCCTTCCTTCCTTCTTTACTTTTATCCTTCCTTCTTTCTATTCTTTCTTCCTCCTCCCTCCTTCCTTTCTTCTTTTCTTCTATCCTTCCCCTCATTTCATTCTTCTTTACTTCTATCCTTCTTCTCTCCTTCCTTCCCTCCTGCCTTCCATCCTTCCTCCTCCCATCATTCTTTAGTCCTCTAGAATGGACTAAATAAACACCTGGGTCTGAGGGTTGTATAATACTGTACAGTTCAATTTTCTGAGACAACATTTCCAAACACAACTCAGCTAAATAGTTGATGGGAATAAGAAATTATTAATTAGTAGCCACAAATAAATTTTGACTAAATTTACAACCTGATAATGTCTTTTATTGGGACTGTTTTAACTCACAATGCAGCTGTACTCACTGGGTAAGATGGTTTTGTAGCGGTTCTTTCTCACCAGCCCTGGATAGTTGTACTCCTTAGGGTCCACAAAGTTCATGGGAGTTTCCTGCCAATGGACACAGAACAATAGGTACGGTCGATGCAATAACAATCAGCCAATGTACAAGTGGAGAGATCAAGTACAGGCCGTGCCTTCTGTAAGGTAACAAAATGGTAAGAAAATAACCTCCAAGACATTAAATCATCTACGATCCTTCACACTGACCTGCTCTTCCGATACTTGCTAATGGGACGTGATTGAAAGGTAAAGGAAAGATGTGCGTGTGATCTCGAACGCACATCTTTTTTTTTGCCTGGCAGACGCTGGAATCCTCTGTGGGTTTTTATATGCAAATACAGAAAATATCTGTCCTTCCTTCGCCCACTAACAGACGGTGGAAAAGCTTACGGGTGTGTGCGGCGATCCACTGGGTGTTTGTGTGTGTGGGTGTCTGCATTTATGTCTGTGTTTAACTGTATATGAGTGTGTGTTTGTGTGTGTAGCATTCCTTTCCAGTGTGTATGCTCATCTCTGTGGGTGTCCATTAATCTAAAGAGTGTAGGTGGTTGAGCTGCTGTTGCTGCGCTCACATAAAACTCAGCCTGCAGGCCCTGGTCATCCATGGCCCGTGTGTGTAACATGGCGGGGGTCAGCGTGTGCGTTCCCTGTCGGAGATACTCCTGGGCTGACTGGTCCCTGGGGGAGAGCTGGGCTCCGTAGCCGTAGGGCTCCGTGCAGCCTGGCGTACACATGTCCAAGGTCAGAGAAACATTGGAGCCCCTCCTGTGTGACACAACCAGACAAACATACAACACGAACATATACGTCTGTGTTGTTTCTTGATGTGCTGATGAAACAAATCACCACCTGACACATCTTCTCTTGTGCATAAAAAGTTTTATTCTGAAAAGAACAGTGTCAAAAACCTGTCGAATCTGAGAGCATCTCTGAGGGCAAAATTGTAGATCTCTATTCATAAAGTTGAATCTTTGAGAGCCTCTGGGTCAATATGAAACGTCTCTTTATTCATTCCAAAGATCTTCCATTTATTCTGTTCATAAATCCACTTCTCAAAATAATCTGGTCTGTCTATACCTAGTCAAACTGATCTATCTATTTGGTCAAAACAACTCACTGTTTGCTCCTATTTTTGCTGGTCAGTTGCCTTAAGACAATCTAAAGAAAGTACAACATATGACTTTGACCTCTGACCTGTGCTGCAGGCTTTTGACCTCTTTGGCGATTTTTACCCATCACATGACCAGTTTCCATTCTTACAAGGTCTACATTCACATAATATCTCAATTTACAAAACAGGATTAACAATAGACTACTTTGTTTGTAGGTTGCTTATTCTATCCAAGTGTAACCTATTACTCCAAACAAGTAAAGTTCTTTAGATTAATTTACCATCTGCTGTGAGCAAATATGGATTTAAATCGCAAGAAAATGGTCCATGCCTAAAATATATTCTCACAAATTTGCTCTAACCTCTCCTGAAGCCCCACTGGTGTGACGGTGAGGGTGGCAGCATCTCCCTCTGTCCTGGTGTCAGTGCCCATCTCAAAGACCGGGGTCTGGGGCACGGGTTCCAGGTCCAGCAGGTCCTCCTGGGCGTCCGTCCACTCCGACAGGGTGAAGGAAGGCTGTCGGCTCACAGACTGACGCCGATCACCAATGTCCCTCGACACCATTCCTGGTGTCCACAAGTCAGTGCCGAAACGCCACTTACACACCATGTGGACGACCTAAGGAGAGATGAAATGAAGAAATAGGTCTTTTAATTCTCTTTAACCACATGTCCATTAAACAACTAGTCTAGTGCTAGCTGGTGGGGATTTCATACAGGAACATGGTTAGAAATGCAATAATTTGGATTTATGTTGGACTATCACTTGTCTCATTCATTTAGGAACAATAGAACCTCTGAATCTTTGCATATAAATGATGTTTTGGATGAAAGCTTAAGGGGTTTTCAATTGTTTTACCATGATAACACAGATGGCCACACCGGTGCCTGCAGTGCCATGGACGATCCAGTTGTGCTGTTTGTTTACCACCTCCCTCATCAGCACCATGGACTGTCCAGAATAGAGAGAGACAAAGAGAAGAAGAGGAAGTTAGATGCAGCCAACACTGGATACATCATTCTCAATTCAAAACAAAAGAAACACATCAGGGTCTATATCCAGGCCAGACACTTACGTCCATTCCAAAAATTGGGTGGCAGGGTAAGACAAAGCCCAGGTAGAAGTCAATGACTTGCAGGGCTTTATAGATGGAAGAGAGGGGTCCATTTCCCTCCACCACAAAAAACACCCAGTACCCCTGGGAGGAGAGAGGGAAGGTGGACTGTCATTGTGCTTCAGTCATTCATGCACTGGTAATCAGGCAGTGTGGCAGGAAGAGAAAAAGAGATGGTCTATTATACCAGCAAAAAAATATGTAAATTGACCACATACAGTCTTGTATCATAATCACAGCCACATTTACAAGGCTCTTTTTAAATTTTATTTTTACATATGGTAATAATGCACCTGTCTTTTTTTTCTTTTTCATTAATGAATCAAACATTAAGTCAACGGCCAGACTGATGGGAAGAGGAGATGAATGCAAAAGAGGTGTCCAATTTTAGCCACTATAATGTCTTTTACAAGGCAGAGTAAAGTACACTTTGGACTGAAGCGCGACAATATAATGACGGATGTGAAAAGAAACTCTTCATGGAGAAAAAATAAGGTTTCAATTTGAGAGAGCACTGTGGGCTCTCATGTTTAGGTGTCATTTACGTTGCTAAATTGCATTTACACTACTGTAGATTTTCCATTGTGTGTCTACATAACAAGCTGAGCTGTAGAGCAAATCTTTTGTGGGAAGAGCATTGCAAACTCTGATTTAGAGCACAAATAAAAGTATTACAATCTAAGAAGAGATTTATGGTAACCCTTCAATTTATAGGTCCTTAACTACATAATAACTATTGTGGAGTTCAGCATGAACTAAAAAATAACTACTTTGTAGTTTATATAAGCATTCATATGTGTTTCATATGTAGTTAATATCTGTGTCCAAATGTGTTTTTATCTAGTTCATGTAGTTTATATGTAGTTAATATGTAGTTCATGTGTTCATATCTAGTTAATATCTTTGTTCATATGTAGCTAATATGTGTTTATAGGTAGTTAATATGTAGTTTATATGTAGTTCATATGTTCATATGTAGTCTATACCTGTGTTCACATGTGGTTAATATAAGTGTATATATCTAATTAATATGTAGTTTTTATCTGTGTTCGTATATGGTTAATATAAGAGTTCATATCTGTGTTCATATTTAGTTCATATGTACTTACAAGTGATCAGACCTGTAAAATGAAGGGTTACCAAGCCTATAAGCACATAAAGACGTCCTCATGTTATATAATTCATTAAGGTTTCAATCATCATCCGTTCACGTACCGTGACTTGGGAGATGACAAAGAGTGCAGCCCAGCAGTGGAACTCAATCACCAGCGTGTACACCTTGTGCAAGAACACTTCCTTCCCTTGTGGGTGTTCGCCTCCTGTGGTTCCATCTTTGCAGTCCGGCAGCCCGTCTCTTTTAGGGGCTCCGTCACCTATTTTGTCCGTCTTTGTGGGCTCATCCAGCCAGACAGGGTCCTCGTCGGGCCTCAGGAAGATGGAGTCTTCGGTGTGGGAACGGGTGGAGCTGCTCAGCCGGCGGGTCATTATCCCCCTGTTAAAAGAGGCTCCTGTGTGTTAAAGGTATTTGACACATAAATCCTCTAAAATGTAACAAAACGAGAATGTGTTTAATTCCAGGACTGAGTAACAAGTGTTGATGAATGCAGGTAGTGATGTATCTTATCTTTCTCTGTTTGAACCCTTTTAAGCTTCCACTTTATGGTTTTTGAGGCTTTTGACTGGGTTTTGAGTTTTAGGAAATATGGGAAAGGCAATTAACATCCAGACATGCTTCAGATTTAACAAAATTAAAGCATTTCTGTATATACATACATACATTCTGTATGTACATTTAAATGTTTTGACAACTATAAAACTATGTTTTTTTTGTAGCTTTTTTTAAACACTTGTGTGCATCAGAGACATCAACAAAACTACATATTGATTTCCAGTTCAATGGCACGCTGTCTGTGTTTTTCAGGTTTGCGAGCATGTGTATGTCTGATTGTGTGTTTTTTAAACGACACAAGGGGTTGCA
Organism: Lepturacanthus savala; assembly: GCA_030544235.1. Lineage (NCBI taxonomy): Eukaryota > Metazoa > Chordata > Actinopteri > Scombriformes > Trichiuridae > Lepturacanthus > Lepturacanthus savala. The sequence continues at coordinate 13,749,516 of CM060465.1, read as the reverse complement.
TTTATTCCACAGACCTATTCAGATGTATAGCTAAGCGACTTGGAGTGGCTCTCATCTCCGGATCCTCTCTCCCTCAGATTGGACTCTATTGTGTGAATGTGTGTGTGTTTGTTCGTGTGAGAGTGTGTGTTTGACAGAAAGAGAGAGAGAGAGAGAGAGAGAGAGGAAGAGAAAGAGAGAGAGAGAGAGAGAGAGGAAGAGAAAGAGAGAGAGAGTGTGTGTGTGAGAGAGGCTCTATTGTGGAGAGATGAGTCAGGGGTAACGTGTTTACAGCCCTGTCCGTCGCCTTGGCAACAGAGTGGCTCTCATCCCTCTCATCCGTCCTGAGCATTATCATCTACTGACAAACACACACACACACACACACACACACACACACACACACACACACACACACACACACACACACACACACACACACAGCCTCCCTGTATCAGTCACCAGTGTATTCAAAGCCCTTTTCCGCCTGCTCCGTTGTCCTTCAACCATTAATAAAGGTGTTTTGTCCATTTCACTGATTACCACCACATGCTTTGTGCGGATGTGTAAATGCAGGGGCCGGTGGAAGTGATGGTGTACTGTTTGTGCACATACCACTTTCGTCTGAATGTGTTGCTGATGTCTAAATTTGTCATGCGTGCGTTTGGAGCAAGTTTCCATCAATGACTACGGGCAATGCACAGGGAAACCATTTTCCAGTCAGCTCCCTGTAAAATCAAAAAATAACCCAAAACAAAAACAAAACTACATCATGAACACCCAGCCAATCACACGACTCACCTATGATAGATGGCAGGGAACTGGGGGGAGGGAATCAAATCACATGATCAAGTAAAATCCTATATCGTGTGGCAAGAAGTCGTCAGCCATTGTGCGGCAGAGTCAGATCTGAAGGACAGAAGATAACAGCCAAATGTTGTTTCAAATGTGTAAAATAAAGAATACAGGAGCAACAGTTGCAGGTCATTTAAACACAACATGAACCATACCCCACAATATACGGAAGAGACGAGAGAAGAAATATTCAACTGGTCATGTTGTTGAGAAAGGGTTAGTAATCCCGTTTCATCTAAAGATGGATCAGAGTAACACCCTTGTCAGCTCCCAGCTGTGCTTTTGTGAGCGGAGGATGGTGATGTAAGGTGACACAGTAAACTGTCAATATTTCTTCCCCTCCCTTTCTTTCCATGCCTCTCTTCTACTCTCTCCCTCCCTAAAAGGCAGGGATGATTCGAGCTAGACTAACCAGACACCCTTAGAAAAAAAAAACATTCAGATTGCTCCAGTCAAATCAGTATGCATGGAGTCAAGCCTTCTCTGCTCTGCTCTCCTCTGCTCTCTCATCTCCTCTCTCCTTCTGTGCCACTGGACCCTGTTTGAACGGATGGGGTGAGCTCAGCGGAATATGAGACCACACCAGTAGCAAAAACTGTGTGTGTATGTGTGTGAGATTGAGAGAGAGAGAGAGTTTGTGTGAGCAGGTGTTGAACAGAGGGGAGCTGCTTTGAGTCCTTTTCTATCTCTAGGCTTGCTGTGAAGGTGGTTTTGAAGTGATGACGCCAGTTTGCCAGGCCTGTAACCATGGCAACACGCATACATACAATGTACACACACGTATGAAGTGTACACACAAACGCACACTCATGTTTATGCCGTGTTTTATAAGAGAAACAGAGAAAGTTCACAGAGCTTGTGCTTTTAAATGGACAGGTGAATGGATGGAGGGATGAATGGGAAGGAGGAAGCGGCCCCTTTTTTGTATGAAGGTTGTCTGTATCAATGACGCAGTGAGGTTGGCGTTTTGGTAACTGTGGCAACATACTGTATGTAGCGTGTAGACACACACACACACACACCAAACACACATACACATACATCGCCAGGCACACTGTGTGTGTAGTGGGAGAGCAGCGACAATATTCATGTTTGTCTAACAATTCTGCTTCTCTTTGCTTTTATTCTTTGAGGTAAATATCTTTGTTCTTCCAGTCATTTGCTTTGGCTGCTGAGGACTCGCTTGGTGAATTGTTTGGTACATTAAACTGGGGCCGTAGCCAGGATTCTCAAAACACAGTGTCTGAGTTCCCCATATGCACCAATTGCCAGGGATTCTTGGAAATATTATTAGAATATAAAATAAATGGCATCCAAATATAAACTGCTAATTTTATAAAATCCCAAATTTGCCAGGAAAAAATGAAGGGCATGACATATTTCCTCAATAGTATCTACTGCTCTTCACAAATAGTTTTTGTTCTCTTTTCTATTTTCACCTTGGTCCTGGTATCTTCTTTAAATAGAGTTCTGTGGATTTAAGCAACATATAGCTGAGATTGCACTGACAAAAGTAAAAGTTTTACCAAGAAAAATCTGGCTGTTTTTAGCTTAAACACATTGTTTAAGTAGACTATTGAGGAGTATATTGCACATATTAAAGTTATTCAAATATCAGACAGGCTCAATATTAGAGTATTGGAGTAGAGGGAGGTAATAAACCTAAAGAAAGCAACTTGGACAGTGTAATAATCAATAAACCCCCCAATTAGGAGTCACTTTATAATTTAAACTTGTTATTCTGGGATGAATGTACAACCAGGCCAAGTAGATTCATGGCAAAGTCACAACATACAGCTGATTCAGCCTCATTCCTCACTGAAGGTCCACTGTCTTTGGGTCCTTACAGACGCCACCCCCACAGTCTTCAAATAGAGTATGTGCATAGTGTTTCCATTGATCTGCGTCCATTCAAAGCACCCAACATCCAGCTGGGTGTTAACGGAGCCCATGGCCTCCGTCCCAGGAGGATCATGTGACCAGGAATGACTGTGTGCTGATAGCGGCGTGGGGCTCTTTCCTGTAATCAGGAACGAGGGGAATTACGTGATCTAATTTCCCTTTTCTTTTGGCGACAGCTGGCTCGTCGTTTTAATGGATGTTCCTGATGATCCCAGCTTCCCTGTCTTGAAAATAATGGAGGCGCAGCAGCATGTCTGAATTTTATATGCTTGTTTTTATTTAAAGGTCCCATATTTTACAATTTTTCTGGGTTTTATTTGAAGTTTTCAGACTCTAACAAGATATAGTGGTTTTACATAGCAAAAAAAAAACATCCCAATATGGTTTTATATCACCTCTCTTAAACTTCTTCTTGGAGCTTGAGAATGAACAAGACATTTCATGTCATCAATATTAACAAGCCTCACCTCTGATTGGCTGGTTTGAATGGCTGTAAAATAGGTGGTGGGCGGTGACTGTACAGTTGTGACATCACAACTTCACTGAAGTCCTGACACCTCTTTTTAAGGCACAGTTTCTGAATAAAGGCTGTGCATATTTCTCTTTGGATTGAGTGATTTTAACCATGTGACAGTAGAGATATAACACCTCGACCTTTCTTGTCATCAAAAACCAAAAACCACCAAAGTCACTTTCTAAAATATGGGACCTTTAAATGTTAAACATTTGTTTTTCGATCTCTGATCTGTAGATGCCCATCACTTCCCCATCTTTACAGAGCAGCAGCATTTCCTGTTTCCCAGGTGAATCAAGGTGCATGAAGAGTGAGGTATTGAGGTGCTTGTGATGCAGGGAGACAGGGTAAGAGGAAGCTGGTATTGAAAGTGATGATGGGAAGGTAATATGAGATGAAGTCACGAGGGCCGAGACCTGCCTCATCAACTTTTCCCTCTCACACACACACACTCGCATACATAATCTTGACATTAATACAAACATAAGCTCACAATGACCTTAAAATGAAAGAGCCAGTGAGCCAGAAGCTTCCTCCTGTATATCACCCAGACAGATAATCAATCCGCTCTATTGTTTACATACACTCACTACAATCTCTCACAGCGGCTCCAGGGGTGTTTCAAAGAGAAATCCCATTAAGACACATAAACTTTACAATTCAGCCTAAGCTGTACCGCATGAATAATTGAAACATTCTGCATAACGAATCGGTTCTATGGAATTCTGGAGATAAAATCGGCGGGCGAAGGGTTGTGTTACGTGATTTGCGCCACATCCCAACATCAGCACAGGAATGGCATTCCTCTGGCAGTCATTCTTACTGAGACAAAACACCATTCATATCACGTACATGGCTACGGTGAGCTAGAGCGACCACACAGTGCCGAGCTGGATGGATTAGTAATGAATCACCCGGGGAGGTGGACTGTTGCATCTCTCTGTGGTAACTCCCACATTGTCACAGACATGATGATACGATGCAGTAGAAATCAAGCTTTGAATAAAAATGGATGAGAGAGAAAACGCCAGTCGACAACAGCATTGAGGAAACCAACCTGTTGTCTTATTGATCGGTTTTGAAGAGTAATCGAGGAGGGGGGGGGGGATAGAGCGGCTACATCACACATCCCTACCTTTATTACAGCCAGGAAAGCGTAGCAGCCATATGAACCGTGAGGGGCTTTTGCTGAGGAATTGGTATTCACTTCATGTCGCACAGCCAAGGATGGGAAAGAGGGAGAGATGGAGGGAGGAGAGGAGGGCTGAAGCAGTCATTCATCCACAGCTTTAAGCCTGGTCAGGATAAGTCCTCTTACCTGACTGAAACCGTCTTCACATCACCATCTGCTGCTCCGCTCCCTCTGAGCCGGAGGACCAAGGAGCCAAAACACCAAAGAACCCGCGCCAATCCCTTTTACTGATCCTATGTCTGGGAGAAGGAGGATTGTGTTTTGCATGCGAGGAAGGAAGCGACAGAGAGAGAGGCGAGAGGATGCGTGCGAGGTTAGGAAAGGCAGAATCCACCGATGTGGGTGTTTGTGTCTGTGTGTGAAAGAGAGAGAGAGAGAGAGAGAGAGGGAGAGAGAGGCATAAAAGTCTGGTGGGTTTTCTTTTGTTTGTATCCTGGAGGAGAGATGAGATCCACAGGCGGCAGCTTCGTCTAGGTATATGCAGCAAGAGAGGCTGTACGGTAGCCCTGGCAACAGAGCCAGAATGAGGGAGAGCGAGTGAGGAAGCTGGAGAGCGGAAGAGAGAAAGCATGTGTGTGTGTGTGTATGTGCGGTATGTGTATCAATGACATTGTGGGGACATGAATTTTCACACAGTCACATAGGAACTCTCCTCCAAAAAGCTGTTTCCCATAACACGAACAATTCAATTTGAGTGTTAAAAGATAATGTTGTTTTTTTTCCCTTATTGTCAACGAATCCCATGAAAAGACCCAAACCAACAATACATTTTTCCTAATAACAAATAAAGCCCTGATAGCTTAGAAATGCCATGCCCCTAGAGCAGCATTGTTGTTCAAAAACTATTAAAAACACATCAATGAACACATGGGTAACACATTCCTTCATCACAATGGCACCGTTGTTTATTGTGAGTCGACCCCACATACACCATCCTGCTGCTGGAAATGCTGACTGAAATTATAAATATGCGGCTCCGATTTCATTTTTGTTTTCAGACGGCTCCAATGACAGAGACTCGGATAGTGGTTAAAGTTGGAAAGTGTGAAGCAGAGACAAAATGTTGTTTTCTTTCCCTTTAATAGAATTTGCTGGCAATAAGAAAAATAGAGATTATGAACCTAATCCTTTGAGGTAAGTGTTTGTTAATGGTTGTCACTGCAATGTTCTCTTAAGTGACCAATGTGTGTGTGTGTGTGTGTTGTGGGGGGGGTCAGATCATAACACATCACTGAGCAGTGAACACCCCCTACTGTCACCTCCTCTGCTTCCAAGCTGTAGGCTCTGCCACCCACTTCACTCACCCTGTTTTTCACTCATCGCTAGCATCGTCCTCTCTTATTCTGGTCACCGTCGTTTTTTTTTGTTGTTGTTCCCGTGCCTCCGCTTCTCTTTGCGCATCCTCTCTCACTCCCTCCCTTTCGCTTCCTACGCCCTTCCCCACCCCCTCTGTCGCTTTCTCTTTCCTTACAACCTCCTGTCATTTCTTGTCTCCCCCCTTTAGTGTGTTGTGCTCTCGCTCCCTCCTTCCTGTCCTGCCATATGGTAGCTCTCTGAACTGACCTGCAGAAAACAGCCACTGTCCCATCCATACAAATACCAGGGTGCACGCACACACACACACACACACAGACACACACACACACACACACACACACACACACACACACACACACACATACACACACACACACACATACACACACATATATAATATATGATAAAATACTGTACTTTAAATGCGGGCCATCTTGAGGAGGTGGAAACAAACTATAAAGTAACATATATAGTAATATTTTCAGCTAATATGAAGCAACATTAGCATTCAGGTGAGTCATATTTCTGTCTACCTCTCCATTATCACCTGTGGGAAATATCTGGCTATTGTAGCTAAATTCACCACAATTTGGCCACAATAGCCAGCATTATGTTTACCAGTCTGATTTTGTCATTAGGAGGTGAACGGAGGGTTTTCATGGTCTTCTGCGCCTGAAAATGACACTATGAGGGTGGCGGTAATGAATTGAAACAGAATATCATATATATTTCAATTTATATATATATATATATATATATATATATATAGTACAGTGTATACATACACACACACACACACACACACACACACACACACACACACACACACACACACACACACACACACACACACACAATCTGGGCTGAATAAATTACAGCTGAAGAAAAAAAGAAAAAGGCCTGCAAAAACCAGTAGACTACAAATAACTATGAGAATAACCATTCAATAGGTGTATGAGATTGACGGTCAACTATGCCACCTGGGGAATCTCACACCACACACCACCAAAGACCTGGAGTTCACAATTTAACAAGGCACACATTCTAGTTTACTGACAACACAGAGACATGAATCAAAATCTAACTTGTTTTTTTCTTAAGTGGTATACTTTTATTAAAAATTATTTTAAAACATAGGTAAAGTACTTTCTCAATACAAATACAACTAAATAAACATTTGAACTGCAATGGCCTGTTACAGTCTAAAAGTACAACAGACTGATTTGAAGTAGTTTGCCTTGTGATCCAGCAGAGGGTACTCTAAGAACAGTGTGACCTATAACATGCCCTCTTGACCTTTTGACCTATCAACTAATAATCTTATGTTTTTTGCTGACCGGGTATAATGGAGCCATTCTCTGTTGACAATTATAATACCAAAGCATCTGAACCGCAGTGTGTAAGTATTTTGGGCCGAGTAGTTAACAAAGTTGAGGCTTGTTTGTCAAACTTGTATCAAACCACTGAATTACTTTACAGCAACAGCAGATATGTGGAGTCATAAGATGGCTTACAGCCCAGGTGAGACACATCAGGTGAGCGTAGCAGTGATGGGTGTGCAGTCTGGTCTGGATGTCTGCTGCTCAGCTTCAGGTGACCTGTTGCTGGCAGCTTGTGAAGATGGCATCACTGGTTTCGGAACTTGATAACTTGATTGACTTGCAAACGCAATAGGTACAGCAATCAGGAGATTCATCCTACCTGAAAGAGACTCTCCACAGACTGTAACTATTGCCATGAAGCCCCCTGAGATGAATGTTGTTCTATGATTTTGGGCTGAAAATTTGAATTAAATAACTAATAATAATATATAATTAATATTGAATGAAATTTGACTTGACTAGTACCTGAGTGCTCTGAACTGGTGTTTTCCTTGGCACGCAATGGTCAAATACATTTGAATATTTCCCCACTTCGTCACTTCAAATTTGTTTGAACTTCATTTTAGGAAAAATCGACAGCACTAATCTCATGGAAGACAAAACTAGAGCGGGCATAGGCTTGTAAATGGGGTGGCATGCTAAGATAGGGTGTGTCCAGGGGCAAATATTCTATTTCATTGATGCCGGAGAGGCAATAAACAGTAAATTTACAGAGAATAATTTCTGGAGAGGATATGAAAAAAATACTACACTACCATATGAAATCATGTGGTCATGTCCCCTGTATCCCCGCCTGGGTGTACACCTATGGGTGTGTTAACTAAAATAAATTAAAAACAGGTTTCATTAGCTTAGAATCATTGTTTCCGGTGGGACTTGCAAGGACTAGTGAGACTCTACAAGGGCTAACCCTGAATACAGAGACAACTCCCTCGTGGCTGAATCGTTTGTTGCCCAGACCATGAGGCTATGGGCTGTTCACTGAAGCTGGGTTAAGCCACAGGTCCATCTAATGACTTAGGTAAATGAAATAATTTGAGAGATATATAGGTGAAATTGTGAGTGCTGATCATGACTGGAACCCCGTAGAGGGCCTCTCTAGTGTTTCGTGTGTCTACGAGTGGTCACCATGTGGCTGTCCTGGAAGCTGGAGGCTGTTGCTGCCTGCTGTCCAGACAGAAGCGTGGGCATGCCATGAGCTATCGTTGATGACAGGGTCAGCAAGAGGCCGCCCTACCAAGAGGAGGCCCTGCTGAATCAAAGGTATCCTCCATCACCACTCACGCATGATATATTAAACCAGGCTCAACAAACAAACTTTAGTTTAGGACTTGGTTTCAGGTTCGAAGCTTAGAAAGACGAGCCATATGATTTATAGCACTGTTAATCAGGGTGGCTGTTACACCCCTATAGTTATCTCTTTTTGAAAATCTCTTCAAGCAATGTCCTTATGAAAACATTTATTATTCCCAGTTCATCCCATGACCAAAACCTTCCTTTCTCCAGCATAGAGCGGGCAATGTATCAGCACATGTAGAACACACTCCAAAACTCCACAGTGTTCACAGTTGCAGTCTCTGTGCTTCCCCACTAGCACCAACCCACTTGCCAATCTGCAATATCCCAGCCCTAGCCTTGTCATTTTGATCTCATCTCCAGGCATATTTCATATCATGTTTACAGTAGTGTAATATAAATATTCTCATCTTACTTCTGTAACATAAAAACTAATTATCCAAAATGTCGAACTATTCCCCCATATATTCTTTTTTCACAAAAACTGGGTTGGTGGGTCGACATGTTGCTAATTAAAGCTTAAAGGAGCTCTGCCTCCACTGTGTGAGTAATTTTTACTAACTGAATTAATGTTGTCCAACACTTATCCTGCTATGATTTTATAAATTACAATGATATTGCAATGGAAGCAGCAACATAACAAAATCAACTTCGTGTTTTTTATCATTCATACCATTATAGTCAATTTTTTACAACCACATCACTCTCTCTGTGTTTGTTGTCCCTCTTTTTCCAGTATTCATGACCCACTTCATGGTCCTCTGCACTCCTTCCATATATATCCCCCCCTCACTGTAATCAACCAAATGACCTTGTGTTCTTCCTTACGTTTTCTAAAATGACCTCACATGCACACACGCTTTTGTCCCCTTCACCTGCTGTACAAGGTCACTGTCACAGCCAGGAGTGTGAAAGCATTATCTAACCTAATTAATGACACAGGAAAAGATTCAGATATGCCGCGGCCTTGAGCTGTCTGACTCCACACAGAAACATCAAGCTCTTACATCACTTCCTCATTTTCTCTCACAGTGACACACATTTTTCCAAAGCTATCGTTAGATAGGCAGGGTTCCAGCCATAGAGTGCAGTTTAACACTGACACCGGGCTAATCTTTTTACAGATTTGCAATGTGTATTTACACATTCATAAGTAACATACTAGAAATCTGGACAAATTGTGATGTGTTTTCAGTCATTGTGATGGAAGAAGTAGACAGATCTTTTACTTACTTATGAAGTAAACGTAGAAATACCACATTGTAAAAATTCAAATAAAATGCTTTCATTCAAGATCTTACTTAAGTGAAAGTAGAGAAGTATTGGCAGCAAAATTCATTTAATTATGAAAAGTAAAAGTAGTCATCATGCAAATTGGCCCTGTTAAGTGTTATATTTAACAGTGTACTGTATATTTATGATTGGAATTTTATTTGTCATTCATTTAAATTTTAACGATGTCAGTGTAAATCTGATATTAACTCATATTACATACTTGTATATGTATATTATATAAACTGATCATGCGATTTATGTATAAAATAGTGATCAGAAATATACTTTGTAACTGATGCTACCAAATATAATTGACTAAAAAGTACAATAGTTCCCTCTGAAATGTTTATTACATTTATTGCAATATGGGATCTATAGCAAGGTTTAAGTGTTCAGTATATAGATTCGCACATGGGAAGTAATTGGGAAGTAATCATTAGACACTAACATCTGCTTTTATTGGATCCTTATCTAGTGCTGTGTATGGATTTATTTATTTTATTCTGTGGGATAACTTCGTAACATGTTTGCTAGATTCATTAATGTGCAGTTAATTCATTAATGTGCAGCTTATTCAAGTTTTGCTGCTCAAAACTAATGGGAGTTTTGTTTACTATATATATACACTCGTATATTTGATCTGAATTGACAGCAATTAGCCACAAAACCTCCTCCCAGTTCCTGTGCTGTTATATGAAATAGTTTTACACATCTCTGTCACCTGTGAACCAGACAAGTGAACTTGACTTTGAAGCACAAAAGTGATAATCTTCTGTACATTATCATATCAGGAGCATCATGCAATGTCTGATTATACATTAATCTTGATAAGATGAAAAAAAAAGCCTCAACAGTAATGTTTTTCTAGTGCATCTCCACCCTGACTGCAAGGCTCTGTCACAGAAACTAATAACCTCTCTTCAATGTTGCATGATCCCAGTGAGCGACAAGACTTCACATAGGACCGTTTCAAATGCCAGATTAAGACTCCCTGTTTACTCCCATGTTCAAATCTAAACAACAAGCTCCAACAACCAAGATGTAAACAGACATGTTCATGGGTCATAGCAGCAATTATGACCATTTACTCAGCATAAACAAACAAATGAGACAGAGAGTTATGCAGATGGAGAGATGGGAATTCTGCTTTGATAGTGGCTGTGACAGCTTTGCACAAGCATAAATTGAAACCCTCCCAAATCTAAACACAACTTTAATGAGGAAGTACAGCCTCGTACAGTATTTACTGTAAAGCGTCAGAACACGAGTAGCAGGGAGAGGTATGGTGGTATTAGCATTCACAAGACAGGCACTGTGTTAATGCCTGTGCTGTGATGTTTATGTGAATTAAATAGGTCAGGATTGCAGATTTTGATAACCTGTAAACAAAAGGCAATACAGGAATAGGGCTTCACGGTATATCTCTTGTATTTTAACCATGATGAGCATTCTACATTCTACAAGCTCCATCACTATGCACTATAAAACCCACTGTACAGATAATCTGCCAGATAATCTACAGAATCTGACAATCAGAAGATAGGTTCATGAATATATATAGTAAACCTACATTGACTTGAATTGTTGTTCTTTAAATTGTAAATACATCATGTTAGAGTATCAAAACCTCAAATTAAACCAAAAAACTGATATGGGACCTTTAAAATACAGCCAAAAGAGCAGCCTTTCAGAGTCGCCAGGTTTGCAGTTTCCCTTTTAATCATCTGGTTTCTTTTTTGAGCTAATTCTGCCATGGTTACCAACTAAAAAAATACAATAGATAGATAAAATAGAATAGAATACAATAGAATAGAATAAGAACATAGCCATTCACATTTAGAAATATAAATGTAGATTTATATGCAACTTACATGCAATAAGAGTTTAGTGTGTGTGCTCTGGGTTTGTGTAATGTGTGTGTGGAGACTGTAGATACTGTGGTGTTTCAAGCTGCAGTTCCATTCAATGGCCACTAGATGCTGGTTCCTAAAACTGGTTGAAGCCAGAAAAAATCCACCCCCCAAAAAAAAAACAATTCATCCAAATTCTCTCTGAAAGAAGAATGATTTCCTTATTGTATCTTTCACTTATTTTAATGTGTGCAGGTCAAATATCACACCACAGGATATTTTCCACCCAAAATGAAAGTCATCAACATCCCTTTCTTTCTATTTTAGATAACTTATCTCTTGAATGTGTAGAGTTTATTATCCGATCCTATTCAACAGGAACTCAGTGAACTTGATAGTTGTTACATGATTGTCTCTTATTGAGTAATGGCGTATGTGACACTGTTTCTAGCATGTTCATTATCTGATCATATCAGAGAATTATCATTTTCTCAGATGAGGAAAAGGTGGGGTTCACTTGCAATGAAACACTTAATAAACATCCTCTCGGTTAACTGCAAAGTCAAGAAATCTCATTTGTGTATCAGACGTTGTTTCACAACCTTTAGACGTGTGATGGTTGACACTGAGAGGAAACTTTTCCCTAAGATTTGGTCTTGTTTTGATTTTGATATGGACTTGTCCTCTTATAACTTATACACACCATCTTCAACTGGAACACCTCTTAATCTGATAAATACCACCAGTATGGGTTTATGGCTGACAGCCAATACATATAACCATTTTGGTTTAATTAGGAAATTCCTCCATTGTCTTCTTTATTTGGTCTGGATCTTGGAATGTTTTAGTTTCTTTCCTGCTTATAACTTCTTTGAAGTAGAGAAAACATTCAAAGAATCACCTTTTCAGACTGATGTTTGAACTTGAACTGGGTCATTGCGTGACTCATTGTGCTGTTCTTTGAATCTCCTGATAAGATTTGATCAATGACACAGTCTAATGTCATTTTCTTCTTTTACTGGTTTGATCTTTGATTAATACAACACAAAAGTCAGTAAATCAGTCATTTTCTATACCCGCTTATTCCTCACTAGGGTCAAAGGGGGTCTGCTGGAGCCAATTACAGGCGAGAGGCAGGGATACACCCCAGACAGGTCTCCCAGCCTACTGCGGGGCACACACACCATTCACTCACACACTCATACCTACAGACAACTTAGAGTCTCCAATTAACCTCAGCATGTCTTTGGACTGTGGGAGGAAGCTGGAGAAACTGGAGAAAACCTATGCAGACACAGGGAGAACATGCAAACTCCACACAGAAAGCAGACCCAGACCAAGGTCCTAACAATACAAAAGTGAACATAGCAAAAATGTAAAGAATGTAGTGTACAGTGATGACGCCAATGAGGTTTGAAGTGATGGGGGAGGGGAGTCAATCAGCTCTTTTACACATCTAGTTTCTTTATATCTCAGCCTAGCCTACTGGAATGAATGAAATGCATTGCCTCTTCTTATCAGGGTACTTTCAGATGAAAATGGTAGCAGCTTTTTTCTATCAGCGCAGGATTCTGCAAACAGCTAAAAAGGTTCAATTCAAAAGGAATGTATCAGCTCCTGTTGATACAGACCCCTATGGTTTTCACTATGAGAACCAATCAACTAATCAGTAAGTGTTTATTTCATAAGGTTTGAAAGAGAATTATTATCCTTACCCTATGCTTATTTTCCAATGGACTGGTAGATTATATATATATATATATATATACATATATACATACATAAAGGTCATCTGATATACATATATATATCAGATGACCTTTGTTTCATGTTATAACTTCTGTCTTGTCCTATTTCCTTGTTCTTGGTTCTTTAAACTGTTGAATTAGGGTGAACAATTTCATTTCAATTTCAGTCATTTATCAACAGACACCAACAATTGCTAGCTGTACCTGTAAGCATCAGAATTTCCCTGAACATACAATTATCCTGTTTAGAATATGTGAACAGCACTTGTGGTCGTTTCCGTGGACAGGGAGGGATGTCAAACACTGGAAAAACGCAAAGACAACATTCATTTGCATTATGTGATGAGGCTAAGGTGTGCACAGTTTGTTGTATCTGTGGTTGCACCTCACATTGTGGAATGTAGGCGGGTACAAATGAAATGTAAATGTGATGGTGTGCAATCATGTTTACTGAACATAAAGGAGTAGTTGACATTTTGGGAAATATGGGTATTAGCGTTCTTGCTGACGTTTATATAAAAAGATTTTCTGTCCGGTGAATATGACACTGCAGCCTTCAGCTAGTTATCTTACCTTAGCAGGAAACAGAGGGGAAGGGTTCTATATAAAGGTAACAACGTCAGTAATTAACCTGTCATATCCTGTTTGGGGTGACAACCATGAGGTTGCAAGGCAAACAGTGAAGGTATATTCTGTTTGATTTAAATGTGTCACATTTCATTGTGCGGCACATCAGCAGTTCAGTATGCTTTTCCTTTATCTGACAAGACAAACAATATATTAAAACCACACCTGTGAGCATAACATTTAATATATTGCCATCACCTTGATGATAAAATCACTCTTAAACAATATCAATATACCAAACCTAAATATGTTTGGAATATAGAGATGTTCTTCGTTAATTTTAATAAGTTGAATATGTAAGATTTAAGGGCGACACGGTGGGGCAGGGGTTAGCGCTGTTGCCTCACAGCAAGAAGGTCGCAGGTTCAAGACCTCCTTGGTCCTGGGTCTGGGACCTTTCTGTGTGGAGTTTGCATGTTCTCCCCGTGTCTGCGTGGGTTTTCACCGGGTACTCCGACTTCCTCCCACAGTCCAAAAACATGTTCAGGTTAATTGGCGACTCTAAATTGCCCGTAGGTGTGAGTGTGTGAGTGAATGGTGTGTGTGCCCCACGATTGGCTGGCGACCATCTGGGGTGTATCCCTGCCTCTCGCCGTAACGCGCTGGTATAGGCTCCAGCAGACCATGTGACCCTAATGAGGAATAAGCAGGTATAGAAAATGACTGACTGACTGACTGTAAGATTTATTAGGAATGTACATGAAATAATACACAATAATGTTCCTCGTTGGGATCTTTCTGTGTGGAGTTTGCATGTTCTCCCCGTGCTGCATGGGTTTTCTCCGGGTACTCCGGCTTCCTCCCATAGTCCAAAAAAAAAGAGACTCTAAATTGTCTGTAGTTATAGACAATAGGTAGGTAGGTAGGCTATGGGGATAGAAAATGCATGAATGGAAAAGGGGGCCTCGAGCTTTTTAATGTGGGGACTTGCAAGCTAAATCTGAAGCTACTTTAACAAACAAACATTTAGTCATGATAATCTGTGAAAAAAATATTCATTAATTCTTTTAGATCTCTGTCTTTATTTAATCCTAATTCAAATATAAAAGGAGTCCTTACTGTTTAATATGCATGTATGGATGACATGGACAGCAAAGCCATGGACAGCAATAAGAGAGGTAGAGAAACAGAAGGTGTGTATGTCAATGAGTGAGAAAGCATTCTTGGATAGAAGCTGAGAAAAAAAAACTTATATTTATTTAGATACTGTGAAAAATGAAATGAAACTTATAGTATAACTAAATATGTTAAGTATGTTCACAAGACATCTATTTTAATGTGCAATGATCAACATCAGCAAGAGAATATTTTCCTTTCTCTCTCTATTTTGAGGCTGACAGCGGAGAAATGCTTATTCAGAGTATGTGTTTGGGACGGAGGGGAAGGTTTTCACAACTGAAAGGAGGATGGGATACTCAGATTTGAAGCATTTGTAAAATGATAGGAGGACAAAGTTAAGTTAACGATGTGTCCTGTTCTCTAACTTCACTCCTGCTCACAGTAATAAGCTAAAGGTTGTACTGTTACTGTATGATTAGCACTACATGTACTGTACGTTCAGTTGGCACTAAAAGTATTCAACTGTGTTTATGAATCCATGCAGATAACATGACATTTCTTCCCTCAGTCTACACACTATCAGTATCTTATCGTACATGAAATCACTTGACACTTGAGCGCTTGACAGTTGGTGGGGAGACAAACACCGAAAAAAAAACATGTATACTTTATACGACAGCAAAAACACAAATGGAAGGAACAGGCCTGCAGAAAAAGAAGAAGGAAAAAAACGGACAAGCTGCAACAATCCCCAGAGAATTACGTAACATTTCCTTGGGAATGGTGGGTCAGAGTGACCACTTCATATCAACTCTATCTCTTCTTTGCAATCATCAGCAGGCCTCTCGTAACAGGCATTATGAATCAGGCTGTCATAAAGCAGCGGGAGCCTTGGCATCCTGTCGACTATTTAAAGGTCAAAGACATCCCTCGCATCTTTAGCAATGACAGGACAGTCAGGAGGTGTTAATGTTGCTTGCACAACACAGCAGAGCAATTTGCAGCTGTAAGAGCAGTCATGTTACCAACGCTTTAATTGTTATTCCACCCTAAATTTCTATGAGTATGTAGCACCCATTGCAAGCTTGAACACGGCTGTAAAGGCTCAAATCCAGTCTGTTACAGTGGTAACACAGTTTTTTTTAATTAATTGACTAATTATTATTGTTTTTTTATCCAAACATGCTTAAAAATGTCTCAAAAAACACTGA
The DNA here is from genome assembly GCA_030544235.1 of Lepturacanthus savala. Classification (NCBI taxonomy): domain Eukaryota; kingdom Metazoa; phylum Chordata; class Actinopteri; order Scombriformes; family Trichiuridae; genus Lepturacanthus; species Lepturacanthus savala. The sequence goes on along the minus strand of CM060465.1, from coordinate 13,733,309 downwards.
CAAAAAATCCTCTTCTCCATATCCATATTGTATGTACCTCATTATTAATGTTCCGGGTGTTCAAGTAATAATCGTGTTTCAACCTCACTGTGTTAATTACGGCTCTGTTGTGAGGTATTAACAACCCTCCTGATGAAGTGGAGGCTGTAGTGAGCATACTTTTCCTGGAGCAAAGATTATAAATAATAATTAGAAAAAAATGGCTCTCACAGAAGCTGAGACAATACTATGACGACTAGACTAGACTGCAGGGCAAACAGGAATTAAGAATAATGGTGAAAAGAACAGAGTCAGGATGTAAGGAGTAACTTGGTGCCATGTATTAGATTATAATCACATACAAGTAGAACATTATTATCCAGTATTCATTGTCTACTTCTGCATAGCTGTACTAGGTGGGCTGTCTCTGTTTTACAGCAAGCCGTGTGCAAGAGCTGGCTGTTATTTGCCGTTTCCTGCCCAGTGCTCTGTGACGAGACTGATAAAAAATGCTCTATAAATAAACTTAGCATGACTAGTCTCTATCATGCACACTCCCATGTTGTGTTTTATTTATCCCCACACCCACAAATTAATTTTATATATTTTTTTAATTTTATCTTTTTTTTTTTACTAATCCAACTTTACAAAGAGAACATCAAACATTTTCCCTAGAATGATGTATTCAAGAAAAAGAAAGACAAAAGATAAAAAATGTGAACTTTAGTCAAATAATGTAATAATAGCTAATAATAATTTAATGTAATAATAATAATAATGTAATAATAATTTTCTCACAAGGTGTGTGTCACCAGGTGTGGCAACATTTTATAAATATTTTTCATACATTTTAGAGAACCCTTCAATGATAGAGAACCTTTCAATGATTCATTTCAAGCTGACGTTTAGAGGTGTTACATGAAGGTAAGTCGATGCAGCTGTACTACCGTCCTACCTGGTGCCAAGAAAATAGAAAGTTCTCTAATCACTGGTTTAGTTATGGATAAATCCGTAATGCCCTTGGTGGAAGAAAATCTGAAAGTGCCCTGTAAAGTTCCCTTACAAGGTGTAATGGTCAATTACTGCATTTGTATAGTGACCTTTACTTATTTGAACACTCAAGGCACTTTACGCTTTACATGAAAGGTGCCAACCAGCTCATCAGGACCAAAACAACTCCAGTATCTTGTTGAAGGAGATATACATACAGACTGGAGGAGGACTTGAACTGCTCTAGCCTTTTATCCAAGGCCGTCCCTACAGGCCCAGTAGGAATACAGGAGAATATGGAGTTCCCATTGTAATAGGGTGAGCTGGTGGTTCTGTAGCTAAAAAAAACAACAAAAAAAACAAGCTGATTTGTTGAGTTGGGCGCTCGCTTAGAAAACATGATCCATTGATGAGCGCCCTATTGACAAAAAACATAGTGAAATGCTCCATAGTCTGAGTCCCCTATATCATTTTGAAGTCCACCTGACATGATTTTTTAAGCTAAATTACAAATATCTGTTTCTTTATATTTTTATGCAAAAATTCAATCACATTTTCTTCATGAAAAAAATAACCTGTGACACTTATCATCATGGCCAGAGCTATCCCAACCAATAGTATCGTCATATCCACCTGTCAATCAAGACAAGTGGGCCTCCATGATAGAATATGAGATAATGTTAGTGCGCCATGTTTTTCAGAAGCCGAACCCGAGACCTGTGCCCATGTTATGGAATGAACGAGGAATTTGACTTTATACATTAATTCTAGTGCTGTCAGTCAATTAAAAAAAATTAATCAAATTAATTACAGGATTTTGTAATTAATTAATTAATCACAAATCGAATTAATCACATTTTAATGTCATATCTGCTAAAGGTCTCCTGATAAAGAATTTGAATTCTAGGATATTAAAAAATTGTAGTGCATGACTAATTAATTGAATACAATAAGAAGAGAAGATCTGAAATCCAATATTTTATTGGTGAACTGTGCTTCATAAATGAAATCCAAAAGTAAAGGTCAAGCACATTAAACCAGTTAGGCCAGGTGCATTATTCAGAAATGTAAATCAAATATAGTGATTCAGTTAAATAAATACAATTCTGAAATAAAATAAGGCTGTCTCAAATAGGCACTTAAGCTCAATATAGCAATTCAAAAATGAATAATAGAAGTATAACACACCTCTAAATGAGGCAAATGAAGAACAAGACGCCAACAGGCATATTTCTTTAGGCCTTTCACTGAGGCCACATCTGCTGCTGACACAGCAGGTAAGTCAGGAGAACATGACATAGTTTACCAGAGGTTAACAAACATCAGAGGAACAACACCTCAACCCCAAAAAAGGATCTATGGTTTAAGTATCAACCTCTGAAATCAAAAACCCACAGGATCTAACTTGCCTGAACATGTTTCTCATTTAAATGGTACGTCAGGCTGGAGTTGCTCCTGGTCAGAGAACTCCTTTTTGTTGTTATTTATTGTCCCGTCTCTGTTCTTTTTGTAAATAAACTTAAACCGTTCAGTGACTGACTTGTGACTTGTTGACCTTGACCTTGTTTGTTTGCCAGCACAGGTGACGTAACACAGCCGAGAAGACTACAGGTCTTTCAATGGGCCAAAATTCAAATGCACAAGCATTGGCTCGCCACCATTGATACTTATAGTTAATTGCGTTAATTTTTTTTACGTGTTAAATTGCTGCGTATTTAATTAATCTAAATAAAGGGTTAAAATGACAGCTCTAATTAACTCATATATCATTTTAACTCAGGACAGGGGATGTTGTGTTGCACAAACTGTAAGGCCCATTGTGATTTGCATATCATGCACCTTTGTGGGTTTTATTTGAAATTTTGATACCCCCCCTAACATGACATATTTGTAATTCAAAGTACAAACATTTAGCTCAGAGTAGTTTTACAGTCCTCTACAGCTTCTCACTGGAGCTCCAGAACTCACATGTCCTTTTGGTCTTTCTCATAAATATTCATGAGTGTCTCTTCTGATTGGCTGATCTTTACTTGGAAAACTGAAAAAGTGATGGTATGATGGTGTGTGAGTGGAGGCAGGTAGGTCAAGGAAGTAGAGGAGGTCAGGGATGGGCGTCACACTGATTATTTCAGCCACACTATTGGGTGCCAAGATATGATGTTAATCTCAAATATTCTAGACTAAATAGTCTAAATAGATTTTTGGACATTTTGCACTGGTCAAATTTGTTATCCAGAAACAGAACATTGAGGTAAAGAGATCTTTTGCAAATTTAAGGTGATTTATCCTGTTGATGTTGTTTTTGTATTAAAGTTTGTAGGTTATGCCAAACACCTATTAAAAAGTAAAATATAATAGCTTCAATTTGAGTCAACTATAATATCTCAAGCTAAAAGCCATGTGGTAGCTAGCTTAAAGATTTAAATTTTAGATACTTAAAATGTATCTAACATGTCAGTTGGGGGTGGTTTTCCCAAATAATTTTAATAAAACAAATCTAAAACAAACCAAAATTTGATATTTGGTTGTAACTTAAATAGCTAAAGGGTTACAATTTAAATGGTTTAAATTGGTAACTATAGAGACAACCAAGCACTGTGACAATAAACTCCATTATGGGGTTGGTTGTCAGAACCTGCCATAGCACCTGTCACAATTACATGTTTAGTCCAATAAGTTAAAGAAATGAAAGCAATAGACATTTCAATCCAAGACTCTAAGCTTCCATTTAAGGAATGTCTATTGTAAGATGTTCTGGTGATGAGTAATCTCCATCAAAGTAAACAGTGTGACAACCATCCCCGGTCTCCCCTCAAATGAGCCGTGAAATGCCAGTTTCTAAATCCAGGATGTGTGCAGTTCTGATGCACAGGACATTTTTATATACCCGACACCCAAACCTTATCTATAAGAAAAAATACATAAAGTGGTTATTTGCATGAAATAGGACCTATACATATAAATAAAATAGTAGTAGCCTTCAAATTTTCATATTCAATCAAACTCTCTCCAGCCAATAGATGCATTTAAATTGGCTTAAGTTGAATGTTGTTAAAGTAGTAAAGTCTGCATTGATTTATGAATAAATATGATTGATTCTGACAGTATCTGATACTTTATACACAAAAGCTTCTGTTTTTCGGTCAATAGAGCGCTGCAAACATCTGAAGGCAGCACAACACTTTAATGAATTCAATGAATGAATCTACATTCATCTGCCTCTTTACACTTCACGCCGGCCACTTCTGAACTCAGCATTACGCCATAGAGCTTCTTTAATCCTGTTCGTCAATGATACATCATTCCAATTGATGGCAATCGCTTGCATGACTTTTGACCTGTCCAAGCTAGATGTCCTGCTCTGCCTACTCTAAGGGCGTTTCTGAGCTCTAGCTCTGTGTGGTGTGGGGGGGTTCCAAAGCACCCTTGAATTGAATCCCTGCACCCCTGAGAGGGGGAAAATTTGAAGAGCAGCAGCAGGGGACCACCATGCAGGAAAGGACCATCTTATGCAGGATTCCACCTGTGGTGAGATGACTGTAGCCCTAAAACCATATAATCGTTGGTTGAAATGTAATATTTTAAAAACAGAAATGGAGCATCTGTTTGTATCATACAGAAAAAAAGAGACAAAACAGAGACGAAAATGTATACATTTATATATTTATTTCCAAAAGAAAATTGTTTTTTTGGTCTATGAGGCTGGTTTACTCAAAATGTCCCCACATGGATTTTGGTGGTGTCTTTTTCCAAACCATCATAATTCACTCATTAATATATAACGACAAATGCAAATATTACAACCTACCCCTCCTCCTGACGCATTCCTTCACCCTGTGTGGCCAAGTTAAACAAAGAATGTGGGATGACTCTTTTTTAAATTTCTGTATGATCAGGCAGCTTTTCCCCCTCTTATTAGACGAAAAAAAAGCCGAGGCAGACATCTCTATTAACAGAGAAGCAGAGCAGATGATGAGAGGAGTGGCGGCTGCTTCAGTAAACTTCCCTAGTGACGCGCCTGGCTGCGCGCTCCGCCCCGTCCACACCGACAGAAAGAAAAGTTTCCCCGTCTCGCTGTGACTCTCCTGATGCTGACTGACTGTCTGGCGGAGGAGTAAAACACCAAGGCAAGAGTTCAGTGTCTTTTTGTTCTTGTTGTCGTTGTTGTTGTCAAAGTCTGGACATGAAGTCTCTCATCACCGGTTAGAAAAGACGCTCGAAACTTTTCCTACACCGGACCCCGGCATCATGAAGCCGCTGCTGCGCCTCAGCGGCTCCCTGTGGACTCTCCTGGTGTTCTGCGCGCTCCTTAAGGTAAAGATGCCTGTACATCACAGAATAAGAGGTGGCAAAGTTGGTTTGTGAAGTGAAAGAGATGTGATTCTTTGTTTGATTGTGTTTTTTTTTTTGCTTTTTTTTTAATCACATGGATTTGACTGCACCTGTTGCGCAGGTACAAGGCTTTAAGGTCAGATGATGGTGCAGCACAGTTCAGCTGCTTTTATTTTTTGTTATCCTCTTTTTTTTTAAATTAATGTTTAGCACCAGACAATCATTTTGAATGCAGAATCTATATTACAGATACAGTCTGTGCACATCGTATATAATCATGTTTGTCATAAATCTCTGAATCTTCATTTTTTTTCCTCAGACAAACACACTAGAAAACAAAAAGCAACAGTTGAGAAATTAACTTTTCTTTTACAGATGAACATGTAAACAGGCCTGGTCACACAGACGAAACCATTTTTCCCAACGTTTTCCAAACCGTTCACAGTTTTTGAATAAGTAGTTATCTTTTCCATTTTGTAAAGGTCCATTGTAATTTCCGTCCAGGGCACAACAGCTCAGCCTCAGGAGGAAGTTTTGAGCATAAAATTAAAAAAAAAAAAAAGGTTGTCATAAAAGGTTTGGTAACTTTTTATGGTTGTTTTTTTGCAAACAGATTACTTCAAGTTGCACAATGGTCCTTTGAGAGTTATTAATAAGTAATTTAGAGGTTGTACAATAGGTTTCATGGAAAAAACGTGAAAAGAATATAGTAGGTCTAACAATTATAGGCTGTAATGTTTGATTTATTCAAACACTCATCCACATTTCAGATTAAAGAGGTGGTTAGCCATGTGGCGGTAAACATGTTAAACATACGAGCCACCGGGCAGAGCTTAGATAACAGATAGACCGGGGCATCAGGCAGTCGCGGACCCACCTGTCCTCATTGCACTGGCCTTTCTAGAGAGGGTGATGGAGGTTGAGAATGGCATGTGAGGATGTGTGTGGCCAACACAAAGGGGTCAGGAATGGAATGAGGTGCAGCTCAGTGTCCCTGTCACTCCTGCAGCCGCAATGCTTCACACCAGGGCTCCACCAGCACCGAGGAGACACTTTATTAGTACAGCTACAGCCTGTTGTACTCCAGTACATCACACTGCGATGCTGGAAGTGGTGTTTAGGACTATATTGAAATGTTCAAATAAAGTTCTGATGAAAAACATCCTACAATCAAAATTTCTCTCAGATTGACTACAGATCCGACACCAGTGCTTTCTTTTTTTCCGCATTTAAAATCTGCTTACCTCACTTTGTGGAACTCAGTGGTATATTTTTTTTTTCATCAAAACTGGGTCGGCATCGACTGATTAGGGAAATAATTATATATTAACAAAGGGAATTATATTAAAGTAGATAAGTCCTGTTGCGACCAATGACAGTTCCGCTATAAAATGAGTTCAATATTGGCACTGTTAGTTGTGGTGCGTTGGGTTGGTGCATCTCTAGTACTTTGGTGAATCGTTTTTAATGGATGCATCAGTGACACGTATAACGTGGAGACTATTTTCTTACTTGGAAATAAAAGAGAGCAAAACATTTAGATTTTCTGGACTTAAGGTCGTGAGTGACCTCTCTCAAAAGCAACGGTAGCAAATCACTACACGTCCTGTGACTGTTTTAAACCACAAAACTGAGGAGGATGGGTTGAATTTGTATGCCTACACATTGTAAAATGTAGAACCTTGACATCAGAAGCTGCAGTTTATGTCCTGTCCAGTCAACACTGGATTCTTTTAATCTACTAATAACCTATAAAATGCTCAATTCTTTTGAATGGCGTCCACAACATTTTTCCTCAATTGATAACATGGTTGTTAATATAAGTTGAGTGATATAATGTTTGAATACCCTAACATCATGTAAAGCAGGTTAATCATTTAAAATGCAGCTAGAAATTCAAGGTCTTGTGCACCTCTTTTGCTTCGGTTGCTTAAACCCAGTGGCTTTATTTTACACATTAACTTGTGGACAAAGTTAATGGAATCTTTAGTTTTTTTTTAATACTACTCAGCATGTTCCTGTACCGGTTTGTTCTGTTCATTATACCATTAAAACTGTCATTAATAGTTTTAAATACAGTGATACATGTGTGTTAGGGTTAAAATACAGAGACACTCTGTGCCCTGATGGCATGATAATGTAATGGTTTGGATGAAGACATCATCAAAATAGGTACAATGAATGTCTATGTATCCAACTTCTATGAAGAGTACATATGAACTTTGTTGAACACAGGCCACATGAGACATATGCAAATATGTGTCTGCTTCCAGCAGCACAGTACATATTATTTTTGATGAAATCAGAGATTCTTCCGCCCAGGATATTACAAGTGTGGACAGTCTGTTTTTTTTATTTGTTTTTTGTTTTTAGTTTCAGTTATAGATCTGCTTAATTTACACATGTCAAAAATTGTCTATCAATTTTTGATTATAACGATCAAGTTTATTTTTCCCAACACTTTTTAAAAGAAGAAACTTAGAAAAAGAAACACAGAGTAGTGCATGTATGATCTCTTCGGAACTTTCGGCTTTTTTGTTATGATTCGTGTGTTGATATCATCTGTCCTCACGGCTCGCCTTTTAAACACTTCTTTTGGTTTCGAAGGGTCCGGCCGGATGTTAATGAGGGACACAAGTGTCAGTGATTCTTTGTAGAATACAGGAAACAACTCATTTAGGAAGCCATGATGTGGAGGAATGCCTTAGCGCTCCTGTTAAGTGGAAACATGGCACAGAGTTGTGGGTCTTCACTTAATAATGAGTGATATTTTCAATATAGAGACAGCACCCTGAATTTGCTACCAAAAAAAAAAACCCTCCCCCGAAAAAAACAAACAGATTATACATTTTTCGATCAAGTTTAAAATAAAATTGTAGATTTGGAAAGATATTCTCATTTAAAGCGCAAAGGAAGTAGAAAAAGGGGAAATACAATACTTCCCTGATAGGAATATTTTTGCATGCTGAAAGTTTCCATTATTCCATTCCGGTATATCAAAACCTGTTACTAATCCACTTAACTGCAGGCCACACACTGCAGGTTAGCTACCTGTTGAAAATGAATATACAGCATATGTTGAGGTGTTCTCTTTTCTTTGTTTCTTTGTCCATTAAACACAGTATACCTGCTTTCTAAGTCTATATTTAGATATTTAGTGTCACTTATACCTGGTGGAAAAACTATATTTTATTGACTGTGGATGACTGATACAGACACTATTGTATAGTATAATCCTTACATAAATATCTTATTGAAAAGTCTCCCTAAGAATTTATGACAGAATATACTTAATATCTATGAAGTCTAGTAAATCTATCTAGTAAAAGATGTTGTTGTACTATGATGCAGTATTAGTTTTATTGGTTGCCCAAAGCCTACTTAAATCTCTTACGGTTTCTATGCTCACAGACGTACTAATTCATCTTGTTATAGTTTGTCTCTTATTTGTATATTGCATGATCTATAGTTTTGCACATGTTTGTATTTTAACATTCTGAATCCTGCTAAAGTTGTATGGAGGTAGATTTGTTTTTTTATTATTATTATTCAATCAAAAAAAAGGTTGCTTCAATCAAAAAACATATTTTCAATTAAACAAAACTTCACTTTAATACAAAAACTTTCCACTTCAAAACTTCCAATCAAAGAAAAAAAATATTTGAATGCAAAAATATATTTGAGACTCAAAAAAATGCATTTGAACACTGTTTGATAAAGCAACTTTCTTTCTTTCATTTTTGTTTGGGCATACTAGGACATTTACGTCTTTTTTATTCAATCAAAAAAGAAGTTGCTTCAAACTAAAAAATATATATATATATATTTTCAATAATAAAACATCACATCAATCAATCTTTGATTGAATAATAAAGACAAAAATCTCCTACTCTACTACTATAATATGGACCAAACACAAAACAACATTACTTCAATTACATATTCAATCAAATAAAAACAATGTTTAAATGCATTTTTTGAGTCTCAAATATATCTTTGCATTCAAACTTTTTTTTTAGATGAAAGTTTTTTTTTTTAGATTTTTTTTATTTTATGTTATATATTTTTTTGTTGATCGAAGCAACCTTTTTTTGATTGATTAATAAAGAAACAAATCTACCTCCATACAGCTGTTGCAGCAACAATCTAAACTCCCAATAGAGTCCATTGAAATTTAGTGTAAGTGCTTCATTATAAATGAACACAACCTTAAACAAGCAATATGCTAATCTGTTTATTAGTATTCAGTTAACCCCTTTAATGATTTTGTCTTTTCTCTCCCCCACACATCCAGTCTATAAAGACATCCATTCAGGATTTACATAGATACATACCATACATCTTTTTCTGTGTATTGGGGAACTTTTCATGTCATTTGTCTGGCCGACAGTAGAAATCAATTAGTAAGTGTAAGAGTGAAAATAGAACAAAATATTAAAGCGTGGCTTGTATGGCTGAGTCCGCAAAAGTGCGTGCAAAGTCACGGCTTGACACTCACCCGCTAATGACCCAGGAAAAGTACAACACTTTGCATGAGTTTTATGATAGTATGGAGCCTTTCTGTGTTCCCGTCCACTCTGTCTTTTTCTCTCTCTGTCTCTTTCTCTGTCTGTGGCCTCCTCACAATTCTCAGAAATAAAAGAACGCTGACGTCTCTATCAGTGGAAAACATCTTGGAACAAGGAAACGGGACGTTTTCTAACGCTTACAAGAACTTGCTTGTGTCCGGCTTTGGACACTGTGATGAACGCTACTTAACAATGTGGACTCACACAACTACAGGCACAACACTGTTTATGTCCCTCATGAAAATTTCTAGAGCCTCTTGCTGATGTCTTGATGACGTCTGACCTTCATATGAACAGACGTATCTTCCTCGATAATGGATTCTTCTCTCAATACCTAAATTAGAAGCCGTTGGCTTCCTTGTGTCTTGCATCCCATTATCTGTATGAAGTGCAAAAGTCATAAATCGGATCCCTTTGTGGAATGCTGTACCCTCCACCCACTCCTAACCCCACATCGGCTGTATGAGGACAGTCCTGTTTCAAATTAACATCCCCAAACACGCCGCCGTTGACCGGGGCTGCGACTGCCAGATCTGCATGTACAAGATGAATCTTACAAAGAGTCACAGTTTCCCAGTCCATGTAAATGAGATGCAGGCTCTCAGCCTCAAAGGCTTTATTGTCAGCAGATAGTCATCATTTTATCAGCGGCCTCCGAGCGAGTCATTGGCCAGGCAAGGACGTAGTGGGGAGGAGAATGATTGTTTTCTCTCTTGGTGTCAACCTACCTGTAAATATTGAGTGAGATTTTAAAAGCCCCGTCAGTACAAACTAACCATAATAAACTACTAATCACAACCAGGTGCAGAAATGTTTATTAAAAACTTGCCTACTCACTTGTATATTTTTAGACATGTATGTATATATATATATATATATATATATATATATATATATATATATATATGACATTCCCATTAGCCTCAGCTGTACTTTGCATTTTGTGTCAATCACATTTGTTAACATTCTAACACACCATACACACTTGCTTAATATTAGCATGCTGACGTTAGCATTTATGTAGCTAGTGCGGCTACTGTAGCTGTGGACTGTTAACTTGTTTCTAACTATAACTTAATAACCTAGCATTTTCCAAGTTTCATCCCTTTTGTCTGTGATCAAGGACTTGTTTTTAGAAAAGGGGTCCTATGTTTCCTGCTTTGTTAGGATTAGGGTTAAAGGGAAACATAAAGGGAAACATAGGAATATGTAGAAACAGTCGTTTATACGTAGCTTTTCACAAAAAAGGATCCTATGTCATAGCAACCTTTTTTTTTCTGAAAAAGGGTGTTATGTCAAAAATACAGTGGGGAACATGGGACCCGGGGAACATAGATATGCTCATGATTTAGTAGAGTAGTTCCATTAACAAGTAATAGCTATCAGAAGCAGTTTCACTTAATATTGACTTATCTTACTTAATGAGTTCACTAAAGTTAATCTAGTAGTTCTACAGTAAAAAATCTGCCTTATATGGATGTCAATGGTCAAAATGTGTTTTTTTTTTTGTATAAAATTCCTACTGATATGAATTATTTAATGTTTTTGCAAGGACGAAAAACATTAAAAGAATGTACCGTGTATGTATTTACATTGAGAGAGGCAGACATAGTATACTGTAGCTGTGAAGAGAGTCAAACATTACTTATAACATTCAAGAAAGCTTTTTAACTATTCGAAATTAAGCAATTCATTTTCTAAATAGGACATGCTGTTCAGGGTCATTGGGACAGGAGCCTGGCCCTGTGTAATCTGTTCTTTTTGTCTCGACGTTTTAAAAGGGAAAAGGGCACCATGTGATCATTTATAGGCACACCCGTCAATAGAGTACAACAAAACCCTATTAATACAGAACCTGTAGCATGCTATCTTGGAGCTTCTTTTTCTTCAGACAAGCGCACAGCAGCATGACATCCCACGCTTCACTTTCACATATTTAATACTTCACACTTCCCTCATTAGTGTAATAGGCAAGTCTGCATCCTGGGTGTGAGTATGCACCTCTTCCTCCTGTTGCCAGCAGCACACGAGGAAGCTCTGATGGCGAGTATATTGTATTTAGATGGGTATCTGCAGCCAGGAGCACAGCCCTCTTCACAGCACAATACTGTGCTAGGGACACTAAATACTTCACTGATTTCCATATCCTCTGATCTGGCCTGAGATAGCTGTGGCAGGACCGTGGTGTGGGAGGCTGATACCTGGAGACGAACACGCTCATGCCTAAAGCCGTCATATGCAGGGAGTATTTGGAGGCCGCGGTTAGTTTTAGCCATGGCTTTGAACTTTATTTTATGATTCATGTTCCTATAGTATCCCACAGCTTAAATTAACACATGCTTAAATTAAATATCTGTTGTACCACAGAAATTACACTTAGACAATATGTAATGCATGCAATAAATCATTTCAGATTTGGTCCAAGCTAAAAGGACATTTACGATCATAATATTCTAATTTTATTGACCTGGTTTATTGGTTTTCTTAGCTATTTGCGTACATTTAACTGTTTTTATGACATATTTAATAACAATGCTGTAGCTCTATCAAACAGTTGTGTTCTTTAAAGATTATAAACACTCTTTTCTGCTATATGAGAAAAGATTTTCTCATTCCAAGAGGCAGATTTTCTCTATAATCAACATTCATTTTACCTTCTATCTCGAGTAGTTATATAGTATAATATAAGATAGTTTATTATGAATGTTTTAAAGTGTCAAGTACCAATTGAATTTGACTATGTTCTACTGAACATTGGCTCATATCGACTTCTGAGAAAGAGAAGTCACACGCACGCACGCGCACACACACTATATACTGTATGTATATATATATATATATATATATATATATATACATTAGCGATAATGAGGGAGTGGCAACTTAAACATAATACATTATCAATTATGTTTTTTTCCATTAAACCATCATAAAAGATTTAATGAAGGACTTTTAACAACAATAGAACCAAACATACACCATGCTCTATATTCATCAATATATCACACCTCTTTAAATAATTAGTTAAAAACAAACGCAATGCGGGGCGACACGGTGGCGCAGGGGTTAGCGCTGTTGCCTCACAGCAAGAAGGTCGCAGGTTCAAGACCTCCTTGGTCTGGCGTCTGGGACCTTTCTGTGTGGAGTTTGCATGTTCTCCCCGTGTCTGCGTGGGTTTTCACCGGGTACTCCGGCTTCCTCCCACAGTCCAAAAACATGCTCAGGATAATTGGCGACTCTAAATTGCCCGTAGGTGTGAGTGTGTGAGTGAATGGTGTGTGTGCCCCACAATTGGCTGGCGACCATCTGGGGTGTATCTCTGCCTCTCGCCGTAACGCGCTGGGATCCAGGCTCCAGCAGACCCCTGCGACCCTAATGAGGAATAAGCAGGTATAGAAAATGACTGACTGACAAACACAATGCTTGGTGATGGAAAATAAATCCATAAGTACAAATTGGTATGGAAGAATAATGTATGGAAGACTATAGAGGAAGTATAAGGAACAATCATAATTCAAGATGGTTTTAAGATAACCCAGGCAGTTCAAGTCAGACAAGTGTTGATTTATTAGCCAATGTCAAGTGGCCTTTTTCTTCCTTTATTTGACCATAATGAGCCGGGGGTGTGAGGTTCTTTATGTTGTTCACGTCTGTTATCAGGCGTCTCTGGGTGGGTTCAGGAAGCGTCGGGAAGTCGTGTTAGTACAGAAACAATGAGGAGGTCACTCATGAGAAACTTCTGAGGCTATGAACTTTAAATAGAGAACAAGATGCCAATTAATTAGAGTCCAACAGAAGACAGTGACGACTGCAGCTTTCACAAGTTTAACATTTTCTCTCACATTCACATGTTGTCTTTGATGTTTGAGCCAAAGGAAGGAATTCTGAATTTGGAATTTGAATGTTTTTTTTAACATGAATACACACCCACAAACACAGACAGACACAAGCTTTAGACATAGACACAATAATGATGATAATAGTGTAAAGTGTTCCATCGTAACATGCACATGCAACATGTGAGAGGGCTGTCAATCAAATACAGTCTGTACACACCCACACAAAATAGGTAAAATACGATGTGGGTGGATGGTGTGTAGGGCCTTTAAAAAAATATTTTTCACACAGATGAATCATTTCTCAATGTGATTATGTTGCTCCTGACCTACAGCACACACATACATCTAAATGCTTGAATCCAAATATCAATTAAATATTTTCATTATTCATATTTTGTCTAAATCCAAATAGCAATTCTAAAATATTTTCATTGTTTTTTTAATCACATTCATTTCTCTTGCAATCAAAATGGGGGAAAAGGCCAGTTAATAAGTTACCAAAATGCTACATATCTGGTCACTAATTGACATCCTATTTCTCAGGAAAATTAATGTTGCCAGAGAAATGTGTAATTAATTTGTATGTAGAAATGTTAAAAAAAGAGTAAGATATTTTTTCTGTTTTTTCCATAATTGTTATTAAAACTTCCCTTTAGGCTTTAGATGCAAAGGAAAAAGCAAATTGATGACATGAGACGTCGTCACACAAATGTTACAAGAGGAGCATGTATATAAATATAAAAATAATGAACTTCAGATTTACTGTGCTGAGATATATTAGATAATAAGATAAATGGAATAAAGCTCCTACTGTACATGTGCAGCAGAAAAGGTCGAGAGGAAACAATAAAAAAGGAGAAGAATGGACACACACACAAATGGTTTGGTTTGAGTCAGATAACGTGATTTTGCAGAATTTACTGCTGCAGAAGAATCCTCTTCCTCCACTCCTCTGCGATTCAAGAAGGGCATAATGGCAAACCCTCAGCCCCATGCAGCTTTGGGTAATTCAAGGAGCTGAAGCAAAGCATTGTCCATGTTTTTTTTCTCTTTTTTTTCCTTTTATGTTTTTTGTTCCAAGTTATCAGACTATCAAGGAGCTAAGGTTAAATAGACTGATCCCTTGCGCAAACAGCTTTTAAGGTGATTTCTTGATTGTTTTTGGGTCTGAGTGTTATTACGGAGGAAGGAACTAGGGCGTTATCAGGAGGCGACCAGCAAAGCAGCCTGGGAGGAGTGAGAGGGAATCGGAGTGGCAGGCGGGCTGCCTTTAGGGTTGATGTAATGTTTATGTAGTGGTCAGTACAGTCATTTCCTTCTCCCCCTCCTCCTCCTGCTGACAGGACAGTCAAAGGGCACATACTGTATAATGTGCTGTATGTTACACAGTGGACATTAAACATCGTTCTTCAAGTGAAAGTAACAATGAGCCTCTAAGTGCTGTATATCACCAACATTTGAGCTGTAAAGCCCACTGTTTTTCCTCCTTTCAGTGGCTTTAATAGAGGTATTATCCTTCCGTTAGTGATTTTAAACAAATACCACTAACATCCTCCTACAGCATAACTGTAACGCACATAACGGGGTAAGAGGGTTAAAGCAAAGCAGGGGGAAGTCCCATTATTTAAACTTCAGTATTTCTAGGCGATTATTTCTAAAATGGGAATTTGAGCTGGGGTTATTTATTCTCCCTGAGTCAGAGCCAAGGCGTAATGGCTTGAGACGTTGTTTTGTTTATTTAGCCAGGAGAAAATAAGCGATACTTAGGAAGGAGGCCAAGGGGAAATAAAACATTCATCAGTCTAGCTCAAGAGACAGGGCTCAAGACATATTCCCAGAGGTCAGGTTAACATGAAGGGTTGTATTAACAAAGAAAGAACGGTCAATGTATTAAGACGCCTCTTTTACATGGTATGTGACCTTTACCATGTTCTTGTGGTTCGTTTGAGCTTCTCCTCGGGCAGAGACAGAAACAGTTGTTCCTACAATCAAACTGGGTCTAGTTCAGGGGTTACCAACCTGGTCCTAGAGAGCATCTGTGGGTGCAGGCTTTTCTTCCACCCAAGCAGTAACGTATTTAATTCTACTAAGGAAGCTCCTTAGAAAGGGCTCTAATGGTTAATTAATAGAATCAGGTCTGTTACTGCTTGGTTAGAACAAAAACCTGCTCCCACAGAGGCTCTCTAGGACCCTATCTAGTTATAATGTGTTTTACTCCTGGTTCAGTTCATATTCAGATTGGAGCTGAAAACATGAAGTTCCACAGACTGACAAATAAGTTATTCATTAGTAAGTGTTGGTGATGCCGCCGCATGGGGGAAATTAACTTCCAGTCACTAAACAATCCAGAAAGAAACGTTAATAATTTACATTTCTGCAAACCAATATACAATACAGGACAAAAGTTTGGACACACCTTCTCATCAATGTGTTTTCTTTATTTTCATGACTATTTACATTGTAGATTCTCACTGAAGGCATCAAAACTATGAATGAACACATGTGGAGTTTTGTTAAGTACATAACACCATAAACATGTGTTCACTCATAGTTTTGATGCCTTTAGTGAGAATCTACAATGTAAATAGTCATGAAAATAAAGAAAACACATTGAATGAGCTGGTGTGTCCAAACGTTTGGCCTGTACCGTATGTTGAACAAATAAGTTTTATACGTGTCATATCAACATTTTTTGATCTTTATCATATCAACATTTGCATATTTTCACGAATACCGTTCCTATTTTTAGCAACACTGTGGTTAGGATTTGGTTAGTTGGAGCGTTGAGTGGGTAGAGCACCCGGTTCGAATCCCGCATCGGGAAACCTTTCCAGCATGTACTTCCCCCTCTCTCTGCCTCCCCCTTTCCTGTTATCTCTACTGTACTATCGAAAAAATCCAAAAAAATATACTTAAAAAAAGATTTGTTTAGTTTTATACACAAAAAACCCACTTGATAAGGGTTAGTAGAGATGTTTGGGTTAAAACGATCAATGCGCCAGATGACGGGACAAAATGGTAAAATGTCCAGTTTAATGCCAGTAAAACATGATGCCTGACTGTCCGGTTTACTTTTCCAATGTTATCTGAACTATGTCACCACATCTGAGGTGTAGACGTATCAGTGGTTTACAGAAAAGTAAACCAACCATTTTCCTCTGACTGGACTGCACTATAGAGTTCATAAAAACTAGCTAATGAATTGAGGACTATTATTATTAGATTGCTAATCAGCAGTATGTTGAAACAACAAGTGACAGGACGGGAAACGCAAACTGAGAACCACTATTTGAAAAACAGATTTACCACCAGCCCACATCACACTTAATGAGCAGAGGTCGCGCTAACAGAACCATACAAGTTGGGTGTGAGAAACACTCCATACCAAAGATATCTTTGGAGGAAGTTTCAATTTCATATAGCTTCAAGAAAGCCATTTTCTTACAAGGTCCATTTAGCTGTTATAGATTTAGTTCCAGTAACATGATCTTCATCAATTTTTGTTGACACACTCCCTGCCATTTGCCTAAGTTTTCAGGTAGAAAAGTTGCTCTGGCTAAAGGGTTAGGAATCATGTGGAGGCATGTGTCTGTCCTCCTGATGAGCGTTTTTCCCTCAGTGTTAACTCAGGTTGAATCACCATCTCCTAAGAGAAATAACAGTTTCTATTTGGGTGCTACTTTGTACTAAGTAGCTAGTTAGCTACTTCTGCTTGCTAGCTGCATTTTGGTGCTGTACATTTAGCAAAGGCTACAGTTGGTTTATCAAACATTTGTGCTGAAAATTTGTCTCAACTGGAGGTGGAGTTGGTGAGAGGGGTGAGTCTGGTCCATACCAAAAAGCAAAAAAACAAAAAAACAAAACTGTATACTATAAAAAGAGCTAAAAGCTTGAGCTGCAGACGTGGTGATAATTTGTTCATTAACATAGCAGCAATTGACCTTTTCCATTGAATATTTTAGTAGCTACCTCCTTTTTTTTAGCATGTTAGCCTAAGATAATCCTTCACAGAAATAACAAATATGAATACAAATGTTGGTATTTTAACAGCATGCTCTCTAAACCCAAGTTTAGACAGCAGAGACTTTTAGCACTGCAGAGGATAACATCTAGGGGAAAGTCACTGAAACATAGCCAGTGAGAAATTCTCTTATCAGCCATTTACACCCTCTAACAGGGTGTTCGTGTGAAACTCAGACACTTTGCACAAACAGCAGAAGTATAGAAATACAATGCAGGTCCTAACTTCCTCATACAGTAGGCTGTTTTGTCAGTAAGTGTAAAGAACAAGTATTGGTTGGTTCAGTGTTAATTGTAGTGTTAAATATCAAGACTTCCGTGAAAAAAACACACACACACATCAGTTTCTCAATACTAGGACATTTTATTCTGACTTACTGGCAAAAGCTATGTTAACACTCGTCGTCCCCACAGCCGGGAGCAGTGAAGCCATAAACCCGTCCTGCACCACTACACTCGTACTTCAGACAGAATAGTGTCCCAGAGGGCAGGGAGGAAGGGCAAGGTCAATGTTGTGAATAGAAAAAAGAAAGATAAGTAGATGGCACTGGTCTCCAGGGATGGGTGTGTGGTACGGGTGTTATTTAATGCATTGTAGACCTTTCTTTTTTTTTATTATTATTTCTAAGTATTGTCTTTTCCACTTCTGTTTTATTTAAAGTTTCTCATTCAAAGTGATTATAAAAGTGCAGTAATGCAAAAAACATACAATATTTACAACCTAAGTATGAATGTTAATGTATGTAAAAGCAACACCTGTGATATTACTACACAGTGTACCCATATAATAATACAATCCTGTATAATGAAAGCATACAGAAATGAAAGATGAGAGAATTACATGTACTTGCAAATCACAGAAAGAGAAGAAAAGAAACAGCCATTTGCAGTTCACTGTAGTAGGTAAACCCAGCTAATACACATGTCCAGTAGTAGTAGTATTCTAAGACAACAGCCTCATGATAAAGCAGAAATCATGGATTGTTTAAATCTTTTATCAAGCAAATCCGCCAAATATTCTCTGGTTCCAGTTGATCCAGTGTGAGAATTTCCTTCTTTTCTCAGGTTTAAACTGAGTTTTAGACCATTTGTCAGACAAAATAAGACATTTCAAAGTAAAAATATTAATATTTTTTTTGGACAATTTATAGACTAGACAATGAATTAAAGAGTAAAAAAATCAATCGATTAATCAACAATGTAAAATATCACTTGTTGCAACCCTATTTGAAATGCTATTTTTGGGGCTGTAGTTTTTGGTGCTGTTGCTTTGTATTACGTTACATATAGAGATATTAATTCTACGCCCATTGATAGGTATTAGATTGACAAGTTTGCTATTACTATAATTTTAAATATAAATCCTTAAACAAACTGTGTTTTTAATAATGCTTATACAATAATAATTATTAGTTATGTTCTACAGAGCGAAACATGCCTGCACTTGTCATTTTGCATTTAATTGCAAAGTACATGCCGATTAGATCTTCTGTGATGTCGGACAGCTGTAATGTTCACTCTGTCTCTGTCAGGGAGAGTTAAAGTGATTCTTCCTGTCTGTGGTCTTTGTTAGGAGAGTGCTGTTGTTTGACCAAAGAGTGTTTAATGTTTAGCTGTGTGGTCAACATGTCAGTGAGTGACTGTGGACTATTTAAGTTTTGGCTAATAAGTAATTCTGTAATCAGAGCTGCGTGTTAAGTCCTGAAACCAGGACACACATGATAACATTGAGACATTTGGGTATGGATATGGCTCATGTTTGATATTACTGTTTACTGTGGTCAGAATTTGCTTGTACCTAATCTATTTGCAGCATGGGATATGAGTTACCCAAATATAATTCCTCCAGGTACATGTTTACCAGAATTTACTTCCTTGTTTGTACTCACTGTCAGTCAAACACAATCTCTTCATCAGTAACAATGAGCCTTTATCCTGTAATACAGGAGCCTTTGGGGGTTAATTTACATCATGGAAAAGGAAGTGCAGCAATGAGCTTTTGGTTTGAATTTGGGAGTTTTACATACGAGCCCTTGGTGGGAGCATTTCATTTATAAACTTAAACATGGTGGTTATTTGATGATATGATTCCAGCATGATGAGATGATGTATTACAATCTGCCATTTTTAGGCTAAGAAAAACATAATAGAGACTTAAAGCTTGTAAATAATACATCAGTATATGTGTCCATGCCTGCATTTTTGATTCCTAAAAGAAAAACACCTGCTGAAAACCACCCCCTTTTTGCTGACCTCCAGTCAGATAATTGAATACCATACTGTAGTGATGTGCAGATGTACAGACATCACTGTGTGATGTCTGAAATTTTCCACCACAGAGGGCAGTAAAGTACTGCTTTTCTGAGTGGTGTAGTCGGCTCTTTAAAAAAATACATTAAAGATCCCATATTCTACACTTTTCCTGGGTTTTACTTGAAGTTTTGATGTCCCTAACAAGATATATTTATATTTTCAAGAGCCAAAAATCATTTTGTTATCTATAGATTTACATCTCTTCTCTCTGGAGCTCTATAAAAACAGGTGGTTTTGTGCCTGTCAATTAATATTAATGAGGCTCTCCTCTGACCGACTGATATGAATGGACGTGAATGGGGGGAGAGGGCGGTGACTGTGTGGTTGTGATGTCACAACTTCACGGAGGTAGGTGTAGTTTCTGAATATAGGCTGTGTTTCTGTATTTCAATGTGGATTGAGTGTGTTGAAATCATATTTGTATAATAGTTTCCTTATATTAGCTTCCTGATATAACCAAAAAGGAAATAAAATCTCACTTTCTATAGAATGTAATCTTTAAACTGTACAGTGTTTCAATGCAAAACAAATACAATAGCTTCCCAAAAGTCCAAATGAAGTTAGAAATTTTTTTCAGAAATCAGGAATTTTCTGATCAAAGAAAAGATAACCAAGAATGTGACCAGTTATCCAATTTTTATGTTGTGAATAAAATGTAGAGGAAATATAAGCAAACCGTTTTTAATTAAATTCAATACTCTAAATATATAGAAGATGTCAAGAGATTAAGATGAATAAGATGTTGTTTTAGCAGCCTA
The DNA here is from genome assembly GCA_030544235.1 of Lepturacanthus savala. Taxonomy (NCBI): domain Eukaryota; kingdom Metazoa; phylum Chordata; class Actinopteri; order Scombriformes; family Trichiuridae; genus Lepturacanthus; species Lepturacanthus savala. The sequence goes on along the minus strand of CM060465.1, from coordinate 13,712,510 downwards.
TAATGAGATGAGGGAAAGCTGCGTCACTGTGTCATTTCACTGGAGGGACCAGTGACCTCATTTCACATCTCATTTCATATGTGACGTGGGATTACATTTGTTAATTGTTCAAAAACTGAGGAAATCTTACCACTTCAACAAGTGATTTTGATTGAGGCGGGTCATTCTATTGGCCCTCAGTAAATTCATTGCTGCTCTGTGACACTGAGCAGGCGGCTGGGTTTCTGGTTGAGGCTTTGATTCTGTTTCAAACGCAATGCTGACCTCTTTTGGTGTGAGATGATTCACTTTGCTTTCCTCTGTCTTTGTCCCTACAGAACTCCAGAGCACAGTGTACCTGTAAGTACACTTTCTGCATTATTTAGTTTCATGTGCCACATTTATGTTCATTTATTTCTGTATATTTATGGAAATACAAACTCACACAATATCATTACAAGAAGTTAGCAATTTAAAAAAAAATGTAGTCATGCTACTGATTTATTGATCCTGTTTTTCTTGTTTTTTCAACTGTTTTTGACAATCTCATAGATACAGAATGCAACAGCAATGACATATCTTTAACAACAACAACAGAAATGGTCACGGCCACATCGGAACCAAACTGCACGTTATCCACTCAGAACAGATCTGGGAATGGTTCGATAGCTGGTCTGGATCCCGGCACTGTCTATCTTATCAATGTTGGTTGTTTCAACTGCTGCAAAATGATCACAACTAGTAAGTCAGTTTACTTGTCGAATTGCATGTATTCCACTCAACTGCAATGACTGTTATTCAGTGCATTATCTGAAGCATTTTCATGTTATGGTAAAGGTTTCCCATGTTTTGTACCTACAAATTATTTGCAGTATGGATAAACCAAAAATGAAGAGGATAATACTGTTACACTTATGATGTGTAATATTTTCTCTCCAACCCACCACCCTGTCATTCACAGAGCCTGAAGTAGTCAGAAACCTCAATGTCACTGAAATCACAACATCCTCTATTACTCTGACCTGGACTAAACCAGAGGGAAACAGCTCCTTCTATAAAGTACAGTGGACAGATGGAGAAAATAGTGGGAATGCAAACGTGACTGAAACATCTAAGATCATCACTAACCTGACTGCTGGTGTTCAGTATAAAATAACTGTTACTGCAGTGGCAGATGATGATCACACTGAAGGACAGCAGCTTTCTGTTTACCAGTACACAAGTAAGTAAGCATTTCAGTGTGGTTCATGCTGCCAGTGAGAAGGAGAGACCTGGTGAGAGTGAGACAGGTGGTGTTGGTGTTGACGGCTGGTTCTAGCAGCAGCTGCAGTGATGTTGCTGTTATAGATTATGGACAAGAGATCTCACCTGTGAGGCAAAGTTCTGGATTTATTTTGGTCTCGATTTATTTTCGGTCCCCCTGATATTAATAAACTTTACCAATTTCACAGTCTCCAATCGCAAATAGTCTTTTTAGTTTTGGCACAACAGTGTTCTACACCCCGATGTTAACAGCTGCTCCGTCTGTGCATACAGCGACCAACTTTGTTGTCCAGTCATCCAAGCCTGCCTCAGGAAAAGTTTCATAAGCCCATCTCTAATCATCTGCACGGTTCGGTCGGCACCCTATTCAATAAGTCCAAGAACGTCTGACGAAAACTCTCCATTGGTGGATACTGACACAATGTAGACGATTTCCTGCTCAGTTTTTGTGATGTCCTCAGTTCCGTAAAAAGCAGTCCCCAAAATTGAGCAGACCTACAACTTTGCTCATAACTCCCCACTGATAGTGTGAGCGATGCTCTACATAATCCTTGTCCCCCCTTCACAGGAATGATAAGCAGTCCCAACATTTACTCCTAGCCGCTTCAGTAACAGAATATCTTCTGCAGTTGATGACATGGGACGTGCGTGTTTGGCTTTATGGAAAGCAAGGCTGGATTTATATCAGTCCAGTTTTTGCAAAATGTTACTGCCTGGATTTAACATTGTATTCTGCTCTTATAATCAGTTTTAGCTTCCTCCAGTTACCATTTTTATTGTGGTTTTCTGATGATGTTACTTCTACACTTTGTTGTGGATTAATTAAATTTCATTCCCCTTATTTCTCCTTTGCACCCAACTGTCTGCCACTCACAGAGCCTGAAGTAGTCAGAAACCTCAATGTCACTGAAATCACAACATCCTCTATTACTCTGACCTGGACTAAACCAGAGGGAAACAGCTCCTTCTATTCTATCTGTTATAGATTATGGACAAGAGATCTCACCTGTGAGGCAAAGTTCTGGATTCATGTCAGTCCAGTTTTTGCAAAACATTACTGCCTGCATTAAACGTTGTATTTTGCCCTTATCATCAGTTTTAGCTTCCTCCAGTTACCATTTTTAACAGTGGGCTTCTGATGATGTTACTCCTACACTTTGTTGTAGAGAGATTATGTTTCATTATTGTCTTTTCTCCTTTGCACCCAACTATCTGCCACTCACAGAGCCTGAAGTAGTCAAAAACCTCAATGTCACTGAAATCACAACATCCTCTATTACTCTAAATTGGATTCAACCAGAGGGAAACAGCTCCTTCTATAAAGTACAGTGGACAGATGGAGAAAATAGTGGGAATGCAAACGTGACTGAAACATCTAAGATCATCACTAACCTGACTGCTGGTGTTCAGTATAAAATAACTGTTACTGCAGTGGCAGATGATGATCACACTGAAGGACAGCAGCTTTCTGTTTACCAGTACACAAGTAAGTAAGCATTTCAGTGTGGTTCATGCTGCCATTGAGAAGGAGACACCTGGTGAGTGTGAGACAGGTGGTGTTGGTGTTGACGGCTGGTTCTGGCAGCAGCTGCAGTGATGTTGCTGTTATAGATTATGGACAAGAGATCTCACCTGTGAGGCAAAGTTCTGGATTTATTTTGGTCTCGATTTATCTTCGGTCCCCCTGATATTAATAAACTTTACCAATTTCACAAAGGAAATCCCATTTTCTTCACATAGCTTCTGTAATGCAACTGTTTGTTTCACGCCACCTTTCTGTCAATGAAATTGCAGCAGCCTGACCACAGACTGATTGAATGTCTTGCAGTATGGATCCTTGCTGTCAGCTGATTGTGCACAATTCTCCATCGTGTGTGCAGTGCACAGAATGTGCACAAGAGAGTCTCCAATCGCAAATAGTCTTTTTAGTTTTGGCACAACAGTGTTGTACACCCCGATGTTAACAGCTGCTCCGTCTGTGCATACACCGACCAACTTTGTTGTCCAGTCATCCAAGCCTGCCTCAGGAAAAGTTTTACAAGCCCATCTCTAATCGTCTGCACGGTTCGGTCGGCACCCTATTCAATAAGTCCAAGAACGTCTGACGAAAACTCTCCATTGGTGGATACTGACACAATGTAGACGATTTCCTGCTCAGTTTTTGTGATGTCCTCAGATCCGTAAAAAGCAGTCCCCAAAATTGAGCAGACCTACAACTTTGCTCATAACTCCCCACTGATAGTGTGAGCGATGCTCTACATAATCCTTGTCCCCCCTTCACAGGAATGATAAGCAGTCCCAACATTTACTCCTAGCCGCTTCAGTAACAGAATATCTTCCGCAGTTGATGACATGGGACGTGCGTGTTTGGCTTTATGGAAAGCAAGGCTGGATTTATATCAGTCCAGTTTTTGCAAAATGTTACTGCCTGGATTTAACATTGTATTCTGCTCTTATCATCAGTTTTAGCTTCCTCCAGTTACCATTTTTACTGTGGTTTTCTGATGATGTTACTTCTACACTTTGTTGTGGATAAATTAAGTTTCATTCACCTTTTTTCTCCTTTGCACCCAACTGTCTGCCACTCACAGAGCCTGAAGTAGTCAGAAACCTCAATGTCACTGAAATCACAACATCCTCTATTACTCTAAATTGGATTCAACCAGAGGGAAACAGCTCCTTCTATAAAGTACAGTGGACAGATGGAGAAAATAGTGGGAATGCAAACGTGACTGAAACATCTAAGATCATCACTAACCTGACTGCTGGTGTTCAGTATAAAATAACTGTTACTGCAGTGGCAGATGATGATCACACTGAAGGACAGCAGCTTTCTGTTTACCAGTACACAAGTAAGTAAACATTTCAGTGTGGTTCATGCTGCCAGTGAGAAGGAGACACCTGGTGAGAGTGAGACAGGCTGTGTTGGTGTTGACGGCTGGTTCTAGCAGCAGCTGCAGTGATGTTGCTGTTATAGATTATGGACAAGAGATCTCACCTGTGAGGCAAAGTTCTGGATTTATGTCAGTCCAGTTTTTGCAAAATGTTACTGCCTGGATTTAACGTTGTATTTTGCCCTTATCATCAGTTTTAGCTTCCTCCAGTTACCATTTTTAACAGTGGGCTTCTGATGATGTTACTCCTACACTTTGTTGTAGAGAGATTATGTTTCATTATTGTCTTTTCTCCTTTGCACCCAACTATCTGCCACTCACAGAGCCTGAAGTAGTCAGAAACCTCAATGTCACTGAAATCACAACATCCTCTATTACTCTGACCTGGACTAAACCAGAGGGAAACAGCTCCTTCTATAAAGTACAGTGGACAGATGGAGAAAATAGTGGGAATGCAAACGTGACTGAAACATCTAAGATCATCACTAACCTGACTGCTGGTGTTCAGTATAAAATAACTGTTACTGCAGTGGCAGATGATGATCACACTGAAGGACAGCAGCTTTCTGTTTACCAGTACACAAGTAAGTAAACATTTCACTGTGGTTCATGCTGCCATTGAGAAGGAGACACCTGGTGAGTGTGAGACAGGTGGTGTTGGTGTTGACGGCTGGTTCTGGCAGCAGCTGCAGTGATGTTGCTGTTATAGATTATGGACAAGAGATCTCACCTGTGAGGCAAAGTTCTGGATTTATTTTGGTCTCGATTTATCTTCGGTCCCCCTGATATTAATAAACTTTACCAATTTCACAAAGGAAATCCCATTTTCTTCACATAACTTCTGTAATGCAACTGTTTTTTTCACGCCACCTTTCTGTCAATGAAATTGCAGCAGCCTGACCACAGACTGATTGAATGTCTTGCAGTATGGATCCTTGCTGTCAGCTGATTGTGCGCAATTCTACATTTTGTGTGCAGTGCACAGAATGTGCACAAGAGAGTCTCCAATCGCAAATAGTCTTTTTAGTTTTGGCACAACAGTGTTGTACACCCCGATGTTAACAGCTGCTCCGTCTGTGCATACACCGACCAACTTTGTTGTCCAGTCATCCAAGCCTGCCTCAGGAAAAGTTTTACAAGCCCATCTCTAATCGTCTGCACGGTTCGGTCGGCACCCTATTCAATAAGTCCAAGAACGTCTGACGAAAACTCTCCATTGGTGGATACTGACACAATGTAGACGATTTCCTGCTCAGTTTTTGTGATGTCCTCAGATCCGTAAAAAGCAGTCCCCAAAATTGAGCAGACCTACAACTTTGCTCATAACTCCCCACTGATAGTGTGAGCGATGCTCTACATAATCCTTGTCCCCCCTTCACAGGAATGATAAGCAGTCCCAACATTTACTCCTAGCCGCTTCAGTAACAGAATATCTTCCGCAGTTGATGACATGGGACGTGCGTGTTTGGCTTTATGGAAAGCAAGGCTGGATTTATATCAGTCCGGTTTTTGCAAAATGTTACCGCCTGGATTTAACATTGTATTCTGCTCTTATCATCAGTTTTAGCTTCCTCCAGTTACCATTTTTACTGTGGTTTTCTGATGATGTTACTTCTACACTTTGTTGTGGATAAATTAAGTTTCATTCACCTTTTTTTCTCCTTTGCACCCAACTATCTGCCACTCACAGAGCCTGAAGTAGTCAGAAACCTCAATGTCACTGAAATCACAACATCCTCTATTACTCTATATTGGATTCAACCAGAGGGAAACAGCTCCTTCTATAAAGTACAGTGGACAGATGGAGAAAATAGTGGGAATGCAAACGTGACTAAAACATCTAAGATCATCACTAACCTGACTGCTGGTGTTCAGTATAAAATAACTGTTACTGCAGTGGCAGATGATGATCACACTGAAGGACAGCAGCTTTCTGTTTACCAGTACACAAGTAAGTAAACATTTCAGTGTGGTTCATGCTGCCAGTGAGAAGGAGACACCTGGTGAGTGTGAGACAGGTGGTGTTGGTGTTGACGGCTGGTTCTGGCAGCAGCTGCAGTGATGTTGCTGTTATAGATTATGGACAAGAGATCTCACCTGTGAGGCAAAGTTCTGGATTTATTTTGGTCTCGATTTATCTTCGGTCCCCCTGATATTAATAAACTTTACCAATTTCACAAAGGAAATCCCATTTTCTTCACATAACTTCTGTAATGCAACTGTTTGTTTCACGCCACCTTTCTGTCAATGAAATTGCAGCAGCCTGACCACAGACTGATTGAATGTCTTGCAGTATGGATCCTTGCTGTCAGCTGATTGTGCACAATTCTCCATCGTGTGTGCAGTGCACAGAATGTGCACAAGAGAGTCTCCAATCGCAAATAGTCTTTTTAGTTTTGGCACAACAGTGTTGTACACCCCGATGTTAACAGCTGCTCCGTCTGTGCATACAGCGACCAACTTTGTTGTCCAGTCATCCAAGCCTGCCTCAGGAAAAGTTTTACAAGCCCATCTCTAATCGTCTGCACGGTTCGGTCGGCACCCTATTCAATAAGTCCAAGAACGTCTGACGAAAACTCTCCATTGGTGGATACTGACACAATGTAGACGATTTCCTGCTCAGTTTTTGTGATGTCCTCAGTTCCGTCAAAAGCAGTCCCCAAAATTGAGCAGACCTACAACTTTGCTCATAACTCCCCACTGATAGTGTGAGCGATGCTCTACATAATCCTTGTCCCCCCTTCACAGGAATGATAATCAGTCCCATACATTTACTCCTAGCCGCTTCAGTAACAGAATATTTTGCGCAGTTGATGACATGGGACGTGCGTGTTTGGCTTTATGGAAAACAAGGAGAAAAACATTAAAAAGGGCTTACTTTTGTTCCTCAGTAAGCTTGTTTCTCCAACTGCTTAGTATAAAACTTGCTATCTCTTCTCAGCTAGCTTGTTTATTAGCAATAACTTGCGCTACGTTGGCATGCACCTTGCTCTTTTCGCGTTTGTTTAATAACAGATGGTTGAAATTCTTCGAGCCTTTATAAAACGCACCTGTTCTGTCTGCTAGCTGTGGATGGGCACAGCAAATCTTGCACCACATTTCAGTCCGATCATCATTAGCCTCAAGCTATGGTACTTCTTGCAGACACTTTTCGGAAAAAGGTCTTTTCTTCGGCTCTGGCTTCAGTTGCTGTTTCTTTGTTGGTGGCGAAACTCCAAAGAAACTGCTTACTGTTGTTTGTTTCTTTTTGGACAGGTTTGACTCATTACAACTTTCAACATACAATTGAACTGTCATGTGAAATGTTTAGGAGGGATAGTCAGTAGGCAAGAGTGTGGTAGTGACCGTACGCATTGCTCATATTTGTCGCGCATGCATACCTGCGTATAGTTACTGTATGTGCACCCTGTATATAGTGACGTTTAGCTTCCTTCAGTTACCGTTTTTAACGGTGGCTTTCTAATTATATTACTTCTATACTTTATTGTAGAGAGATTATGTTTGACTATCATCTTTTCTCCTTTGCACCCAACTGTCTGCCACTCACAGAGCCTGAAGTAGTCAGAAACCTCAATGTCACTGAAATCACAACATCCTCTATTACTCTGACCTGGACTAAACCAGAGGGAAACAGCTCCTTCTATAAAGTACAGTGGACAGATGGAGAAAATAGTGGGAATGCAAACGTGACTGAAACATCTAAGATCATCACTAACCTGACTGCTGGTGTTCAGTATAAAATAACTGTTACTGCAGTGGCAGATGATGATCACACTGAAGGACAGCAGCTTTCTGTTTACCAGTACACAAGTAAGTAAGCATTTCAGTGTGGTTCATGCTGCCATTGAGAAGGAGACACCTGGTGAGACTGAGACAGGTGGTGTTGTTGTTGATGGCTGGTTCTAGCAGCAGCTGCAGTGATGTTGCTGTTATAGATTATGGACAAGAGATCTCACCTGTGAGGCAAAGTTCTGGATTTATTTTGGTCTCGATTTATCTTCGGTCCCCCTGATATTAATAAACTTTACCAATTTCACAAAGGAAATCCCATTTTCTTCACATAGCTTCTGTAATGCAACTGTTTTTTTCATGCCACCTTTCTGTCAATGAAATTGCAGCAGCCTGACCACAGACTGATTGAATGTCTTGCAGTATGGATCCTTGCTGTCAGCTGATTGTGCGCAATTCTCCATCATGTGTGCAGTGCACAGAATGTGCACAAGAGAGTCTCCAATCACAAATAGTCTTTTTAGTTTTGGCAGAACACCAATGTACACCCCGATGTTAACAGCTGCTCCGTCTGTGCATACAGCGACCAACTTTGTTGTCCAGTCATCCAAGCCTGCCTCAGGAAAAGTTTCATAAGCCCATCTCTAATCGTCTGCACGGTTCGGTCGGCACCCTATTCAATAAGTCCAAGAACGTCTGACGAAAACTCTCCATTGGTGGATACTGACACAATGTAGACGATTTCCTGCTCAGTTTTTGTGATGTCCTCAGATCCGTAAAAAGCAGTCCCCAAAATTGAGCAGACCTACAACTTTGCTCATAACTCCCCACTGATAGTGTGAGCGATGCTCTACATAATCCTTGTCCCCCCTTCACAGGAATGATAAGCAGTCCCAACATTTACTCCTAGCCGCTTCAGTAACAGAATATCTTCCGCAGTTGATGACATGGGACGTGCGTGTTTGGCTTTATGGAAAGCAAGGCTGGATTTATATCAGTCCAGTTTTTGCAAAATGTTACTGCCTGGATTTAACATTGTATTCTGCTCTTATAATCAGTTTTAGCTTCCTCCAGTTTCCATTTTTACAGTGGTTTTCTGATGATGTTACTTCTACACTTTGTTGTGGATAAATTAAGTTTCATTCACCTTTTTTCTCCTTTGCACCCAACTATCTGCCACTCACAGAGCCTGAAGTAGTCAGAAACCTCAATGTCACTGAAATCACAACATCCTCTATTACTCTAAATTGGATTCAACCAAAGGGAAACAGCTCCTTCTATAAAGTACAGTGGACAGATGGAGAAAATAGTGGGAATGCAAACGTGACTGAAACATCTAAGATCATCACTAACCTGACTGCTGGTGTTCAGTATAAAATAACTGTTACTGCAGTGGCAGATGATGATCACACTGAAGGACAGCAGCTTTCTGTTTACCAGTACACAAGTAAGTAAGCATTTCAGTGTGGTTCATGCTGCCATTGAGAAGGAGACACCTGGTGAGAGTGAGACAGGTGGTGTTGGTGTTGACAGCTGGTTCTGGCGGCAGCTGCAGTGATGTTGCTGTTATAGATTATGGACAAGAGATCTCACCTGTGAGGCAAAGTTCTGGATTCATGTCAGTCCAGTTTTTGCAAAACATTACTGCCTGCATTAAACGTTGTATTTTGCCCTTATCATCAGTTTTAGCTTCCTCCAGTTACCATTTTTAACAGTGGGCTTCTGATGATGTTACTCCTACACTTTGTTGTAGAGAGATTATGTTTCATTATTGTCTTTTCTCCTTTGCACCCAACTATCTGCCACTCACAGAGCCTGAAGTAGTCAAAAACCTCAATGTCACTGAAATCACAACATCCTCTATTACTCTAAATTGGATTCAACCAGAGGGAAACAGCTCCTTCTATAAAGTACAGTGGACAGATGGAGAAAATAGTGGGAATGCAAACGTGACTGAAACATCTAAGATCATCACTAACCTGACTGCTGGTGTTCAGTATAAAATAACTGTTACTGCAGTGGCAGATGATGATCACACTGAAGGACAGCAGCTTTCTGTTTACCAGTACACAAGTAAGTAAGCATTTCAGTGTGGTTCATGCTGCCATTGAGAAGGAGACACCTGGTGAGTGTGAGACAGGTGGTGTTGGTGTTGACGGCTGGTTCTGGCAGCAGCTGCAGTGATGTTGCTGTTATAGATTATGGACAAGAGATCTCACCTGTGAGGCAAAGTTCTGGATTTATTTTGGTCTCGATTTATCTTCGGTCCCCCTGATATTAATAAACTTTACCAATTTCACAAAGGAAATCCCATTTTCTTCACATAGCTTCTGTAATGCAACTGTTTGTTTCACGCCACCTTTCTGTCAATGAAATTGCAGCAGCCTGACCACAGACTGATTGAATGTCTTGCAGTATGGATCCTTGCTGTCAGCTGATTGTGCACAATTCTCCATCGTGTGTGCAGTGCACAGAATGTGCACAAGAGAGTCTCCAATCGCAAATAGTCTTTTTAGTTTTGGCACAACAGTGTTGTACACCCCGATGTTAACAGCTGCTCCGTCTGTGCATACACCGACCAACTTTGTTGTCCAGTCATCCAAGCCTGCCTCAGGAAAAGTTTTACAAGCCCATCTCTAATCGTCTGCACGGTTCGGTCGGCACCCTATTCAATAAGTCCAAGAACGTCTGACGAAAACTCTCCATTGGTGGATACTGACACAATGTAGACGATTTCCTGCTCAGTTTTTGTGATGTCCTCAGATCCGTAAAAAGCAGTCCCCAAAATTGAGCAGACCTACAACTTTGCTCATAACTCCCCACTGATAGTGTGAGCGATGCTCTACATAATCCTTGTCCCCCCTTCACAGGAATGATAAGCAGTCCCAACATTTACTCCTAGCCGCTTCAGTAACAGAATATCTTCCGCAGTTGATGACATGGGACGTGCGTGTTTGGCTTTATGGAAAGCAAGGCTGGATTTATATCAGTCCAGTTTTTGCAAAATGTTACTGCCTGGATTTAACATTGTATTCTGCTCTTATCATCAGTTTTAGCTTCCTCCAGTTACCATTTTTACTGTGGTTTTCTGATGATGTTACTTCTACACTTTGTTGTGGATAAATTAAGTTTCATTCACCTTTTTTCTCCTTTGCACCCAACTGTCTGCCACTCACAGAGCCTGAAGTAGTCAGAAACCTCAATGTCACTGAAATCACAACATCCTCTATTACTCTAAATTGGATTCAACCAGAGGGAAACAGCTCCTTCTATAAAGTACAGTGGACAGATGGAGAAAATAGTGGGAATGCAAACGTGACTGAAACATCTAAGATCATCACTAACCTGACTGCTGGTGTTCAGTATAAAATAACTGTTACTGCAGTGGCAGATGATGATCACACTGAAGGACAGCAGCTTTCTGTTTACCAGTACACAAGTAAGTAAACATTTCAGTGTGGTTCATGCTGCCAGTGAGAAGGACACACCTGGTGAGAGTGAGACAGGCTGTGTTGGTGTTGACGGCTGGTTCTGGCAGCAGCTGCAGTGATGTTGCTGTTATAGATTATGGACAAGAGATCTCACCTGTGAGGCAAAGTTCTGGATTTATGTCAGTCCAGTTTTTGCAAAATGTTACTGCCTGGATTTAACGTTGTATTTTGCCCTTATCATCAGTTTTAGCTTCCTCCAGTTACCATTTTTAACAGTGGGCTTCTGATGATGTTACTCCTACACTTTGTTGTAGAGAGATTATGTTTCATTATTGTCTTTTCTCCTTTGCACCCAACTATCTGCCACTCACAGAGCCTGAAGTAGTCAGAAACCTCAATGTCACTGAAATCACAACATCCTCTATTACTCTGACCTGGACTAAACCAGAGGGAAACAGCTCCTTCTATAAAGTACAGTGGACAGATGGAGAAAATAGTGGGAATGCAAACGTGACTGAAACATCTAAGATCATCACTAACCTGACTGCTGGTGTTCAGTATAAAATAACTGTTACTGCAGTGGCAGATGATGATCACACTGAAGGACAGCAGCTTTCTGTTTACCAGTACACAAGTAAGTAAACATTTCACTGTGGTTCATGCTGCCATTGAGAAGGAGACACCTGGTGAGTGTGAGACAGGTGGTGTTGGTGTTGACGGCTGGTTCTGGCAGCAGCTGCAGTGATGTTGCTGTTATAGATTATGGACAAGAGATCTCACCTGTGAGGCAAAGTTCTGGATTTATTTTGGTCTCGATTTATCTTCGGTCCCCCTGATATTAATAAACTTTACCAATTTCACAAAGGAAATCCCATTTTCTTCACATAACTTCTGTAATGCAACTGTTTTTTTCACGCCACCTTTCTGTCAATGAAATTGCAGCAGCCTGACCACAGACTGATTGAATGTCTTGCAGTATGGATCCTTGCTGTCAGCTGATTGTGCGCAATTCTACATTTTGTGTGCAGTGCACAGAATGTGCACAAGAGAGTCTCCAATCGCAAATAGTCTTTTTAGTTTTGGCACAACAGTGTTGTACACCCCGATGTTAACAGCTGCTCCGTCTGTGCATACACCGACCAACTTTGTTGTCCAGTCATCCAAGCCTGCCTCAGGAAAAGTTTTACAAGCCCATCTCTAATCGTCTGCACGGTTCGGTCGGCACCCTATTCAATAAGTCCAAGAACGTCTGACGAAAACTCTCCATTGGTGGATACTGACACAATGTAGACGATTTCCTGCTCAGTTTTTGTGATGTCCTCAGATCCGTAAAAAGCAGTCCCCAAAATTGAGCAGACCTACAACTTTGCTCATAACTCCCCACTGATAGTGTGAGCGATGCTCTACATAATCCTTGTCCCCCCTTCACAGGAATGATAAGCAGTCCCAACATTTACTCCTAGCCGCTTCAGTAACAGAATATCTTCCGCAGTTGATGACATGGGACGTGCGTGTTTGGCTTTATGGAAAGCAAGGCTGGATTTATATCAGTCCGGTTTTTGCAAAATGTTACCGCCTGGATTTAACATTGTATTCTGCTCTTATCATCAGTTTTAGCTTCCTCCAGTTACCATTTTTACTGTGGTTTTCTGATGATGTTACTTCTACACTTTGTTGTGGATAAATTAAGTTTCATTCACCTTTTTTTCTCCTTTGCACCCAACTATCTGCCACTCACAGAGCCTGAAGTAGTCAGAAACCTCAATGTCACTGAAATCACAACATCCTCTATTACTCTATATTGGATTCAACCAGAGGGAAACAGCTCCTTCTATAAAGTACAGTGGACAGATGGAGAAAATAGTGGGAATGCAAACGTGACTAAAACATCTAAGATCATCACTAACCTGACTGCTGGTGTTCAGTATAAAATAACTGTTACTGCAGTGGCAGATGATGATCACACTGAAGGACAGCAGCTTTCTGTTTACCAGTACACAAGTAAGTAAACATTTCAGTGTGGTTCATGCTGCCAGTGAGAAGGAGACACCTGGTGAGTGTGAGACAGGTGGTGTTGGTGTTGACGGCTGGTTCTGGCAGCAGCTGCAGTGATGTTGCTGTTATAGATTATGGACAAGAGATCTCACCTGTGAGGCAAAGTTCTGGATTTATTTTGGTCTCGATTTATCTTCGGTCCCCCTGATATTAATAAACTTTACCAATTTCACAAAGGAAATCCCATTTTCTTCACATAACTTCTGTAATGCAACTGTTTGTTTCACGCCACCTTTCTGTCAATGAAATTGCAGCAGCCTGACCACAGACTGATTGAATGTCTTGCAGTATGGATCCTTGCTGTCAGCTGATTGTGCACAATTCTCCATCGTGTGTGCAGTGCACAGAATGTGCACAAGAGAGTCTCCAATCGCAAATAGTCTTTTTAGTTTTGGCACAACAGTGTTGTACACCCCGATGTTAACAGCTGCTCCGTCTGTGCATACAGCGACCAACTTTGTTGTCCAGTCATCCAAGCCTGCCTCAGGAAAAGTTTCACAAGCCCATCTCTAATCGTCTGCACGGTTCGGTCGGCACCCTATTCAATAAGTCCAAGAACGTCTGACGAAAACTCTCCATTGGTGGATACTGACACAATGTAGACGATTTCCTGCTCAGTTTTTGTGATGTCCTCAGTTCCGTCAAAAGCAGTCCCCAAAATTGAGCAGACCTACAACTTTGCTCATAACTCCCCACTGATAGTGTGAGCGATGCTCTACATAATCCTTGTCCCCCCTTCACAGGAATGATAATCAGTCCCATACATTTACTCCTAGCCGCTTCAGTAACAGAATATTTTGCGCAGTTGATGACATGGGACGTGCGTGTTTGGCTTTATGGAAAACAAGGAGAAAAACATTAAAAAGGGCTTACTTTTGTTCCTCAGTAAGCTTGTTTCTCCAACTGCTTAGTATAAAACTTGCTATCTCTTCTCAGCTAGCTTGTTTATTAGCAATAACTTGCGCTACGTTGGCATGCACCTTGCTCTTTTCGCGTTTGTTTAATAACAGATGGTTGAAATTCTTCGAGCCTTTATAAAACGCACCTGTTCTGTCTGCTAGCTGTGGATGGGCACAGCAAATCTTGCACCACATTTCAGTCCGATCATCATTAGCCTCAAGCTATGGTACTTCTTGCAGACACTTTTCGGAAAAAGGTCTTTTCTTCGGCTCTGGCTTCAGTTGCTGTTTCTTTGTTGGTGGCGAAACTCCAAAGAAACTGCTTACTGTTGTTTGTTTCTTTTTGGACAGGTTTGACTCATTACAACTTTCAACATACAATTGAACTGTCATGTGAAATGTTTAGGAGGGATAGTCAGTAGGCAAGAGTGTGGTAGTGACCGTACGCATTGCTCATATTTGTCGCGCATGCATACCTGCGTATAGTTACTGTATGTGCACCCTGTATATAGTGACGTTTAGCTTCCTTCAGTTACCGTTTTTAACGGTGGCTTTCTAATTATATTACTTCTATACTTTATTGTAGAGAGATTATGTTTGACTATCATCTTTTCTCCTTTGCACCCAACTGTCTGCCACTCACAGAGCCTGAAGTAGTCAGAAACCTCAATGTCACTGAAATCACAACATCCTCTATTACTCTGACCTGGACTAAACCAGAGGGAAACAGCTCCTTCTATAAAGTACAGTGGACAGATGGAGAAAATAGTGGGAATGCAAACGTGACTGAAACATCTAAGATCATCACTAACCTGACTGCTGGTGTTCAGTATAAAATAACTGTTACTGCAGTGGCAGATGATGATCACACTGAAGGACAGCAGCTTTCTGTTTACCAGTACACAAGTAAGTAAACATTTCAGTGTGGTTCATGCTGCCAGTGAGAAGGACACACCTGGTGAGAGTGAGACAGGCTGTGTTGGTGTTGACGGCTGGTTCTGGCAGCAGCTGCAGTGATGTTGCTGTTATAGATTATGGACAAGAGATCTCACCTGTGAGGCAAAGTTCTGGATTTATGTCAGTCCAGTTTTTGCAAAATGTTACTGCCTGGATTTAACGTTGTATTTTGCCCTTATCATCAGTTTTAGCTTCCTCCAGTTACCATTTTTAACAGTGGGCTTCTGATGATGTTACTCCTACACTTTGTTGTAGAGAGATTATGTTTCATTATTGTCTTTTCTCCTTTGCACCCAACTATCTGCCACTCACAGAGCCTGAAGTAGTCAGAAACCTCAATGTCACTGAAATCACAACATCCTCTATTACTCTGACCTGGACTAAACCAGAGGGAAACAGCTCCTTCTATAAAGTACAGTGGACAGATGGAGAAAATAGTGGGAATGCAAACGTGACTGAAACATCTAAGATCATCACTAACCTGACTGCTGGTGTTCAGTATAAAATAACTGTTACTGCAGTGGCAGATGATGATCACACTGAAGGACAGCAGCTTTCTGTTTACCAGTACACAAGTAAGTAAACATTTCACTGTGGTTCATGCTGCCATTGAGAAGGAGACACCTGGTGAGTGTGAGACAGGTGGTGTTGGTGTTGACGGCTGGTTCTGGCAGCAGCTGCAGTGATGTTGCTGTTATAGATTATGGACAAGAGATCTCACCTGTGAGGCAAAGTTCTGGATTTATTTTGGTCTCGATTTATCTTCGGTCCCCCTGATATTAATAAACTTTACCAATTTCACAAAGGAAATCCCATTTTCTTCACATAACTTCTGTAATGCAACTGTTTTTTTCACGCCACCTTTCTGTCAATGAAATTGCAGCAGCCTGACCACAGACTGATTGAATGTCTTGCAGTATGGATCCTTGCTGTCAGCTGATTGTGCGCAATTCTACATTTTGTGTGCAGTGCACAGAATGTGCACAAGAGAGTCTCCAATCGCAAATAGTCTTTTTAGTTTTGGCACAACAGTGTTGTACACCCCGATGTTAACAGCTGCTCCGTCTGTGCATACACCGACCAACTTTGTTGTCCAGTCATCCAAGCCTGCCTCAGGAAAAGTTTTACAAGCCCATCTCTAATCGTCTGCACGGTTCGGTCGGCACCCTATTCAATAAGTCCAAGAACGTCTGACGAAAACTCTCCATTGGTGGATACTGACACAATGTAGACGATTTCCTGCTCAGTTTTTGTGATGTCCTCAGATCCGTAAAAAGCAGTCCCCAAAATTGAGCAGACCTACAACTTTGCTCATAACTCCCCACTGATAGTGTGAGCGATGCTCTACATAATCCTTGTCCCCCCTTCACAGGAATGATAAGCAGTCCCAACATTTACTCCTAGCCGCTTCAGTAACAGAATATCTTCCGCAGTTGATGACATGGGACGTGCGTGTTTGGCTTTATGGAAAGCAAGGCTGGATTTATATCAGTCCGGTTTTTGCAAAATGTTACCGCCTGGATTTAACATTGTATTCTGCTCTTATCATCAGTTTTAGCTTCCTCCAGTTACCATTTTTACTGTGGTTTTCTGATGATGTTACTTCTACACTTTGTTGTGGATAAATTAAGTTTCATTCACCTTTTTTTCTCCTTTGCACCCAACTATCTGCCACTCACAGAGCCTGAAGTAGTCAGAAACCTCAATGTCACTGAAATCACAACATCCTCTATTACTCTATATTGGATTCAACCAGAGGGAAACAGCTCCTTCTATAAAGTACAGTGGACAGATGGAGAAAATAGTGGGAATGCAAACGTGACTAAAACATCTAAGATCATCACTAACCTGACTGCTGGTGTTCAGTATAAAATAACTGTTACTGCAGTGGCAGATGATGATCACACTGAAGGACAGCAGCTTTCTGTTTACCAGTACACAAGTAAGTAAACATTTCAGTGTGGTTCATGCTGCCAGTGAGAAGGAGACACCTGGTGAGTGTGAGACAGGTGGTGTTGGTGTTGACGGCTGGTTCTGGCAGCAGCTGCAGTGATGTTGCTGTTATAGATTATGGACAAGAGATCTCACCTGTGAGGCAAAGTTCTGGATTTATTTTGGTCTCGATTTATCTTCGGTCCCCCTGATATTAATAAACTTTACCAATTTCACAAAGGAAATCCCATTTTCTTCACATAACTTCTGTAATGCAACTGTTTGTTTCACGCCACCTTTCTGTCAATGAAATTGCAGCAGCCTGACCACAGACTGATTGAATGTCTTGCAGTATGGATCCTTGCTGTCAGCTGATTGTGCACAATTCTCCATCGTGTGTGCAGTGCACAGAATGTGCACAAGAGAGTCTCCAATCGCAAATAGTCTTTTTAGTTTTGGCACAACAGTGTTGTACACCCCGATGTTAACAGCTGCTCCGTCTGTGCATACAGCGACCAACTTTGTTGTCCAGTCATCCAAGCCTGCCTCAGGAAAAGTTTCACAAGCCCATCTCTAATCGTCTGCACGGTTCGGTCGGCACCCTATTCAATAAGTCCAAGAACGTCTGACGAAAACTCTCCATTGGTGGATACTGACACAATGTAGACGATTTCCTGCTCAGTTTTTGTGATGTCCTCAGTTCCGTCAAAAGCAGTCCCCAAAATTGAGCAGACCTACAACTTTGCTCATAACTCCCCACTGATAGTGTGAGCGATGCTCTACATAATCCTTGTCCCCCCTTCACAGGAATGATAAGCAGTCCCAACATTTACTCCTAGCCGCTTCAGTAACAGAATATCTTCCGCAGTTGATGACATGGAACGTGCGTGTTTGGCTTTATGGAAAGCAAGGCTGGATTTATATCAGTCCAGTTTTTGCAAAATGTTACTGCCTGGATTTAACATTGTATTCTGCTCTTATAATCAGTTTTAGCTTCCTCCAGTTTCCATTTTTACAGTGGTTTTCTGATGATGTTACTTCTACACTTTGTTGTGGATAAATTAAGTTTCATTCACCTTTTTTCTCCTTTGCACCCAACTATCTGCCACTCACAGAGCCTGAAGTAGTCAGAAACCTCAATGTCACTGAAATCACAACATCCTCTATTACTCTAAATTGGATTCAACCAAAGGGAAACAGCTCCTTCTATAAAGTACAGTGGACAGATGGAGAAAATAGTGGGAATGCAAACGTGACTGAAACATCTAAGATCATCACTAACCTGACTGCTGGTGTTCAGTATAAAATAACTGTTACTGCAGTGGCAGATGATGATCACACTGAAGGACAGCAGCTTTCTGTTTACCAGTACACAAGTAAGTAAGCATTTCAGTGTGGTTCATGCTGCCATTGAGAAGGAGACACCTGGTGAGAGTGAGACAGGTGGTGTTGGTGTTGACAGCTGGTTCTGGCGGCAGCTGCAGTGATGTTGCTGTTATAGATTATGGACAAGAGATCTCACCTGTGAGGCAAAGTTCTGGATTCATGTCAGTCCAGTTTTTGCAAAACATTACTGCCTGCATTAAACGTTGTATTTTGCCCTTATCATCAGTTTTAGCTTCCTCCAGTTACCATTTTTAACAGTGGGCTTCTGATGATGTTACTCCTACACTTTGTTGTAGAGAGATTATGTTTCATTATTGTCTTTTCTCCTTTGCACCCAACTATCTGCCACTCACAGAGCCTGAAGTAGTCAAAAACCTCAATGTCACTGAAATCACAACATCCTCTATTACTCTAAATTGGATTCAACCAGAGGGAAACAGCTCCTTCTATAAAGTACAGTGGACAGATGGAGAAAATAGTGGGAATGCAAACGTGACTGAAACATCTAAGATCATCACTAACCTGACTGCTGGTGTTCAGTATAAAATAACTGTTACTGCAGTGGCAGATGATGATCACACTGAAGGACAGCAGCTTTCTGTTTACCAGTACACAAGTAAGTAAGCATTTCAGTGTGGTTCATGCTGCCAGTGAGAAGGAGACACCTGGTGAGAGTGAGACAGGTGGTGTTGGTGTTGACGGCTGGTTCTGGCAGCAGCTACAGTGATGTTGCTGTTATAGATTATGGACAAGAGATCTCACCTGTGAGGCAAAGTTCTGGATTCATGTCAGTCCTGTTTTTGCAAAATGTTACTGCCTGCATTTAACGTTGTATTTTGCCCTTATCATCAGTTTTAGCTTCCTCCAGTTACCATTTTAACAGTGGGCTTCTGATGATGTTACTCCTACACTTTGTTGTAGAGAGATTGTTTCATTATTGTCTTTTCTCCTTTGCACCCAACTATCTGCCACTCACAGAGCCTGAAGTAGTCAGAAACCTCAATGTCACTGAAATCACAACATCCTCTATTACTCTAAATTGGATTCAACCAGAGGGAAACAGCTCCTTCTATAAAGTACAGTGGACAGATGGAGAAAATAGTGGGAATGCAAACGTGACTGAAACATCTAAGATCATCACTAACCTGACTGCTGGTGTTCAGTATAAAATAACTGTTACTGCAGTGGCAGATGATGATCACACTGAAGGACAGCAGCTTTCTGTTTACCAGTACACAAGTAAGTAAGCATTTCAGTGTTATTCATGCTGCCATTGAGAAGGAGACACCTGGTGAGAGTGAGACAGGTGGTGTTGTTGTTGATGGCTGGTTCTAGCAGCAGCTGCAGTGATGTTGCTGTTATAGATTATGGACAAGAGATCTCACCTGTGAGGCAAAGTTCTGGATTTATTTTGGTCTCGATTTATCTTCGGTCCCCCTGATATTAATAAACTTTACCAATTTCACAAAGGAAATCCCATTTTCTTCACATAGCTTCTGTAATGCAACTGTTTTTTTCACGCCACCTTTCTGTCAATGAAATTGCAGCAGCCTGACCACAGACTGATTGAATGTCTTGCAGTATGGATCCTTGCTGTCAGCTGATTGTGCGCAATTCTCCATCGTGTGTGCAGTGCACAGAATGTGCACAAGAGAGTCTCCAATCGCAAATAGTCTTTTTAGTTTTGGCACAACAGTGTTGTACACCCCGATGTTAACAGCTGCTCCGTCTGTGCATACACCGACCAACTTTGTTGTCCAGTCATCCAAGCCTGCCTCAGGAAAAGTTTCACAAGCCCATCTCTAATCGTCTGCACGGTTCGGTCGGCACCCTATTCAATAAGTCCAAGAACGTCTGACGAAAACTCTCCATTGGTGGATACTGACACAATGTAGACGATTTCCTGCTCAGTTTTTGTGATGTCCTCAGATCCGTAAAAAGCAGTCCCCAAAATTAAGCAGACCTACAACTTTGCTCATAACTCCCCACTGATAGTGTGAGCGATGCTCTACATCAGGGGTCTCAAACTCGCTGCCCGCGGGCCAAATGCGGCCCGCCGGACGCTAGTTTGAGGCCCCGCCTTGATATGAAAGTTTAATGTTAGTGCGGCCCGCGCGAGTTTAGTACGGTGGCCGGGAACCCTCAATGCTGCAAATAAAAGAAACGCTGCAAATAAAAAGAAACGGCGCTGCAAATAAAAGGAAACTCCACACCGGAAGTGAATTACCGGGGACTATTATTGGCGGTGCACCTGTAGTTTTTTATGTGAGCGAAGAAGAAGAATACTAAGAGGAGGTGTTGTAAAGCAGAAGTAATTTGGGGGCAAATAATTGTTTCTCCAGTCGGTGCCGCTATCTGACCATTATGGCCGGCAAGGATGATTGCTGAAGAAGACTGGAGGTTCTGTGCATGTGCGGGTTGTTGTTCTCCCCGTGACGGAGAGGGATTTATCGTTTTTTCTAATCCGGATAAAAAGTGGACACTCAGCATCTTTGTGTTGTGGTCATTTTCACTGGCAGGTTACCACATATTTTGTGGAGGAATACGAAGAAGAAACAATTATTTGCCCCCTAATTACTTCTGCTTTACAACACCTCTTCTTCGCTCACATAAAAAACTACAGGTGCACCGCCAATAATAGTCCCCGGTAATTCACTTCCTTTTGTGTAGTTTTCTTTTATTTGCAGCATGGAGGGTTCCCAGTCACCGTAGTTAGCACTACCTCCGTGCTAAATAGTCAGGTCTGTGTCATTCGAAGGCAGACAGCTTCGGAGCACCCGGACTATACCGGCAACGTGACCGTGCCTACGGTGCCCAGCACCAGCCTGAATACACGTGTAAACCACGGACGGAATCAACCTGCCACTGTAGCAGCACCGGGGAAGGCAGCAGTGCTGAATACACGTGTAAACCACGGATGTAAACAACCCGCCACTTCTGCCTTCGCCAGTGCTGCTGAATACACATTTAAAGAGATAAACAACACGCCGGTGTGGCTGTCACCGGAGCCGGGTGCTCCGAAGCACCAGACCTGACGTTACACATGCGCAAGAACGGGGAAAATTAGTGCTAAGATGGCTAACATGGAGCTAATACTATTACATATGCACACAAGCGAAGTTTTATGTGTGTATCTGTGTTAGCGTTAGCTCCATGCTAGCCGCTAGCCTAACTTTTCAAACTTTATTACTTTTTTTATTTAATTAATTTAATATTAAACGGCCACCACAAACACTGTGTTTCCATGGTTTCTGACCTTCAACCTTCAATCACTAACTGTGCCGTGCTGACGTCATATGTAGGCGCAGGACCCTACCTACCAGCGGAAATGACGTTCTTTGTACGTCAGCTGAACACTAAAACTGGAACTTCAACACAACAGTGAGACAGTGGAATTATATATATTACACACACACACACACACACACACACACACATATATATATATATATATATATATATATATATATATATATATATATATATTATTGGTGATGAGCACAGACAATTTCAGGAAAAGTGTGGAAAACCTGATGCGGCCCAGCCTCAACCAGACCCTAGCTCTAGCGGACCCCAGGCAAATTGAGTTTGAGACCCCTG
The DNA here is from genome assembly GCA_030544235.1 of Lepturacanthus savala. Lineage (NCBI taxonomy): Eukaryota > Metazoa > Chordata > Actinopteri > Scombriformes > Trichiuridae > Lepturacanthus > Lepturacanthus savala. The sequence goes on along the minus strand of CM060465.1, from coordinate 13,690,385 downwards.
CTCTACATAATCCTTGTCCCCCCTTCACAGGAATGATAAGCAGTCCCAACATTTACTCCTAGCCACTTCAGTAACAGAATATCTTGCACAGTTGATGACATGGGACGTGCGTGTTTGACTTTTATGACTATGCAACTGTTTTTTTCATGCCACCTTTCTGTCAATGAAATTGCAGCAGCCTGACCACAGACTGATTGAATGTCTTGCAGTATGGATCCTTGCTGTCAGCTGATTGTGCGCAATTCTCCATCATGTGTGCAGTGCACAGAATGTGCACAAGAGAGTCTCCAATCACAAATAGTCTTTTTAGTTTTGGCAGAACACCAATGTACACCCCGATGTTAACAGCTGCTCCGTCTGTGCATACAGCGACCAACTTTGTTGTCCAGTCATCCAAGCCTGCCTCAGGAAAAGTTTCATAAGCCCATCTCTAATCGTCTGCACGGTTCGGTCGGCACCCTATTCAATAAGTCCAAGAACGTCTGACGAAAACTCTCCATTGGTGGATACTGACACAATGTAGACGATTTCCTGCTCAGTTTTTGTGATGTCCTCAGATCCGTAAAAAGCAGTCCCCAAAATTGAGCAGACCTACAACTTTGCTCATAACTCCCCACTGATAGTGTGAGCGATGCTCTACATAATCCTTGTCCCCCCTTCACAGGAATGATAAGCAGTCCCAACATTTACTCCTAGCCGCTTCAGTAACAGAATATCTTCCGCAGTTGATGACATGGGACGTGCGTGTTTGGCTTTATGGAAAGCAAGGCTGGATTTATATCAGTCCAGTTTTTGCAAAATGTTACTGCCTGGATTTAACATTGTATTCTGCTCTTATAATCAGTTTTAGCTTCCTCCAGTTTCCATTTTTACAGTGGTTTTCTGATGATGTTACTTCTACACTTTGTTGTGGATAAATTAAGTTTCATTCACCTTTTTTCTCCTTTGCACCCAACTATCTGCCACTCACAGAGCCTGAAGTAGTCAGAAACCTCAATGTCACTGAAATCACAACATCCTCTATTACTCTAAATTGGATTCAACCAGAGGGAAACAGCTCCTTCTATAAAGTACAGTGGACAGATGGAGAAAATAGTGGGAATGCAAACGTGACTGAAACATCTAAGATCATCACTAACCTGACTGCTGGTGTTCAGTATAAAATAACTGTTACTGCAGTGGCAGATGATGATCACACTGAAGGACAGCAGCTTTCTGTTTACCAGTACACAAGTAAGTAAGCATTTCAGTGTGGTTCATGCTGCCAGTGAGAAGGAGACACCTGGTGAGAGTGAGACAGGTGGTGTTGGTGTTGACGGCTGGTTCTGGCAGCAGCTACAGTGATGTTGCTGTTATAGATTATGGACAAGAGATCTCACCTGTGAGGCAAAGTTCTGGATTCATGTCAGTCCTGTTTTTGCAAAATGTTACTGCCTGCATTAAACGTTGTATTTTGCCCTTATCATCAGTTTTAGCTTCCTCCAGTTACCATTTTTAACAGTGGGCTTCTGATGATGTTACTCCTACACTTTGTTGTAGAGAGATTATGTTTCATTATTGTCTTTTCTCCTTTGCACCCAACTATCTGCCACTCACAGAGCCTGAAGTAGTCAGAAACCTCAATGTCACTGAAATCACAACATCCTCTATTACTCTAAATTGGATTCAACCAGAGGGAAACAGCTCCTTCTATAAAGTACAGTGGACAGATGGAGAAAATAGTGGGAATGCAAACGTGACTGAAACATCTAAGATCATCACTAACCTGACTGCTGGTGTTCAGTATAAAATAACTGTTACTGCAGTGGCAGATGATGATCACACTGAAGGACAGCAGCTTTCTGTTTACCAGTACACAAGTAAGTAAGCATTTCAGTGTGGTTCATGCTGCCATTGAGAAGGAGACACCTGGTGAGAGTGAGACAGGTGTTGTTGGTGTTGACGGCTGGTTCTAGCAGCAGCTGCAGTGATGTTGCTGTTATAGATTATGGACAAGAGATCTCACCTGTGAGGCAAAGTTCTGGATTCATGTCAGTCCAGTTTTTTTACAATGTTACTGCCTGCATTTAACGTTGTATTTTGCCCTTATTGTCAGTTTTAGCTTCCTCCATTTACCATTTTTAACAGTGGGCTTCTGATGATGTTACTCCTACACATTGTTGAAGAGAGATTATGTTTCATTATTGTCTTTTCTCCTTTGCACCCAACTGTCTAACACTCACAGAGCCTGAAGTAGTCAGAAACCTCAATGTCACTGAAATCACAACATCCTCTATTACTCTGACCTGGACTAAACCAGAGGGAAACAGCTCCTTCTATAAAGTACAGTGGACAGATGGAGAAAATAGTGCGAATGCAAACGTGACTGAAACATCTAAGATCATCACTAACCTGACTGCTGGTGTTCAGTATAACATAACTGTTACTGCAGTGGCAGATGACGGTCACACTGAAGGACAAAATACTCCTGTTTATCAGTACACAAGTAAGTAAGCATTTCCGTGTTGTTCATGCAAGGGAGGGGTTAACGCAGCAGGTCGCAGGTTCAAGACCTCCTTGGGTCCTGGGTCTGGGACCTTTCTGTGTGGAGTTTGCATGTTCTCCCCCTGTCTGTGTGGGTTTTCACCGGGTACTCCCACAGTACAAAAACATGCTGAGGTTAATTGGCAACTCTAAATTGCCCATAGGTGTGAGTGAGTGAGTGAGTGAATGGTGTGTGTGCCCAACGATTGGCTGATTGCGACCATCTGGGGTGTATCCCTGCCTCTCATCGTAACGTGCTGGGATAGGCTCCAGCAGACCTCTGCGACCCTAATGAGGAATAAGCAGGTATAGAAAATGACTGACTGACACTGTGGATAGTCAATTTCATGATTTACTGCTTTGCTTTTCCTCCCTGTCTATAGTTTTCTTCATCTTGATGTTTTTTTTCCTCTCCCACTAAATCACTATCCACATTTAACATTGCATGTTGCCCTTATAGTCAGTTTTAGCTTCCTCCAGTTACTTCTTTTAACAGTGGTTTTCTGATGATGTTACTTCTACATTTTGTTATAGATAAATTATCTTTCACTGTTGTTGGCGCTGTATGTGTAGGATCCTATGAAATACTAGTGATACACCATTTCAGTTGTAGATATTCAATTCCCTATTTTACTGCTTTGCTGTTTCTTTCTTCTCGTCTCCTCTCCTTGGGTATAATTGGAGTCAGTTCTGTGACCACAATGGGATATTTTTACAGTATAAGATAGACTTGGCTGTGATTAAAAATGATTTTACTTTTGTCAGCCAATAACTTCTTTGTTGGCTCTAAATTTCCTTTTTTTTCCTCCTCGTTCTGTATTTATTCCACATTCACAGAACTCAAAGTAGTCAGAAGTCTTAGTGTCAGTGAATTCACAACGTCGTCTGTGTCTCTGCACTGGATTGAACCAGAGGGGAACAGCTCCTCTTAGTATTTGATGTTGTGTGTTACAATGATGGACCAACGCAGCTCTTGCATAGTATAAAAATGTGTGTTTTCCATATTCAGAGGTTGTCCTGCCGTTTGTCGAGTATAAATTTGATTGGCTGTCACTGTCCTTGTTTTACCTTTCCTGTGCTGACAGCCTGAGGTCTAATCTCATCAATGAAACTTCTTCTCCCCCTCTTTCCTCTCCTCTCCTCTAGAACCAGGTATAATTACTCACGTTTCTGTGACCACGAACACATCCTCCATCTTGGTGATCTGGACTGCACCTGCTGGTGAAGTGTTGAAATACAGGGTGGAGTGGCACAGCGGTGGAGCGCCAGTCATCCATTACATGCAAAATACTTCTGCTGTGTTATCTTCCTTAAGCCCTGGTACTAACTACACAATCACAGTGGTTTCCATTGCTGGAGATGATCGAACAAAAGGAGATCCCTACACATTCAACCAGTTCACAAGTAAGCCACACATCTGCTAATTGTTACACGTGTACACTAAAAGTTTGGATGACCATCTGTTCCCTCTTCTTATGAATTTTGTTCATGCCTGACGTTCATTGTTTAGGTTGGTTCTCATTCACCTGGTTTGTCTTCATCCTGTATCTGTCCTGCATTCACAGAGCCCAGAGCAGACATGTCTGATTTAAATCTTTAAAGGCTGATAGCAACATATTTTACTGCAATGGCAGAGGCAAACAACTGTAACATGATATTTTTACAGTATAAGATAGACTTGGCTGTGATTAAATATGATTTTACTTTTGTCAGCCAATAATTTCTTTGTTGGCCCTAAATTTCCTTTTTTTCTCCTTGTTCTGTATTTATTCCACATTCACAGAACCCGAAGTAGTCAGAAATCTCAGTGTCAGTGAATTCACGACGTCGTCTGTGTCTCTGCACTGGATTGAACCAGAGGGGAACAGCTCCTCTTATAGAGTACAGTGGACTAATGGAAATGCAGAGGGGAATGGCAGTGTGAGAGAGACATATATAAACGTTACTGAGCTGATTGCTGGAGTGCAGTACAATTTTACAGTCACTGCGGTGGCTGGAGATAACAAGACTGTAGGAGGGCCAAAGACAGTTTCACAGTATACAAGTAAGATGTGCAGTATTTGTCTATATCAGTCAGTGTCTATAGATGTTCAATAGATGTAAACTGTATCATGCCATTTTCTTATATTTTCAGGACCTGATACAGTCAATGATCTCCATGTGGGAGAGGTCACAACATCGTCTGTGGCTCTAGACTGGACTCCACCAGACGGCAATGTAAACTCATACGTGGTTCAGTGGACTAGTGGACAACAAGTCATCAATAGCACGACCGTTGAAACCTCCTTCACGATCACAGGTTTAATCCCCGGAGACCTGACCAACATCACAGTGGTGGCTGTTGCTGGAAACCCCTCAAACATGGGAAAAGGAAAGGCGATAAGTACTCACACAAGTAGGTCCATGCTTTTTGGGGGCAGTTCATCTTTGTAGAAGCAAGATGTCTGAACTATATAAGCAATAAAAATTGAATAAAATTAATTAAAAAACAAGACTTGGAAAAATAGATATATAATCTTTGATGCAATTAATCATTCAGTATTTCATATATACCATTTTAAGACCTATTGTGATTTCTTTTTTTTCTTTTTTTACAATGCAAACACTGTATAGGGCCTGAAAGTCCTGAAAACATCACAGTGACAGCACGGGGAATTGATAATCTGAACATTGAATGGACCTTACCTCGCGGGAAGGTTGATTTCTACATAGTGGAAATCAATGGTATTTTGCATAAAAGCAATAAAACAACAAACCCCACAGCTCACTTTACCGATTTACAGCCCGGGAGACTCTTTGCAATTACAGTGACGTCTGTAGCTGGAAAGTTCAACGCGTCTAACGAGAATTCATTTGCTACTGGTTAGTGAAACATCCTACTCTGACTAACATCGTTGTTTTTGTCATTTTTCATTTGATCTGGAGCAAAGTAGTGTATATGTCATTATTTAAACTGTTATTCATACCTTTATAGATCCAACACCTCCTGGTTCCATTATTATTGGAGTTAGGACAAACAGTTCACTCAGGGTGCACTGGAAGACTCCTTCGAACCTGGAGGGTGCTCCAGGCATAAGCTACCATATCACCTACCAGGGAGAGAATGGTGAAATACAAAGTGAAAACATCCAAGACAATAACACAGTGCTGTCCCTGCTTTCCTCTGGAACTTCCTACAATATAACTGTCAAAACAGTTGGACCCCAAAATCGCACCAGCAGCGTTGTTAGTAATTCTTCTTACACCCGTAAGTGTTTCTCTATTCCTTGGAGATGAGTAAATTCATTTTGCACTGTTTGAAATATTATATATATATATATATACATATGCAAATTCTATATGTTATTATATTTTTCTTTGCATTTAGAAATGTTCCCCGCTTGTTTTTTATTTTTCTTGTTTTTTTTTCTAGGTCCCAACCCTGTATTGAACCTTGTAGCCAGCCCTAACAACAGCACCTCAGTAAAAGTGACATGGTCAGACCCGCAGGAAGTCAAGCCATACTACAAATATATTGTTCAAATCCATGGAGAAACACGTGTTAACCACATAATAGTCAGTAATAACGACACTGATGTACTTGACCTGCAGCCAGGAACTAGATACACTATCAATGTCAGCACAATAGCAGCACAAGGAATTGAATCTGCAGCTGAACAGACGGTCAGCTACACAAGTAAGGCCTTAAACTGCTGAAACATAAGGGGTTCAGCTGTATTTATAAACTCAAAATAACACAAAAATGCAGTATAACCTTTGTCTCTAGTGGTCTTATTTTACATAATCTTCTGTTCTATTTGCTGCAGGGCCCAAAGCAGTGACCAACCTCACAGTGGCGGATGTAACAACAACTTCCATCGAGCTGAAGTGGCTTAGGCAAAGTGATTATAAGCCTTCCTACTCCTACCTGGTGATAATGCTCAAGAATGCCGAGATGTTTCAGAACGATTCGGTGAAGACGGAGAATTACACTATCTTCAACCTGTCCCCTGGAATACCGTACAGCTTTGATGTGTTCACAGTTGTCGAAGGAGTCCGTTCCACTGGGAAAAGAATAATAAGATTCACAAGTATGGCTCTAGCTTCTAAAATGCATCTTTATGTATAATTAAATGTAATATAATAATTATTGAAATATTATTAATCCAAGGATTATACAACTCAGTAATGTATTCTGATTACTTTATTGGGGGACTCCAACTATGAGATCTATATCAAATAAAAAAACAGCATTCTGTGAAAACATTGGAAATCTCACACCCGATCTTTTAATGGGTTTTAATGATTGTGAGGACTTTAGGAATAACTCTGAGGCATCAACACACTCCAAAAAATTATTCTGAGAAAATCTAAAAGATTTGAAAATGTGTGCCAGGATTTTATATCTCAGATGTAATTATGGTCACTTACATTATAATTGAGTTTGTAATACATAAACTTGCTACAATATTCAATTATAGTTACTATCCAACCTTGTATATTTCTATATTTAAAGCTCTAATGTGGGACTTATGTCTCCCTCTTCTGGTGGCGAAACCTTAACTACACAAACACAGCTGTTAGCTTGATTTAATAACAGAATTTCAGCCAATAGGTAGTGTCTCCACAGACACAAGATTAACTAAAACTCAGACTACTCATGCATAGAGAGATTTACCTGGTGGTGGAAGGCTTAATCAGCTTTAAGTGAGCTTTAAGTGTGTATTTTCAGTATTTTCTAAATGTAAATTTAATTGGATTTAATTGTTTTTTTTTCTAGAGCCTGAAGCAGTTTCTGACTTGGTTGCCATAGGAGGCACACATAACATGTCAGTGAGTTGGAAACCTTCACTTGGATGGATGGACACCTATGATGTCCTGCTGTACAGAGACAAGGTGTTAAAGGGAAACCGAACAAATCTGGAAAATACTACGGAAGTAAGCTTTCCGAACCTAAAGCCAGGAGTGCTTTACTGTGCGGTGGTGATCACCAAAGGTGGTGATATTGAGAGCACCAATTCAACGGTTTACAATGCAACCTGTAAGTGTCGCCATCATGACTTTTAGGCCAATTATTTGTGCTTAAAATAGTAGAGTTATGTGGTGTAATTGAGCACAAATGAAATGTTGTTCTTCATCCTGTTCAGTTCCCACCCCTCCTGGCGTCATCAATGTGAAGTCTCAGACTGTGGATTCCATCAACTTTACCTGGGCCTTGCCAGAGGACATGGATCCTTCTCAGTACTCCTTTAATGTGTCCAATGGCAATGACTCGTTTATTATCAAAGACAACTCATTGCAGCTGCTTGATCTCCAGTCTGGAACCCTCTACAATATCTCTGTTGTTACTGTAGCTGTAGTGTGGGAATATGAGAGTACATCTGTGACAAAAGCAATATCTACCAGTGAGTGTTATTAGTACACACCAGGGGTTTTACTAATTTGCTTTCAAGTTTTATTGTAAAACACAATTCATTCTATGTTTCTATCCCGTTCTCAGGACCGTATCCTGTTACCATGCTGAGACAGACAGAAATAACCCCAACTGCAGTGACTTTGGTTTGGGAGCAACCAGAGAGCAAGTCTGGCTACTCATATGTGGTGCAGGTCATAAACGGATCTTTGTCTCTGACTAAAGTTGTCTCAGACACCACACACACAATCACTGGACTTCTCTCTGGGACCAACTATAGCTTTACAGTCACTACAAAAACAGCAGATGACACTCGTGCAGATCCTGTGACAGTGTCCTACTTCACACGTATGTAGCCCTAAACTAAACATGCAAAACAACCACACTAAATAACATTCAAATAGTTATTGTTCTTTTAGGTTTTTGTTGTGTCTGTGGAATTTGTACTCAGTGAAGTGCTGCTTATTTGATACATATATGAAAGAAGATCGCGAGCTTTATGTGGACTCATAAGAAACATGTTCTTGCTGTTTTTGTAGGTCCATATCCTGTTCGTAATTTGCGGGTTGAAGCCTTCAACACAATTGCTGTAAGTCTGGTTTGGACGAAACCGCTCGAGTACAAGAGTGAATATTCATACCGAGTTTCAACAAACGACGGCCAAAACAAAACCCTGGCAGCCGATTTCACACAGATCTCAGCGCTCATTCCCGGGAAAGAATGGACATTCTGTGTTTTTGTCAAGGCTAAGGATGGCACAGAAGGACGCTCAGATTGTATCTCTCAGTACACCGGTAAGACTCTAAACTTGCCATTTGTGTTTCTTTATCGTATACGGTCAAAGTCATTGATAATCCTTCTTTATCGGCACGTTAACAGAGCCTGAGACAGTGCAGCCCAGTATCTCCAGCCACGGCTCCAATAGTTCAATCCTGGTGTCATGGGCAAGACCTCTTGGGATAGTGGATATTTATACAGTTTATCTACACAGCTCTTCAAAAGGTTTTCAGACAAGGCAGATTAACACTACTGGTATCTCCGAGTTGTTTGAGGGCTTGTCAGCTGGAAGGCCATACACCGCCAACGTGACCTCACGTAGTGGACCCAACAGTGTATCATCTAGATCAGTCACTAATGCTACATGTAAGTATGCTAAATTTGTTATATTTTGAGGTTTTGAGTTATGTCAAAAACATAGCTTGGCACAAATTTTCACTACAATTAAATATATTTTATTTTCATTATTATTAACCATGAACAGGATTGTACTGTGAAGTTTTAGTTGTGTGTGTGTATTTTGTATTTTATGGGAAACTGCAGCTGATGTGGATTGAAATTTCTCTGACATTGCAGAATCAGGTTAAACAGTTAAATATTCTGTGCCTGTCACATGTCATCACGTAGTACGGCAGTTGTGAGTGCAACTGATGTTGCAAACCTTAACGGTGCCTTCAGGGATATGATGGCACTCAACAGAGGACATTTGAGGGCATGCCATCATTACTGCACTTCTCTGGCATCAAACAGTTCCTTCTGCATGACAGCACAAATGCAGAAGGACATTGATCCAAGAAAAATAGGTGACAGGAAACTAGGAAACCAAAATACATGGCAGCAAACTGATGTTGTATTGATTGTGTTGTAGGAAAATCTAATTGATAGGCAAACATGTATGTAATTTAGTTAACAGGAGGATTGGTACTTAGTAGTCATCTTCCCAAAAACAAAGCTAATTACATATTATTAGGTTAGTTAATTACATATTATATAGGTATTAACTGTCAAATTTGGGCAAGATTTTTTGTGCAATTAGTGAAGTGATCCAGTGGAAGCAAGAGCAACTACAACATTACTTTAGCAAATGGCCTGCTGTAATGTCAAATATTTTAACATGCATATCTTTTACTCTGCTTGTTGATGTTAATGCGCTGCATTTCTATCCCCTATAAGTTCCCAACCCTCCCGGGCCGATTGAGATCGTAATGAAGACAACCGACTCCATTGACATTAAATGGACAGATGCTCCCCTGATGACTAATGCATCATTCTACTATCAGCTGACAATCACATCAGGGGGAATATACACTGCCACAACCACAAGACATACCTTTGCCTCCCTGGAATCTGGAACTTCCCACAACATCTCCGTGGCAACAGTGGGTGCCATGGGTTTTATGAGTGGCAGGGTTCAGTACTCTGAGGTCACCACAAGTGAGGCTTTTATTATTTATGTACCCAAACTATGTACAGGCACAGGTTTCTTTGTGTTTCTCCTTTACTGTCTGGATTAACCTTTATATTCTCAAATCTTATCCTAACAATCAGGACCATTCAGCGTGAAATCTCTTCAGTCTTCTGCGAAAGAGGAGAATATCACAGTCATGTGGACGCAGCCCGATGAATACAAGAACAGCTATCGTTACAATTTGGCATGGAAAAGCTCCGACGGTTCTGTCAATGACAGCGTTGTCATTACAGAGACGAAATATGAAATCGACCAGCTGGTTCCTGGCAGCCACTACACCTTCACTGTCACCACAGAAACCTCAGATGGAACACAGAGTGCTCCAAGCAAGGTTTCCAGATGCACAGGTGTGGCCATAACAACAGCTGGATTCACTTCATATAGAAATATTGCCATCAGATATTTTTCATTTGATCTTAGTAACTGTTTAGATGTTTTGATTTGTATCAAAAATATCAAAAGTAAATTCCTTGTATCTTGTGATTGATAATGAAAAAAGACACTTCCCCATATAAATGATATAGCGGAGATACAGCTCTGGAAAAAAAAAATAAGAGACCACTGCAAAATTATCAGTTTTTCTGAATTTACTACTTATAGGTATGTGTTTGGGCAAAAGGAATTTTTTTTGTTTAAGTCTATAAACTACTGTCAACATTTCCTCCAAATTCCAAATAATAATATTTCCAGATAATGACAAATGGTCAAAATAATTAAAAAGATGCAATATTTTAGACCTCAAACAATGGAAAGAAATAAGATCAAAATTATTTTAAAACAACATAATACTAATGTTTTCACTTAAGAAGAGTTCAGAAATCCATATTTGGTGCAATTACCCTTATTTTTAATCACAGCTTTCATCATCGTCTTGGCATGCTCTCCATAAGTCTTTACCATTGTTCTTGGGTGACTTTATTCCACTCCTGGTACCTCTTTAAGCAGAATGAGGTGTGTATGTGTTGGAATACAACAAATGCTGACATGGAATGGCTGGAATACATGAAGAGATGCTGATTTCAGAAAAAAAGCAGTGGTCTATTATTATTTTCCAGAGATGTATTTTTGGCCAATTTTTGGCCAAGTTTTTAATCTCCCAAAGACTCTGAAAACAGTTTTATTCAGGTTTTTGATGTTATGGTTATGGTTTTCTGCTGCAGATTCAAGCCCAGTGCAAAACATATCATGCGAAAGTCCAGACAAGGAAATTGCAGAAATCATCCTGTTATGGACAAAACCTAAAGGACATTATAATGGCTTCCAGATCACTGGAGATGTCCAGGTGCCAAACTTGACAAGCGCCTGTAACATAAATTGTAGTTACACTATCTCCAACCTTACTCACTTCACCAAATACTCACTTGATTTGAAAACACTGAGCTGTGGAAAACCCAGCAATCCTGTGTCTCTGAGATGCAAGACAGGCATCACAAGTAAGAAATTATTCTTAGTTGACAACAAAATCACAAATTTTTAATATTTTGTAATTTTTTTCTGAGGAAGAACTTCTTAAAATCCAAATGAAAATCTCTAATCTTTCCTTTTTCATATTTGCCTGCAGACCCACCAATTCCGCCAAACAGCGAGACACTGTTGGAGACGACTGACATTGTGAACAACAAGTTCGCTGTTCGGATCGATTCCAGCCTGTTGGTCAACACCAATGGGCCAATCACTCATGTTGGTGTGCTGGTGACTGAAAATCTCCCTGGTGAGTTTCCTTTACCACTCACCAGGGAGGAATCACCCTGATTCCTCACCCTGATTCCTCTCCCTGTTATTATATCATGCTATCATTATCCTTTCCTGATGAAAACCTCCTGTTGAATTACTATGCAAAACGTATTGGTGTAATAGTTGCTGTGTAGTAAATGTGTAATCTATACACTATTCATGACACAACAGTAGAGTTTTGTAGTGTTCCAAGTAATAAACATGCAGTGCAGTGAAAAAAAACTTTTAAAGCCATGCTGCCTCACTACAAGAGCATTTAAATAATGATGCAGTGATTTTTCTACTTGATTGTGAAGTGAATATGTCTATATTTCATACAGTGATATAGAGTTTTTTACTACTTGTTGCAGTAGTGAATATGTAGAAACACTACATATATTTTAAATAGTCACCAGTTAGAGTTTCTAGTAGTTAATTATATCTGTGTTAAAGGAGTAGTGGTAGTTCACCCAAAATATGACTTATTTACCATACATTTCAGACTCCATGAAGCCTTTAATGCATGGTGTTTACATGGTGCTTTCCTAAGCTAATACTTTTTAAATATTTTTTTTAATAATTTGATAACATCTGGTACAAATCATGTACATGTAAAATGTTCCAAACACAAACAAAAAAATATCCATGCATTCCAGTCTCTGTGGGTGAGTAGCCCATAGAAAAAGTCATTTTGAAGGTATTATATAATAATAAAGTAGTGGAATGGTAGTGCTAGAATAACGCCTTGTTGAGCATGACATGAATGCTGGACAGCTACTGCTAATTGACGTCTATTTTAGATTGTTTTTATTTACAGTATATGATGAATAACAAGAACATTTTCTGTCAAAAGGAAGTCACTGTTTTTTGTAATTCCTTTCCTTTCAGAAGCTAACACTTCTAATCTGATGATGTACTTGGGGAAAACATATCAACAGTGGCGTGAAAAGGATACTCCTGTATATCTGGCAATAGTCAGAAACAACACCTTCAATTTGCGCAGTGGAGCAAATGAAATGATCATAGAAATAGGAGATAAATCTAAATGGGGCAGCTATGAAAATGGTGAACTCAATACCGGTGGGAAATACCAGTAAGTATTCAAACCGTACTGTGTGTAAATAGATGTGCAGCAGCAGATAACAGTTACTTCTAAAAAATAGAGCAACTTGTCAATAACCGATAAGATGACCTTCTTTATAGGTTATTGTGGTGTTATGTAAAACATTATGATATGAATTGACACCTATTTCATTGCCATTGCCTTTTGTAAGTGGGCAGTTAAAAATGTTTAATGATGTTGTAAAAGTTTCAACAGTGCAATAACTGGAGTGATAAAAATTTGTACAGTGTGAAATTTTATTCTTATTATTGTAATGGAGGATGTCAGTCAAGTCGTAGTACAAAGAACAAAGTTGAGTTTTTGACACATTAGAATGACTTTCTATATTTTGACAAGTCATTGTATTATTTGGCACATGCGAGATGCTGTGAGGGTGGAATTTAACCCTTTGTTTAATCCTGCAGGTATGTTGTTGTGTTGTTCACCCGGCTGATTATGGAAAATGGCCTTGTGAATCTTCAAATGTCACTGGTCTCAATGACAAGTTGGTCTTCTATTATAGAACTTCTGATAAACCCAGGTACCACATTCAGCCCTAAAATTACTTTTTTTTGTACCTGTTTGTATAATATGAGGAAACGTTCATTCTTTTTTTTAGTTGATGTCGGGATTGCCATCGGACTAACATTGGGAATTTTTTGCACTCTTGCCATCGTCCTCATCTTCTTTATTGTCTACTGGAAAAGGTTTGTCACCTTCATCACTGGTGAAAATAACTATTAATCCATTCAAGCCTATCAGCAACTATAGTTTCCGAAGTCTATGACTGTAATTTTCTACTCAAAATAAAAAAATCTAAATGTTACTCACAAAACTTTTTTTTTTCAAGACATGATTGTAAACGACTCAGACAAAGGTTTTAAGCAAAAAATGGGCCCTCCCAGAAAGAGGTCATTTTATTCAAAGTATTCTGGTTTTCTGACATGCATATAGTGTATCTATTTAGTTGATCTAATCCATAGAATAACCCCCCAAAACAATTTTGTAACTGGAATAAATCGTTTTTCACTTATGTGCATATTTGTGCAAGTTTCAAAGTACATGTTACACAATTGTACAAAATTGAAAAAAACAGATAAACATGATTATTAGTGACTCAACTGATATAATTAAATGCATGAAAACATTTGGAAAAGATTTGATCTTAAATGGGTTTAAAAGTCTGTGTGTGTTGGACTAAACTCTAAACTCATGGTTTTCGCACTGCAGGTTATCCAACAAAGAACCAACAGATATCCAAATTCATTCTATGAGGTAAGCTTTTCACTTTTACTACATTATACAATTAAAGGAATCAATTGGAAAAATATTGTTGCTATAGCTTTTGGTCATTATTACCCTTTTTCTTTTTTCCCATTTCCAGAGCCAAAGTGTGAGTATAAATCTTTTAATTCATAGCAAGTGTTACATCTTATGTCAGGAACAGGCTAAGTTTATCATGTTACATGGTCAGTGACTTTCAGAACAAAATGTATTACTCTGGTTCTTGTGGTGTTTGTTTGAGCAGGAGTGTGGCTGTGAGGGTGGAGGACTACGAGGTTTACTACAGGAAACAGAAAGCAGACTCCAACTGTGGCTTTGCTGAAGAGTTTGAGGTGAAACATGATATCAATCAATCAATCAATACATTTTACTTATAAAGAATATTTAAAACAACTTGCATTTGATCAAAATGCTGAACATACACTACTATTTCAAAAGTTTGGGGTTACCCAGACAATTTTGTGTTTTACATAAAAAGTCACCCTTTTATTTACCACCATGAGCTGTAAAATGAATAGAAAACATAGTCAAGACATTGAAATAATGATTTGTATTTGAAATAATAATTGTTTCCTTCAAACTTTGCTTTTGTCAAAGGAAGGTCAGTTTTGTAGGTTTTCTAACCAGCTAAACACTTTTCAGCTGTGATAACATGATTGCACAAGGGTTTTCTAATATTCCATTAACCTTCTGATGCAATGATCAAACACATTGTACCATTACAACACTGGAGTGATAGTTGCTGGAAATGGGCCTCTATACATCTATGTAGATATTGCACCAAAAACCAGAAATTTGCTGCTAGAATAATTTCCCACATTAGCAATGTATAGAGTGTATTTCTGATTAGTTTAAAGTTATCTTCAGTGCTTTTCTTTCAAAAATAAGTTGTTTATTACTGATAGAACTACAGTAGATTTGGGGCATATAGTCAGTCACACCTTTTTCCTTCTTTTAAAGGACCTAAAGCTTGTAGGTACAGGTCAGTCAAAGACAAGTGCCCTGACTCTGGACAACAAGCCCAAGAACCGCTACAACAACGTGCTTCCCTGTAAGTCATGATTCACCGAATCCACCCCTGCTGCCTCCAACCAACAGCACTCTTTACTCTTTAAACTATATCATCTACCATCATATCTATTACCAGTGTCACATTTTTTGCTCAGACAATCAAACTGACTAATTATAACTACAGCAATTCACTTCATCTCAATGCCTTCATCCTGAAGAAAAATGAGCAATCACTCTTTCCTATTCCATTTTTTTTTCATTCCATTTACCCTTTTCTCTCTACCCCTAGATGACTCGTCTAGGGTGAAACTCTCTATAATCCATGGGAGTCCATATGATGACTACATCAATGCTAACTACATGCCGGTGCGTACTGACACTCTTAAAAGCAGCTGTCTGCCTCAGCCATTGCTTCATTATCAGCAAACCACAGCAGTACCACATAGCTGCTAATTCTTTAAGTTATTCAAACTATTATGCCTTCATTCACCTGGAAACTGGATTGTGTGTGTGTGTGTGTGTGTGTGTGTGTGTGTGTGTGTGTGTGTGTGTGTGTGTGTGCGTACGTGCGTGCGTGTGTGTTCTGGATGGTGCTGGGGTTTGTTTGGCAGGGTTACAACTCCAGGAAGGAGTTTATCGCAGCTCAGGGTCCTTTGCCCACCACAGTCAGCGAGTTCTGGAGGATGGTCTGGGAGAAGAATGTACAGACCCTAGTCATGCTGACGCGCTGCCATGAACAGGGAAAAGTAAGGACAAATACACTTGTGTGTGTGTTTGAACGTGTTCCATCCATAGATTAAATAAATGAAATAAGTAAGTGTGGCTTTGCTGCTTCTAAAATAACTAATAGAGTACAATGACAAATCATCATAAACTACCTTTAGTCTAAACATAGGTGTTTCTAAATGGAATGTAGCTTGAATACACATCATTTTAGATTCTGAATACTAACTCCACCATTGTCTTCCCATTCCAGGTCAAATGTGAGCAGTATTGGAATTCTGGCACCAAGCACTTTGAAAACCTCACTGTGACAACAACTTCTGAAATACCACTTGAAGACTGGACCATCAGGGACTTTAACATTAAAAATGTAAGTGGCAAGATTTAACATGGGAAATACAAGAGTGTTTGTAGGATGGCAAAAATCAACAGTATGTTAGTAAAAGTGATCCCCACATAGTGATTATTTAACACTTTTAGTTTGGAATACTTGTCTCAGAGCAGAATTGTTTGTTAATGAATGATGTTACCATAGATACATAACATTTAACCATGTGGACTGATATATTATAAAATATAAATACAATATAAAATAAATAATAATAAATAACATTGTGTATATTAATAAATTAAATATAAAATAATAAAAAGATATATAATAAAAAAACCTCCATGCTCAGTTACTTTCTGGGCATAAGGAAGTGTGAATTAACTTGGGAAATATATTTTAAAATATATATTTTGATATGCTTCATGTGTCTGTAATTACATACAATCAAACACTAATAAACAGTTAAAGAGAGTTTAGAGTTCATTTGCATTATTATATATGTCTTTGTCCTCCAGATGAAAACAGCAGAGATCCGTTCAGTGCGCCACTTCCACTTCACAGCCTGGCCGGACCACGGGGTCCCAGAAACCACAGAGCTCCTCATCGGATTCAGACATTTAGTCAGAGAGCACATGGACCAATACTCCAGAAACTCCCCCACTGTAGTCCACTGCAGGTCTGCCACAACACACACACACACACACACACACACACACACACACACACACACACACACACACACACACACACACACACACACACACACACACAGACACACACACACAGACACACACACACACACACACACACACACTTTGCATTTTGTTCTATATAACTTATTTAGAAATGACAACAAAATCTGAATAAAATCTGAAGTCCTGTTATTCTCCTGCCTCCTGTGTCTATGTGTTTACTCAGTGCTGGTGTGGGGCGCACAGGTACCTTCATAGCCATCGACCGTCTGATCTTCCAGATTGAAAGGGAGAATATCGTGGATGTGTATGGAATCGTCCATGATCTGCGCATGCACCGGCCCCTCATGGTGCAGACAGAGGTACGACACATGTGCAGTGTTCTTTTGTTTGTTGGTTTGCTTGTGTTTTTAGCAGGAGTCTTACGTGTCATTTAAATTGATCAGTAAGCTGGAGCTCATTGAACTTTCACTCGATCCCTGCAGGACCAGTATGTCTTCCTAAACCAGTGTTCAATGGACATCATCAGATCCAGAACTGGAACCAATGTGGATCTAATCTACCAAAACACTGCTGCGCTCTCTATTTACGAGAATGTAGAGCGCAAAAAAATCAGAAATGGGTACGGCAACGCATAGTCCTTCTCTCTTTACTCTTAGAAAGAACCCAAGCAGATATTTGGAAAGGGAACCCTTTTATCAGATGTTGTGCTGTATTTATTGTGACGCTCTTAATAAGAATCTTCTAGCTGCCTGCATTTAAAAATTTTTTCAGGTATTTATTTGTTAAAAATGTTAGATAATGGAGAAAACTGTACATAGTGATAAAATAATAAGTGACCAAACTTATTTGGATTATATCTAAACTTTTGTCAAATAGGAAATTTGTTTTTTTATATATATAATGAACTATTTTTGTATTGTTTGTCTGTCTTTATTTTATCTTTTGCTTGCTTACTACTGTTTATGACTGCTCAGGTATGTTGGATGCTGTATAGGTATTATACACAAACACTTTTGTCAGAGGAAATCTTAATTAAACCTTCAGAATCGTGTCGTAAATGTGCCTTTTAAAAACCTGTGCTTTAATACCAGTAGGTGGCACTCTCCTATTTTTGTTTTTACTGCTGTTATATTCATGTTAAGCGTCACAATCAATACTACAGATTTTTACCACAGTCAGTACATTCAGCCAATTCCATTTTGACAACTTGGCACCTCTTAAGTTAATTTGAACTGTGCAATGCCTTATGTGAAGGAGTTTTGTTGCTGTTGTCTCTTGTATGTGTATGCACTGTAGTGAATAATGCACTGGATGCATTTTTTTGTTTCTACCTTGTCCACATTTTTAAATAATAGAGTTTGTTTTGTTTTTTTTACAAGGAGTTTTTTGTGAAACAGTGGTTTGTGAAACAGTTTAAAAACATTTTGCTGATTAGTTTAATTATTAGGATGACTATATGACAAATTTGGGCCACAAACAAAACAAAAACTCAGGAATTCAAACAATTCATGCTGTGGCAGTGTGTACTTACAAGAACTCAAAAGTCAAACCCATTGTTTTTTTATGTTAATGTCCTTCTCTGCATTGTACATTCCTCATAAAAAGAACAATGTTACGCCACTTCCTGCTACATATCTAGTCAATCTATGGGCATTTAATGTGATGTTAAAAATCACCAGAGCACAAGCTTTTTTTTTCTTTGTCGGCTTCTTAAAGGCAAAATTTTACATGAGGCAGGTACGTTTTAAAATTACTTTTTAAATCATTCATGTGTGTGGTTAGCCTGTTGATATTTATATTTTGTATCATATTCTACTTAAAAATAATTGAAAACACTTATGCTTTTGATGAACAGCAAATAGTCACAAAGGAAGAGTCAGATAGTTTTTAGAAATTCTTTATGAGATGCTTGCTGGTACAATGCAAAGACATAAAATGAGCAAGGAATTATTATTTGTGTACTGTCAAACTAAATGGGATTAAAGATGCTGTTACATTTAAACCCCCTGTCTGTCTGAGGCTATGTATGATGTGTGGTTTAATCATCAATTTTTCCTTTACTTGAATCTGACTTCAGTGAAATGACAGCTTTTCACATTTTCCATCACGTACCTCCCTACAACAAACATGTTCACAAATTGTCTAAAGTGCCCAATCATATAGCTGCCTTGTCTTGTTTTTAAGTTGACTGTACTCAATATTTTTCATTAATTTCAAAAGCATTTGCATTTTAGCTAAACTATTCTAAGTAAATTTCAATCTACTTTCCTCAGTAAATCTAACTGAACCCACCAGAACCCATGATTATGTTTAAATTCATTATGTGATCTATATTGATTTAAACCAATTTGTTATTTCACAGTCTGATTAATTAAATTATTTATTGCCTACCTACTAAAATTAAGTTGAATCGAATTAAACATAGAAGAAAACATATATAACACATTAAAATCAAAGAGACAGGCTTGATTAAAACTTGTAACATTTACTGCAGGTCAAAATATTTTTTTTTCAGTGTGCCAAGTTTACATTAACATTTTACAAGGTTATGACATTAAAAACATGAATTCTGCCAACCATGTGACAGATGCTCACTAGATACTGAACTGCTGATAAAATCATCTTGCAAAGAGTTTCAAAACTATTTTGGTCAAACGGAAAGATCATAGGAGGCAAAACAATGAGCTGGTTTGCTGCAGAGGAGGACTGAGATGGCACACCTCTGCATTATTCACAGCAACTTTGAGGTTGCAGATAGCGACAGTAAGTGCACCCTCATCTGATGAATAAATAATGCCTTTTCTTCCCCTTTCTTCGTGAGGACAAGCTTTTACAGAGACAAGACTGGGTGGCTTCAGAAAGTTCTGATTTCACAGCTAGCAGCCCTGGGGATTTAGCTCAATACAAAGGTGTCTTTAAGGCCCGTCATTTTCACACAGCAGAAGGGGACCCCTGGCATGCTGCTGGTATAAAGAATTTGCCGGCATGTCGGCTTCCATAAGCCTGATATTTCTCACTCTCTTATATGTCCTCTCACTTTCTTCCATTGCTCCATCTCTCAGCTCCAATCACTCAGGCCTCTTAGATCCACAAGTTGATCTAAAAAGAGATTTGGCATGGTGATGCCTCTCTCAGGTTTCCTATGCTGCGAGATGCAATACTGTATAGTATACAGTATACACATAGCTATGGTCATTTTAATCAGAATTCAACCTACAAATATAATAAAAAATAATAAAAAATGTCTTCATTTAAACTTGAATACTCATGTGCTAGCAAATCCTCCATAATGGATTATACCACTGTATTTCAGATTCTGATGATTGTGTTTAGTTCAGTAAAGCTGTGATAGATGTTCAGTTTTTTACAGCAATTGTAAAAAAGAAAACATTAATTTTCTCACACTGTCAAACACTTTACCCTCATTATTGTGTGCTGTACATATTTCAGGCTTTTCTCCTGAAGTACTGAAAAGTTACTTTCTACCTCTACTCCTCCACAAATCAGATGGAAATAGGCTACCCTACTTTATTTGACAGTTTTAATTTAAGATTTTCCCAATAAAATTGTTAAGCAGAGACAGAGACACCAATGCATATAAAATATGACATAAACTTTTAAAATGTGATGTATTACTATACATTATATTACCCAATAATAGATTAAGTAGTAAAAATAGCTCCACCTGGAATGACTACAACAATCAAATGCTGCTTAAAATGTAATCCATCAGTAATAATCATGCACAATTGACAATTTTATAGCACTTATAGCTTGTCATAACAAGGGCAGGTGTAATTAGTGCAGTTAACAACAGCCCTGTTCCATCTCATTGTGTGAGTCAACCATGTCAGAGTGAGCAAGCAAACAGAGCACTTTACTGCAGACATTTTGACATAGCAGGAAAAGCTGGAGCACTGAAATAATTAACCGTAACAATGGCTTGAGTTCCATTATGTGTCCCTGTATTCCTGGTAGTGGCTAATCTAAAAGGAACACAGCTGTTATGTTTTTGATTACATCTCTGTTTGTCCTGCAATTGCTGACAATACCTAATTTAATCTATTTTTCCCTGAGTAAAAGATCTGAATGAATCTTTGATCACTGTGAAATACATTTTTTGCAAATATTATATATATACAAATATATATATCATACTTAAATATAAATGTTGAAGGATTCTTTTATACCAGTTTGTAGAAAGTGATGAAGATGTATTCTTTACTTGAGTAAAAGTAAGAATGTCTCAATATAAAAGACAACAACTCAGTTATAAGTAAATGTCCTACATTCAAAATGATATCAAAAGTATTCTGTCAATGGAAAGGTACTCATTAAGTGATTCAGTGATGCACAACTTTACATTAGAAGCCACAACAGCAGCCACTAATGTGGTATTTAAGTAATAAATTAGTTGCTACTAGTTTTTTTTCAGATTTGATCAGGAACAACTCATGAATAAAGTGTACAGTATGAATGATTCAGATATCCATTAACTCATCATTACCTACTGATTCATTAATATAGGTTCCTCCAGTCTGGACTCTAGTAACTCATGATTATGGACCTCCATTAGGAATTATAAGTCTGTCCTGGTCTGATCTTCACTTGTTTCTGAATTACCTAATTAGAAATAATAGGCCTGGGCAATAAAACACTATCAATACATATCCTCAATATCTACATCTTCGATACAATATGAAAATAGTTAATTATAATATTGATAGTTTCACTCAAGGTTTGTGTAAAAACAAAATAAAAAAATAATAATTCTTGCTCCCTCCTTGGCTCACAACTCATAAACATATTTCTGTTGATATTGGATGAATCATTGAATCAAACAGTCATTTAACAGGCAAACGCCAAATCAATTTTAATATAAAGTGGTTACCTTCAGCCTTGTTTCTCTGGATCCTTTTTAAAAATAGATAATACAAATTATCAATAATAATAATTATACACTGATATGAAATATATTCTAGCAATATAACCTGCCTCTACATTTAGGGAAAGGTAGATCATTAGGCATAAAATGCCCCCAAACATTTAAAAGAAAATCATTAATGATTATTGATAATGATCAATATACACACATTTTATTGATAGGCTTTTTAAGGCTAAGACAATCATTAGCTACGCTATACAATTTATAAGGACCCATTAATAACATGATATTCTATGTATTATAATATATTACAATTGTATTGTTTCATAATTACTTCTCTACTCTTGGGTGGCATGGTGGTGCAGTGGGTAGCATTGTAACTGACCTTGTTCTTGTAGATTATTGTTAATACAAAGAATCATGCATACATAGAAATTCATATAAAGACCATAAACATGCTTTGTATGCGTACATACTTGGCTAACAAAAGGTTCTGATTCTGAAGTAAATGTAGCTGAAATATTGATTTATGAACTCTTCTTATGTGAAAAAATATATATATTATGTTGTTTTAAAATGAATTTGATCTTGTTTCTTTGCATTGTTTGAGGTCTACAATTTCTGCAAATACATGCTCTAAATGATAATATTTTTATTTGGAATTTGGGAGGAATGTTGTCAGTAGTTTATAGACAAAAACAAAATGTTTCTTTTGCCCAAACACATACCTATAAGTAGTCAAATCAGAAGA
Organism: Lepturacanthus savala; assembly: GCA_030544235.1. NCBI lineage: Eukaryota > Metazoa > Chordata > Actinopteri > Scombriformes > Trichiuridae > Lepturacanthus > Lepturacanthus savala. Next base: position 13,667,730 of record CM060465.1, on the reverse strand, counting down.
AACTGATTTTTTTCCAGAGCTGTATGTAATCACATTCCTCTGCTGCAGCTCGGGGCTGTGCTGCAGGCGCAGTTCCCTGCTGCGGCCAGAGGTGTCGCCAGAGTCTCTGCGCAGCAGCAGCAGCAACAGAAGCAGCAGCAGCAGCAGGATCCAGTCTGGTGCTCCACGCTCTCCATGTTAAAACAGATCCACTTCTCCTCCGGCGGACTCCCACCTTTACTCTATAGCCCGCCCGCCCGCCGTTCCCCCCGCGCAGCCCCGCGCTGTGACGCCGCACTGGGACGGAAGCCTGGCGCACCGCTGCATGAGAGGCTACCCTCGTCGACGCGGAGTAAGTTCACGTTTTTTTTTAGCTCCTATCTCGAACTAACATCACGCCGACATGTTTCCGAAAGATAACTAATTATTTTTTTGTTCTGCTAACGTTACTTGTTTCTCCCTGACTATGTGATGTGGGTGTGTTTGTGCGCTATCTATCCGCTAGCTAGCGAATACAGCAGTAACCGGAACGAGGAGGGGGATCCAGACGTGGAGTTCATGGAGCATCTTAACGTTGTTTAGAGGAATCCGGTGACTTAGTGCGTTTATCGTGCGGTTAGCGGCTCTAGCTAGCTGCATAAAGTAGACCCGTTTCAGCGTGTTAGCGGGGCGGACGGAGCACCGGGAGGCTGTCACTCGTCCGCCTGGCGAACCGGGAACCGACCCGACGTCTGGCGGCTGTGACCAGAGAGACACATCGGTCTTTTCACCTTCCTGCCGTCACGTGCGACCGTTAACGTGTGGTTAATTAGCTCGAGTCACATGTGGCGGGAGCGGTCATCTGAGAAATGACCATAACGATTTGTGTCACTTGGTGACAATCCTCCATTATTTGAGCCAATGCTAATCCCGAGGACGTCGGCTTCATAGCATGCGAGGCGTAACGTGTTGCATGCAGTGTGTGCAACATCACTTCATGTCGTGTCATATGTGTTTTAGAGCTTTCAGAGGTTTTTAGACATTTAAATGACAGCGCGGGCCTTGCTGTAACCATAGTGATGCGTTCACTAACAGCACATAAAGATTGTCAAATGATGTTATAGGAATTTACTGTAACTTTTTGATATTTCATAAGATGTAAACACGACTGCGGCTCGCTAATTGGAGCCAATGAGATAATTCGGCAGGGTTACATCAGCCAGTGGTACCCTTTTCACGGCAGCCATATTGACATGAAATAGTAGGTAAATACAGGCGTTGCCAATGATACTAATTAAGGTTTTGTTCCAGTCATGTCAAACAGTTGGATTGCTGCTATTGTGCATCTTGGCTCTGCTACACTAAATGTAACATAACCTTAATTAGTATCATTGGTAACACCTGCGTTTACTATTGTGTCAATATGGCTGCCGTGAAAAAGGTCTACATAGGTTTACTGCAGACCCAGGAAGGTGTTGCAGTAGATAAATGGCAAAAGTGCTTAAGATTGTGTCCAGCAGATAATACCCAGTAGCTCAGTACATGCATATCTTAAAAAAAAATGTTCTATATTTTTAAAGATGGTTCTGAATTTATATCTTTTATGAAAAGGCCAAAACGATAATTGCACACAACGACCTCAAAGACCACAGTATTGCCTGAGTTATATGTGATATTTGACCTTGAAAAGACAGCTAAATGTGGAGAGATTTTCCATTGTCACTTTTCCTTATCCATCTGTGTCAACTCCCAGCGCAGACAAAGCTACAAGAGCTCATTATCTTTAATTGCGGAGTAGAGCTTAGCTCGAGATGACTGGAGTGCACTTTAGTTAACAGTTTAAAGGGTTAGTGGCATGTGTGAGAATGAGAAAAGAGAGTATGTCTCTTGGTGCCCACTTTCACTTTATATACTAGCTATTTTTTGCTATTATCTCAGTCTTTCTGCATTTGTCAGCATTTTGATGCAACACCTTCTTTGTCAAAATTGCATTTGACAAACATTGATTTGCTATTGAATGGCCTCAAAATGTCATAATGCAAATGGTGTCACTGGCAGAGATGGTAACAGATAAGGCATGTGAAGGTCATTAATCCTGGACAGCCATTGGAAATGGGTCAGAGATCAATAATAGCAGACACTACTTGCTTATGCCAGTCTGTTGCTTCAAACACTGTTTGTCTAATGGCATTAGGGATCTTTAGATTAAGCCATAATCCTCTACAACCAAACAAATTAACATCTATTCTATTTTACAAACGTAGCTATTATAATGATGTTTTTTTCCTCTGCTCATCAGTAAACACCCGATGTCTGGTCATGCCATGTGACCTTGCACTAATCAGGCAGGGATATTTAATGGTGTTTGTCCCTAAGCCTATCAAGTAGAACTGCGGCTTTGCTCTGCTGTGGGTGACAAATGAGGCTTGAGTGATACTGAAGAGAAGGGTGGTGAGAATGTGAAGAGCTGTTTGAGTCACTTTCTGTGGGTGGTTAGTGCTGTTTTTTTTATATCACTGTTTTTTTTCAGCAGGAAGACATGGCAACAGATGTCCTGAGTTTATGCTGTGCTGTGGGAAATACTAAAAAAAAGCATGTCCGAGCAGACACTCTAGATCTGACCTGCAGAAGAAGCCACCAGAGTCTCTCATTTCAGATCCAGCTGGGGACCTCTGCTGCATGTCCTCCTCCCTCTCTTCCTCCTCATTTCAGGTCTAATCTATAATATTCTGTCCAAGAAAACAGGGGGAAATGCATCAAAAAATGCTTAAGAAGAAAAGAAGCTAGAGCTTCACTGTGTCAGAAAGGGTTGAGCACAGCCAGGTTTAAAAGACCAAAAAACACATTTCTTTTTTTGCCTTTACTTAATACTTATATGAGTTTATAAAGGGAGAAAACACAGGAAGAGAAAGAGGGCAATGACATGTGACAGAGAGAATCTTTCCAACTAGAATAAAATTGATTAGCTTAATGCCTCATGGTGCACTTCTTAAACCAATCAACCAGCAGAACGCTCATTGTGTCTTCATGATCATTTGTTGGCAGTCTGTCATAAATGAATTTGAAATCCAAGTATGGTCAGCAGTTTGGATATATCAATACACAGGCTTTATCAGTTGAAAGTCCTACAGCACTACTTCATGTTTTATCTCTGTTTAGTAGAGCTCTCAAGAGCCAAACTGTTGCTGATACTTTTTTAATTAAAGAAAACTCCACCATCTTGTGAAAAGATGATAATTACTGGAATCCTTATGTGTATTTCAGTGGCATGTGTCAGGTCTTTATTTGTCTTTATTTCTTTTTGCAGCTTTATTGTGCATCAAGTGTGTAGTTAAGTTACAAAATAGAAAACTAAAAAATGTATTTCCTGCTTATAGTTGAAATATATTTGCTTAAAAAGCTGAACTGCATTGATAGAGAAGCTTGATGTGGTGTTCCACCACATTCTGCAATATGTGCTCAGGTGTCATATCAATGGAAAAAATCACCCCTGTGCATCAGCTAGGGCTCTGATTTGTCTGGTATTTTAAGGATCAGTCAAATTTCAACAAATCTTAAATTGACAACATATAGCAGCTTTGCAAGTCAGTAGACACCACAAACACACGCTCACCTGGCTACTGTGAAATACAGCGGTTACTTTTGTTTCCATTGTTCCACTTTTTATTATACTGGGTTATCTTTATTGCTTTTTTTTTTTAATTAGGCTCCATTTTTCATGTTGTGTCAAAGTAGAGATATAACGATACACTTAACTCACAAAATGATTTTGGATACTGGGTTCTTGATATTATTCAACAAAACCTGCTTAACAAATCAAGACAATTTATGACTTATTACTGTTTATTTCTGACCAAATAACACAACATGCATGTTTTAAGGAATATATCAAGCTCATATAATTAATACACTTCCTTTCATGACTGCACATACTTGTTCACGTAGTGGTTCGTCACAACCAGACGCTGACCTAATGTGCATGTCTGAAACTTGAACTACTATTAGGCAACCGCAGTATGCTATTGTGTACACGTCTTTTGAGATTATTTTCAGGTTTTATGAAAAAAAACTGCCACACCTCCCACTTGTAAAATGTCATAGGTGTGAATTCAATACCTTACCATGTCTTGCGACTGAAAAAATGCTGGTAAAATGCTTTTAGCTGCTGCAGGTCTCTCTCTCTCTCTGTCTCTCTCTCTCTCTCTCTCTCTCTCTCGTACTGAGCATGCTGTTCAGGCTGATTGACATTAAAATGACAAATTAAAGCAGTAGTGATAAAGTAAAGGAACCCCCCCTAGATAATTTGGTTGAACACTCATTGTAAACTGTGTTTTTTTTTTTTTTTCAGTCAGTGCGTCCTTAGATGCGGGTTGTGGAGAGAGGGAGATGGACCCTTGCACCGTTCTTTGTGTATGACGTCATGTGTTGTCAAGAACTGCTTCATGAAGCATCATTACATCCCTAGTTAAAGCTGTTTAGAAGTTTATTTATCCCATGCAGTGTTTCAGATGTTTGTTTTTTGATAAAGGGCTGTTGAGAAGGTTGTTAAACTGAAACTGGTTGTTCTGATTGGTTCATATTAATGTCACTGTGTCACTGGTTAATGGTTAACTGCGCTTTCCTCTCACATGTTACACAACAGATAAAAAAAAAAAAATCGTGTGCTAAGAGATGGGGAGAACCTCAACAATTTTTGCCTGAATTGTAAAATAAAAGTAGGCAGCACAGGGTGGAACTTGGTGCACTGATGCAGTCTCTTGGCAGGCCGAATTGCCAAAGAAGTGTCACTTTAAACAAAATCAGTCTTTGCAAACACTTTGATTGCACTGAATTGTCAAGACAAGTGTTACAATTCTTCCACTGCAGCAGGCCTAGTAATTTTCCCCAAAACACAGAGGCCTGTGAACTATTACTTTTAATCCGTCTATTCTTTACAATGGAAGTGTCCTACTCAAGGGTTTGATAAGTAGCTCAGTCTTTCCAGTTCCCCTGAGATGGGAATGCTTTCCCCAACATCCAGTGGGGGAATCTAGGCTAATACTGCTCTATATTGAATCTGTCTCTTTGTCCCTAGTGGGCAGATGCACTTTTAGCAGCCTCTGTTGTGCCAAGATTCCCTTGTCCTGAGTTACTTTACAGCTGTAAATTGGCCTTTATGTCTAAAAACAGGTTCTTTTCTCCCAGAATGTCATATTTTCCTGGGAAATATTCTACTGTTAATACAATAGAGCAGTGCTGATAACTCTTTGATATGGCTTCTTTATTACATTGGGGAAAAATAACACATAAGCTGACATACTGCAGTGCTCTAATCATATGTTTTTTTAAAGCATTCAGAAGAAGTATATTTGATTTCTAAATGCTACACTGCATCAGGTTATACTTAAAACTAACATTAAACTTTAAATCTGGGCTGTGTTTGTTATGACAACACCAAGATTATAAATCAAATTTGGGGGAAGCTGTTTTTCTTTTTTCTAATTACGAAAGGAAAAATCCACTTCAGACCTCTTGCTGTAAACTACATTTGTGAAATTTTGCGATATGGCCTAACTAGAAACTGGACTTTCATGAGGAGATATTTATGCTTTGCAATAGTATGAGTAGTGTATCTTATAGTACTTGATCTCTTGATCTCTATCTTTTGTTTCTTGTTATTTTATTAACTAAAGCCCCACATGGCTACCTCACAGAATAACTAAAATATCAACTGTGTACTGAGTTTTGACTCACTGCATGAGTTCAACTGAGGTCACATGAGAGAACGGACACGGTCCTGTCCTTAATGTAATTTGGTAATTATTTGACTATAGTAAATAGACTTTTTTTTTTTTTTTAAATAAATATTTCTATTCTTTGATCAGGAAAAGAGTTTGAGCCCTCACTGTGCCTCCATAGTCTGTCTCTGGCTCACCAACACACACACATGCTCACACATACCGCACACCCACACACCAATTTAGGGTCTGCGACTGACCTCATGACCTGTGACGTTTTTTCTGAGGCTGCAGGGAGGCTGGCGTGTGTATTTATAGAGCAGGTTTAACACCATAGATCCACTGCTTGTCTTTTTACAGAGGGAGCAGCAGCCACAGCATTCTCACACTCGCCTCTGCGATCAATATCCACCACTTACTCGTCTGTAGAGTAATGTATGGAGCTGCCAACTTTGTTCAGGAACTGGTGTTTCTGTTATGTGGAATTTGTAGGTGCAGTTGCAAAAGTTAACACCGTAACAGAACATTAGATAAATGCATGCAGCATTCGTGAAACTGTCCAATGTTTCCAAAAAAAGAAAATTTGTCTGTGTGTGTATGAGCAGTTTGATCTTTAAATTTGATCTTAATCTTAATCTACTGCAATTTGTGAATTCCAGTAGGTCATAAATATTGCTGCAGAGATGTGTTGGCATTGCAACAATATTATAGGGGGAATCATTGTGCTTTTTCAAAATATTTACACAATGGCTTTTTAACAATAAACAATGATCAGTTATGTGACTGTAATGACTATGTGGGTAATGGCTAGAACAGTCAAATAATATAAATTGATTTGTTAGGGAATAACCAGCCACATTAGTTCTCTGTGTTCAGATGGAAGGTTGATATATTCTTCATGTGCTTTGCTTGTTAATGTTGTGTATTTGTTCATGTAATTTTGATGTATTCCCATGTAGTGAACAAAAATTATGAAACTTGGTTAAGTCTGAGTCAATGGCACGTAATGTCCTCACCACTGTCTACATATGTTTTAAAGCTGTTCCGGGCTGACAGGCTTTGCAAAGAGATTTGGTCCAGTCCCTGAAAATAATTGGTGTTGTGCACACCCCATGTTAAATGCTGATAATCTGTAGTTTCAAAAGTTGAGTTGCAATGTATGTGTTATGTTTACAGCAGGGTTATTTGTAGGTTTTTTTGACATACTTTTACAGACGGTTTTATTACCAAAGGGGTGTTACGGAGATGCTTGATTACATCATGGTTTTAACATCAACTGGAGATTGGCTCCATTTCCTGGCATCTGGCTGGTGATCTTTTCATGTCATTGCATGCCGTTGCCCACAGACTTGATGACGGATGACTATCAGTGAAATGTCACAACCTTGCTGCTTAAGAAAATGAAATACTCAAGTGTCAGCCTTAAGCATTAGATCTGGGACAAAAAAAACTTCCTCTCGACACAGTATTGATACACTAAAATAAATATTGATTTAAATGTCCCATATTGTTTTCTAGGTCTTATTTGAAATTATGCCTCACATGATATAGTTGGTTTTAAATATAGTAGTAGTATAAAATCATCGTAATTTTACATCTCTCAAGTATCTGTCTAGAGCACTCTAAAAAGGGGGATTCTCTCATTAATATTATTGAGGGGACTATCAATGTGACATCATAAAAATCATCATATCATATGAGCCAGATATGATCATTTACCCTGTCGTCAGCTTCCACCACCAGCCAAATTCTGGTAAAGTATGAAAGTAGCTGCTGAAAGTTTACATGTATCTGTCAGTGGCTGCAAGATCCCATTTGGAGAAAAAAAAAAGTTGATTACCCACCAAGACACCGTGTTATATTACACTAAGAGGAAACTGGTGACACTCAGGAGTAGCTGTCTTTGCCAACAACCTTTCAAACAACCATTGCCATAACCTTTTAGACAGACCTCAGGTTTCGGAGCATGGATGGTTTCCATGACATGGGACCATCATCTAATTTCAGTCTTAAAGTGATACTCCCCCAAAATCTATCTTTTGGGTATTTCCCCCCCTCTAGTACTGAGGGATGGTTGTAAAAGAGTTGCAGCTTTGTCTATTTCCAAATATATAGTATTAGTACCCATGGTCAGCTTGAATTATTTTGGTTACAATGGATTCCAGTAGTGACCAGGTGTTGCCCTGGGAAAAAAGTGCCAAAATGTCAATGGAAACTGCTGCAGTATTCATTTCTCCACTCTCCCTCCCTCCAGTGTTTGTGTCTCCGTGCTGCTAGCATTTCCCCCCTGCTTCCGCTCTTTTGTACTTGGATAAACAGATCTTGGTCTGGACTCTACTGAATAAAGAAAGATCAAATTGATAATGATCTTCTAACTCACTAGCAAGGGAGCAAACATGTATTTTAGAGTCTTTTAATGCCAGACCATGATACTTTGGTTGATTCATCAGTGCTCAGATCTTACTGATTGTTATGACATTTTATCTCTAAGTGATTGGCCTGTCTGCTGATTATTTCCACATAGCTCCCCATGCAGACACAGCTGTCTATGGTTAATGGCTGTGTCGTTTACCTTTGGAAGAACTAAGGACATGATAAGCAATGGTGTGCAGTGTAGAGATGTTAGATCTCATATCACAAATATTGTGACCATATAGTTTATAAAATGGCCATTCACAGTTAATTTATCATATCTTGATGATATTTATGCTGAATGCTTTGGGTTAATTTGATGACTAGTGTTAATCTACTAAATGTCTGTTTAAATGGACAATCCAGCAAAAAGCTGTGGTTAAGAGCAGTGAAGAGCTGCAAAGATTAGTCAAACAGAAAATGAATGCTAAAACCACAGTGACACAATAAAAATACTGTGTGTATTTGTGTTTTTCACATTCAAATTTGAAGTTTAATTTGCACAAACATGTCCAGTTAAATGTAAGCGACTGTGAGCTGTTTATTTGCATTACAACAAATTATTTAGACAACTTGAGCTTCATAAACATTATATTTGATATGTGTTTGTCTATTGCGTTATTATCGTTAATAATAATTGGTCCCTAAACACTGATTGGGGAAACTAGCCATTTTATATTGGTGCGGTTGAGTGTTCCCATAAAACATTTGCTTGCCAGTTTTGTTGTACCAAACCGGAAATAAAACTAATGGCACAAAGTATCCCCAGGGAAGAGGAGCTTGTGATGAGCACTAATTAGTCTGTAAGACATTTAGATGCACTTACTGTTAAGTGCCCTTAGACCCAGTGCCCTTCCTTTAAAAGTCCATTGTGCTGCCATCATGAGCCTGTGACTAAGGCTTTTGGAAACTGGAATAGCCTCACTTGAGACGTGGCTCACACAGTCTCTCTCTTTCTTTCTCTCTATGCATTCCATGCTGGCTTTCTGCAGCGATGGGTGTCCACCGCTGCTCGGCAAGGTCGCCCCTGTACTGCAGTCTAACTTGTCATGTTATAATTCATTTGGAAAACTGACATGACTCTCATGTCAGGGCAGACTGAATTACTGCAGCACGATTTGATGAAAATGTGCAATTGCGATTATTGTGGCCCGTATTGCGATTTGAGATTACGATATAAATAATTGGTGTCATGAAACTACTTGCTTGAATATCTAGGACAACAGAGAATTACGGTAGTTTGTATATTTCTCAACTCAAAACATACAAATATGGCACAAAACATACAAAACCTCAAGTTTAGAGTACAGTATCCCCCCCCCAAATTACTTAATATCAAAATATAAATAAAAGCTTGAAAACTTGTCTTTGCAGTGTTTCAAGTGTTGATATAGAGTGGTCGTATTGCACATCTTGCTGTTCAGTGTCGTCATGCCTGAATCCAAAGTATCCTTCATAGAATGTGCATTTTTTTTTGCCATCGAACGAGCATGTCCTTCCTTGAGTACCTTTTTCAGGGTCCATGTTGACTGCTCCGCTCTAGAGCCCTGCCAGACCTGTAGGATGCAATGCAAAGCAGGTGCGGTGCAGGACACATTTTGAAAGCTCACTGTGGGCGGGAGCGGAACTGAAAATTCTATTTCTCGCAATTTTTGATGACTGTTGATTACATCCCTGTAACCTAGGTTGCCGTCTGCATTCACATGACAGTGCTTGGGTATCAGCAGAAAACAGACGCTGAGTGGCCTGTCCCTGCTGCAAACCGCATCAGTATTGAAGCCGGAACAGCGGTGGGATGAAGCGGAAGAGAGGCTGTTGCTAAGGGCGACCACGTTAACCGGGCTTGCTCCAATGTCGTTACGCAAATTACTGGCAGAGCGGAGGGGGAGCTTCCGCCTCCTGCTGCCTCCACCTCCCAAATCCACCAAGAAGCCTATTACTCCCCCTCCTCCCACATTACTGAGGCATATTTAATGTTTTGTATGGCTGAACACATCCAATAAATATGTTACCAAGTTGTAGCTTAAGGAATTATCTGTACAAATGTTTTTTTTTCCAAGCCAATGAAAAGACCTTTTGTGAGAAGGAAAACGATTGTCTCCATCTTGCGGCATTTGCAGGTGGGAGTGGAACAAAATATCGTAGGTAGGAGCGTGAATAATAACTCTGTCCTGCGCAGACCTCTGCTCTGCTGAAAGCTGGGTAGTCACCAGAGTGGATGTAGTGTCACCGTACTTTACCCCACACAGGAGATAGTCAGTTTTATTATAATCTTTGTACTTTATTATTGTATTTGTAATATTTGATATGACTCTTTTTTGTGTGTAGGCTACATGTTGAATGTTTATCAAACATCTTCTAAATGTTTGATGATAAAGAAAAATATGGAAAAAACTATTTACAGGTTCATAAACTTTCTGAATTTGTTTACATTAAATCGCAAACCAGTCTTTTATGGGATTACATAATTGTACAGCATAAGTAGCAAAAAAACATAGCTATAATTAAGTCACTATTCACAGCTGTGTGTGCACACTACTGTATGTGGTGTTAAACACCGAAGACATTAAAGTAAAAGAACACAAAATTCTTCAATTTCTGTATTTGTTTCATGTTGCAGGGGAAATAAGTATTGCAATGTTAGTTTTTCTGACATCTCCCAGCCCTGATCAGCATGAGAGTCACCTCTGGGGAAAGAGGTGTGGTTAGAGAGAACAAGACAAACTAGCACACTAGCTTGGAAGGTAAGAAGGTCTTGACAGATTTAGGTACCACTAATATTAGTGTCAAATGTAGTGTGCAGGCCAAGCTCACAGTGACTAACTGGGTGAGGAAGAGAGAGAGAGAGCAGTGGTGTGGCTGCCGTCAGCTGGATGAGAAGTATAAACCAAGGATTCTCACACACACAGAGAGAGAGAGAGTGAAGGGCTGTAAATGCTTCACAAAAACCTGGCTGCAGCCTTGTGACATGCTGCTGTTATTTCCTGTGTAATCTTCACTAGTTTGCCGATGGACAATATGCTGGATTTGTGTCTGACTTCAATCCACAGACACTGAAGCTGCAGTTGCTGCTTTACTGATTTTGCCTGTGGGAATATTTAACGTTAGGGACATAAATTAGAAGTGGTTAAAACTGATTCAGTGTTTTGCATTAAGTGAAGACTTGTGTTACATGGCTAACGTCAGCCGCTTTGCTTAAGCAGAGAGTCCTAGTCATGGTGCTCTGCTTCAGATTGATTTGCAAATATTTCACGATAGTGCTACTCTTACCCTTTTTTTGTATGACTACCTTTTATGATATGTTGCGTATCATATTTCCTCAGACGTGAATGTTTTGCAGTATTATAAACACAGTTAAGCAGCATCATTTCCTGTCAACAGCGGCTTAAATTAATGAAAGTACCAATAGAATTTTGTTCTGAATATTATCGGTACTCTGGTACTGAGACAATAAAAAAAGAAAAAACATTGATTCTCAATTCTCATCCTTAGATATGGAGCCTCCTACAGCCTTAAGATGACATTAAGCAAATTGCACATGCATTAATGGTGATGAGAGTTGATGGAGAGGGCAACAGAGGTGACCACTGAGGGAAAAGCTTTTTGATTAAAAAAAAAAAAAGCCTTTCCCTGTGATTGTGCAAACTTATGTTCAAACACTGTAGATACACAGATGTAGGGACTTGGTGTATCAAGTTAAGATACCAGCTAATTTTGGTTCAATATCAGTTGTGCATTAGTTTACTGTATTTTGTATTAAACTTAGCTCCTGTCTCTATCCTAAATTTATTATTCACACACTGATTCCCTTAATTGAGCCAGAGACACAACTACAACTATAAATCAGTGGTGAGAATCTGGCCTGGACTCTTCCTATGAGTCATTCTTGTCGCTGCTAAGAAAATTGGCGAGCTTACAGTGTTCCGATGCTAATGTTATGTACTTGTATGCTTGGAGAGAATCATGCAGAGTGAAGGTTCAATATTCATGTGGAAGTGTTTCACACAGCTTAGACTTTATATTTTGTAAATTGTATATAAATCGATATCATTAATGAGTATCTTGCTGTTATTGCTGCTACTATCCTGTTATTCTAACCTATGGTGTATATATAATTATATATGGACAGATTATTTTACTTTTGTTTACCTTCTTTCTTGGCTGAGTATCTTGCAAGCCCTGACAATTACTTTATTCTATCCTAAGGTTTATGCCATAACATCAGCAGTGCTACTGTTGATGTGTGTTTATATACTTGCTGCACTGCATGTGGTTTTAAATGTGGAAATCTGCGACTTTCTTTTAAAAGCTTGTTCAAAAGGGATCATGCCAAATTGGCTGTGTGGTTAGTAAATTTTAGAAGCAGCTTTACAGCCATGCTCCTGGGATCCACAGCACTGCGCATTTGTTCAGTGGTATAATCCCTGCCCTGCATCCAGACCATGCTGCATTCTGGGTCACAGTGTCTTCTCCACCTTTCGCTCTTTACATGCATCTTTTACTTCTGCCATATGTTGTACATCATACAAATCTTACTGCATGGACAAGTATACACATGATTTCATATTGTGCTGTTTTGGTTTATGTTGAGTATTCCATAGCCCTTTCTTTTTTTAATTTCTTTTTCATTATAAATTAGCCTCCAGTTTCCTTGACTTTCAGTTTTCCTCTAGCTGCTGACTGTGTTTGTGCTCCTATCCTTTACGCTACCTCCCCCTCTTTGTCTTTGTCCCTCAAATGTTGTCATCTCAGGGATTCTCTCTCAGTTCACTTCTTATTTAGGTTAGACCTACTCAAGTGTTATGGCTTGCTCCTTTGCTCAGCGATAGGGTTTAAAGGCACAGATTCCATCCCTGCTGCTCAACCCATTTAACACTTGCTGGTTTTTAGATATTTATCTGGGGAGTTATGCCCAGAGATATATGCCAAGCCATTTTCATATTGCTGAAAATATGCTGAAGCATATGCAGGACTCATACAGTTGCAGTTTCATACACCTCTCCTGTTTATTCAGCCCTGTGATATTGAGGCTACATATTGAATAGTTCTACAACTTGGTATGTGTGTGTGTGTGTGTGTGTTATTTTGTTGGTTTTTGGATTTGTGGCTTATCGCACATCCCAGCTGTTGGAGAATGCATTGTTCTCTGCCCTGGCAGGATTATGCAGCATTTCAAGGGAAAACAGAAGTAAGACCCAAATAGAGTGTTGAAAACAGATTTTTTTCATTCATAGACAATACATGTCTAGTACAACTGATTACAGTGAGAGTCAAAATTTTAAATTTAAATAGGAAGTGGGTGCATTTAATCACACTGTCGGCAGTAGTCTGATTCCTCCTTTTTTACTGCTGGAATCGCATCCTATGAGGGTGTGTATTTAAATCATGTTGGAACTTTTAATAAATGTGAAGGTGTGTTTGCTTGATTATGGTTAGCTGTAACTGCTGTTTCTGTTGACTCAGTAAACACATACTCTGAATAGAATCCAGTTTATTTAAATAAACAAAAAAGAACAAACTGTATGCCATTAGATCTACTGTTACTTTCAGTGGCTTTTTAAAATTTCATTCTTCTTTGGGATAAATCCATAATAGACAGCTCAATAGTTATGTTGCCCCAGTTGCACATTAGCAGGAGACTAGCTGTAATTAACTGACAGTGGTTTGTACACAGGTGGGAAACATATTTTTTCCCTGTGGCTCCCAATAGGACTGTGGCTGGGTGAGGTGGGGTGGGGCTTCACCCTCTCTGGTACAGTGGTGTGACCAGGAGGAGCATAGTTAAGGAGGGAAGCTGGGAGCGAGGCAGTTTGTCTATTTGTACTGTGCGAGTTAAAGTGAAACCTTACCCTAACTTTGGTGTCTCTCCAGGTGAGACGGGCTGCTCCAACAAAGGCTTCTGGATGTGGTGTCTGCTGTGGCTCAGGTGAAAGGTAAGCTGAGCTCCCCACCGTCTTAATAATGCATAAACTTGAGTGATTTAGCTGGCTATCTGTTTTAGTTTCAGTTAAGTAAATGGGTTGTACCGTTCCCATGCTACAGTTTAAGGTTATCAGTGCTTACATATAGCAGGTGTGCTTGTTTAATTTGTGATCCAGTTTTCTTTCAGATGTCAGTCTACTCTCAATATTTGACACAAATGCAAGCTCATTTTTACCCAGAGTTGCCAGAAGGGATAGCTCACTTTTTCAGCAGAATGGAGAATTAGGGCAAGTCTCTAAAGGTATGAAGTAGATCTACTTTCTGTTTATGCCAGGTTTTATTCATATTACTTCCTTTCTCCAGCTATTTGATCACAGTTCCAGTCATTGCTATAAAACTTCCCTCTGGGCTGTTTTAGTGACTGCAGCATGTACACGTGAACAATCGTGTCTGAGTTGGAGCACAGTGCAGCCTTGAAAGAAGAAGGCAGAACAGAGATCAGTAGCTTAACAGGGTGTGGGTTTATTTGGGTTAGAAGGGAGTAAATGTTTTGGGTTGCATGAGGACAGTTGGCTACAGAATTATACTTCAGAGAGATGCATATGAGAGATTCTGAAATAGGCAGTTTGCCTGAGTGCATTTTGATCTTCCGTACTGCGTTAAAGTGTAATTAGTAGGTTCTGTTGCTTTTTTCAGCCTCTCATCCTGTGTGTATTTTTACATCTTCTGTACAGATAAGTGTGCCAGTGTCTGTATGCATGTCAGTTAGTTCCATAAACAGTACTAGAACTACTACTAGTACTACTAACAGTACTAGAGACAGACGGCGCAACACATCTGCCCATTGGGTGAAAAGATGGAAACCAGATGATCTTATTACACTAATGAGCAGACACATATTCAAAGAAATGAAGCCTAATTACTGAAAAACTGAGCTTTTTGTGTGGTGGAAACACAAATAGTAACGCTACTGTACATTTACTATTTCTGCTTTTGTTTGGCTAAGCAGGTTATTTCAGTCAAAGATGTTGGTTGGATATTTTTTAAGCCCTGAAATGGTAGCATTGTGGTTGTTATGAAAAAAAACGCATTGGCTACTCACATCAACCAGAAAGCGTTTGAATTTGTCCTTGTTTAAGCTGTTTATCTTGGTATGCATTTGCAGCCCAAAGATGTATGAGATTTAACAGCAAATTACTCATTAACCCAGGAAAATGTTTCAACCTGTACTCAGCTCACACCTCACACCCAGGCTGCTCATATCTCATTTTTGTCTGTCTTAAAAGCCACACACAATCTTGGTTAACTATTGGTGCACAGTAAGTGTTAAAAGTACACAGCAAGTGCTAAAAGCTGAAGACTCAGTTTCTGTATTAACTTGAATTCACTTTAGTATTTAATGTTTAGAATAATTTAATTTCGAAATTACCATTTTGTTTGGGAACTGACATAAAGCTTTTCTCCTTTTTTATGTATTAATGCAGCAAAAAATGATACAGTGAGTGAGTTGTGGGTGCAGCTATATAAAATAGTTAGGGCCACTTAAATTAGTCTGGAGCCCTGGCATACAGTAACACTAACTGTTTTGTCTTTTAACAATGTGACTACACTTCCCTACATTGTCTAAAGTGGTATATACTAGTTTTGACCTAGTTTTGTGTGTGTCATTTAATGTAAGTCTGGAGCTGGTTCCTCAAAAATTAATCATATGTTCAGGGTCTGACATTTAAATAATGAATATAAAGGAAAAATAAGGCCAATTTGGCTGTCAGGCAGAATAAATCACATGAACTGTTGGTAATGCAAAATATCAATC
The DNA here is from genome assembly GCA_030544235.1 of Lepturacanthus savala. Taxonomy (NCBI): domain Eukaryota; kingdom Metazoa; phylum Chordata; class Actinopteri; order Scombriformes; family Trichiuridae; genus Lepturacanthus; species Lepturacanthus savala. The sequence goes on along the minus strand of CM060465.1, from coordinate 13,651,905 downwards.
TCATGGGGTGATGCAGAAGTCCATTCACAGAAATGTGAGTGCTTAGCAGTCTTTTGATCACAAAAGCAACTGTAATTAAATCTGACTGAAGGAGGCTGAGAGAGATTTGTGTTTATGTTATGTTCCTGTGGATTTCTATTGTATTAGGGTAGCAGTAAAAGTCTAAGTGGTAGAGATTTCGGTAGAGAATCTTGACTAATAAGGCTGAAATTTGTCCAAGTGGCTAGATATAACAAGACCTATTGTCATTTGTTTGAATTGACATCTTTAAGGATCAACAAAGAGGTGTCTTTACAAGAGCCATTAGCAGGAGTTAAAATATATGTCTCCTGTCTCCCTTAATGAGTTGTTGCAATTGACACTGGTTGGGATAAGCCTGCGTATTTGTCAGTGAAAAGCCTGGAAGCTGCTGCAAAGTGTCTGTTAGTGTGAGATTGATGAAGGGATAGAAAGAGGGCAGGTGCCAGATAAGAAGCGAGGGAGTGTTGACAGGCTGTGGGAAGTGTTGATCTGTTGACCAAAGCCTGAATTATCATTACCTAATCAGTGCTGGTGGACACGAAGAGTATGAATGTCAATGATAAAATTCATAGTATCAGAGATGGGTCCAGAGTGCCTAATTAAAAAAAAACAAAAAAACATGCATTTTATTTTTTTTTGTTCTTTTCCGAATTGAATAATCTTTAACATATCAAGTAACTGCTAAGGCTGCATGATTCTGGATAGAATGAGAATCATGATTTGTTTTTCTTCTATGAATTGATATCATGCTTTTGCTCTAACTATTTTTTTTTCCAATGCAAAGTAACAGCTCAGACAAATCACAGAGCTTGCACTCCTAGCAGGTTGACCCAATTGCTTCCCAATAGATGTTTTAACATCACAAGCTGATGACCTGAAAGTTAGATTCTAAGTAACATTGCAGTGATTTTGTTGGGAGAGAACACATGGAAGGCTATAAACAAATATGCACATTGTGGAAAAAATCATGTTTACTGGCTTTCTACCTTTATTTCTATTTCAGAGACTTTAAATTAAACATGTCTGGTAGATTTAAGATGTAGGGCAGAGGAAGGATGGATTTAAAGCATGTTGCCTGAAGTAATTAAAGTGACTGACTAAGAAGTTAATTTCCCAAACTGTTCTGGACTAACACTAAACTTTTAATAGCCCTGTGAATAGCCACATACAACTGGGATTTCCTTAACATTTGCTGCTGTCATAATGCAGGACCTGATAAATGGTTGGAGGTTTTGTTTAAATTCAATGCAAAGCTCCTCATTTCTTGCACAAATTCCACGTCAAATTGCATTTGATTTCAGCAGACAATGTATTGAAATATAGACAGCAACATTCACATACCTTATGTATGTTAAATGTGGCTGCACAGTAGGGCTAGACATAGGGTTGGGCTCATTGGACATTACCATTTTCCATTGTGATTGCTGACTGACATCACGATGGGAAACCAAGATCATGATACCCCGCCTCCACCTGCCAGGCATGCACTAATTACGGTCTGCCGCTCTTAAAATCAATCAGACCACACCATTTTAGTTACGTTGCTACGTCAATCTTATACGGTGACTCAGAAAGGTCACAACGTCCCCTGTAAACATTTTTGTTTTGTTTTCTGAGTTTGCATGTGTAGCATTTACATGTGTTGTGACCCTTCTTGGCCACTGAACTCTGAGAAGCAGCGAATGATTTGTAACTTGTAACTAATAATCTAAAATAATTCAAATTCACTTTTTTTTTCTTTAATAGAAAACAACAGAAACAAAGCCTCTTGATATAACAACTCAATATTAAACATTACTCAGCATTGATTCATGATTTTATGTTATTGTTCAAGGTATTAATAGGGGGATAAGTGTATTTTAGAAGATATTTTATTTGCTATGGTAAAGGTAACAATTAGTCATGATGTATATGATTGCAGGTGATATTCTCAGCTATACTTTGTAGGTGTTTGAGAACACTGACTGACTCATTTCAGAAATTACCAGGGACTTATTTTTCCCTAGATCCATGTTTTTTTTCCTTGTTTATTCATGATATCCTGTATAGCTTCTGTACAGACTCACATTCTGTGCTCAGAGACAATATTTTTTATATTGATATTTTAGACACTGCACCACAGTTTAGATGGTGAAACAGTTTGTTTATAGCCACCATATTTTATTATTAACAGCATGCAGTAAGTATTTAATAACCGTAGAAGCAGCACATTTGTGTTTCCAAGCAGACAGTTGATTAAAAGGTAAAGGGACTGAACATAATTCACTTTAAACTGTAGGGCGGTGGGTTGCAAGAAAGCATCTTTAAGATGCCGGGTGGTGACCACAGCAAAGGCAATACCGGATGAGTTGGTTGGTGGGTGTGTGGGTGTGTGGAGGAGGTTTAGCCGCATGAAAGAAGGTTGCCTGTCTCTTTATTTCCCAGCTTCTACAATATTACAGCTTGTGGAGTCTGTAATGGGCTACTATCCTCTGCCTCCCACCGGGCTGTTCTTTGCCTTATCATCATTAATTAAAGTCATTTATCTGACACCTTGTCATCTATTATCTCTTGCTTAATGATCCACCTGTCCAGTCAGGATAAGAAGACTGCAGGTCTCTGCTGGGCTGGCAGACTTCATCCTCCTTGCTCCTCACACCTCCTGTGTCTCCAGCAGATAGACAGAACAGCCCTATATTCATGGCCACTCACTCCCTTTGCGGACCACACATCCTGCCTGTTGCCTGCACTGCCTTAATTCAGACTCTTAGGCTTATTTTCTATTCAACCTGCACAACACATTTTCTGCCACAGAGGTTTTCAGCTCTATAAAAAGGCCTTGTCAAGATGTAACAATAACTATAACAATAGCAGTGACTCAAAGTAAATAATCAGAAAGAAGCTAATTTACACCATTGTTATATAAAATTTAAATTGCAGTGTGAGAAGTGAAATTGGCTAGTTGCGTTTTCAAGCCTTAAACCTTTTCTGGATTAAAAAAAAAAAACATGTTAAGAAAGTCCCAAAGAAGAGCATTAGTAAAATTATAACCCATTTAAGATGGGGAGGGAAAAATGCATAGAGCATGTGGGAAAAGTCAAGTAAAATAGAATAAGATAATTGAACAGGTAAGGCATACCAAAATACTTTTGTATACGAATTATCACTTACAGTATCAGTTGTTGAGTGTGTATGTTAATTCAGATGTGAATGAATGGGATCTGTCAACGGATTTGATGAGATATAAAACCCTGTATACTGTGAAATACAGGGAGCTACACCTGTCAGTGATATTCCTAACCTTCCCACATTGGCCATGCACAGTTCAGCCGTATAGTTAGTAGACCTACTCTTGTTCAGAATCATATTGGATTTTGCCGTATTAGAAAGTTGGACTATATTATCAAGCACATTTATTTGGAAATGGCTGCAAGAGTACTTCAACAAAGGAACATATACTTTGAAAGGGTTTGCTGGTGGGAGAGGAGACGCACATACAAGAGGCACAGGAACACAGAGAGAGATGTTAGGGCTAGGCTATAATGGAAAAAAACTGACAGTGTAATATTTTTTCCCAGTGATATATATTGATGAAAAAATACAAGAAGTGAAGAAAAGCGGTGGGCAGAAAGGTGTACAAACTGTTCTTTCTGGAACTTTAATGCTATAGAATTGGTTCTAAAACACAAAAGTAAGTGAGAGCTGGGGCTATTTTCTTAAGAGACTTTGGAGCAGAAATTGGATTGTATAATAGACTGGATGACTCACCATAACATTACTGTATTCCTATAATAATCTTCTATCAAAAGGCATAAGTCATGATCGAACATGTCATGATATTACATGTTGATGAAATAGCTTTGGCTGTGGATAGCATTTAGATCTGGCTTTGCACTTGTCATACAGAGATTTGTGGATCCTGTTCAAATGGTTGCATCGTCTTGTTGCCTCATGTTGGCGCAACAACTGCAAGGAACTGTTGACAAAGTACCCTTTGGTCAACAACATCCTTTTTGTAACAAAAATAATTTGCACATCTCGATTGCACAGGCGATGCTAAAACTGTATATCATGCAGCCCTCATAGACATACCTGAAAAAACTATTTTGAAACCCATGATTTGTTTGTTACAGATCTGTGTTTCTGTTTTGATGTAGTCATATCCCCCTGCATTGGCTTTCAGACATGTTTCAGTTAATCTTTGCACCTACTTCTCACCCTCAGCCTTAACCAGGCTCTATTTTCATTCCCACCCCCTTGTAGGGATGTCTTGGTCTCATTTTCAGGCTATGTTTACCTTGCCGTTTCCCTTCTCCATGACAGAAGCCTCTGTTCTCAAAGTGTGTACCAAGGGAGGTTGTCTTGCCAGTCTAACCTGAAGCACAGGGAACAGTTGAATAATCTTTAGACCCTCTCCTTTCCTTCCAGTGCTCCACCAAATGAGCACAACTCTGAAGAAAATAAATAGATGGACATATGCTAGTTACATTTTGTAGGCTATAATCACTGACATCACTGCAGAATGAGGGCGGAGCATGCTTGGTGGGAAAGGGTGGAGATCTGGGTTTTGGAGTGGGTGGAGAAGGTTTTCCATGGCTATTGACTTCCACAGTCCCACACAACAAAGGGGGGTTTCCTATTTTTAAGTCAGATCTAATTGGAAGACAATCTGCAAGGCATTTTCTCTACGCAAGTTCCTTAAAATATACCTGCACCCCTGGCAAGACCAAGAATAGAATACCTAAAACACATCCTCCCACAGAGTTTCACCAAATTAGTTCATGCTTCTCCTTTCCTTTAACAGTTAACAGTAGACCTAGTTGTGCTGCCTTACGTTCTTTTGCACAAGGAAGTTTATTCAACATTTCTCGTGCCACAGTTTTGTCACGGTAGCAGTTTATTTGCTGTGAGCGACCTTGGGCCTGGAGTCATTTAACTGAACAGTGTGTTAGTGGGTGACTTTGTCGAGTCCTGACCTGAATTTATTTAAACTGGTGTTTCAGTGTTATGCTTAGTCTGGAAAACCCAGCCTCATCATCCATTAAATGATGAAAATGAATCAAGTTTAACAGTTTGAGTTGGTTCATACATTACTTGTTTTTAAATGTAAAGATAATTATTTTAATTAATGATTAATGAATGTATTTGAAGAAGAATATAGTTCCATCTCCCTTTTTTCTTATTTTCTTATTTTTACTTTAATATGCATGGGATTGTAACAATAGATGAGATTTTGAAAAGTTAATCTTTTGCAGGAATAATAAAGCGGGTTGACATTGATTGAATACAAAAAAGAAACAATATATGTGAGAAATCCTGCGGCAGCAACAGAAGAAAGAGTGGATTAAATGTACCGCACATGAGCAAATGGAAGAATAAATGTCTGCATATATCTCTTGAGTCTCCCTTGTGTCTCCGCCCATTTACAGTAAAAGTCTGACTGCTATGCTACAGTGCTCATTGTTGATGCTCATACTATACTTGGAGACAGTCTATTGGCGTATATCTGGGTCATATGGCCATCCATTAATCCTGTCGTCACTGGATGGGAGGGGTGGGGGGGTTAAGGATAGATCAAGTTGTGGAAGGATGGAGTGTCTGGATTAAATCTGTGCCATTATATTAACAACAGCTGGCTCGATGCTGTCTGTCAGTATCACAACGCACACATGTACAAATACCTACACGTGGCAGAGTTTATTTGTCAAGGCAACGTTTGTTTGGCTGTCATATGTTTGTGTCCCCACACAAACCATCTTGTGAACATTCTCTGAACATCGTCTCTACTTTCTGAAAATAGTTTGACTTTTTGAATAGGCCATGAAAAATTTTGAGTTTGGTGTTAAAGAAGTATATTTTCTTGCTTTAATTAGGTAGATTTTAACATTTGTGTATATTTGTACCTCAATTGAGCAGTATAGATTCACCATACTGTCACTTGCAGCATGCCAACTAGTTAAAGAGAATGCCTCTTATATTCAGCTGCATTTGAATGTTGAAATTATGTGTGTGTGCACAGATGTGTGTGCATATGTGGTGAGAATGGAGTGAGAAGAGCAGCAGGAACAGAATGAGTGTGAAGGGCCATGTCACAGTAGAATTTAGGATTACTAGACACTGTGTAAACCCCAGAGGTAACAACACAGTCAGTGTGACCTTTACTTGGAAAAAAAAAAAAAACACTCAGGACATTGCTATGTCCACACTGAAACTGCTCCTTTTCTGTTCAGTTGTGGGTTCTGTGCTCGGTCTCAGTTGTAAATCCATTTTTCCAGATAGACAAACATACAATTTATTGTTATTATTTATTTAATATATATATTGTTATTCATGCTTGCATAGTTTTCTTTTGTAAGAGAATATCAACATAGAAAAGTGATTTGAATGGAGCCCTTGCATGCTACTTGTTAACCCACAGTAGTTCTAGCAGTACATAATTGTAATTGAGCTACTTTGATTTGGTTAATTTTTTATAAAAAAAAATTATATTAAATTTACTGCAAGAATTTATTTGAGGGAACATGTCTGGTAAAGTTTTCCTTTCCCCATCCACATATTTAAAATTAATCCGCTGAATTTTTTTTTTTTTAAAGAAAAATTTGGCCTTTGAAAAACCTTTGCACAGGGTGGATGGAAGACCAAAATGGAAAAAAATACATTTTCAAATTTAGCCATTTTAATGTCGTAATAGACTTTGTGTTATCACCTAAGTTCTATTCTCCTCTTATACATTTTGTCTGTGTACATTGAAATAAACTCACTCAGATTTTCATATTGTTTTGAATATAATTTGGGTTGTGGATTGGTTTAATCTGAAAAGGTTTTATAAGCCATTTCTACTGCTTCTGTAGTTGTGGACTGGTTTTAATGGCTTCATTGAACTGAACATTAAATAAACAATGTTTTCCCCCCAGTACTTGCTATTTCCCAGAGAGGGATCTGTGCTAGTTAGATCAGTCAAGCATATTAACAATATACATGTTTGAACATGTCAACATGTTTTGTTCCAGACATCGCCCTCGCTTTTCTTTCCTCCTCTTACCTGTTTGTGTAATGATTAGTAAAGTGGACCATGTGACAGCAAGACCCACAATCACCTGGACAAGGTAACTGAGTTTGGAACTTTTGCTATTGTTTTTATCTGTCCTTCTACTCGTAGTTTAAGGTTAATGACTGACACAGGAATGTGTGTTCTTGATTGACCTGGTGCTGCTACAGTGCTCCTACTTAGCAGTTATCTTCCATCTATCCACAAGATATTCATATCGTTGGGTAAATATTAGCCGATCTCCTGTGCAGCATAACTGTTGGATGAAGGTATGGTTAGCCTATCCTTGCGAACTTGAGGTACTGTGTACAGTGAGTGTTGAAGGTTAGCATGATTGCATGCTGTTTTACAATGTTAATGGAAGGTCAGGCAAAGGTTAAAATGACTGCTTGGAGCAGGCAAAAATTAGATTGAATTTCTACATGGATTCTCAATCGATATATTCCTCAAATATTTCTCCTTTTTTTTAAATATTAAACCAATGGTATGTAAAAAACGTCATTTTCACCTACTATGAAAAGAATCTTTTGCTGCATCTGCTAGTATCCATACAGTAGTATATGCATAAGTTCTCTGTACAGTAGTATATGTGTAATTTCTGGCTTATTATCTGTTCTGTTTGGGCCAAACTGACATTGATCCTACTGATATATTTCAGCGTCCTTGAGATGTTGATGTGTAGTTATGTTTCCCTTCACTGTGGCACCTTCTCTGTTACACACAGCATCTTCTCTTACTTCTGTAAAGGCCAACACTGCATTCCTTCATCTGAGAGGTTAGCCAAAGTTTAAATGTGTCTTTTCACTTGGATATAAAGGGTACACTAATATCATAAAGTTTGAAAGTGGTTATATTCATATCAGTGTGTCAAAATTGTTTACAGTATAAGCTGAAAAACAGATATTTGCTTTTTAATAATTTGCAGTATGTGGATTAAAATCATACCGTCACTTAAACCTGTTGATCCAGAGTATTTGGAACACTGTGTTCGTGCATTCATGCAGACACACCCATTGTAGCTGTAGAATTAGAGTAGCAAATGTGCAGTGTTACTGGGACCTCCTAAAGCTATTTACACACACTCTGCTTTGCTTTGTTTTTTTTTTTTTTTTTTTTTTTTTTTTTATGAAATATCAATATTTTTCCTCTTCCTCTGATGTGGTTAGGCTCTATTTCAGGAGCCACTGTTAATGTATCATGAGGAGCATATTCTATCTTTCTTTCAGTACTGCTTCATGCAGTGTTGGGGAATAGCTAGTTGTAACAGCATTACCTAATGTAATAGTAATGTGCCACAGTTACTGGTGGAAAAAATGTCAAATTAAAGTGACTATTTAAAATGTTGGTCATTACAAATGTGTTACAAGAATTGGGTAAAAAGCTTTACCGAATTTAAAATATTTTTTGCTGCTTTGCATCGTTTTTCCAAGCAGGAATGCCTTCTTGGGTATATTTCCTGACAATGAGGTGTCGACGTCTAGACAGGCTCCATTTGTTTGACAGTATGCACTCAAATTGTTGAGTGTTGTTTTATGATTGGTTCCCTCGTTCTTCCATCTTCCATTCACATCAGCAACCTGAGTCTGCCATGCCTAGTTTAAACTGATGATGATAGGACTTTTCACCTTTATTGCCTAGAAAAATAATCAATAACTAATCTAAAATAATAAGCTATATTACGTTGTTGAAGTAATTAAAATAGTGACATTACTTAATGGTAACTAGTAACATGTAACCTATTAAATTTCACAAGTAACCTTCCCAACACTGTGCATGTCTAAACTTCTCTTCAGTCAGCAGCAACAAGCACATGCACCTGGTCACGTAAGTATACTCATCCACACACTCATTTTTTGAACTTGTCATCCTGAAAATACTACTGACTTATATAAATGCTTGACTGAATGGCCCAGTCGCAACACAAACACATTAAGCATGTGTGGATGCCACACCCAAGCTTAGCACTGCGTAACATGCTCATATTGTACACACAGTAGTTAGTCTTTTTTTCCCTTAACAGCCCTGCAGCTGTGAGATCCAGCTGTGATCAGTTTGTCTTGTGAGTCTGTATGCCTAAGCACATCTTGACTCACCCCAGCACTTGAACTGTAAGTGGTATTAATTCTGTCTGTGTGTCTGTCTGTGTACAGTTTGGCAGCACATTGTGTTTGTTGTGTAATGATAAAGCTTTTTAATTTAATGCTAAAACTTCAAGCTTTTTTCTGATGCAGCTTGCACTGTACTAGACATTTACGCATGCACTGCAGCGATGGAATGCTATTTATAGACCTGCTCCACGAGGACAAATAAGGCTCCTTTTTAGGAAGAATACATTTACCTTTTCTTTCTCATAGCTCGGCCGTTGATAGATATCACTTTAATAAGGACAAAGGAACAGAGGGCAGGAGGAAGAAAAAACAGGATACATTGTAAGATGAGAAATAAGACGGAAGTCAGGAGGTTGAGAGAATGAGTCATAGAAGGGAAGAAAAGAAAACAGAGGAACAGAGTGGTTTTAGAAATATATGGATGTGAGAATTCTTATGTATATTTAATATGTTCTTGTATGTACTTGAAGAAGGAGGGTACAGTTTACTAACCACCAGAACCTCCAGCCCTGTGGGTGGTTTCCAGTTTATACCAATATCAGCCGGCAGCTTCCTGGCACAACCAGTATGTGCACTTATGACACACAGTACTCCAGCTGAATCACAATTGCACCTGAATAACATGGGAGGGTTAAGAGATGACTCTGTCTGTGAAATATATTCTATGAACAAATTTTATGCAATGTGCTGTTTTTGGATGTTTATAATTTAAGGCTTGTGGGCAAGATTGTACTGTGGGCTGGAAGTGAGAGGCTCTCGTCTATGTCTCCTGTATGTGTTAGTGCTCCTAATAGAAAATAAATGTGATTATATTGATTTAGGCAGAGTACAGTGTGGCAGTCCAGATAGACTCAGGTGGTAACAGCTACGCTCCATTAACCTCAGTGTTCTCCCGACAGTGCTGATTTGCACTGATCAGCTCACCATGCGCTTAATGACCTGTATGGAAACCGCCAACGGCAGTTAATAATGTGCTATGAATAGTGTGTGACTTGTCAATAGGCACAGAGCTTGATAGAAGAAGCGAGTGAATAGGTTGAGAGAAAGCAAATACAGGTACTGGTTTTATTTATTATTCTATTTTTAGCTGCATTGGGAGAAGCCATGCAAAATGTCGTCGTACCTTAGTGTAATGGCCTGAAAATAAAGGTCATTCATTTACTCCATTGTGTATCCCCGAGGGATAAATATCTCAAAGAACACACAGATTCATAGAAGTATAAACGACTAGACACATGTCAGTAGGGCTACAGTTAATGATTATTTTCATTATACAATTAAATTGTTGAGTTTCTTGATTTATTGAATAGTTTGGTCTATAAAATGTCAGAATATGGAGAAAAAATCTGGCCACTGATTTCCAATGGTTAAGATGATGTTAACAACAGTCCACAACCCAAAGTTCGGCAGTTTACGGTCATAAAAGAACAAAGAAACCAGAAAATATTGACATTTAAAAAAATGGAATCAAACATCAGGATTTTTTTGTCCCTTAATGTGCAGACACACACGTATAACATTTGTATGTTTGTGTATGTATATGTTTCCTTTATGTAGGTCTGGTAGTCTAAAAATAGGAATCATCCACTCACTGCTGTACATTAATGACAACATGAAACTGCAGAGTCACAGCTTGATCCTGTACACATCTGCTGTAGCTGCATTTACCCTCATGTGCTAAGATATACATCTCATTAGTAGACAAGAATCCTTGTGAATATCAAGTGAATGACAAAAGAAAATGCATTACTCTTGGGTGCAGCGATTTGTGGATTAAAGCCTGTTGATGCAGGCAGACTGGGAGGACAGTGGTGTGGTGGTGTCTCTGTGTGTGGCGTAGGGGTCATCTTGAACAGTGGCTCTGTCATATACACTGACAATGTGCAGTCTGAACTGCTTGCCACTGCCATGCACAGTGTCATTATGTAGACAGGCTGACATGTCATCCTACAGTAGGTCTTTGTCAGTGTGTGAGAAGATAGAAAGGGTGGGTGTCCGAACAGACTGATAGATACACAGAGAGGAGATGGGATACAGTTAGAGGCAGAAATGCAGGCAGACACAACTAGAAAGATAAGATTCAAGAGAAGAAGAGCTATAAAGACAGTATGAGTCACTTCATTGGAATGTTTGTAAATCATTATATTGAGGAATGCATGCATGCATAAATCTTGAAAGGAGTATTTTGTTTTAATCAGAATTTCTTTCTTCCATTCCTCTGTCTTCTCCTTCCTTCTGTTCCTTCCTTTTCCCCCTCACAGAGGACAAGCAGGTCGTCAGGATGAAGGAGGAGAATTTGTTCCATCGGAGGTTTTCTCTGTGCCCCGATGCCACCTCCCCACCCAAAATAGATCCCCGTTCCCTCACCCGGAACTTGTCTTATGGAGGAGGAAGCAGTGAACTCTACAACCTCAGCCCAGGTAAAAAAAAAAAAAAAAAAAGGCCAGAAGCTGCCAAATGGATATGAAGCTGAAAAGAGATATTTCAGTGACGTGCTAGTGGAGTCTGTGAAATGATGGCGTACTGTGCTGTACTGTAACTTACTCACATACAAACCAGTGGACTTCAGCTGCTTATTAGCTGCTTTTTAGGGCCATCATGCTTGAACTGTCTGTCAGCAGGTTGATACACTGAGTGCATTTGTATGTGACTGTGTGTTGTGGGTTCCCACCAGGCAGTGAGACAGACAGGAACGGTCTCTCCATGCTGAGTAATGAACTTAGTCCTGCCCAATCACCAGACAGCAAGGTAAGAACACGGTTCCTGATTGGGCAGCTCCTCAACAGCTCACTCTTACCGAATTCATTTGGTGAGCACACAGCCTTTTGCATTCTGATTTTTTTTTTTTCCTCTTTTGACTGTCTACAATAATTATAATTAGACTAACCTGCTACTGTTTTTATATTCTTTGATATTCCTTCTGAAATTAGAATATTAAAGAATATCGAAATACTCAAAGATAATTACTGAAGTAGATTCTTAGAGGAAGTCAAGTAAAATCATTTAACAAATGGGTCATTGTATATGAGAATGTGACTTTCTATTTGTTAAAAAAACAGTGTATTTGATATAAAAAAAATAAAACTAAACTAAATAGATAAAAACTACAGAAGATAAAAACTACAGTAACATGCAAGGAATACATTACATTGTCAAGCCATTCACTATACTAGTGTAGTAAAGTCAAGACAAAAACTGATTTTTGTGATTCTGTGATGTCAGGGCCATGGTGGGAACTGTGTCTTCAGCACTGCAAGCCATTTATTTGGCAATCCAGACCTTTGTTGTCCTGGTGCTGCCTCTTGCTTGTATCACATTAGCTCTAACAATCTGTCTCAATTTTTCAGAAATACTAAGTGATCAATAAATGTTTCCAGAGACAACTGTGCGTCTTGTCTCGTCTTGTCTCCTCTCCTTTTGTCTCTTCGCCTCATCTCTCAGTATGGCTTGTTTTTTATGTGGAATAATTCAAAGGTGCTGCTGCATCGCTGGCCCTTTGCCTATTGTTCCATCTTAAAAGCTGTTGTGGGACAACAGGAGATTGGGCGAAGCTTTACCCTTGCATGTTATCATTAATAGTAGTAGTAGTTGTGTACTACCCTTTAAGAATTGCTTCTTTTACCAAAAATGGATACAACTTAAGTGCCTGTGTGTGGTCAAAAATAATATTGTGATTCATATCGGTTTAGTCCATAAATAACAAGTGGTTATTTAATTATATATCACAGTGAAATCACAGGAGATCTCAAAACTGAGATTATAATCTGTACTTACTGATCAGTGGAGACCATCAAACAGTTGGTGCTCTTTGTTCTTTTACCACGGAAGACTGTGGTTATGTGGTCACCAAAACTGACCGCCTACTAAGTTGCCTTGTTGATTGAAAGAGCCACCCACCAGCTGCAGGTTAAGCCAGTAAGATAACAGATGTGACACATGGCAAAGGCTTTATTGGCTTTATTTAATGCAAAATACCTAACTGTACTCTGGACATTTGCACTAACTTTTACACAATAATCATTTTTGTGAAATAAAATCTTAACACACAGCTCAGCACAGTTGATTGCACAGTGGTGTGTCTGTAGGCTAAATTGCTGAAGAGTTGTAATTGTTAACAGTTCCACTATTTTGGTCCTTTAGTTAAATCTTATACAGTCTGTTTTTTCTCCTCTTTGTTGTAACTGAGTGTCTCTCCGCCCTCCTTCCAGTCTGAGTCCAGGATGTTTAATGGTCTTGAGAAGGACTGCCCCTCCCCTACAGAGAAGCTGGCCCGGAAGGAGTCTCTAAGGGTACACATCACTTCCTGTTCCATGTCGAAAAGGCTTGCTTGAGACAATTATGAGTGATGAACAATTGAGTTAAATCTGTACATTTTACCACTCAAGCATCTCTGTCAGTCTTAGCTCGGAGGAGGGCTTCATTTACAAAACTCATCAGGGAACATTTTCAATTATCTTCTAATCATACTTTTAAGTGTTAAGCATTTTAAATGACCAACAATGAATCGCATTAATGTTAACCAAAAATTTGTTGGACTCTGCTTCCACCTAGTGGTCACACTCTTAGATCGACCTGGTAATACTGATGACTCATTCATCTGTTTTCTTTCACAGGTCCAAAAGCAGAATTACAGACAAGAGAAGAAACGGGCAGCTAAAGAGCTGTTTAGCGCACTGAAGGACCCCAGTGTTGTCATCATGTCCAACTGGCTAAAGGTGCAGGGTCAATGTCTCAGCAGTGATGCATGAAGCTGCTAGACTTTACACCCAGATGGAGAATGTCTCTAGTCACATTAATAATACACTATCCACACTTTGTATTGCGTGTCATTTACACCTTTTGTTAATTATCATCCTTGCTGTTGTTGGCAGCTTTGCTGTTACAACCAATTTTGCACCACAGGAACAATTCTGCAGCTCAGAATGTGTTCATGTGTATAGTTCACAAACCACAAATGTACCCTTCTTCACACGTAGTGTTAAACCTGTAGTGTAATTTGTAACAGCATTGTATTTCTTCTAGGCCCATTCCGTTCTGATAGTGTCCCTTCACATCTTTTGTCCTCATTTAGATCCGTGGCTCTTTAAAGAGTTGGACCAAGTTGTGGTGTGCCCTGAAGCCCGGTGTTCTTTTGGTCTACAAGACCCCCAAAACAGACCACTGGGTGGGCACCATCCTGCTCAATGCATGCAAGCTCATCGAGAGGCCCTCCAAAAAGGACGGCTTCTGCTTCAAGCTGTATCACCCGATGGACAAATCCATCTGGGCTGTCAAGGTCAGACATGTTGGTCCCCTCACTGACATTTTGTTTCATTGTGCACATTCTGCATTGTTATGTCAGTAGTCTGTAGTTTTTATCTAACTTTTATGTTTTTTAATAATATTTTGGAATTTTAAGGGATACTAACCCTGACAAGTCCTTTATTATATGAGAGCATTTTGTTTTTGTTGGTACAACACAACTAAGATGGGATGAAGTGTGGAATCAATGTTTGATCCATATGCTCAGGGTCCCAAAGGAGAGAATGTTGGTTCCATCACACAGCCTCTACCCAGCAACTACCTGATCTTCAGAGCAGCTTCCGAGTCTGATGGTGAGGCTTATGTGTGTTTGTTTCGGTTGGAACTGTACATTCTTGTGTGTGTAATGTCATTTAAAGGCAATTTTTTACAAGCAAACTTATTGAAGGGCACTCCTCCCCGGTCTCTTGAATCTGTTGGCCTCTCCAGGCCGCTGCTGGATGGATGCCTTGGAGCTGGCTCTCAGCTGCTCCAGCCTTTGCAAGCTAACAGCCAAAACAGGGAAAGAAGGGGATATTAGCACATCACCAGAGTCTTCCCACATACTCCACCTCCTGCAGTCTACCGCACTCACAGAGACAGAGCTGCTACAGTGAGTAATACGCACCCCAGTAGAGCATCTTACACTGGAATACTCTCAGATGTCATTTATCTCAGATGATCTGTGTCTCCCACAATCACACTCGAAAGTTTGGTGCTTGCCATTTGCTGATTTGCATTGCTCCCCAACGCATATCTGAAGAATTCAAAAAAGACCCAAATGGTAGGTCTTAAATACAGATTCTATGGTCATCATCTATGGACTAGTCATCAGCTGGGATGAAGGTTAGTGTTAGTGTTAGTGTGTGTGTGTGTGTGTGTGTGTGTGTGGGTGTGTGTGTGTGTGGGTGTGTGTGTGGGTGTATGTGATACACAGAGATGGACAGAGAGGAGGAGTCTAACCTGAGATAAGTATTTCTTGTGGTGTCAAATACTCTATAGGGTATAATTACTCTTCTCTACAGGAACAGTGCAAACACAATATGATGCCCTATTTTTTTCTTTTTTGTACATTCAAATATTGTACACAGTACATGTCTTTGGTTGGTATAGTGTTTTGAGTAGATCCTTGAAAACACAGTTAAAAACCTGCTTTACGTGTTCTTGTACGTAAAAACATTCTATTCTGTACATTAGATAGCCCTTTCCTCCCCAACCCCCTCTTCTGTGGAAGAACACTCCCTCTAGCCATCCATCTCAGCTCTCCCTCCTCTCCTGCTCCTGTCTCAGCCAATCACAGCAGCCCGTCGGATCACATGACAATGAAAGCGACGGGAGCAGCACAGCCGTCGCAAGCCTGCACACGCACACTCTGGCACACAAATAGGGATATGCACACACATTCAGGAAGCAGGTGGGCCTGCGAGTAGAGGAAACTGCACCATTTAGACACTAGATTAAAAACATTTTTACAGATATTTAGACGAGCAGGAGAGACGAGGACAGACTGTGCTTGTGCATGGATTTGCTGGTAACCGCATCAGTGGTGTTTTGATTCCCGAGGAAGAGTTTGTGTCTGTGCGTTATGTCTTTAAGGTAAGGGAAGCTGCTTCTGCTCCAGGGCGTGTTTGAGCTAATAAATAACATGACTGGCTGGTTTGTGTGCAAGAATGAGACTGCTCATGTCCTTCGGGCATTTTGGAAATTGAAGTCTCTTCCAGTATTGTTTGGCCAAATAAGCAGTTTCCTTGTTTTCTGTGACCATTTCTCAATGACTGGAAGTGATTTCAAAAGCACTGAACACACTACAGCTGAATTCTGCTGTCTTGTCCTTGTTTTTTTTAATAATATGCATTTGACCTGCTTAAATGTAAATTCTGTCTGTGTGCTCGTCTCTGTTTAAAGGCAAGCATGTTTTTGGATTTGTGATGCACTGATGTCCACTGTCAAACTTAAAATGGCTGTAATATTGGAACCATGATGTTCTCTTTTAGCTCTTGATTTCACCTCTCGCTTCTCCTTTCTTTGGGCCTTTACATGCTGATGTGTGTTTTTCTTCTTTTGCTTTGGACTCTATTCTGGTTGTTAGTTAGCTAACAGATCTTAGGTCTGTTTCTTAGACTGGAACATTCCCTAGCATGAAAATGATTCAGCAAAGGACTCAGTTTGAAATAGTTTCTTCTCAACTTTATGCGTATGAAAATGTGTTTGTAGGAACATTATCATGTTTCCGTTCCCTGATTGTAACCTGTGATGATCAGACCAGTTGCCTTCATTTATAAAAGCATAAGCAAAAGCCTTTATGAATAACAATCCTATCCTCATATACCACCCCTACAAATTACCATAAATGTTCAATGCAAAAGACCTCATGACTATGGATGTACATGTTCCTGTAGCGAATGACAGCAGTTACACAAGAACCTCAGAGAGACTGATGACCGCTGCAGCTGTCATTGCAGTTGCTGCAGCAAATTAAACATTTTCCAGAGTTAAAGTGAAGACATTCATCAGCACTTTTTAGTGTATGAACTTGTGGAGAAACACTAGAGCTCACAGCTCGAGATTTGTTGAGTATCTCCTGTACTATAGATCCAAACATGACTGGTGAGACCACATACTCAATATCTAGAATACAATAAACACTGCATTAATTTATATTTACTTCAAGAATCCAGCATACAGGTGTTTCTCTAATTTTGCACAGTCCATATATGGGTGCAGGAGGTGAAGATGATGTGTGTATGACAGCACAGTGGTATATTCACTGCATCGATTGTATACAAATCTTTATCTTAAATCGTACTTGGTTATATATGCACAGTGTTAGAAGATATTAAAAATCTATTAGTGCTCTGTTCTGCAACTCTTAAAAGTTACTTGATATAACCTTGGATTCCTGCAATTTGATAATGTTGATTTCATTAGGTTGGTAATGTGGTTGAGGCGAAAATGAATTAGTATATTCACACGTCCTATCATTTCAGCAGGCTTAACATTTGTTAAAGAAGATCTATAATGTTGATATAAAGTGAAGTCTCCAAAATGCTCATACACACATTTGCTCAAGACCTGTTTTTGTACACAGCCAACTGTTATGAATGAGGCACTGGGTCAAGGGGATGTGGGAATGAGGGAGAATGAGAATAAGGATGCGTTATTTGAACCAGTTGTCCTAGCAACAGAACAGATGTGCTGAATGTATTCTGACCTGCAAGTTAAAGTGGAGTCACTAACAGTGAGCTTACTCATCATTGCTCTGAGGGGAACAGAGATCATTACAAATTCAAAACACATTTAAAGGTCATTCAAAACCATAATTAAAAAGGTAATTCAGTTTTTTACAGAAGCCTGCATCATGTTTTCAGCTATTTGTAGGTTGCCTTAGTGGTGGCACAATCATCAAAGCTTTTGTAGCACAGAGTAAATTTAATAAAAAGATGTTTGTAATGTTAATGTCTTGTGACATTGTCATCTAGCTAATAATGGTCAATAAAAAATACTCAAGCTTCCTTACTCAATCCTGAGAATTACTTGGTACATCAGGTACTGACTCTACTCATTTGTACTTCTAAAATGTAGCTAAACAAAAGTACTGTTAATCAATTTACAAAATGTAATTAATCACACCATTTGCTTTGTGTAATTGCCTGGTGTTTTTTTCTTGATATTGGAGCTTGTAATAATGGAGAGTTAAATGTCAAATCACAGAATTAAGGGAATTAATTCAAGGACATGCATTCCATACATTACACTCAAATATTAATTAATAGTTAATAGTTAATTAATAGTTTTTTGTTCACTTTGAACACAGATTCTCTGCTGCAAAATACAGATTTTTAAATAAAACCATTTAGGCTAGAGAGAGGCAGCTTTAATGACAGATTTATTGTCTACATTAACAGAAATAATGACGAAACTTTTAAAGCCTTTCATCTGAATTTCAAAACACTTAGGGAGGCAAAACAATGTCTTATATGTACAAATATAAATGTCAATATCCAGACACTTTTTAACAGTAATCAATGAAATAAGAGATTTGACACATGAATGAACAAAATTAATCCTCTGTGTACTAAGGAGCAGCAGCAAAAAAGGGACAAAATCAAAATTGAGCCTTTCAAAAATGATTGAATGTCCCATCTGTCAAACTGCTCAATGGACATGTATGCAATAATTTGAATGTCATAGGATAGGGAGCATTGCTTAAACCAGATTCAATAAAGGCAACCACCAGAGGAGACCGCTCTTTTAACAAGAAATGCGATCCATATTTATGCATAGATATCTATAGAACACTAGATGAATCACCCATCGTTGCTGACCAGTGAGCTGGCGTCCCCACACAGCCTCCATCTTGTGTCGGTCCACTATAATATATAACTGTAATGGATAAACTATTAAAATAACCATAACTTGCTCAATTTTCAACTGATTTTCAAACTACTTGGTTTGTTATAAGTGTCATTAATGTAGTTATGACACTTGATACTATAATTATGAATTATTATGACCTTTCTTATAAAAGTAACATGCAGATAGTTAAATAGCTATACACAGTGTGTTTTACACACAATCACAATAGAAGAACCTTTACATAAGCGAAAGTAGAAATACCATAAAAAGAAAATGCTTTATTGCAATGAATTCTATTGCAACAACATTTGAATGAAGAGCTGCAATTTAAACATTTTCAGTCATCCTGTGCCATAGCTACACTAACAACATGTGTACAAACCAAACTATCAAACGTCAAAAGTTTAACAAGTTCTGAGTATTTTTGTGCAGTTCTCTCACTTTATTGCGGCTTTATTGCGGAGAACCAGATTATGGACGAGGCTGGAGTGTTGCAGTATGTCTGCTGTTGAGGACATCAGTCACGTTGCCCTTTGTTTTTGAGTGCTAGATACCTAGCATGTGTCCTCCTTGATTTTACACATCATGGCCATGAAATGTTTGGTCTTTATTTACAGATACACACTTGTGTTCAATATAATAGCAGGGTGTTTAAAAATGTGAGTAAAATCTTTATAATAATTTTTATTTTGGTGCATTGGGAACACTGCATTATATATCCTAAATTAAAATCAAATTGTGAAGAAAAATGTGTCAATTTTTTTATTTTACAGAAAACGAAGAAAAATTAATATTGGGCTGTTCAAAGAAATAGCAGTGTCTGAGATTTTCTGTACAAACTCAAATATTTACTGTATGAATTGAAGAATCTTCAGGATTTAGCATTTCTGTAATCACTAAAGTTATATTTAGTTGTATAACCATGGTTTCTGAGAACTGCTTCATCTGTGTTGCATGGATTCAACCATCTAGTGGCACCTAGGAACAGGCATTTCAGCCTCACAATTCCTCTGAATTTCTTGGATTTGCCCCAGAAACAGCATTTTTGATGTCAGCCCACCAGTTTTTACAGGGCTTTAGGTCAGGGGATTGGGTTGGCCACTCCAGAACTTTAATTTTGTTGGTCTGGAAACAAGATTCTGCTGGTTTACTGGTGTGTTTGGGGTCGAAGTACACATATCAATGGAATTTCCTCTTCGGCATATGGCAATATGACCTCTTCAAGTATTTTGATATAGGCAAACTGATCTATGATCCCTTGTATGTGATAAAATTAGGCCTTGCTGTCAGTTTCCAAATTCAAGACAAGCAAAAAAGTGACAACAGTGGTTGAGCTGGAAAGCCAGTGATGAAATAAAAAAGGCATAATTTTGCACATCCCAAATGACAGGCACACAGTGGGGTTTGGTAAACAAACGCTGCCCATTGGACAGTAATTTCAGCATTTGAATAGTGATTAATATTATACTATTTTAATCCCAAACTTTGTTTCAACACCCCGAATGTGCAGTAACAACAAAGTGTTTGAACATTAACGTTGACGCCCATGCCTCCTCTTTCACTACTAGGTTGAATGACAGCCTGCTGCTGGGCAATCACCACATGGACCATGACGGCTTTTCAGACAAATCAGAGCGGGAGGCTCATGACGACTGGGACACCACAGCAAATGAGAACGGTGGAAGACTAACAGAGGAGAGCGACATGGACCAATCAGACGAGCTGTCCCCTGGGTCACAAGCCACAGCCTACACAGAGCAAAGCACAGAAGAGATGGCTGAGGTGAGACACCAAATTTACTCACATCTGTGTATTTTTACAGAGCCCCATACTATAGATACACAGATACCATATGTTCTCATGTTTTTATAGTATATATCTCACAACTGAGTATGTGTGAAAAATTTCTGCTGGGACGGCATATGTGAAAGAGGCTTCTGTTTAACTTCAGGCCGGGGAGGCATCCCAGGTGGAGACTGTATCCGAGGAGAACAAGGGTCTGATCTGGACCCTGTTGAAGCAGCTGCGGCCAGGCATGGACCTGTCCAAGGTTGTGCTGCCCACCTTCATCCTGGAGCCACGCTCCTTCCTGGACAAGCTGTCTGACTACTACTACCATGCTGACCTGCTCTCACAGTCAGTAACTCACTCATTATATTGTTTGCATGTTTGAATATGAGTGAGCATGTCTTTTATTGTTGGTATATTATCAATCTTTTTAACCACCTTTCCATCTTTCCTGCCACAGAGCTGCACAGGAGGAGAGTGCATACGGTCGGATGAAGCAGGTGTTGAGATGGTACTTGTCTGGCTTCTACAAGAAGCCCAAGGTAACAATTGTTCTAGGGATGCCGCGATCGATTTGCCAGTAATCAGAAGCAGCTGATAGTCAGTATTAATATCGGATTGCAGAATTACGATATTCCTTTATATAGTGGAGTGACACAAAAACAAGCAAAACACCTTTTGTTAATAAGTGTTTTTCTGCAGTTTCCTTTTTATCTCTGTTCCGTTTATGACCAGATCAGCAGCACTATAAAAGTAACAAAACAAGTGTAGTTGTTGACAAGAGTCATTCACCTGATTCACTCTCTGCTCTGGGTTGAGCTCTCCGTGTGACAATAGCACCACAGAGAGCAAAGACAAGAAGACACTAGTGGGAACATAAGTGACAGCAACACACAGTAGAGACTCGCACCAAGCTGAAATGAAATTCATAAACAAGATAAAAGACATAACAGTGTGTACTGTATTTTGCTGTCATTTATGGTTGGTGCTAGATTCTCTCTTCTCCGCTTTCAGTGTTTCACTGAGGTCAGGGCTGAGTGCTAATACTGTTATAACAGCTGCTATTATCAGTTTGTCAATTTGTCTCATAGGTGATTGGAGGCTGCTTGTTTTTCTAGCAACACCAAGGTTTACAACATTCACCATCCCTACAATATTGAATATATTTATTGGAAACTTGTTTGTAACCCCCATGTTTAAAGACAAAATAACATCCAGTTTTATCTCCCTATTGAAAAGACCCTTAGAATTTTGTTGAACTAATTACTGGTTGAAGCTCTCAGACTCATTGGAACAACAACAATAAACTGGTAAACAGCTCTGTGGCATCATTCATCCTCTTCGCTGTCCTCTGCTAGTCATTGCTCAAAGCTAAAGAGATAGGCTGCTGTCAGATTAAAGTAGACAAGAATTTAACTCATTTTTAAATACTTGCCAAATTAGTCTCAAATAAATTATAACATAAGGGTGTTCTGTTCTCTAATATGGATGCTCTGCTTTGTGTGTGTGGAGCTCAGCCCCACCCTCAGTCAAACAGGCAGAGAACAGACCAAGCAAAAAGCCCTGATTGCTCTTCAATCAACTGCTGGTAGCGCACAAAATGTGCATGGATTATATTCATTGTTAGTGTTATGTCCATTGTGACATTTTAGTAGTGGCATTCACCATTCAAGGGAAACACTGAATATAGTATGAATATGAATATAGTGTATATATGTACTGTACTGTATATGTGTAGTGTGTCTGCAATGCTGTGTTTAGTTCCTGAATTATTGAGTGTGGACAGATGGTAATATTTTCCAGTGTCTCTTATCACGGGTTTAACCTTTTTAAACCTCAAGGGTTTAGCCAATGTGGTGGCAGTGTCCTCAGCAATGGGTATTTGTTAAATGTTTTAATCTGTGACAAAAAAGGGGGAAAATATTCTGTGTCCACATTTCACTAAAATGTCTAAAGCTGTGTCCTGTAGTAACATTCTAACTTTGTGTGTCTCTGCATTTTCCAGGGTCTGAAGAAGCCTTACAACCCAATCCTGGGAGAAACATTTCGCTGCTGCTGGCTACATCCTCAAAGAGATAGCTGCACTTTCTACATAGCTGAACAGGTTAAACCCTATTCTTAGCGAGAACATATAAGCACGGGACATGATTCAGCCCTTGTGTGAAATATGTTGCTGCATTAAGCAAACTCATAGAGCGCACAAACAAGTCAAGATGTGCCAGAGGATGCCTGGTACCCATTTTTCTTATGCTGCTGCTTAAATTTCTCTCTCTTCCTTTGCCAGGTGTCCCACCATCCGCCCATCTCTGCCTTTTATGTCTGCAATAGGAAGGATGGTTTCTCCATCAGTGGAAGCATCCTGGCCAAGTCCAAGTTCTATGGTACATAGCATAGTATTATATGTAATTTGTTTGTCAAATGCACCTTCTTTGGTCATGCAAAATGAGACCTTGGCTTAGTTTGGTTCAAATATAGAACAACCATAATTACAAGATGAACCCCCTTTTTGCAAGACCTGAGTTTTAAGGATGATACACTCTTTTTAATTAAACTTCATAATTAGCAATGCTGTATTTAACATATATAAATATGCATTGTTCAATAAAAATGCAACATTTCCTTAGAAAGAAAATAACAATTAGGTCATCACTTGTTTCTTTCTAAGGATATCTTCAGCATTTTTCAAGTCTGTTGAAGAACAGTGCCCATATTACCATTGAAACAATTTCAGTTTCCAATAAAAAATGGCTACAATTGTAGGCTTTTTAGGGGGAATCTGCTCATAACCTTGTGTGTTGTCTGCCCCCCAATACCTCAGGTAACTCTCTGTCTGCTATTCTTGACGGCAAAGCCAGGCTGCTCTTCCTGAACAGGGAGGAGGAATATGTCATCACCATGCCGTACGCTCACTGCAAAGGTAATAGGTCTGCTATAAATGTTTGATGACCACCGCTATTAGTCTGTCCTTGCTCTTGCTATGTGACCACTGTGAAAATGAAGGTCTACAGCAAGTACCAGTATATTTATAAATCTCCCAAACACCCATGCACCATCTTATTGCTCCTCCTTGCTGTCCTGGATGGTTTTAGCTCCTTCCTCACACCAAAATGACCTATCAAGCTCTTAATAATCATACTGAAATCATCAAACACAGCTATAGTAAACAATGACATCATAGAAACTTATGGATATTATGAATGCAGTAGAGCTAAAGTTCTTTGAGGGGTAACCCCCTCTAGATAGTTTGGTTGAACACTTGTTGCAAACTGCAATTCTATTCTCACTTTCCAACACTTAGAAATTTCTCCACACTGCTGACCTTTTAACAAAGGCCCCGGGTCACCGCGTTACTTTGTCTGATTGTGCCATTGCGGCACTATTCAGCTTTGCTTTTAATTCACTCCACCAAAGGCCAAATGTGGTATTTTTTGCAATATTCCACCATATATATTTAGTTTCCAAATATTCAGTGTTTCCTTAATGGATACAATGAAGTCCATCAACCAGGACAGATATTTACTGTTGAAACTATCTCTCATAGCCAATATTTCTGTGCTACTGGAAATCCAAATGATGCCCTGCCCTGCTCTGCTCATGTTCATTCTCCTAGTGTGCTTTGGAAGTATTGTAAAGCTCTGTTTTGATCTTACAAAATTGTTTAGGAATGCACTCATTGTGAGCCATCATAAATGACAAATGAATTTGTATCCGTGTCTCCTGTAGGAATCCTTTACGGCACAATGACACTAGAGCTGGGTGGGAAGGTTACCATCGAGTGTGAGAAAACAAAATGTTTTACAGAGCTGGAGTTCAAACTCAAGGTACAGGTTCATTTTTGTGAACTTATTTTGACCTTTTCTCTTACATTATAATAGTAGCTTTACCAGGTATCATCCGATACATTGTGAGACAATTTTAGTAAAGGTGTTGGTTTTGTTAAATGCAGCCTTTCCTGGGAGGCTCCTCCTCTGTGAATCAGATTAGTGGGAAGATCTTTGTGGGAGAGGAGCTACTCGCCACTGTTGAAGGACACTGGGTAAGTCTATCTCCTTCTTAAATAATATTTCATCATGTTAAGAAACTGTTATGAATGTATTTGGTTGATGGGACTAAACATTCGGTTACTTTTGTTGTAATCAGGACAGTGAGGTTTTCATTCAAGAGAAGCGTTCAGGCCTGCAGGAGACACTGTGGAACCCGAGCCCCGACATCCGCAGCAGCCGCCTCAAGAGACAAGTGGTTCAGTTAGACCAGCAGGGAGAGTTTGAATCTGAAAGGTCAGACCACATATGTACTTATTTCTTAAAATAAATTCACAATTGCATATCAATCACTGTGTTCATTCTTAATCTAAATATTATCTGGATATGAACAGAAGGATAAGAGACTTTTTATTTTGCTGATGAAGCACAGGTGTTACTAATTTTATTCATGATGTTTGTGAATCTGATTTTCATTTGATTTGGACAGATTGTGGCAGCATGTAACCAGCGCCATCATGGATCGGGACCAGCTGCGGGCCACGCAGGAGAAGTTTGTGCTGGAGGAAGCTCAGCGGAGAGAGGCCAAGGAGAGAGGAGACAAACTATGGAACCCACGACTTTTCCATCAGGATGCTGTGACCTCTGAGTGGACCTACAAGCACATGGAGTATGAACACACATATACTAATAAAACAGGATATTTCAAACAGTTTTCTCTTTTTAGTTTAGATTTTAGGCCAGTAATCAGAATTAAATAAAAAATGAATGAATAAATAACGTAGAGACATTTGTCATATTTTTCAGCACACGGCCATGGGACCCTGAACGCTGTCTGGTTCAGTTTGAAAAGGACGGAATGATTCAGACGCACGAGAAGACTCAGAGACGACACAATGGGCTCTCATACAGCGCCAATTGGGCTAGCCAACAGAAGGTTCGTAAGACCTTACCACACATCTGTTCACTTATACTTAGCCTGTCCGTCCATGGGAGTGGATCTCTCCTTCACTGTGGTTCTCCCCGAGGTTTCTTCTTCCCACTGGGTTTGGAGTTTTTCCTTGCCGAGAAGGAGAGTCTAAGGACGGGGGATGTCTGAATCACTTTGGACTGAATTTTGTGAAGCAACTGTGTTGTAATATTAGGCTATATAAATAAAATTTAATTGAATTGAATTATATTAGGGCTGACCCGACGACCATATTTGAGAATCAATTATTCATTCGGACATACCACATAGACACACATAGACCATTCTGTGGTGCAGTGCCACAGAATGAAAACAAGCAACACAAGTTGATTCTGCCTCTTTTTTCTTTTTCAAGTCTAGTCTGTCACTTACAGGCTATTTAAAAAAAAACCATCAGGGCTTCATGAATGATTACCACGGCAATGATGGAAGCTTCATAGCTTTGACTTTTTTGTGTCAGCCATAACCAGCACTTGTCTGTTGAACTGAACGGTCTTCTGCCTCCTCCCAGGCTGACGTCAATGGGAAGCACAGGAAGGCCAGCAGCCAGCCGTCCAGCTGCAGCCAGAACACAGAAAGCAGCAGCACCACACCAGAACCCACACACGAGTCCTCAGACAATGAAGGTGAGGAGTGCACACACACACACACCGTTTTCAAACTGCTGGAACCTAATTCTAATGTCCTCACCTCTCAGGGTTCACAGACCAGTGTGCACGGTGCACTAAAGAGGTGAAAGACATTGCCTTAATAGAGGCCTCCATCACATCTATACAGAAGACACAGCAGGATATCCAGAGGTAAAAATAACACAATTGTGCCCACATACATTTGTGAGGTACCAGCGACCTTCCTCTGGAATTCAAAAATCTATAAATTTAGGATAGAAAGGTGTTTACTGTTGATACTGTAGTATCAGATTTTTTTTTCTTTTTTACAGATATTTTTTTACAGATACAGATATTTTTTTTAACTTTTTTCGACACTAATTCAAAAGCAGTATTAGACACGCCTCCATTCATATCCACTATGGAATGAATGCAGAAAGGATGAAAAATAGAATCAAATCATTTCAATGTCATTTTCAGAAATTACAATAGGAAAATAGTTGCTTTGGCTCAGTTTTTTTACGTATTTTTGCAGTTTTTGGAGTTTAGGCTTCATTCTGGTTAAATGAAGTTTAAGTTGAACCTCTTCCCTTTCTCTCTCTATAGGAACCTGGTGGCTCTGAGCCACCAGCTGACTCATCAGAGAGCAGCAGACGACGGCGTGTCGCTAACAGGCCGTCACTATCTGGTCCTCTGTGTTCTGCTCCTCTCCCAGTTCCTCTTCAACTACGTCTTCACCTGAGCCCGCTCCTCGGGGAGGGGTTTCCCTCTGCCACTGATCTGCCATCAGATCCCTCCCACAAGCACAGACTCTAATCAGCAGCGGGGGGCTGATACCTCAGATCAGTGTTGGTGGGCGACATTATCCCATTTCCTCTTGAGATCAGAGGAGCACAGACATTATAGCAATAAACACAGCCACAACCACCGCCTGTCAGTCATCTGCAGAGAGGAAACGGCACCCACTAGTGTAGCCAGACTGAAACAGCACCGGCACCCACGCACTTTGGCCAGGGAAGGAGGGAAGAGAACGGCTAAACAGATTTTGAATAAAAAACATGAAATGTATGATGAAGATGAAGAATGATTTTGTAAAAAAGAATGACAGAGAGGATGTTTCACCATTCCTTAGTGTCTTTTTTATATTGCCCTGCAATACTGTGTGTGCGTGCGTGTGTTGTTCGTACCTACAGTAGGCCCTATGGGTGCAGGTAGATCACCGCTTGGACTTCTCCTACTTCCCTTCTGCTCCAGATTTTTTGGGCCTTAATGCTGAAGCCAAAAAAAAAAGAGGAGGAAAAACATGACATATAAAAACGAAGAAAGAATATCTTCCAACAGTGCAATTCTGTCTGTTTTGTATAGATGTACTCTCAAATCCACTCTGTCTCGTCTTTTAATGAAGATGATTTTACCAAAACAGTATTTATAATCCGAAAGGACAAAGAGTACTTGTTTACAGGAAGCACTGTGTGTGTTTCTAGTGACACGTAGGAAGGAAGGATAATGGGAACGAGGCAGAGCAGAGCCAAACAATGTGTCTTTGTATTTCTGTGCCTGTTGCGCTGTAATGGAAGGGATAATAGCATAGCACTGCTTTGGTCTAGACCATGACACTAGTGTGTACAATCAGTTGCTTTTAGAAGCAGGGTGTAGTGTAGAGGAGGGAACAGAGGGAATGAATGAAAATATGTAAGGAAAAAAATGTAACACTTTGGCCTAAATGAAGGGGTTTGCGTGTGCATCTCGGTCCACACCATGTTCAAGTGACTGTTTTAAGATGTAAACACTTGGTAATTAGTAGTTTCTTTGTTCTTTTAACCAATTTGTATATATTTGTCTGGAGTACATTGACAGTCTGTTTTGAAAAAGAGATTTCAGAATGTATTTATTGGGTGATTAACCTTGACTTTCCTAATCTAATTCAGCTCGGACGACGGAGACCAGGGGTGACAATCGCTCTCCCAGGGTTGTGTGTTAGTCATTTTCATGTGTGTCTGTCTTTCTGTCAGTCAGTCGGTGTGTGTGTGTGTGTCAGTGTGAGGGAGCACTTGTGTGCGAGAAAGCCATTACGGTTGTGCTAATCAAAGCCAGGTCTGTGACCCTGGTACTTACCGGTTTGTAACCCATGAATTTCAGTCCATTGCCAGTACTGATCTACTCGTTGGGAAGAGAATCTGAGAGCACAAGAAGGAAGTCGACTCTTTGAATGCTTTTATTTCCACTTTTAATTTGTATATTCTTTTCATGATTTTCCTGTTTTCTACTCTACTGCCATGTTGTGGGGATTCTACATGCCGGATACTTTTGTCATATGGAACATAACTACAAGAGAACATGATGATGCCCAATGTTTTCATCCATACCTGTTGCGTACTGTAGCACTACAGTAAAATATTTTAACCCTGCCACTGCCTTTGGCCTTTTATTCAGAAACTGTATCCACTAATATTCAGGACAAGAAATATTTAGCTTGTGACCTTGGAAAAAAAGAGACCACTGCAAAATTATCAGTTTTTCTGATTTTACTGGGCAAAAGGAACATTTTTGTTTGAGTTTATAAACTACTTGCGTTTCCCTCAAAAAATGACAAATGGTCAAATTTACAAAAAAGATGCAATGTTTTCAGACCTCAAACAATGCAAAGAAAAAGAATTCATTTTAAAACCACAATATTAATGTTTACACTTAAGAAGAGTTCATAAATATTTGGTGCAATAACCCTTATTTTTAATTGGAGCACACATGTGGTCATATGTTTTTTTTCCAGAGCTGTATTCTGTCTGTAGTCAGATTGTCCAGTAGAGGGAGACATTGGTGTGGGATTGATGCAGACCTGCTCATCTGTCAAATCCCCTTCTACATCACTAAACTGCAGCAGCTAAATTAGGAACAATCCTGTATGCTTTGGCTACAGTGAAAGAAAATGAGACCAGACAAAACTAGAAGACTTCAGGTGACAATCCTTCCTGATACACTACAAAAAAAGTCTTGCAGCTGCAGCGCTCACAATGTTGGTGGCAACGTCAAACATGAGCAGGTGAAAATCTCTTTGTAGACGCCACATGGATCAAGATCTCTACCACATACACAGATTTAAGTCTGCGTGTGGGGAACTGGATTGTGTGTAGGAGGCTCTGTAGTGTTCTCAGATGTTTGCTATTAACATACAATGTTGATTTTATTCTTCTAATTTACATTTTAAATCAGAGTAATAGTACTATTTACCTTGAGCAAAAACTAGAAAACAAGCTGTAAAACCAAACCACAGATTTAAACACGCTAAAGAACACATACTTCAAAAACCTGCCATAGCAGTAACATAGATATTGTATTGATATTGTATTGTAACTTGTAATCCACTTCTTCAGATATGAAAACTAACAAGAAAAAATAAATAGCTGGGGGGAAAAATGAATGAGCTAGCATATAACATTTTTGTACCAGTTTATTCACAAATCAAAAACTAACTTAGAGTTTTGTCTAATGTATAATTTTCCTATTTGTATGTTGTTAGTTTAGCAAAAGAGTTGACAAGACAAACTGACTTGTGTCACATTTCTTGTGCAACTTCACTTTCTCTACTTGCTTGTAGAAGTGAGTTATGGCACCACAGAACAAAAAAAAATTCCTCTCACTCACTGTGGTTTTCCTTTGAAGTGTGATGAAGTGAATACCTGGTATATCAAAGCCAACGCCGAGCACTATCCAAACAGACTCTAATCTGCACAAGTGGAATGTGTTTGTGGTTTAGTGATTACTGTCACTACCTGAAACCTTTGGAGTGGCTCAGTCCAATTAAAATTCCCCTTCTCTCAATAAAAGAAATACTACAACAAACCACGCTAAACCCATTAAATAACCAAGCATATTTGTATTTTCTATATTGAGGCAACATCGCCACACTGTGCTGCTTCCCTTTATATTCTCACTTTGTATTTGTAAGGCTGTGAACTTGTAGATAAAAGGTGATCCTTGCAAAGATATTTGTTTTATTTTCCTCTTTCCCACTTCCACATGGGGCCGAGCCTTATTTATACAGTCTACGGGTTTGAGCAGCAGAACAATGATGTGAGGCGGGTATGGATTCGTTTTCAAACGAGATCTTGCGGTGAGGACCAGGGGTGGAAGCGACAGAGTGGGCAGAGTGGTAGCAGATTAAAGATCAAGGGGCAATCCCCTCCCCTGTGTCTTGTTTTTCCAGAGTTAGCTGGATATCTGAGTGGGTGCACATTGTACCATTGTGCCTCACAACTGATGGAGGGAGTGACAGTCCAAATTAGGTCATTCCAGTGTGTGTGTGTGTTTATTTTCCATGCAGTAAACACTCCATCAAAGGAGGTGCCTTTCAGTTTGTATGTAACTTTGAGCCTGTAGCAGTTTCCCTGCTCTGGATTGTGTTTTTTTGTTTTTGTTTGTGTGTGTCTGTGTGTTTACTTCTCCTAGCACTGCATGAGCACTGTCATATACAATGTCCCACACACTGTTAGTTTTAATGTTCAAACACCACTGAGTCAGATGGAGTCGAAGTGGAATATGACATCAACTGGCCTTATTTCATTTTTTGGAACTGTTTCTGTTTTTCCGTCACATTGCTACTTATATGTCCAGAAAAATCCTGATTGCTTAGAATTGAAAGGAATAGTTCTGGACAAAACAGGAATTAGCTTCTTTGCTGAGAGTTGGATGGGAAGATTGATTCAGGTTTACAGTTAATATGAAGCTAAGTGGTTAGTTTATCTCTATAAGGCATCAAAACCCAAATAATAGCACCTCCAGTGCTCACTAATTACAGTAACAAGTGGTATATATTGTTTAAAAGTTAAATTATTATTATGAAAAAAAACATGTTTTCAGTGCTTGTTAACACACAAACTGTGTATGAGACCCCACACACATTCTGCTCTGGTCTGTGTTGCTGGAACCTGGCTGAACACAAGCCATTTAGAAAGGCTCTGGTTGTGATGTCACAACAGGAGTGGAAGTTTATAGCAATCACTCCTGTATCCATGTAGCTGCCCCTTCCTTCCAGCGTACTTCTACTTGACTTGTGTTTCTTGGCCAATCAACTAACAGAGTGGGCATTTTAGTAGGGGGTGCTTTTGGACTATAATACATGCTAATAACTTCCACCAAGGAGGTTATGTTTTCGCCAACGTTTATCAGTTTGTCTGTTAGCAAGATAACTTAAAATGTTTGGGCCAGATTTTCATCAAACTTTCAGCAAATATTAGGAATGGTGCCATGAACAGATGATTATATTTTAGTCAAGATATCCTGGTATCCTGGATAATCCTGGTTTCTAGATAGCTTTGAATTTCATGTTGTTTGGTAACATTCAGACAGGCGCTCATTTGGGGCCACCTGGTGGTGATGTTTTGTACCTGCATAGCTTGGCTGTATAGCTGGTGGAGGTCTACGCTCTCAGTGCTTTTCTAGTTTCTATAAACAGACCATGAAAACTTAAATATTAAACTGAAAATTGCAAAACAGGTGTGGTTTTAAAGGGGTTATGTCCTGGACTAGTTCCTGTGCAAAGCCCCCCCATAAACTACAAATATTGATTTTGTCCAGATAAAAATATACCTGACATTAGATATATTAGGGAAATACATATTTATTCATTGGTGAACTCTAAAAGTGCCAGCAGGTGTCTCTTTGTGCTAATCTAAGCTGAAGTTTCACATTGACCATAGTGAGTTTATTTAATCTTCTCATCTAACTCTAAGCAAAAAAGAAGATTAGCATATTTCCAAAAGTTTGCACAAAACAAACTATGTTTATATATTATTCCATAAGGAGTATAAGTACATTTTGAGCACCTTTTTTTTCTACAACATTCAACATCCCTGAGCCATAATTAGACAGAAAATAATCCTTTTATTCTGTGTCTCTGATCCCTGTCCTCTTCCTCCTCTGTATTTTTTCCCCAGGTAAGCCAGAGGGAGGCCAGCTGCACGAGGTGTGTCCTGCTTATTTTGGCTGAGTGACAGTAGGAGTCGGATCGGATGTTTGCTCTGTGGGTTGCTGCTCTGCTGCAGCCCGGGCCCGTCCCGACTAAATTGGACCATCATGTTGAAAGGGCAGACGGAGGCAGACACAGAAGACTTGTTGGAACTTGCCTTAAAGAGGGAGGATGGAGAGGGAGAGGAGTCTGGCAGTCTGGGGCACGCTAAGGCCATATGCCATTTGTCTATTTCTTTATCTTTTACTGCACAGAACAAATAAATCGCTGCAGTGATATTGATTTGATCCATAATCCCGTGATGTTGAGGAACTAATTGTCACTTAGATTGTCACAGTGGTGGAAAGTAAAAGTGAAAGGAACTTGCTTACTTTCACTATCTAAGTTTTTAGAGCTGCCTCCTGTAGCCTAAAACAAGACTATGAGATTGTGAGAGCGAACACACTTTAAAGTTTATTAAAGCTGCTTTATGTTTTTCTCTTTTATGTCACTATAAACTTATACCTCACAATACTTCAGAGTGAATCCTTTTTCATTTCACTGCGTGTATATAATCATCTTTTAAAATATTATGAATTAAACTATCCGACAATAGTTAAAAATGTAACTTTTTAAGTCTTAGGCACAAATCGATGTCATGGTACAAGTCTTCACAAGCAAAAAAAGCTCCATTTCTAGACCTTATGGCCTTAAATGGTGACTGTGAAAATGAAAAAGGCTTCTGAACCTTCTCTAGTCCAAACCGTGTTAGATGTGGAAGTTTGAATCTAACATCTTTAGCCATAAGTTTTGACATGTTTCTAAGATAAACCTTTATCTGAACCTTAATCTGTATTTGATGTGATTCACTGTGTGATGATCCGACTCATCTTAGTATGTCATAAATTATTCCCGTGCCAGCACCTTTAGGAGAGATAACCGCCTCAAATTTAAACTCTTTTTTTCCCTAATCTAAATCAACTCATAAAACTTTGATGATTCAGAGGATGAGTAATTACGTTTCGCTATTAAAGGAAAGCTCTTTTAGGCGTGTAACGATTTGCCAGGAAGGTTTCAAGCGATGCCACTGGCTGTCTGTTACCGTGCCAACCTTCCATAGCATGTGATGCAATGTGTAGAGCAAAAGGATGCAGGTGGCCTTGTGTAGACAGGTATCTGTGACCTGTGAGAAACATGAAGGGGGAAGAAACATTTATGACCTAAGTACAGGTAGAAAAATGCCCCAAAGCAGTGAGGAGTGATAAATCACTACCAATCAGTTATTACACACCCATAAAAAAACAATCACAGTTATTACCAGCTGTCTGGTGTCAGTTCATTTGTTGCCATGGCAGTGACATTGCCTGGCTGTGGGGTTTTCAGTGCTGCCGCTCTTGTTGGGTCTTGTCCCGGAGCGCTCAGCCCGTCCCACAGTTTAACAAGACAAACACACACAGTCAGATGGGTATTTATCACTATAACTAAATGGCATTCATCTCAGATGAATAGGCCATCATAGCCCATTTATTTAGACACAAAAAGAGTGTAAATCACTCCGAGAGGAGAGAGTATTCCATCATTTTTATCTCAACTCTTGAACATGTACGCACTCGTCGCTGGATGAGTGATCTTTGACCTGTACAGCATGCATGCGATTTTACAGTCCGGGAGGATGTATGGCATCTAAATATAGTCGAGGCATCTATGTATACTGTATGTTTGCTGCCAAGGTTACGTTTGATCCTGAATTCTCTGGGTGTATGCTGAAAGCTTTTGTGGACTGAGTTCAGCTTCCTGTTTGTGTCCATCACCATCTTTATTTTGTCCTCTCAGGCCCTAACTACACAAATCTCGATTTTTTTTTTTTATCCACACACTTTTCTATCCAATTCAGCTTCTGAACCACAAAAACAAAGTGTTGGTCGCACTTGCACATTCTGTTTAAAACAACAACGATGGCGGACATGTTTCAGGTCATGTCTGTGCTTGTGATATTTTTGGTTTCATTTGCAGCTTTACAGCTGAATTTAAGATTACTGCATGAAGTGCAAGTAGATCCAAACTTTCTTCCATGCAGGTATTTGAAATCTTGCTTATTGGCCACTACTGGCCTGTCATAGCATCACAGGCTATTAGGTAGATCATATTCATGTTGAGATTTTTGTGTTGATCAGATTGACATGTGGAAGGAGATTTTGTTTTTACCGGTGGATGAAATCTAGACTAGTGTAGCTCAGGCCTCAGAATCACAAGCTTTTGGACTTTGTATCACCGACTAAGTCCTGTTGTCATGACTTTAATCTCTTCTCTTCTCTTCTCTTCTGCAGTTACAGTCAACAGTTGCTCATGATCTAATAAACAGGAGAGTGAAAGCTGTGACATGAGGTCACAGTTGGTGTATGTGTGTGTGTGTGCGTATGAAATCCAATACAGACGTCATATTTGCTACTGGGATCATCGTCGGGCATTAACACAGAGATGTGACACGGGAGGTTGCTGCTGGACTGTTTTTTGTGTTCTAGCACAAACATGCTGGCTTCTCTGGGCTTCTCGAGCTTCTCTCTCTGAATTTGCTCAATAAATGACATCACACCACCACACATTTGGTACAAGAAGAAAACAGAGAAAACTATATTAAATATTAGCAAGTTACAGACTCAAAAAAAGCCGCCAGATCTTAATTAAAATAAAAAAATGAATAAACAGATCTGTTTTCTGCCCTATATGCTCAAAACAAGATACAGTTTCACACAGTGTATACCATCTCACTATGGAAAGATAATATATTGCATTGCACTTTCACAAAGTACAGACAAGAGCATACTGTACATGCACCCGTCAGATGTTCTACAGTAGAAGCCTTTGTCACTGGGGCCACGTCCTTTGCGGCAAGATCCTGACCCCAGTTAGTGAGAAAGAGGCTGTGTGTGTTTATGTGTGTGTATTTGTGTCTGCGTTTGTGTGTGTGTATGTGTGTACTACTGTCCTCCATGTGTATGCATGCTGTATGTGTGCTGCCCACTCAGCCCTTCCATACAGATTCCAGTGGACCTCCCTGCTGCTCGGGTGTTCAGGATGGGGGCTGGAAAACGGGCTTTGAAGAAAGCTCCAGTGACTCATTACTCAACAATCCACCCACCCTTCATGTCACCCCCCATCACCACCGCCACCTCCCCCCAAAACATCCCCATCCTCGCCCGGCCCAAGCCCCTGCCCCTTGTCCTCTGGCTCAGATAGCCGACATGCAGCTCATCGCACACACACACACACACACACACACACACACACTCGCAGATCATTGAGTGAAGAAAAGAGATTCTGTTTCAGAGGAACTGGGATTGTGTGACTGAAGCACTGTGAAAGACTCCTCTGTATGTGTGTGTAGATGAATGTCAGCTTGCTTATACATGTGCAGCTCTGGAAAAAAATAAGAGACCACTGCATTTTTTTGCACCTAAACTCTTTTGAAAACCTCTGGAATGTGATCAAGAGGAAGATGGATGATCACAAGCAATCAAACAAAGCTGAGCTACTTCAGTTCTTGCACCAGGAGTGAAATAAAGTCACCCAGGAACAATGTGAAAGACTTGTGGAGAGCATGCCAAGACGCATGAAAACTGTGATTCAAAATAAGGGTTATAACACCAAATATTGACATCTCACAAATTGCAAATGGTTATATTTTGATTTGAAATTTGGGGGAAATGTTGTTGGTAGTTTAAAGGCTCAAACTTAAATGTTCCTTTTGCTCAAACACATACCTATAAGTAGTAAAATCAGAAAAACTGATAATTCAGCAGTGGTCTCCTATTTTTTCCAGAGCTGTGTGTCGCCATGCACACATGCACAGCCATCATCTAACATCATCTACCATTTCTCAGCTTTAACAACATGTGGAACACGTTTTATCAGAAAAGGTCTCAGTTTTCATATTTAATGTTCCGACCTTTCATGCATGAACCTGTCGTCCCGATCCTTTGACTCCATCTCTCCTGCTGGAGTCATTGCTTCATGTTTCCTTGGGGGTTAAGTAAACCTACACCACAAACTCCTGTTCCCACAGCACCCAAGGGTCAGTACCTCCACCTTTGACTGGTGTGAACACATACCTCGCGGGGGGACAAAAAAACCAGACATCTGCGCCCATGTTTTAGCAATTGGTCTGTGAGATTTGTATGTTTTTACCATACTGCTGGGTGTCTGTATGCAGCTTGTTCATTAAAGATGACATCCATAGGAGATGAGATCATTGGGACTTCCTGTCTGGAAGACAAGGGGCAAAATTACATTTTCAAACACACACCGACTGACTCATGAAAACATTAGTTATTAGCCTTTCCAATTCCTGGGAAAACGTTACCCATAATGTCACACGCTGCATGTTGAAATAAGTATGAGGTGTAATGCAACACTTTCTGGCTCACAGCCTGTGCCCAGTTTCAGAATGATTCGATGTGAAATGTCAAGTAGGGTGGAGGAGAGTAGGGAATCAGTGAGGCAGCTGGCACAGGAAGCTGCACAGTTTATAGCAAGTAAGCACAGTTTTATATTCATAGCCTGTAGTTCTTCATGAAAGGAGCAGAATTTCACTTTTTCCTCAAGCAAAAATTCCTTGTTTAAACTCAAAAATATAGTTATGATATGAAGAAAAAAAACATTTCAATGCCAAATATGGTTTTCCATAGTTTTTCTTGACTTAAAGCCTCTTTAAATAACATTAATATGATATTTGGCATATACATTAAATTTACGTCTTGTATAAATGAGGTTCCACATGCCTCCGGGTAAAGCAGGTCCATAGTGTAAATACTTGTTTATATAGTTGAAGCGTGCTCGTGCTGCATTTTAAAACGTGCTGTCTAATTTGATTAATGCCGACCTCCAACACAATCATAGCCTATTTGGCTAAAGGTTGCCACTGTGCTCAGTGGAGGGTCAGTTTGCAGACACAGACGGTCATTGTGAGTCCCCCACTGCTTCTTGGGAAAGACCCTTGAACCATGAAAAACAGGATTTCCTCTTATTTCAGGCTTTAATCTTCCCATTTCCTTCTTCTTTAGGGGGCGGTTATAAAGCAACCACTTACATCTCTGAAATGTCACATAAACTCAGTGTCAACCAGGACTAGGTTTGAAATGTCTGAAGTTCTACTTTGTTGTTTAATGAAATGGTTTGAGTTTTTGAGTTTTATCAGAGATTTCATTACATATCACAGGGATATATATATATATATATATATATATATATATATATATATATATATATATATATATATTCAATTGCTTCTCTCATACACAAAGTAAAGTAAAATCATATGGTTTATATGGTTTACTCTAGCTGAACTGCCACCAAAAGTCCAGCTGCAATGGTAATTTGAGTGTATGTAAATTCTGTATTGTGACGTCTTTCCAGTATAAAACAGGATACACAGGTGGAACAAAACAATAAAAGGAATTTAATTAGACCACTAAAAACGTAACAAACATGGAGGATTATCATGATGCAATTCGTGTTGGAAAAAGGCTAATGTTACCTTACCTTCTATCATGTAGCACCATTCGCCATGATTGACAGGTGGGTGTGATGATACAACAGGTTAAAATTGCTCTTTTTTCAGTGGGAAGAAAATGTTATTCAATTTTAATATAAAAATACAACTAAACCAGTTTATTTAGCAAATATCTTTAAATTGGTGAACAATATGACCAGATATAAAAGGATTAAATGATATGCAAAGACAGTTTTCTTGCAGCTGGAATAATCAGCTCACTACAACTTCCACTTTTGTTTTTAGGTTGGTTATTATTTTAAATGCTTATAATTTAAATGCTTATAATTTAAATGCTTATTTTGTGGACTCTGCTCTTATAACATAGGACAAACATCTCAAACCTACTAAAGATTACTAAAAGTCGACAACATGAATAACAATGAATTTCCCCTTAATGTATGACTAAAACCTCTATTTCCATTGCTATTACTTTTACCACAATCCTACTTCACTGGTAGAACTTCTTTTCAGAACAACAATATATTAATATAATATTATATGTAATATATAATTTAATATTAGCTTCAATCATTATTCTTTATCCTATCACTAGTTACATAGAGAAAAAGACTATTTGAAAGTGTGTTGTTCTGTCTGCTTCCTGAGCACCACACCAGAACATCCTGTCCGTCCATCCATCTATCTACCCATCTGTCCATCCATCCATCCGTCCATTCATTCATAGTTCAGCCCACGCAGGTGTCCGATTCCTGGGTGGCTGAGTCGGTATGCAGACTTGGAAACACAAGGCTACTTCCTGATCAGCAGTGATTAAACACCCTCCACATTGTCTTTGAACAATACACCTCTGTCATGTCCTAGTTTAATTGATGGAGACATTTGTTAGCAGGTCAATACCACACTGCTGAAG
This sequence comes from Lepturacanthus savala, assembly GCA_030544235.1. Lineage (NCBI taxonomy): Eukaryota > Metazoa > Chordata > Actinopteri > Scombriformes > Trichiuridae > Lepturacanthus > Lepturacanthus savala. The sequence goes on along the minus strand of CM060465.1, from coordinate 13,613,401 downwards.
TGATCAGTGAGCTGGAGCCAAGCGGACAAACAATATGTAAGATCTGGGACTGCATGAATGCATTGTGTGAGAACCTGTACTCTAATAAAGGGACTTTCCAGCTTCCTCTGCCTGCTCCTTGTGGTCCTATCACACTGGAAAGAGAGATTTTCATAAGAACATCCTTCATTTCCCTGCTGAGCAGTTCCAAATATCAAATCAAATACAACTTTTTTTCCCCAAATGTTTCCTTGAAAACAGTGTAGTACATATTCTATAGATATAAATACAGATTTAAGGACTCTTAGTTTTGATGATGTTACTGTTTGTTGCCTTAATTGATTAAACTGCACCCAAAATGATTTGTCTTCCTTGCATGATGTGTGTGTTTGTTCAGGGTGCAGTGCTCCTGTTGAGTTACTGATTAGGTGGAACCTGACCCTTTGTTGGCTTTGGTGCGGCACCCGAGGAATTCCTACATCCGTTTTTTTCTTTTTTCCTCTTAGCAAACTCATCTTCTTTTAATTGGAATATTATCTGTGCTGGAATTTTCCACTCCCTACCTTAATGCCCTCATTTATCTTTCTTTCTCTTTCACTCGCTTTCCCTCTTGTGTAAAATCTGTGCTGAACTAATTTCCTCTCACTCTGATAAAGGCTCTGACCCAGGGGTCATCATTACAGGTTATTACAACCATTCATTTCCATGTTCCATGGCAGGGAACATTGCTCACACTGCTGCCTTAGTAGCTGCAGCAATAATCTGATGTAATTTACTGTAATTCATTTGAGAAGTGGTCAGACTTTGATCTGCACAAAATCAGAAAGTCACCTGCACTTTGCCCTTAGATTTCCTGTTGAACATCCATCTTGTTCTCAGAGTTATACTATATGTAAAGATTATAGGAGGACCGGATAAACACCAGAACATAAAAATGATTTTTGTAGAGTTGTTTCCCAGACATTGTACCACCCCGCTGATTGAGATAAACATCTGCGCTCGCTGGCTGCAGGAATTGCCAAAACAGACATTTACTGATGTAAAAATGTTAAGGATTTCAATTCCTGAGTGATGTCTTACATTAGACTTCCAGACTGGGAAATGTAATGTTTTTCTAATCTGTTCTGGGCCATCTCTTCACACACCCACACAGGCAGGTGCTGGTAACTAAACCTCCCCTCAGGAGCCCCGTTAGACTGTGTGATCAGACTCCGACCGTGCGGAGCGGCTCCAGACCTGAGACAGGGCTCTCTGCTGCTGACATTTTAAAGGATGTGTCCACCAAAATGAAATCATTTCCGTCCAGCGGATTCTAGTCGTTCACATATGATGCTGGTTTATCAGGTCCAGGTTTTTACCGAACAGTGAGGTTTTCACCTCTAGGAGGCGGGAGGTGAAAGGCATTTCTTTTGTTTTGCTTATAACCTTAAAAAAATTACAAGTACATTTCAGAAGTATCTTTACCAGAGATTAAGATTGCTTTTGAGTTTTTATTTGTTTTTTTTTCAGCAACTATTGGATCCGTTTCCTTGAAATTTGATACAGGCTCATTGTACCCAGAAGATTATCCTGATAACTTTGGTAATCCCCTGAATTTCCTCCTCCTCCTGGTAAAATGTTGTCAAACATTCTGAACAAATTGCCATGAAATTTGTTACAGACATAAACACCCACCTTGGGATGAATTTGAAATCACTTCTGGTGATCTCTTGACCTTCATCTAGTGGGACCATTTGGTCCAATACTTTGGACAAAAACCTGCTAAACTAATATCTTATTTTATTTTGTGTTATTACTATGTTACTGTTACTTTTTTATTCTTATTGTCACTGTGTGTATGTTATCATGAGATTTAACTGCCTTAAATGACTGAATAATGATTTAAAAAAAACTTGTGAACCAACCCTTTGAGTCCAACCTGAGTCCTGTTTTAAATATTCTCTCTCTTATACTAGACTTTGTGTTGCCTTCATCCTCAGGTCAGACTCCATGTGGAGCTTCCTCTTCCTCCGCCGTTCACCCCTTTGCTGCCTCGTTGACATTCCTGACAGCGTCTCCTCTCTCTGTCTGAAGCTTCTCTCCGGACAGCTGTGTCTTAAGCAATATGATCCCTGGTCAGCAGTGCAGCCCCTGCTGACACTCTGTGTGTATATATACGGCATTTGTGTGTGTGTGTGGTTGAGTGTATCCAATGCTCTCACATGTCTTAGATATGAGAGGTGTCACATTCACAAGATTCTCTTTGAAAAACAGGCCTACAAAGAGAGAGACTCCAGCTATATTTGGGAAACTCTGACATATGTTGAGTTTGCTTGTTATTGTAGATGCTTCTTTTCTTCTATATTTATGGAGGAGCGGATGTGGTCTGGATCTCCAGAGCTATGAGGTTGCATTTAAACCATTCCCTGTTGAAAGTTTGGTGTCATAGTCCCAGAAAAGTGCCCCTGAGGCTTACGATTCCTAATTCATGTCAGTATCTGTATCTCTACCACTGAGGTCGTTTGAGTTACTACGCATGGATTCGACAGGTTTGTTTCACTGACCATCACAAACAGAGCGGAGGATGCAAATTGTGGGAGTTCTTCCCCTCCCCCCGAACCATGACTCAGCAGACAGAAATGGATGTCCGATAAAAACAAAACACTGTTGTCACGGTTACAGACAATCGGGAGAATGGCGCTTTTGTGGACACAACGATGGGAATTCGTCCAATTTATCTGGGAGACCAGATCTGGGAATCAGATGACCTTTATTTGGGTGAAGGAATGAGAAATGGGCAACAACAGCAGTGGACCATGAAGAGTTATGTCCTGGTCAAGTGCTCAGATGAATTAATCTTTCTCTTCTAAATCTCAAATTCCAGCACATAGAAACCTGGTGACTTCATATTGCCTCAGCCATGGTCCAAGGGCGTGTTTCTGTCTGTATTTGCTCAGGTATGAACTCAGGTATGCGACCACATGCAGGCACGACGTCACACAGCAGAATACTATGGGAGGTTGTTTCCAGTCAAACAAGCCTTGTGAATTGCACCTCTCTGAGATAACCCCATTCCTATGTCGAGAAAATCAAAAGACTGCTGACTGAAGTGTTAACAATGACTACAAGTCCCTATGATCCACAACACACTGCCACTATGAGACGGATATCAGAGGATGTTAGAAATCCAACTATCTCCCAGGGCCTTGCCTAACATCCTGGCGAGTTCTGCTGTTTGGGTTTTGGAGGTTTTTATTTACATGAGGCCACTCGTGTTGTGTCCTTCTGGCGTCAGATTAGACTCTGACGAAAGAAAGGAGGAAATAACATAAGGTGGGTGATGTCTACATGGAGGAAGGTTTACAGGAAGCAGGAGGACACCCGCATCCAGTTCGGAGAAGCGCTGAGTGATGAGACATGCCTGAGTAGCAGCAAATAGGTTAAGGTATCTAAAACCTGAAGTGAAGGTATGATTTCAGAGGCTAAAAAAAGATCTGTATGCTTTGTAAGGCCACTAAAGGTATGATTTCATATTATCACAGCCTGAATAACACCAATGTCTATTTTTAGCCTCTGAATTAGCCTGGTCCTACCAGACTCTCGTACTATATTTCATTTGTACCATTTATACGGAGAGTCTTGGCCACTCTCCATTGACAAGTCTTAACTCATTTGAAGTCGAGTTCTCTGTTGAAGTTTGAAACTATTGGATCTGCCCAGAGCCAATCACTAACACCAGAACCAGCCGGAACCAGCAATAAAAAAACTCAAGTTTGTACTTGCTGTGGCTTTATTCAGCATCACTGCTTAATATTCCACAATGGACCAGATAGCTTTGCTCGCATGTTTTTACACCACCATTACTGAAGTCCAACCATAGACCAGTTACATCTCAAACTAGTGCACAACCTCAACCTCATTGTTCTCCATCCAATCTTTCAAATAAGCCATTTTCTATCTATAATAAAAACCGATTCAGCAGCTACATGGCCTATTTCTCACCTAAAATGTTTTTAGAAACATCTTTCAGTGCCTATTTTCATAATATAACAAAAAGTCTCCAAATAAGAAAGCAGCTGGTTCATTTAGTGAAATCTGCAAGCAGCCCAATGAGCGAAAACATTTGTCCAATCAGGTGCATCCAGGAGAGGAGTGAATTTGTATTGGTGGTAAGTTGAAATATCAACAGTCTTTCTCCAGAATATACATCTCCTCTTGGTTAAGTCCAACAGCCCTTGATCTTTGGACAGGACATCTATTGATTCCAGTGGTGCAGGGCAGCCATTTGTAGACTCACCTGATGTGAAGATTAATTATGGTTTATTCTCTACAGGGATCATCTTGATCCATCGATTAATTTAACATGCAGGAGTGTAATTCATTGAAAATGAACATGTCTTATGATAATTACCAATAGCACTCAGTCGACAAAATGAATCACTGTAAGATGAGTGAACCACCTCCACATCAGCCAGGCTCCTGGTCCTGGCTGACGTGGAGGTCAGCCAGGACCATCTGTTGTCGCCCTGACTCCCACCTGGAACCATGACCTCTCACCCTCCCCCAATGATCCCCATAACTGAGCCCAACACACTACTTTACTACTTTAAGACTGCTGAGAGATGTGACTGGAACACTATTGAGGTTACAATTATTGAGCTGTACTTCTGTTTTTATTTATTCTGCTGGAATGCTGTTAGGAACCGTTCCTCCACTCTGTCATAAAAAGGGGCCAGAATCTCCTCCTTCTATTAAATTTTAATCATAGTTGGTCATAAAAATAAAAAAAAACTATCAGAATTAACCACTAAACTTCACTACCTTGAGTAATTTGTCTGTAAATGTAGAATTTAATGGTTGCTGAAACCCCCTAAACAGGCACACTACTAAAGATGTGATCTGAGTTGGGGTTTTTTTCCGTTAAAGGCAACTTTCTCCTTTAAGAGCACAGGATAGTTATTTCCATCTGCTATGATTACAAGATGTACAATTACATCTCTTGAGATTTTATAGATTTGATGCTGGTGTTAAGGTGAGAGGTGATAGAAGTGTGTGTGTGCATGTAGGTGGGTGTATGGGTGGCTATAGGGGATGATGAAATTAAGAGCGAGACATGCTTCTTCTGGCCACCCGACCATCACCTCATAGCACGGCGCTACACTATTAGTCAATACACACTGTCTCAGCCTGTAACTGCAGTTACGCAGTTACTACAGTGAACGCCTCTGTCCCATTCACTTTTAAAACCGAAGATTAATGTGTATACAAGTCATAGCCCTGCGCACACTTGCCTCGGCCTACATCCTCTCTTGTATTGCATATATATTTTCCTTCAGAAAGTTACAATGACTTCACTGTTGCTCTGTCCGCATAATGACAGCCTATGGAGCGATGACGCCAAGGCTACAAGTATGGCCTGAGTGTGTGCCAATGCTGCGTCAGAGGATGTTTATAGAGCTGAGTCTGGAGTGGAAGACACATTGTGTGTGTGTGTGTGTGTGTGTGTGTGTGTGTGCCCAGGGTAGTGAGGAAGCAAAGAAGACAACTTCACATTCTGTGGCGAAATGTACGCAGATTATGACTCCAACTAATCAGCGTCCAAACTGCTTCTCGAGAGCCACGTGGAGTATTTTCAGGAGTGATTTAAACACAAAGCTCTCAAAACTTCTGCATCAAAAGAAAAGAGCGGGGAGTTAATGTCTAAAAACAGGATCTCACCTCAGGGGTCAGTGCTGGTGACAAACAACTCAAACCCATATCTAACTTCTGTGTGGCCCTTAGGCTTAGGGGCCACAGTTGTGTGTGTGTGAGATTATGGTGGTGCCAATTTGTGAAGCAGTATTTTTAGAGAGGAAGCCCGTCCGCTCCGGTAATACTCCTCAGATCAGTGTAGCCCTTTGATGTGGTCATTGTAGTGTGATCCTACTTCAAAGCTGCTCATAGGGACGGGATGGGGTGGGGAGGGGGTGTACTACTACACTTCATTACTGCTCAACCTAGATTCAGGTTTCTGTCACCTCTGACCCTGCTGCATTTGTGCTCATAATGTGCTTCAACTCAATAAAAAACCACAACAAGGTATTCATATGCAGGGAGGCTTTCTTTTTCATGTCTTGATCACTTGTTCATTATCAATATCAGATCACACGCACCTGTATCACACAATATGTAACTTTTTGGACTTTAATGAATTTATTTAATTATTTTTTCTTATTATGTTTTACTAATTGTTTGACCATTTTCTAAGAGTATTAGTATATTATATGGGCATATGTGAAGAACCTTGTAATAATTCACTTTCAAATAGTTTTCGAGGAGCCAGTGAGAATCAATGTGAGCAACTGTGCGGTTGCCATGGCGGAATGTTATGTTTGACACAAACAAGTCGTCTCTGCCTTTATCAGCGAACACACTCATGCGTCGCGGTATTTAACACGTGCAACTTCTGACTTTTAGAAAATGCTGAAACAACACCTGGCTTATATCAATTTCTCATTTCGATTCCTAAAGATGACCAAAGAAATGCTCACTGGGTTTATAACGGCAATGTAATAGGTGTGTCACTGCTGTTGCATTATTTCCACTGACTCTGACTTTTTTTTATTCCGGGATAATAAAACGAAGCAACGTTATACTGCCTTGCAGAGGCGTCTGATAAGGAGGTTATGGAGACTAAATAACTGAAACTAAAGTCAGATTCAGTTCAGAATAAGCAATAGAAATATGCCAAATTATAGATTTTAAAATGTTTAGGCTTTTACAGATCAGCAGGGACTATAAACCCACCACACCTCAGAAGCGGTGAACATATGTTCAAAGGCACCACCGAGTCTTTCAAGTGTGCCGTGCTTGCTGACTAAATCTGACCTGCTTATCAGTTATGACTAAGGCCCCAACCCTCCCAGTGACAATAAAGAGTCACATTCCACCTGACAGCAGAGAGGAAAGGGACTTTCCGGTCCTCCACTCCCTTTTAACTGCTGTATGTCTGGCATTTCCTGAGAAATGCTGCTGGTGAAGTGTCCGGGGGTGAGAAATAAATACTGTTGCTAACCCTATGATGCTGTAACCAGATACCAGCAGACCTTAACACCAAGTGGTGAAATAGTTCTCACTTTAAAACAAATTAGACAAATAAAGTGTGAGAGCTTGGAATTATGTTAAAAATGCATGAATATTTATTCAAATAAATACACACTCAAACACACATTGAAATAATTTAAACAACAGGGCTGTTTGCCAGTAACAACAATATCCTGGAAACAAATAAATTAACAAAACGTCGCAACATGTTTCTTTTTGGAGTCAGTCCTCCAGTGAAGCGCGAACTTGAAATAGTTTTCGCCAAATTCAAGGGTTCAGTCTCTCAGAATCTCAGTCTAGATGTCGTTCGGGATCAGCTGTCAGTCTTTCCGAGAGCTCAGACGCCCCCCTCCCCATCGAACAATCCTTCATCTCCGGACCGGATGACCTCGTCTTCCGTTTGGTCCGCGTTATTATTTATGGTCCACATTGACGCTGGAGGGGAGGGGAAATAAAAGTCACGTAATTAGTTTCAAACACTTTAAATCCTGGCACCCACCAACACAGATTATGTTTGTGACAGCTCATATTTAGATTGATATAGCCTATCATGTCAGCTATAAGGCATGGCGTGACTCTCACCATATTAGGAGTTGGTGAGCTGTCAGAGTCTCCGGAACGGCTCAGGGCGCTCGCGCCATGCGTCTCTCCTGCTGTCCGGGCGACGCGCTCTCGTTGTCCTGGCGCGTCTTAAAGTCCTGGATGGCCTTCCTGTTCTGGTAATCGATCAGGGCCATGGTGATCACCGCGTTCCAGCAGTTATCCTCCCCGGGGCACCGGAAATCGATCTCCTTATTGTCCGTGGTGACGATAGTGAAATAGACGAACTTGCCGGTGCGCTCCACGCAGTCCACCTTCTTGATGGACTGCAGCTTCAGCTCCTTGCCCTTGGTGCGCTTCTGCGTGTCCGCGTACATGTTGAGGCTGTCCGCGGTCAGGACGCACGTCTTCCTCTTCCAGAACTGGAGCAGGTTGTCGCTCCTCTTCTCCAGCTCTCCCTCCTTGAGGATCTGGCAGATCTCCGCCGCTGACATTTTCATGGTTTTAACCGCCCGGGCAAAGGTTTCGTGAACACGCCGCGCGTCACCTCCCCGCTGTGTCGAGTGAGCAAGCCCGTGGAAAGAGCTCGGTGGTTGTGGTAATCCAGAGCGGCGTTGTGAATGAAGCGAGGCGGCAGATGACTTCTTATACCCTGGCCCCGGCCCGTCCCACTTGACGTCAGTTGGTTTGGGGAATGCATCAACAGTTGATGCGAGTTGGAGTAATTCAAAGCTGCGTGTGTGGGCGGAAGCTGTGGCGCGCGGGCGGGGGGAGAGGGCAAAGGAAGTCCTAACCTGGACCTAATTACACAGCCTACATGTTAATTAGTAATCCACATCATACAGGGGCAGATTAAGTCCAAGTATTTGCCCACTCTGCATTGTGATCCGGTCTGCGCTCTAATTTGCGTAATTTGGTCTCTGCTGAACTCAGTGAGCTAAATATATAATATATATATATATATATTATATATTTTTATTTATTGGTTTTCACAAGTAAAAAAAAAAACAAAAACAAAAAACAATACATAGAATATTTATTAATGAGGTAAGAAACCCATTATAACCCCCTATAATGCAGCCATATTAATATCACATAACACAATGAATACAAATAATGGAAATAAGTTTAAAATTAGAATAAAATAAAGGAAGAAAGACATGAATAAGAATAAATCAAACAAGAAAACAGAAACAAAAGAAAACAAAATCATAAAAAAGGCTAATTAAACATTTGTAAAATGAAACATTAAACCACATATTTGTATGACATTTGTGAAGTTGTTACCTAGTGTCTAATAAACCAAGTGACTCATCAGGTTATTAATTATTATTAGTTTTTTTTTAAATAAAAATATCTAGTAAAGGTGAACTGCCTGCTAAATGAGCATAGTCATTCCATAGTGTAACATCTCTGTATTTATTAGAGTTCCCTCGGGTGGTGTGACAATGCAATATATGCATAAACTGGTAAATATTCAATCGCATCAATAGTCTACTATCTAGACTTTTCTCCATGTCAGTGCTGTATTTTGTTCTCTTCATAAGACTCAACTCTGCCAAGCAGATGCTGCGCCACCCTGCTCTCCATGATTAATCTGAATCTAAGACTAAAGGCGTTTTGCCCCTGTGGGTGTTTGACATCTATTCCCTTCCTGTCTGTGGATGTCAAACCACCGGAATGCGCCCTAAGCACCCAAGAAGCATAGTTTCCAATCATGGAGCAGACTGTATATCAGCAGTTAGAGGAGAGACTGGGACTAGTGTCAGAAAGCTGCTGCAAGTCAGCAGTTATAGAGCGGGGAACAAAGCAAGCAGAAAAGAGTTTCATTTGATTTTTTTGGTGCTGTAAAAAATGCTTTTTTCTGCTTTTTACAGGTGTCATATGATTTTGATACGAGTGGAACATGACTAAAAATGAGCACCGAAAGGAAAACCACATTGATCGAATCACACCCATCATCCTTCACTATAACGGGCAGTCGAAGGGTCACATGACTCGGTCCTGGTTGTTCATTCGCTGTGTGACAGTATCGAGCTCCTCTTGTGTCACTGGGCTCCTGGAGTCTGTGGGAAGCAGCAGTAGGAGGTGGTGAGGAGGCGCATGTCATCGACTCTTCCCCCCCCGTCACCCACAAAAACACACATCCCCAGCCCTGGTGTCCAGTGTCCAGTGCAGATACACCAACCAGAGTTGTGCAAATGTGTGTGTGTCTGTCAGACAGTGGCGAATGCGTATCAAGCACCCACTTCAAACCCTCCTCCTGTCTGCCTGTCTATCAGTTCCCTCTTACAGACCTTTTGGCAACATCTTCTCTCCAGTTTTCCTCAGGAAGTGAAATGTCACTGGAAATATGCACATACACAGACACACACACAAACACACATACACGCACGCAAACACAGTAATTATGCAAATTGCTGGGTGCCTTTATGGGTATAAAACCACTTTGTGTACCCATGCGTTAGGGGACCACCCATACGACTTCACACATCAACGCCACTATGATCATCCGACAGCGGCAAAAGGCGTAGCTATTGTGACTAACTTTAGGCAACCAGTACGCTAAACAAAACCCCCACATGAGTACTGACACCGGTGGTTTTCTGTGGTGGCCGGAATTAATCCTCAGTTCTCCAAGAAAAAGGAAACCACATGTGAAACAGCTTGTTGCCTTCTGTTGAGCGAAAAGGGTGCACAGCTGCCTTTTTAACTTCCTCCTACCTTTGTTTTAGGGTCTTTTTCTTTGTTGCCTGGGGGTGGGTGTACCTGATGTGTGTGTGTGTGTGTTTTTATTTGATGAAATATTACTCTGGAGTCTCGCAGACATGTCCAGGCAGTGACTCAGTGTGTGGTGGAGTGCCTCATTCTGAAAGGAGTTTGCTTGCCAGAGGACGACCAGGTGTGTGTGTGTGTGTGTGTGTGTGTATACTGAATTAGGCTATAGAGTAAAGAGAAAACAAAGTAGGAATACAGAAGAAAAATAAACTATGAATAAACTAAGTGAGGTAGGGATGGGTAATGTAAGAAAAATAGACATTACTAGTTACACTTTAGAGTAAATATATGACTCAGTGGGTTTTCCTCAGTGCTGTAGGTCCATGTCCCTGTAATAATCTCTCCACACATCATATACTGTAGACACTGACAGCGACGGCTGAGCTGAAATACTCCAAACATCACAAACCACGTAGTGTGACTGCTGAATATGAAACAGCAGCAGTGAAAACAAAACGTGTCACTGTTTACCCTGTTTTTTTTGTTTTTTTTTCAAGGCTGTGGTATGGAAGGCCTATTTCTGGAGGGAGTCAGACTCCTGGCTCCTGGAGGCTTGTTGTGACAGCCCTGTGTTCAAATCAGCACCTTCCGGTTCTATCTGTCTCCTCACAGACAAAACACACTACCAAAGACACACAAATAGTGGAAATAAGATTGTTGATTGCTACAGTTGTGGAGGTTGTTAGACACAATATAACTGAGCATACAGTTGTTATCACTAGGAGGATCCCATAATAGCACTAAAACGTTCCTAGCTAAGAGTTTCCTCTTAAAACCTGTTCACAAAGCTGCTGGGATCAACTTGTACTGAGAAACCGGGGGAACTCTGAAGCTCAGAGAAAGGGCGGGGCGGAACGCGCTGCCATAGATGATGTCACCTATGGTCTCCTGTTTAGTTCCGTGTCAATGAATTCATGATGGAAATAAAACACAGTGTCACTGATTTAACATGGAACACATCAGGGCTGGAGGAACAGTGACCCTACAATACAATGGCTGAATTAAGTTGTATGTTTTTGTTTTCCTAATTGAATATTTGCCTCATATAATGATTCACAGCATTGTACATAATGTACAGCCCAAGTTTGGCCTGAGAATATATATAATATATAATATATAATATATAATATATAATATATATATATATATATATATATATATATATATATATATGAAGTGAAGATGGTGAAGTGCCCAGAGAACAGGCCTCAGTATGAGGGGGGCTCGTGGTGTGGTGGGTTTCTAAATGAACCTGAAGCATCATTGCTGCAGGCACATGGTGTCAGAAGGGAGCTTTTTGAGGCTATTCCTTTGGGCTTCACTGAATTTAAAAATCCAACATCCAAAGTGAAAAAATCACCCAGAGAAACACTCTCAGTGTGAAGCTGACTTGTGTTGTTGGAATAAGTTGCAGCTTCAATAGTGCAGGAATACGCTGGTCTGACCCATTCTCTAGACATAAAGGTAGAAGACCCCTTTAAGTTTAGAGGCTTCCAACCTCCTTTATTTATAAAAAAAAAAAAAAACATTCACTGGCAGTTTTGAACCACTTCATGGCTACATCTCTGGCACTTTACGGCTGCGAACAAACCCAGCACAGCATGAGTTCTCTTCACATTAAGAGCTGTTCTCTGGATGCATTTTCACTTTGGATATTGGACTTTTAAAATTCAGTGAGACTGGAACCCTTAAAACTTCAAGGTGGTCCTCTACTTTCTACCACCGATGCTTCAACGCTGCAACTTATCTCGAACACCATGAGTCATCCCACCAACAAGAAGGTGGATTTCAGGTAGCAGCCATTTTAAGACTGTTAGCGATTTATCTAATTACTTGTAACTCGTCACATTCAGGACCTGGTTTGAAAATACTTCATGAAATACTCTTAGACCTACATTTATGACACAGTGATTTAAAAAAAAAGTTCATCCTAATTCAACAGGTTTGGAGTCACTTTTTTCTGTTAGCTATTTGAGATATTTTTATGGCGCTTTTGTTTACATCCGTGTGGTGGAGCATTGCAGTCACGAGCACATGGGTGTGACAAGACAGCAGGTGGAAGGACCAGAAAGACCCAGAGTTTGGAAGAAATCATGTTGGGGCATGAAGCTGCAAGTTTATGGTGAGAGTCACAGAACAACACCCTGAAATACACTTATTCAGTCCTGCTGGAATTACTTTATTTGGGTTGAAAGTAATTTAGTACCGACTGGAGAATCAGATGTGTTAGAGATTTATAGTAAAAGATTGGAACAAAACTGGGGGGGTGTTGTATAGGAGGCAAAACATAGAATGAAATGTACTTAATGAGGTATTTTCTTGACTTTTATTTAACCGTTCAAATGCTCTAATAAAGATTTCGATTCAGTCATTGTCACAGAGAGGCCCGAAGCAATAAAGTATAAATAAAGGTGTGGACTCTGACCGTCACACCCAAGGATTTAGAAATTTGATCCTCCACACATTTACCTTTAATTCACATTGCAAAACAAACGACAATGACTGTAGATAATGACAGCTGTTAGAATTCAAATAGACTATCCCTTTACTTTAGAAAATTTTATTTTGGAGGGCTTACTGATTAAATGTTCATGTCGGACTGATGCAACATCAGAAAAGATTTTGTAATCATTCATTTTGTCATTCATTCATTTTCTATTTTTCCTTTTGGATTTGCACACGTTTCTGCACATTACCAGTTAAATGGATGTGATATGCATATGTGCATTATGTTTACATAGGCTGTGATAGCTGGTGAAAGCTTTCCTCAGAGAGTGGACTATACATAGTCGGCCTAACAATGGGGAGCAGTATATGGATGAGCTGGCTATGATGGACTGCTGACAAGTACAGCAGAGCCCACAGGTAACAGCTGCATACTGTGACACGTTTATGACTTTGGCCTGTCTATCACACACACACACACAAACATGCACACACACACACGTACACAGATACACACACGTGCGTCGTCTTCTGCTCCTCTGCTCTTCGGTGACATGCCCTTGTGTTGAGACTCCAGAGCTATTTGAGGCATTGTTCTGATAAGCCCTGTGTGTGTGTGTCTGTTGGCATTCAGCAGCGTGGGAAAAAGAACAAATGGCTGATGAGTGCGGTGCTCAGTCAAACACAATGCTGCATGAGGAACCATTGGAGAACAATGAAAAAAATGGCTGCTGCCTTCCACTCTGTACTGTCTTATAAGGAACTGGCCAGTTACAAAGGCTGGTGGTGGAAGAAATATTCAGAGAGATACTTCAGTAAAAGGGGCGACACGGTGGCGCAGGGGTTAGCGCTGTTGCCTCACAGCAAGAAGGTCGCAGGTTCAAGACCTCCTTGTTCCTGGGTCTGGGACCTTTCTGTGTGGAGTTTGCATGTTCTCCCCGTGTCTGCGTGGGTTTTCACCGGGTACTCCGGCTTCCTCCCACAGTCCAAAAACATGCTCAGGTTAATTGGCAACTCTAAATTGCCCATAGGTGTGAGTGTGTGAGTGAATGGTGTGTGTGCCCCACCATTGGCTGGCGACCATCTGGGGTGTATCCCTGCCTCTCGCCGTAACGCGCTGGGATAGGCTCCAGCAGACCCCTGCGACCCTAATGAGGAATAAGCAGGTATAGAAAATGACTGACTGACTGACTTCAGTAAAAGTACCAATACCACATGTGATATTGATCTATTGCATTTAAAACCCAACTTACGTAAATCTACAAAACTATTATAACTTCACTCAAATTATCTTGAAGTATTTAAAGTAAAAGTGCTCACTTTTAAAATTTTCTCCTGTGACTCATATAAGTACACGATTAATCCTGATGAATCAACGTGTAAGCAGTTCTAAACCGTTACAGCTGCTCATGTTGGAACTACTTTGGACTATTGTGTGCACAGTTAGACAGTTTAGTTCACTAGTACTCAACTGCCAAACAATCCAAAATGTCATAAGATAAATCTGAGGAGTCACAAGATGATGGAAGAAGAAAAAACTAAATTCTGATGCACAAGTTTGGATTACATTTTCTGACATTTTACTGATCTTGAAGTCGATTGTGAAATATCAGAGATGTTATTTGAGCAAGTCATAAATGGAATCAGGTAATAAAGGAAATACATCTGTGGATCTATGCATCTGAAACAGGACAAGGAACTCGACACTGCTTTTTTTATGTACCTAAAGCTGTCAAATAAATGTAGAGAAGTAAAAAGTAAAGTAATTCCCACTGAAGTGTTTTGTAGATGAATAAAGCAGCATGAAATGAAAATGCATTCCACTCTTGATGATGTCAGAGATGCTGAGGATCAAATCTACATTATAACAATCAGCCAGTGTCCTTGTTGTGTAGCAGCCTAATAAAAGTGGCAATGCAAGAAAGACTTTTACTTGTTATACTTTACTTTCAACATGTTATATAAAATAGTGTTAAACTGTATACTATATTTTAACAGATTGATTCCAGTACCTTCTCATAAGCAGCATTTTAATATTGCAGTCAACATAGTCAAAGTGTTAATTCTATATTCTGTTGTGTAGTTTTATCTGGAACACAGTGCTAATGTGCTGTTAGGGGACACCAAACACTCTAAATGTTGTGTCTTACTATCTTTAACTCATACTTGGGCATAAAGGTGTGTGAAATGAGCCGTGCATTCTGTGATAACCAGACTTCCTTCACACACCACATGAGCCGTGTCAAGAGACTCCGGTCGAGAGTTATGAGGATGTGATCTAGCAGGCGAGCCGACTTTTGCAAAGAATCACAGGCATGCAGGTCTGTGATCCGTCGCATTCACTTTGCTGTCTGCACGGTTTATATGCTAAACCTGGAGTCTTTCTGTAGATGACACTTAAACCTTTTAGTCAATGACCCTCACCTAAAAAGTTTTCTTTTTTGCATCTTTACTCATTTATACGGCAGTGACTGAACAGGTGTAAATCTGACTGATCAATCAGATTGTTACCTTAAATAACCTATTTCTCTCTCTCATTTTAAGAGTTAACTTGGATAATATGATGCAATAGTTTTTGGAGGGTAGTTGAGCTTTTAAATTTATACTTTAACAAAATGCACCAGCTCCTTGACCTGTTTAACCCATCTGAGAAGAGCTGCTTGAAATGTGTGTTCTGCTCCTTTTTATGTAACCTAAATCCTGTTCATTATCCAGGTCTGACCGACAGCTTTTGTCTTTTTTTTTTTTTTTTTTTTTACAGAAGTGTGATTCACGTTAAACATGCCGCACCTAAGTTCCCTGCTCATTCACTGATCCATTCATAAAAGCAGACAGAGGCGTGCTGCCCTGTCGCCATGCTGTGATTGGGTGTGAGCTTTTCCCACACATACCAGGGAGGTCAATGGTGATAATACATAGCGCAAATAAGATTAGCTTGGTTTTAGTGGCCTTACGCATGTTAGGAGAAAGAATTTTTTTTTTTGTCGATAAACTCTTTCTACCTCACATGTACTTTTTGTTTTTCCCCACACCGAACACCTATGCTCCTTTTATGGAACAATGACTCATTGCTTGGTAGAATCTTGAATGTTCCTGCCTTTTCTTTTCTTTTTTTCCCCCACACTTCAGAGAAAGATGCCAGTCAGGTAGATTAAAAATGCCCAATGCACGCTGAGCTAGAATCCAGCTAGAAGTAATAGGAGTTAAAATAGGAACATGAATTGTGTTTTGTCCAACACCTGTCAGTCGCCATCTATCACCTGACACCCACAGGTGACAGCCTAACATTACCCAACTCATGGGATTGAGGGGATTTGAAAGCAGCAATGGCGAAAAGGTTCATTGTGTTTGTCACGAACCCCGGCTGAAATGTTGGACTCAGCCTTTTATAGTCCCACTCCTGGAAGAGACTGGGCACCGCTCTCCCCAAGAATGCTGCCTGTCCCTGAACACACCCCTGAGTGTCTCTGCACTAAGTGGCACGTCTTGCTTTTGCTGTCAGGTTGAGGTTAAGGTGGCAGAAAAACTGCCCTGCTAGCATGTTTGCAATCTTTAATTTGTGGACCATTCATGAAAAGCATAGCTCAGTATTTTTGAGTTTGCTCTTGTTGTTCTTTCTAAATAACTGGATTATGTTTTTTTCTTTCACCCACATTGCATAAAACATCCATTATTTTTAAGGAGTGTCTGTAGGCTGCAGTGAAAAAGCTGCAGACAACAGCATATTTGACCTGTTTTTGCAGATTTGATGGTTGTTTTTTTAATGATTTTTTTAGCGATTTCTTTACACAACCCATGATAAGACAAATGAACATGTTCCCTTCATTTCGTTGACAGTTGTGAATCTGGACAGGAGGTTTAATGTGAAAACTAAACCTGTCTCTGGTGGACAAAAAACTGAATGGTGACACTAGGTAGGTTTACATGCAGAGCTTAATCGAGCTATGCTCAAAATGTGATTTTTGCATCTAGTCGGACGTCTGTCCTTGTCTCAGTTTACATGCAACTGAGAAAATGGAATAACTGATGGGGTCTGCCCCCTCATGCGATGTCACCTGTTGTTTCAGCGGGTTAATATGACCATAGACATATACACATGTATATCTGTTGACTTTTCTCTCACCTTGTAAAAAACTAAATATAAAGAACTTAATAAGCTAAATAAATTCTCAACTACAGTTCCCTACCAGGCGATTGGGCTGGTGCTGTCTACGCTGAGAATAGAATCCTCTCTGACTGTCTCTCTTTCTCTTTTTAATTAATCACATTTTTGCTGGTTGCACTGTGTGAAAATACACTAAATCAGCACTAGCTTCTCTTTTTTTCTCTTTAAAGTTGATCTGACGGTGACTCTGCTCCACTTTGTCCCTTCTCTACTGTTGTGCTCATGCAATGTTCAACTTCAGTCTATGTGTGTTAATTCAGCTATCAGAAGGCCAACTCATTCCGATTTCAATCCGACTAAGGTGTATATTCGTGCATTTTAAAAATGTGACCATAGGCAGAAGTGTCATGTAACCATACTGACTGTTTCAAAACAAATTGTTAGCAATTCTGTCCCTCAATTACTTACATGCAGTGAAACTAAAGCTGTTTTAGTCTCATCCATTTACTTTAAACTGAAGACTTCTATGTTGGTGCTTGTCCATCTGAAAGAGATGATCTTGTTGAAAAATCTAAATTCTGACAATTAGGGCGCTTTCACATCACTAGTTTGATTGTTCTGTCCACACCAGGCAATAAATTGGCCCTAATTAGCATGTAGACTCCAGCGTGGTCCACTTTCACACCTGCAAAATAAATCATAATTGGTCCAATTGACAATGTTTATCTTTTCCAGTTATTATGGAGCGACACGTTCACACATTGCTACTTGCTCTTATCTTTGTGCATTAGATCCTTTGCATTGGCCATTTTTGGCAAAATATCCAATTCCAAAATGAGTCGCGGCAGTACATCCACAGTGCATAGCGTGTCATTCAGACACACAATTTTTAGGTCATACAAGACGAACATTGTTCCAAAGACCCACAAGATAGGCTATGAAATTAGTATTCCCTCATTTGGACCCGAGTTTGCCTTCTCACCAGAGGCACCACACCAAAGTTTGCCATTTGGTGGAGTCAAGCAGATCAAGACCACCTGTTTTTGGCGGTCTGGGTCCACTTGATTTAGTGCACATGAGTGTGACTGATGCTTTCACACCAACGAAAAGGACCTGAAATAAGTGTGTTTCGAATAGACCATTTGGTGCACACCATTTGCTGTTGGTGTGAAAGCACCGTTAGAGATGGAATCCATGGTCTTTGCCCTCAGACAGCACAGATTTACCCTCAGACACAGGGGTTCTGTGATCTGTAATTTTGGGCTATACAAATAAAATTAATTAACTTTGGAGTGAGTCGACCCTGAAAAATGATGGTTGGATCAATATGCATCAAAATCAGACACGTCCATAATATCAGTGTGCGGATGGCTGTGACTTCCTGTGTCAGATTTGAGAGGTAATGGGCTCCTAATCACACTGCCTGTTCAGCTCTGAACAGCAGCAGCATAAAGCTCCTCTCTATTCCCCCTTCTCTGTCTCTGGAACTCAATCTGGCTCACATCGCCGCTTCCGACCGGGGAGGGGAGGATACAAACGGCCCCACACAAGCCTACACTACTCGTATCTGTGCTCACATAACAAGCAGAAGCGTCGGCCAAAAAGTACCTTCGGGGGCCAAAAAGCGGGCCGGTGGGTGCAGCTGCAGCTGGGAGGAGGGTCGGAAGAAGGCTGCACCCTCTGCACGTCTGCTGGATGGAGATGAGACGAGGGCAGACGGCGTCACTACGGGATAATCTCAGCAGTCTGAATACTTCCCTTTCTTCTGCCTGTGTGGACACGCACAAAGGTGTGTCAGAGATCATCCCCCTTCGAATCCCCCAGCCGCTTTTCCCCTTTATCAGTGCTGATTCATGTCAAACATCCTCCCCGTCTGTCCACGTGCGCACACACTCACACACAAGACACACGCTGCATCAAACAAGCAGCACACTGTTTTTTTTCCCCCTTCATTTTCTTTTCAGCCATTTCTTTCAACACAACCCAATGAGTTTATTTATCTAATGAATGGCCTGATCAGTCCCAGACGCTCAGAAGTCTCACTCTCTGGGTCTCATGATTTTTTACACCTGTTGCTGCTTGTTGTCTTAATTGAAAAATAGTTTTCATACCAATGTGACTCGGCTTGGCATAACCTTCTGTCTAGTCTTTGTGTTTTCAGTTTTAAATACACTACCATTCAAAAGTTTGGGGTCACCCAGACAATTTAGTGTTTTCCATGAAAAGTCACACTTTTATTTACCACCATGAGTTGTCAAATGAATAGAACATTTTATTACATTAGCTTTCTGACTCAATGAGCAAACACATTGTACGATTAGAACACTGGAGTGATAGTTGCTGGAAATGGGCCTCTATACACTTATGTGGATTTACTACATTAACAATATATAGTGTGTATTTCTAGTCAGTTTAAAGTTATCTTCATTGGAAAAAAACAGTGTTTTTCTTTAAAAAATAAGGAAATTTCTAAGTGACCCCAAAACTTTTGAACGGTAGTGTATGTTTGTATTTAGTTCTGGTAAGTGCTTTCATATTGGCTGTTTTCTTTTCAGCTTTCAGATAACATCTCTGACAGTGACAACCTATGGAAATTCGCCTTTGGATAAAATCTACACTGTTAACACTTACATACCATGTACTGAAATGCACTGTCCCTTTTTAAATAAACAACAAATGCACGTCAGTCCTGTTGCACATGACAGGAGTCATCTGGTCCAGATTCAGGAGGCAGACAGTCACTTTCTAAGCAGCTGCGTTCTCCTGCAGTAATAAGAGCATCCACTGACTGAGTGGACTGAGCACTGACTTGTCTGACTTGACAAATCTCACGCAATTTTCAGAGAGCTGAGAAAGCACTTTGCTTCTCACAGGACCATTTAAGGATAAAGTATTTCCTTCAATCTCAAAATGTTTTATGCTTTTTCTTGGGAAAAAGCATAAAACAAGGTGAACTCAAAACAACAGAATCTGTGACAATAATCATTTTCATTATTTTTGGATTGGCATCCATTTATTTAAATCTAGTCATTCTTTAGTGTTGGAATCTGGATTAACGTGTTCGCTAATGTTGTTTGTTTGATGTTGATGTCATGTCATGTTTATGTATATAGCAAATTTCAAAAAGCTGGTGGCTTACCAAAGTGCATAACAATAAAAGCAATAGCAAACAGCATAAACATGAAAAACATGTAACATATAGAACAACAAATAAAAGCAGTATAATAAATAAAATCTAATAAAAATGACTATACTCTGCCAAAAGCTAATGTGAACAAGTGCAAACAAGTGATGTACTATATAAATGTGTATTGAGTTTTACAACTTAATTATTCAACCAGTTTGTAACGTTATATTGCCATACTATACAAATTGACATACTGTTTTGATGTCAGATATCTTTGCTAAATATGGTCAAAGTTCCAATATTGAGGTATAACGTAAATCGTATATTGTAACTCAGATAAAGTAAGTAAATAAGATAAAAGCTGTTTCTCTTTTCGTTATAATTGGGAATATATATGGTAATTTTATTGTATTTTTGTTTTTGCTCTCATTTTTCACAAGTTAAAAGAAATATCTATGATTTTTTTCTTCTATGCACACAAAAGGCTTATTTCTCTCAAATTTTGTTCACAAATTTGTTGAAATCCATGTTAATGAGTATGTCTCTTCCAAGATGATCTATGGCATATAAAACCGCTGAACAAACAGCATGATTATTGCACATTATTGGGCTGGTTGCAATAAAAGGCCACTCCAAAATGAGAACATTTAATTTGGAAAATTATTTCACCGGTCTGGGCTACAGATATGCAGAAAACTAGTCAGTATCTGGTGTGACCACCATTTGTGTCACATAGTGTTTCACATCGCCTTCACACAGAGTTGATCAGGTTGTTGAGTGTTGCCTTTTCAATGTATAAAGTTGCTGGATTTTGGCAGGAATTGGAACACGCTGTCATATCCAGAGCATCCTGAACATGCTCACTGGGTGACATGTCTGGTGAGTCTGCAGGCCAAGCAACAACTGGTATGTTTTCAGCTTCCAGGAATTGTGTACAGATCTTTGAATTATGATGCAACATGAGGCAACAGTGATGGATGAATGGTCCGACAATGGCCACAGGATCCATGCAGTCAATTCAACATCAATAAAATGCACCTTGTCTGAAGTTTATACCTGCTCATACTATAACCCCACCACCACCACCACCACCATAGGGAACTCTGTCCACAATGCTGACCTCAGCAATGTGTTGCCATACACACTATCTGCCATCTGCCCAGTACAGGGAAAACCAAAGATTGATCTGTGAAGAAAACACAGAGCATTTGCTACTTAAGTCAGTTCCAATGACTATCCGTCTTCAGGTCAAGTCCCTGGGGAGGACAAGAATGCAGTTGAGCTTCCCTGAGCTGGTTTCTTGCATTTTTTTATTACTTCTTACTGTCATTTCAAAGTAATTTGTTACATTACAATATTACTGTGTTTAAAACGTAAGGCATTACACTACTATTGCATTACTTTTAAGAGAATTTTACCTCCACTCTCATGATCCACTTGCTTCCTTGCTAACTCCATGTTACCGTGGCACCTCTGTAAATGTTAAATTACTGCTGCTATTTCAGGAAGTGGACAGTTCTTTATATGTAGCACACAAAGTACATTTGATTACAATGTTCTTCAAATCCTTGTATTTCACAAACGTAAAGTAATGAGCGTGTGTCCATCTGGAGAATGTGCCGTTTCTGCAGGTTCACTCATCTCCATCTTCTGTCTGACGAGCCAAAAGGAAGTGAAATATTTTTTGCGTGGACATTTCACTGCTGCTGATATTGTGGTGATTTTCGCAAAATTGTATTAAAAAAAAACAAAAAACAAAAAAAACACAACTTCAATCCAGGTTAAAAACGCATTGTAAAGTAAAAAATTACCTTTTTTTCTGTAATGCCTTACATTACTGTGTTATAACAAAAAATCAATACATTACAGTCAGTCAGTCATTTTCTATACCTGCTTATTCCTCATTAGGGTCACAGGGGTCTGCTGGAGCCAATCCCAGCACATTACGGCGAGAGGCAGGGATACACCCCAGATGGTTGCCAGCCAATCATGGGGCACACACAACATTCACTCACACGGGCAATTTAGAGTTGCCAATTAAGCTGGAGTACCCGGTGAAAACCCACGCAGACACGGGGAGAACATGCAAACTCCACACAGAAAGGTCCCAGACCCCGGACCAAGGAGGTCTCGAACCTTCTTGCTGTGAGGCAACAGCGCTAACCCCTGCTCCACCGTGTCGCCCTGCAGTACAGTCATTTATTACACATGGTTACACATGATCTGTTGTTGTGAGGCCAAATTCTTGGAAACAATGTTGGAGATGGTCTATGGTAGTGAAATGAACATTCAATTTACAGGCAACAGCTCTGGGGGACATTCCTGCAGTCAACATGCTGATTACACACTCACTCAAATCTGGTGGCATCCGTGGCCTAGTTGTGTGATCATTTTAGAGCGGCCTTTTATAGTGACCAGCCCAAGGCACACCTGTGCAACAATCATGCTGTTTAATCAGCATCTTGATATCTTGGATTATCTTGGCAAAGGAGAAGTGCAGACTAACATTGATTTAAACACATTTGTGAACAAAAGTTGATTGAAAAATCCTTTTGTGTGCATAGATCAAATCCAGATCTTTTATTTCAACTTGTAAAACCAGGGCTTCAGAACCAATCAGAAGGGAGTGCGCTCAATAAGAGGGGATTGTTAAAGAGATGGGAGCAAAAATGCTGTGTTTTGGACAGATGATGTGTAATGGGTCAAATGAGTTAAAAAAAAAAACAAAGATATTCCAGCAGAGCCCAAGATTAAAAATACTGACTAATATGCATAATATGTCCCCTTTAATTTTCAGCACAAACTCTAAGCAAGAACATAAGTCAAACTCCTCTGTGCTGTTGTATTTCCTCCTCTTCAGAAACAATCAGATGCCTTGTTACAGTGAGGCAATCTTCAAACCCCCACGCAGCAGCCTCAGAATGAATAGCGTCTTGTTCACAAGCCTGAATGGCCAAATCCCTGAAATTACACTTAATAAAGAGAATTAAGAGATTTCATCGTGTTTGTTTGCTGTGGAGGATGGAGGGATCAGTTTTAACTGTAGTCACTCCCTCCATAACCTTAGTTCTGCGCTTGTCATGATCTTGATCTAATCCAGGTGTCTCGTGTTTTCTCACACCGTCGCCTGTTGTCGCTTCTGTTCCCATGAAGATAGAAGGATAAACACAGTCGGGCTATGTGTTGCTGGACAGGGTGACAGGATAAGAAAGCACCAGCACCTGTTTTTCAGCACACAAAACCCGGGTTGCTAAGACGGTGTCAACATCCTCCTCCAGAGACGTCGAGGCGTTCGGTCATTATCTCCCACAATGCACTACAAGGGTCTCTCAGAGGAGCAGACATGCTCTCTATCTGCAAGATGGAATTCCAGACATTCTGGTTGCCTTGCCTGATGTTGGGCAGACTGTGAGCGAATTCCTCCAGCCTGGATACCAGCCTGCTGTTCCAGTCACCAGGCTGTTTGTGAAGATGAAAATGGTCCGCTGCTCTCATGTCAGCATGTTCAGGCTGTTAAGCTCTCGCCAATTTGCAAATCATCACCCGATGCCTAATAGCATCTCCTGTGGGGCAACTCAGCACCAGTCATGTTGTTCTGTTAACAGCCAGAGAAAGTTAACTGAACACACATGGTTACATGGGAGCCGCCCAGTAAGACCAGTCTGTTACTGGAGGAATCTAAGCAGCAAAAGTTGAGGATGAAGTGTTCCTTCTTCAATGGGCATTTTGACATGTAGGAGGAAATGTGCAGGTATAAATAAAACATGTAAATGTTAATGAAAGTTGAGTTCCCCTTTGCTGATTCAGTTGGACTGTCTTGGTATGTAGATCCTTTTCACAGCATTTTGACTGTTTATGATTTGGAAAACCGCAGGTGTTACTTATAACATCAACGCTGACTTCACTCCATTCAAGAGTCCCAGTGAGGCATAAAATTATCAGATGAAAGCCGATGGGTTTTGAGATTAGGCATGAAAGAGTGACACTAGTTAGGTTTCTATTTAAATGTAGCATGAATTTCAACCAAATATACAAATCAGCAGAAACAATTCATGCATGTTCTACCCTTAATTATGCGAGTTGTGCTCAAGATTAGGTTGTCAGTAATGCAAAATCTCCAGTCCATTAAACCATTGCAGAAAAGGCTGCAATGAGACGACACAATTAAAAAAAGCAGCTGTTAAAACTCATATAATGGAAATCCGTGTGGAAAATGTAATGGAATTATGACATCAGTGCATTTTGTTTTCACTTGAGGAACGATGAATCAGAGGTTTTCATCTGGAATCGTTTGTTCAGTGCAGCCAAAGCTTGAGTTATATGCTACATGTACATCATTATTTGTCTGTTTTCATTATAGAAAACCGAACATTTTTGACTTAGACATTTTTAATGTGCAAATTAAAAATGAAAAAAAGGATAGCAAGGTACTGGCTGAAATAGCTTAATAGAATTCAACCATTTTCACTTGCATTATTTACACTTATCTTATACTGTTACAGCATGTGACTAACATAAAAAGGCCGACAGTGAGTCATTGTAAATATTAGTCACACCTGAGGTGTTCCTGCCACAAGTTAAAATGTGCATTGTATTAAGAAAAAAAAAAAAGCTTATAGTCATTGATATTTACTTAAAACTTCAATTACTGACAACTACAATTCCACACTACTGGTAAACTCTTGGATGGGACACAGGACAGAAGACACAGACAGACGGTTTTCCATGTCGCACAACTTTAATAGAATATCTTAACTAACTCTGTACAAATTGAAAAGAAATATTGCGCAAGTAACAAATTGTGAATAACAACCAGTTAAGGCCATTGCTAGCACACGGTCCAATGTGGTAGATTTGAAGACGTCAACCGTGGCTCAGATCTGTCCGACAAGATCTACAATCGTTCTTTTAAAAAGAGAAGGGGCTGGGTATTATTTCACTGTCACTGCTGTTGATGACCAGTCACCAGGTGAAGGTGTTCAACCAAACGACCAAAATCCAAATGCAGTATAAAATACATTGGCAACCTGTTCCGTATGTTTTCCAGACATTCTACTGAATCATTTGACAATAACAGAAATATTTATAGATTTTAAACAACTTTAAGCACTGAATTAGATTACATGTTAATAAGAATTGACAAACAATTTCATTAAAGAGGACGGTGTGTTTTGGCTTTCATTTTGGCTTCTTGGCAAAGGAAGTCTTGAATCCCACCTTTAAAACTGGATCCAAACAACCTGCAACTAGTCATATTAAGACCCCAATTGACAATTGTTACTAGATTAATACCAGATGAGGGAAACTAGTATCCACCAGACTGATATAGATAGAATATGCCTATGGAGTGAAGTTTGTAATTCTCAAATGATTTTATAAATGATTATTATTCTTGTTAACACACATTGAAAGAGCATTACAGGAGTGATGGGCCGAACGGGGAAGAGCAATATATGGCAGCTCTGAGGTACAACCACATATGCACCTCTGCGCATGCCTGTCACACAACTTAAAGTAGTGTTACATGCATCCACTCAAGTGCTCAGTTTAAATGCTTGTTAAGCCCAATACACCTGGGCAGAGGTGAGCAGAATAATGCAGAACACAATTATTCAATGTTTTCAAATACATTTTGATAATAAAAAACATGACTTGGCAGTATTCACGTTTTGTTGACCTGCTAAGCCCAAATAGGATTTGAGCCAATCAGAAATTAACCTATAACTGTGGCTGGGCCTCAAGAATTCCCAGAATGCACCACTTCATACAGCTGCATGACACCAGAATAAATAGTCCAATGACATGACAATGAACATTTAAAAAAGTAACTTAAATTCAAAATGATACATTGTATGTCTCTTAACAAAAAAACAAACAAACAAAAAAACACCATAGCAAAAGAAAAACAACCCCAGTGAAAGATTAAGTCAAATTTGTTCAGCAGTTTCCTGGTAAACTAACACTTCTTTTGTTGGCATTAAAAAACCCTGAGTAACTGATTTATTTCCATGAAAACTGAAGTTTGGATCTGTTCCTTTCCTATCGCTTTCCATGTGATGCTGTTCTGAGGTTCTTGGCATCAGTAACCAACTCCACTTTACCAAAGAAGAAGACTGTCCCTATGTGATGCTATGGTGTTTAAATTACAGTCGCTTCCACTTTGAGGTTGAATGAAGCTGAATAAAAAAAGGGGTGAAATGGGCGCAAGACAAAAGAAAAAGAAGTCATGCACATAGTAAAAACGCAGTTTGGTTTGCGTTCTATTGCGTTCAGATGAGAGTTCATAAAAGGGCGGAGACTGCAAGAGTAGGAGGACTTGCTGATTGGCTAAGAACTAATTTGACAGACAGCAGGTCTCCACCTCCCCTGATCACCACGGTTACTGCTGTTTGCATTCGGCAGGCTGGGGCTGTTCTTTCTGTGGGGAACAGGCAGAGAAAAAGCACGTTAGAAAGAGTTGAAAGACTGGTAATGAAGCCACGGGGTGCTAACTAACAACCAGAAGAGGCCAACAGGAAAAGAGAGGGTAGAAAATGAATCGACTTGGTGTAGTAAGCAAAAAGGGATAATGTTAAAACCCTGGTGGATAGGACTACAAAGAGATTGAAAGAGCAAAGACAGGACAAAGAGGCCGTATCTATCCAAGATGTGAGTTGAAGTCCTAAACATCTCGCGCCTGGGACAGAGCCTGCGTGTGCGTTTCCGTGGAACCTGCTGCTTTAGATTTCACCCTCCATGTTAACGGATCAGTGCAGCCACACAACCCGTGTGAGCTGCAGCAGCAGCACGCCATCTAAAGATTGCGATTTTCATCCATTTTTCTTTTTTTCCCCACGTGACTCTGCAAAAAGTGTAAAAATTATCTGCAGACATATCGCCTAGTAGGCTAGCTAGTTTCAATGTCTATATCTTACAGACATGAGAAAAATGTTTAAAACATTTAAACACTTTCTGTATCGGTTTCAAATTAAAATTCCTCTAGCTTTTTTGTGCGAAGAATCTCTTTATTTCTTAACAAGGCTTTTATTGTTAAGGCTATGATCAAAAGCAAACTATGTACGTGACAGATAGCGCTGGCAGCAGCAGCAACAATGCTCTAGTGTGTACGCCACAATCTTGCGAGCCGCAGCAGTTCAGCGGTGTGCACGCCATGCTCAGGTAGTGTAACGCAGTGTGTCCCAGACGTCAGACTACAGGGAGAATTCAAAGGTTGAGTGAAAGAGAGGCAGCCGGATTAATAAACCAAAGCCAATGTATAAAATGAGGGGGACGCTGTCCTTATTTCTCCCTTACCTAGAAATGTATGGGGTGAGAATGAGTGATTATGCCTGTAATGGAGGGGAATCCAGGGGAGGGAGAGACAACAATATGCACAAGTTTAATCATCACATTTGGAAATAACATGGCGACAACAATGAAACATTGCTGAATATATTGAGCACATGGAATTCCTGAAGCAAAATGAACTGCGAAGCTGGTAGCAGGTACCAACACACAACACACACAACAAGCTACTGCAGAAACTAATTATTCACAGACAGAGCAGCATTGTTGGTCAGTCCCAATAAATTATGCTTACAGGGAAAGTTATGTACTCAGTCACTATCAGACTGGAATAGCTCATAAATGAAGATTAGCCCACAGCCCATCTAAACCACAACATAAGACTTGCACATTAGAGATTATTCATCTGCGAAAGTAACTGAAGAAAAAGCCAACACCTGGCGTAAAGTCTGGCAAATACATGATGTTTGGATAAGATGGAATTTGGAAATACAATAAGAAAAGGCTCACTGTACAATTTAAAACAGGAGGAGTCTCACAACGGGTGCGTGTGTTGCTGAATGAAGTATGAGGGCGAGTGGTTCTCAAGAAAGCTGCAAGTAGCTATAGCCAAAAGCCAAGCAATTGGGCACTACAGTAGTTGTACTACAACTTACAGATGCTTGGAAAACTACTGACAAAGATGCTAATGACAGATATTCCAGATATCAACTGGCAGTGTAAACATACTGTTGTTCTGTGCAGGTTTTCAGTACAAAACATGCCCCTAAGCTAACTAGCTAATTAACTGCCAACTGTCAAGCAGAATTTCCTTTCATACTTTTATGATCCCATGCGTAAGATCCTGATTTCACCGTTGAACACTGTGTAGGGAGTGGTATTAAAAAATAAAAAAAAAAACTCTTAGTTTTGTTATAAGCATGTCAACTGATGTTTGCATTTTTATGTGTATGAAACTGGGTGAAAACAGATTGAGATGCATGTCTTGGTGGTTAGGAATCACGAGAACATGTGATGTGTGTTTATTGTTGCCTCTTCATTTTGTACATTTTGCACATTCATTACATACTTATTCTAGCAAGTTGCACTATATTGATGTGATGAGTCAGCTTTGCTGTACTCAAGTAAAATGACAAAGTCTAAATTGATTATTCTGACACAATGGAGGACAATTCATTTTAATGGAAGCAGCTCTCGGTGCAGATGCTGAAAAGGTTTATCACTTTTCACACTTTTTTTTTTTTTTTTAAATCACTTCCTGTCCGTCAATGACACATGCAAATTTTCTCTCGTCTCTACCAAGTCTTAGTGTCCTTGTCACATTGTGGACATGATGGTTAAAATTCTGATTATTCAGCATGTTTTTTGTATAATGGTAATGAAGAAGCTTCTCTGGCTACTAAAGCTGCCCCAAGGGCTTGATTTGCACGCCAGCTCAATGAGCTCGACGGCTGCTTTTCATGTGACTAATTTATGCTTCCTCTCATCCTTCAGCTGTGACCTGGAAATTGATTCCCCTCCATACTCAGAGAAACTTCAAATTCCTTAAATACACCTCAGATGAAACAGGGAGCAAGAAACCATATGTATCCTTCGTTGGAAAATACTTCATTATTTAATTACAAAGATCATTATTTAATCAAATCATAAACTGCTTGCAACCACTGCCTTTGGAAGAAGAATAACTACAAGATAACTTCCACCTTTTTTTGTTTCTTCACTTTATTAACTAACATTTACAAAGTTTTAACATTTGTAATTCAGAATCGTAGGGGATTAGAATTAATATTCCTATGTGAATAAATATTTTCACCCACCCCTAAACTGCTATAGATCTAAATTTAAATAAAACTTTGGAGCAGTTATGCATTTTCCTTACAGCGATCACTATGTTGAAATTATTAAGTTTAAAGTGTTCATTTTGTTTAACATTTCTACTTAATTGAGAGTTAAGGTGTTGTGCAGTTTACTCAAAATTCATTAAATTAAATTCCTCCATACTGCCATGGTCACTGGTTGATGCTAAGACGTGAGCAAGAGGTGCAAAGGAGGGAAGTGAGGAGACATTTCCCAAATGAAAAGCCTTCATCACTGTCATAGCAAGGTAGAGTCTATGAATCTGATCCAAATTCATCAAATATTTTATCTTGGACTATTATTTACTGCCTTCAAAAAAAGTCTGCGGCCCACAGTTCCATCTGTTTTGAAACCAGGGACTAGAGTCCAACTCAGTGAAAGCATTTGTCCAACGAGGTGCCTCCAGGAAGTTTTATTATAGATCTATGCATTGTTCAAGCGACCCTCGGTGTGTTCGAGTACAAAATATCAACCGCCTTTCTCCAGAATCATGGACTCTACCTTTAACAGTTGGACAATAATCAAATGACAAAAACCCAGAACTTATACTGACCTTGGGGTCGAAGTCTCCCTCATCATCATCATCATCTCCCTCCTCATCTTGCTCCTGAGACAACAAACAAGTTGATTTTAAGTTTTTCAAGCACCTACTGGTTTAAAAGTATTGTTTACAAGGACTTGTATGGCTATAAGGTTTGTAAGTGAAAATGTTGAAGCAAACCTCTTCATCTCCCTCTTCCAGCTCCTCCTCTTCAAACTGCATTAAAATAAAATCAAGACACAAACATGGTAGAACAGTGCTAAGTTTAGCTTTTGTATCCTCTAACATTTTTGCAAATATTGTCTGCAAATATCTCATCTTGTGGCTCGTGAGTAGGAACTTGTCTGCATTCAAATGTGTCTGTGGTGTGTGTGAAACATGCAGAGCAGGGAACACTCACACTCTCGTCATCTTCCAGAGCCTCTCCAGTGAAATACAGCACTGCTCTGGGAACTATTCTCTCACGGAAGAAATGACCAAACTCAAAGTCTGTGGCTAGGGTGAACTCGGAGTCTTCGTCCTATAAACCGTGAACATGGGAAAGACCGATTTAATACAGCTGCAAATCAAGAAATAGAACAGAAGACCATAAAATGTGGTGATTTCATGATAGGTAAGCTCCATTTCACTCACCATTTCTCCATCTGGTGAAGCTGTAAGATAAAGGACAGTTATGTAACTTAAGTCAAAATCACTCCAACACATTTAATGACGTTGTAAGACTTTAATCCAGAGGCATATTTCTGACCAGTCACAGGTGGATGTGACATTTAGTAAATGGCTGCGTATACAGAGCTTTAATCCAAAGCACATTACAATGTTTCTGATGTTCACTGCAAAATACGACGATGGGTGCCAGCACAACCATCAGGAGCAAAATAAAGTTCACACTTCCACGTGTGGTGGTCGACTGCGCTGCGTCTACAATTATTTGAAAGTCCATTAATGGAACAAGAATGCTGTGATATCATAACATGACATCCACAGGAAGTAACAAGCCATTCGCAAACAGCTGTCAGCCTCCACCGTCCAGACAATAAAGTGACTAAAGGTGACATCATCCTCTGCTTCCCCTTATTCCAACAATACCGTATTAAAGCAAACGGCTTTGTTCCACTATCAAGGTTCTGTACAATATGTTCATCAGGATTTCCTGTTTTACTCTAATGTGGTATCCGACCATAGTAAGTTCATCAACTTCAATTCAGGCTAAACATGACTAATGCTGTAATTAAGAAAAATGTGTGGAGAGAGAAAGGTGCGGGCTCTAATGTGTGTAACAGTTAATTACAGTTGTCAACAATAGTTGTCAACAATTTTCCTGATTAAAAATATTGCTTTTTAAAATGTTTAATTGTGACCTCAGTTTGTGCCAAGCAAAATATGTCAGTTGATAAATTAAAAAAAGAAATCAGTGACAAATATTACAAATGGTGTTATTACCTAATGGACATTGTAAGACACACCTGAACCTGAACTTGACAAAGAGCTATTTATATTTATAAATATTACGCGAGACTATGACTGAACCATAAAGACAAACATTTGCTTCACCTATGAGAGCTTGGGGAAGCTTTTCAAAGTTGGAATATGTTCAGGCATGTATTGAAGGTCTGCGCCTTTGAAGGAGAATGACTGCTCTCGAGATTTAACAATGGATCAGTGACTGTATTACTCACCTATTGTTTATATAGCTGAACAATTGTAACTCAACTGAAATATGGGCAAATATGGCCAAAACCTTGTTGGTACATTTGTCCTTTTGGGGTTTTGATTTTCGTTGGTTTTTCTGTGTTACTGTATATAGTTTACATTTTGTGGTAATTTAGGAATTTCAACCTCATCTTCTATAACAGGCCTTTAATAGTAGGTGTAATCTAAATTGTTACTCTGTCCACAAAATATTTATGTCCCATTGACTCCAGGCAAAACAACAATTTGTGATCCCACTGTTATTAGAGCATAAAAGCTTGCTTTTTTAGCAAGCTGTAATTCAAAGCTGACTTCAAAGCTGTAATTTTTACTATTTCTATCAGATTGAACCTTTTTCTCATATTTGGCATAGGGATCAATTACATGGATTTTTCCTGGTTTCCGTTGCCACTATATTATGGAGCAATGCAGGACAATGATATAAATATATTCAACAAAAACAGTGTGGGTGTGTTGGTACAGAGGTCAGGGTGTGGTGTGTATTGAGAAATAAGTGTGTGTGGCCAAAGTACAGACACCTCAAATCCTTAAATAGAAAAAGTGGGAAAATGTAAATTTTGTTTTTAATTATTATTATTCCCGTGGCCATTGCAGCATAAAAAAAATCATGCAATATACATCCATAGTGGAAACCATGGGTAGCATCCATTTTTCATTCAGTTTTGCAACCCATTGTAGCAAATAAAAAAAAGTGGGTTCATATTTGTGTGTGTTCTAGGGTGGGGTCTGTGTGTATGTGCAATGACACAGAAATAGAAATGATACTGTATTTGAAGCACTATATAAAGAAAATGGTTTTAAGGGGTTACCGTTCTGAAAACCAATGGATATTTGGTGGTTAAAATGAGGACTGAAGTTGGTTAAAGGATAAAAAATAAAAATAGAAAATGATAACATATTTTATAGCAGTTCAATGAAGGGCATGTTTTAGTCCCTTGGGTGAAAGAAAGGACCTATTTTTAAAGGGGTACACAAAAGTCCTAATGCTTTGTGTTCACCTTTTGAATTAATTCACATCAAGACAGAAGTATACTAAAATGCAACATTTGTTTCCTTCACAGTTGTCAAAAGCTGTGCTTTAAATAGACATCTCTTCAAAATTTTAACATATGGCTAGATAGGCCGCCTGCCATTTATCAGTAGTCTCACAAGTTTGCCGTGGCACCTCAGTTCATTCACATGAGTCAGCCATTAACTGACTGTTTAGCACCATAAACTTAATCTCTCTAAGCAGTTCTGGAAAAACAATGATAAAACCAAAGTTGATGTAAAAGTTCTAAAGTTGAGTGAGGACAACATCACGTACAAAGTCCAATTTTGGTGAACAACAGACGAGCCAATTGTTCCACCTACACCAAACAGAGAATGACAAACTCAAAAGACAAGAGTGTGGCGCCACCTGCTGTTGAATTTAGCTCATTGCTGTGGTCAACATGCATGGACATGTCCACCTGTGCAAACTAACAAAATGGGGACAACCCTACTCCACAGCAATAGTAGTGATCCACTCCACAGATCCAGTCCATATTTTTAACATGTTTCCACACTGCCTGTCGATGAGCAGACTGGTGGACTGTTCACATGCATTTGTGTGAGGCTGTCCCTCTCAAGTGTTGCCAGTGATTCAGTGCAGCCATTTTCAATCAGTGGGCTGCAAAGGCAGCAGCACTGCAAAACAGATTATTAAAATTTTAAAAAATGTTTTAGTACTTGAGATTATATTGTTATATATGCTGAACTCATACTGTGCAGAATGTGGCGATATCCTGTCAAATGACACACTCGGGCCTCCGAAGCTCCAGAGAGGCTTAAAAACAAGACAATACTTTACAGGCGTTTGCACAGATGCTGCTGCATCAATGCCAGGAACACATTATGGTACTGGTTCAACAGAGGGCACCAAATGCCAAGTGGATGCACAGTTTCTTACAGAGTGAAGTCTTAACAAAGCAGACGTCACCAGAACAGCACAACAAGTTGTGGCTGTGAAAACTATTTACTATGTAAAGGAAAAGTCATTGAAATGGATATGTTTTTCTCTTTCTGTGCAAAAGACGCAGATTAGTTGCTGCTTGTGTACCACAGTTCAGTAAGGTGGCTTTCAAGAGGATGTGATCCATTGCCTTTTGAAGTGAGAAAAGAAGTGTACACATTTCTGGAAGAAGAGCCTTCTGTTTTTGCTGAGTCTTAGATTGATGTAAACTTCTGTGCAAAGCTACCTACATATCAGATGTATTTGACCAGTTAAAACATCAACCTTTTGGCAATATTGAGGGCTTCAAGAAACAACACTTGGTCAAAACTAGAACATGGATAGACTGGGAATGCAACATTGGAGGTCTTTTAATTATAAGAGTAAGAGTTAAGTTGCAAAAGCAACAGTCAGTGGACAGTCGACCAATGACTGTCAGCAAGAAACTTTAATGCTACTCTGTGTCATCTCTCACACATCCCACCACAAACATATCATTATGTCGCAGAAGCAAGCCCGAGAGTCTCACTGTGAGCAAGCAGAATATTTACCGTGACCGTGACATGCAATCTCCAGCCCAGTTTAGTTTTTCATAAGTTATGTTTTTTGTTCTCATTTATGTGGTAAAAAAACATCAAGTGGACCTCAAGTTACAAAAGGCTGAGAACCCCTGATTTAAGGTTTGTGTACAATGTGTCTTTGGTAACAAACTGTTAGTAGTTACTTCAAATAGATGCAAGAAAGACAAAAATTACTAAGACGAAAGGGCAGATTCCAGAGAAACAAGAACATGAACAAGTTTTACTGTATTTTGATGTATCTAAAAAATTCTGATGTATGATGCTAAACGTTTGTGCTCTCACCTTTGATAGGGTTAAAGAAGTTGAAGAATGAGTCATTCGGGACCTGCTTGGTAACAGTGCGGACAGTGCCACGGCCTTTATGCTTCTGCTTCTTCTTAATAGTTTTCACCGTCACGTCCTTCCCCTTGTGCCAATCTATCTGACATCTAGAGAGAGATGTAACCAAAAGTGAGAGCTGGCAGTAAGTGAGAAAGCTAAAAAGAAGAGGAAGCAGATATGTGAGATGTGAATACATGAGAGATTAATATAGAAACAGTGAATATATTTATTTATCCACAAACAACACAATCTTACTTTTTGCCTTAAAGAAATCAACACAATCGTAGCAAAACTAGTTTAAGGAGCATGATGTTTTGCTGTGGTTCTCACCCTTCGCAGTCAATGATCTCTGGCCCCTCAAACGAGAAAGGCTCTAAGGCATCAGGCTCTGATTTCATCTTGTAGACTTTAGTGAGGACTGCATTGTTGAAATAACCATTGGGCTCAAAGTGGAACTCTAATGTGAAACTCTGGGGAAGAACAAGATAGAGACATTATTTCACTAAGAATTTTTATTTCATTCAGATTATTAATTTCAGATTATTAATTTGCACTGCGCATGTTGATACTGACCATTGGCTGCCCTGGCTCAGAAAACTTGACTTGAATATCTTTCAGGTGCTTTAGGATGGGCTCATCATGTTCCTGATGATAGAAACAGTCCAGTCAGCTCTGTCAGGTCAGAGACTTAAGATATTTTTAAAACATGATGAAATGTGCATCGCTGAAACATACTTGTAGCATGTCACTTAGCATGTCCACACTCTTGAATATGGTGAGCCAGAACTCAGGGATGCCTTTGGGCTCTTCTTCTGGTGTGCCTTCCTCTTTCTTTGCATCCTCAATAGAAGCCTTTTCCTTTACTTGCTCCTATAGGCAGTGGATAGAGCACTCATCAGAATTCACTGTTCACTAAAAGCTCAAATTTAAACTCTAGAAAAATAAATAAATATGGCTAAGACAACACTGAATCAAGTTAAATGTAACCAATTCTGTATCTAACCTTTCCTGTTTTAGCATCCAGACTGTAGTCAGGACAGGAGAGATCTTGTGTTCTGTTCGGGCCGAAGTTGGTTCCAACTTCGGACTAACCCTTCTTCTAGGCTTTCAATATATCATATTTCTGACAATTGCAGTGTTCTTACAATATCAAAATATTGTTTATTTTAATATAGTTTTGCAGTTTGCACTACTGCAGGAGTACGTGTGTCATATCACTGTTTTTCTAACTCATCCTGATTACCCTACCGATTTTCATGATTAAACAGGTCTAAAGACAAGCAAATCAAAGCTGTACTTACAGCTAGCTCCTCCTCTTCCTCTCTGTCACTGTGCCACTCACACTCCTCATCTGTGGGTTCCACTGTTCCTGTGACAACATCTCGCCGCTGTGGAAAATGACGGCAAAGTTCAGCATTTTAATGAAGGATTTGGGAACATTGGTGTTAAGTAATGGTGTATAAACAAGAACTTCAATACAGCTGAATTATTTTCAGATAGCACGTTAAAAACAGCACCATTTGAGGAAGACTGAAATACAGACATATATACTGTACACACACACAAACATACACACAGAACAGACAGGTGCTGCAGGGTATCAGCTGCCAGTCTTCAGTGCAACTAAGAATGGCTGAGTTCATGTCACTCGCTCTGGAAATAGCCTTGACTGACAAAAGAACAGTTGACTACTCGTTGTGGCAGTATTCAATTTAGCACCAGGGATGTGTCCTGATGGTCTTAGTTCAGACCACAAAGACATACAACACCACCCATTAGTGCAAAGAACACCATAAGTGGGCCTCAAATCTGTGAATTCATTCAAATGATCTAAAGAGATCTTATTTTTTTGTAGACTTTACTTTGTTGCAGCACCACAAATTTGACAAATCTCAACTTCTTGTGTTGTAGTTGAGTACAATAATTTATTAAAAAGAAAAGTTTTTGTCATAAAAAAATAATTGACAGTACCTTGTCAAAGAGTGGCTGATAGAGGGCAGCATACTTCCTCTCTAGCTCATGGACTTCCTCGTAAAACTTTGCCTCTATGCTGGCACACTGGACCTGTAGCCTTTTCAAGGCATGCACTCGCCTCCTCACTACTTTGGGAAGCATGCTATATGAGAAAAGAACCAAACATTTAGAAAAATATGTGAATCCAAACAATACATAGCAAGAGTAAGATTGTGAAGTGAAACAAAACTGTAAACCAACTCTTAGAACGATTCCTAACTGGACATACAGATAAAAAAAATATTCGCACACTTCTTCTTTGACATTTCTTTTTCCCCCAGATGAAGAGAGTGAGAGTGAAGATAAATCCACATTTCGATCCCAAAAGTTCAGCAGCTGTCTGTCATCAAGCAGCAGCTCCAATTCCCGTGTTGCCATCTTAAGGTGTTATCTTGATCTCAAATACAGTATAAACCATTTGTACTGACCTCTCCATGAAGTGGTAGTTGGGAGGTCTGTCCATCTGTCCACTTGGATTTTGCATCCCTTGCTCTCCTTTACCTGCCAAACCCAGACAGAACATTAATGGTGGTATATCACTCAAATCATTACACAAATTCCATTATAATATTGTGAATTGTGCTATTCTATTCTTTTATAGTGTTTTAATTGCAGCTCACCATTGACTAAATAATATAACACTATCCATTTATACAACACTCAACACTGCTAAAAACTACCATTGTGAAACTTTTTAATGTTCTATTGACTTTTACACTGTCAACAAGATATAAATGTGTTATAAATGTGTAAAATGTGAAAATGTTATAAATGTGTAAATGCGAAATGTGTTTATTACTATTATAATTAAAATTTCAAGTTACACCTTGATCATATTTTTAATTTCATACGCATGTGAGAGAAAAATAGTTAATGATTATTCATTTAGTTTTTATCCTCCATAAATGCTGGGGGTGCACAAGGGTGCCTTGTCTCTGCACCTGCATACTCTCCCATGAGAAAGTTCCTGTATCTTATCTCTGTTCCTACAAAAACTCTCCAAGGTCGGTCTTGGAGTATCTGTCCTCAAAACACCTCTGTAACTTATCTCTCTTGATAGAAAAACGCTCTGACAGAGAGAACGGGGCTCATTTGCTCATTTTTGCTCATTCGATCATTCTTCTTCATATGATGCCCACCCACATCCCATATACTTGTATATAATTGTGACTGTGTTTTCTGACTCTGCAGATCCAGAAATAAATCTGAGACGCTTCATTTCACAGACCTGTCGTCTTTATTGTGGGACTTACGAACCCTTGGTAATCCAGGATAAAATTACCACAACACGCATTACAGACAAATCAATATTTAACAGCTTATAATCAGAATGAAATCAATGGCAATGAAATCAGTCACTAATGTCTAATTTGCTATGGTCTATTAAAATAGAAAAAAAATGTGTCTTTACCTTTATTCGCATCCATTACTGAATGGCAGCTCCTGTCTCTGAATTTAAAGAGAGAGATATTAGGAAACAGACATGCTCATCATGAGTCATCATGACAGTGAATACTACTGACAGAGCCAACAACAGTGTGTCTATGTGTGGTGGTTGTGCTCCATTATTACACTGAAACTATACCATGTGTGGTAAAGCCTCAAATTTAAAATCCATTAGCTGAGAGTAGGTACAGAATTTGTCCCTCGCTGGGTCAGCTCTGCTCTCACACTGACAGCTGACCATGGATGTGTATGCAGCTGACTCCACTGATCAGCAACAACACTGGTGTTGAGCACGCGCAGGCCGATGACGCATTGACAAGCTAATGAGCTACCGGGCTAGGCTACTACTAGAAGCAATGTAAAGCTATGACAGTGACAGTGAGAGACTGCCACTGTAAAATCCACATCATATGAAGTCACACACTAATATAGGCTCAACAGCAAGCATCTACAAATAACCATTAGCATGGGCGGTGCCATAAAATGTGACAGCGGCTAACTAGGCTAGGTGAGTTAGCACGGAAGAAACGTGTCAGCGTGCTACGAGCAGCGCTTTAGTTAACAGCATCTGCGAAGGTCAACACGTTATATTTCATCTTTTTCTCGCGCTCAAACAAGATATTCAGCAGCGATACTAAGGTTACTGTGAGGTTAGGACTGACCCATGACTTTAACATTACAGCTGCTCGGCTACCGCTAGCCGCTAAGCTAGCAATCGTTAGCTCGCGGGTTAATAAAAGCACCAAAGTCAAAGCAAAAGTGTCGCGAAGACAGTTTACCGACAGGCCCATCAAATCAGAGGCATAATGGGTTATGTTTTAAGACTTTAACGCGGTGGTAGCTGAATTACTAACCTCGGCTAGCCGTTGAATTAGTCTTACCTCGAGCTGAGCGGAGTTTAACAGCCTGGTCGCTTCCAGTCTACCCCCACACGCATGGTGCTGCGTTCAGGTGCTGCCTGGAGAAAATCTGTTACACAAACAGCAAGAGCCTTTACTCTATATCTGCTGTTTCCAATAAATTCAACAGACAATAAACGATAAAAACAAACGACGAATCAATAATTATGTCGTTTATCGATTTTTTTCTTTTAGTGTGGCTTAAATACTCCATTTTCTTTATACATGATTTGTAAAATATATATTTTTTGCCATTTCTGTTGTACTATTTGCATTTCTGGCCATTTTCTGTCAAAGAGACCTTATTTTAAAATGCCTTTAGCGCTGCATAACTTGCTGATATCTTGTTTCCGACTAGGTGCTACCATCCACCCAATTGAGAGATGGCCCAATTGACCTTAAATTACTCTCTAGTACAGTGGTTCTCACCTTTCTGTGACCCCTTATAATAAAGCAAAATCTACCTGACACCTGTCATCACATGTTGCATTGCATCTAGCAGTTAAATAAGGTTATTGTCTTGATTATTTATCTTTTTTATTATAGAATATATTACTTTAACGACTTTTAAAAATGCTAATTATGTAATGTAAATGTCTTCTTTTACAATTTGTCTTAATGCTTTTGGTATTTTATGTAAAGCACTTTGAATTGTGCTGTTGCTGGAATGTGCTGTATAAATAAACTCGCCTTGTCTTGCCTTGCCTAGTCAATGTCATTGCATAATCCAATGAATCATCATGTCTATCAAGCTTATGTCTCATGTCATCTGATGGGAGTCCTGCCTCTAATAAGCACAGAAAGTTGTGTGTGGAGGTCCTAAATTCCTGCAAGGCTTTTACTGCACTCTAGTCTGGAAAACAGACTTTAAAGCAAGTTAAACGCAAACTGAGATACAGTAGCTGTATAGATTAAAACTGAAGCATGCTGTATCTGTAGTGTTTGTCTATTTTGTTCTGGATGATTGAAAAGCATTATTTAAAATGCATCTGGTGTTGACAGAATCTATGTTTGGCCACATCATCCAAAACGAGTAGGGATATCGGTATTGTGCTGCAAGAGGTGATCATTAAAAAGTCACCTCTGCATCTATAGCCTGTGGATGTCACTACTAATATCAACTAAACTATTTTCCAAAGTCTCCTGGATTTGCTGGAATCTGAATTTGACTGGCACTTTACAAATTAAAAAAAATACTTACACATGAAATGTATTTAATTAAAATACTAGTAATTCACAATTTATAAATAAAAAAATCAATTCTATACAAACTGATATTATTACATATTTAGGCATTCAGTGGCCTCAGTCTGAACTTAACCTCCTTGCTTTGAAAAGATGAGCTCTACTAATTTCCTACAACATAGTTTTGAAGCGGCCAATCAGGATCTCTCGGAGGTGGAGTGCTTTGAATTTAGAGGCGCAATGCTGGGTGTTTCTTATCTGTCAAGGTGACCATTGATTGACTTGATACAGCCAATCGAAATGCAAGTGGAGGAACTG
Organism: Lepturacanthus savala; assembly: GCA_030544235.1. NCBI lineage: Eukaryota > Metazoa > Chordata > Actinopteri > Scombriformes > Trichiuridae > Lepturacanthus > Lepturacanthus savala. The sequence continues at coordinate 13,573,235 of CM060465.1, read as the reverse complement.
GACATTTAGGCCACAATGTGCTAGTTCTTTCAGATGACAATAAGACTGGGCAGACTTTAGCAGATGCCTTTTTTAAGAGTAATAATTGAACTACAATGGAGCATAAGTCAATTTCCAGTTTTACAATCAACTAAATGAAGCTAATATTTTTGTTATTTAGGTAATGTTTTTTTCTTTTACTCTGTGTCAAACATAGGTCATTGGTTAGCATGGTTTTATTATGGAACATCGTCACAGATTATTAATTGTTAACCTGGTTGCCTATAGAAATTGCTTAATTATTATCCAGGAATGGAGTGAATTAGCCACCACTGAGATGTCCTTGAGGAGTTTACCTAATCGGCTGCAATGGAGCTGCTCAGTAGCAGCAGATCAGACTGGTTGTATTGGGCAGCTTGTAACTACATGAATGTTATCAGGGCTTTCTGGTAGAAGAGAGGCTTCCTCCTCTCAGTGAAACATCCTCTTTTAATGTTAATTTTTTTTACTTTAGTCAGGGATGACATGCAGCAGAGGGCCGAGTCTGGATTTGAACCCAGGTCACTTCAGTAAGGACTCAGCCTTGATTAGTTTCATGCATTCTACAGGGTGAACGACTTGAACTCCCCTTAGTCAAACCTTCTCAAATAGGCTACCTAAGCATTTCTGTGGCATTAGCTTACATCACTAGTGCGGGAATATACAAGTTTGATCCCATATTAATGAGTGCCCGCATGCCTTACTACTGATACCCAGTCACATGACCAGCGGGTGATTATGTGATAAAAGCCTGCTGCTTGCATTAGAGATCCCTTCACTATCCCTCACATACAGACATGTGCAGGGATTGCTGGAGCACTCATCTCAGTAATGTTTGAAATACACAAAATTAAATCCGCATTTCTGACTTTGATTTGGCCAGCCGTGGTAGTGTCACGTGCATCCCATCATCTTGTCTGTGACAGAGGTCACTGGAACTGATGGTAATGTACAGTGTGTTATGTTTTAGTGTGTTAGAGACTGCTGCATGGTTTTTGGTTTGTGTTATCTTTTTATGCAGATTTTACTTTGTGACTGCTGGTTTGGATGTTAAGGGCTAAAATATGTACTTTTGTGTTGCATAGCATTTAAAATAGTTTAGCCATGGTTGGTAAATATCTTTATGTTTCAGTAGAACTGGTGTAACCATCTGCCAAGCTGCCATGTGACTGGATTGTATTCCTCCTTGATGCTGCACATAAGTGTATCTGCAAAGTAGATCTCTACTACCTTTTATTGCCTTAATTGATGTATATGACATCCCTGTGAAATAGTTGGCAGCTAACTATCTATTTTTTCTTTTAAAGCACTATAGACCAGTCACTGTTTTTGTCTTTTGATTTACTTTTTTTCATTGATTCAAATCCTAAACCAGGTCACACTGTCACTGCTGAGCACTTGCTACATGCTGTTACTGTGTGCATCGATTGAGATGATATATAACTCTTCTCTCCCTTTTCTATATTTACAGCTGACTGATTTTGTATAAGGACAGGTCCACATTGCTGCACCTCCCTTCTCCAATGGAACTACACTGGTGATCTTGTGGTGTGTAATCTAGACGTTGCATGTTATTTTGTCGTTAATGCTGTAGATATTAGTGACTGGAATGTTTTATACTTGCCTTTGCATGTAATACCCGAATCGTCTCAGGGAAAAATTTGCATCCAATACAAACACATCTTTTTTCCTCAAGCTACAGGTCACACGGAGGAACACAAATTAAATGCCGTAGTTCACAATATGCTGTGATGCTGGGCCTGACAAGACTTGTAATGTGATTCATTTGCATTTATCAATTTGTTCTACATTGTCAACCTGACAATAAAAATGTCTTATTTGAGAATAAATGCAAAGCTGTTTTCGGTTTTTTGGACAGTCCTTTGCAAAATGTTGTTCATCCCGCCCTATTTCAAGCACTCATAAAGTCACACCAAATCTGCATCATAGTCCATATGCATATACATGAGACCAAATGCTCATTTCAAATACCAAACAACTTGAATAGATTTATCTGCTGATGCACGTCATAAGAACTTGTCTGTCTGTATCTTATGTTTAGGCCACAAGAGGGCTTCATACACCAGTGCTTCATAGCAGACGCCAACACCAGTCCTGTCTGTTTACTGACAGACTCTCACAGTGTATAATAAATCAACAGGTAAAGTTTCCAAGAAAGTGCTCTTAGCAACAAATAAGATGTACACATTGAAGTGGGATGATTGCTCATAGTGTACTGACATCACTGTAAGAGAAGTTGGACAGGCTGGTTGATTGACGTTAGTACAGTTCAAATCACTTTCACATATTTGAAGTAACATTTTATGTTATGGTGTATAGTAAGTGCACAAAAAATGTCACAAGCGTTAATCTACATTAAATCACAATCATCTGTTCTTGTACCGTACAGTAAGATCTACTAATGCATCATGATTTATTTTTTCTTTTGGAAACATGTTTTTTTGCGGAAACAGCCTATTCAGTAAAAGACATGAAGTCACTAAAATCCGGCCTTCTCTCTGTTTGCTATCAGCCACTTCGAGGTCTATACACTTGAGAGGAAGTGACAGGACCAATGGCCCTCAGGGTATGATTGTGGTGACCAGGCTTTGTGCCTGTCACAGTGTGACATTTACCAGCAGGGTCTGTACTCAAAGAAGAAATCAAATGTGATTGTGTAGCATTTGGGCTGAGCCAGGGATTTGGAAACAAGTGTACAGTAATCGCTTATTTTGAAAATGTACAGTGATTTGAAATGGAAACGATAGTTTAACGTATAAGGAACACATAGTAAGCAATCGCCTTGGTGTAACATGAATAATAATTCGGTCGTTTCAATGGATGTGATAGTTTTGCATCCCACGGCGGAGGCAAAGTCTTTGCTAAGACAATACTAACACCTGCAGCTCTCCCACAAAGCTGTACTTTACTGTTTTGGCCTTTCAGTAAATCCCCAACTTCCCAGATTACATCCTTCTTGTTCTCTGTCCCCCTGAGTGGGCAGAAGCTCACACCTGGTTCTTTGAATGTTATGTATATTGGTGCATCTTGTCTAGAGAAAGATCCGTGCCCATCTGTGTATGTGATTGTGTGAGCAGTGTAAATGTTTGCTCTGCACATATAGAGGATACAAGATAAACTTTTATCACACTTTTGTGCATTCTGCCATAACTGTTGATAACACCCTGATTTTCTGATCCTGCAGAAGCAGTATAGTGAAATATCAGTCTTTGTTTTGAATAGCAGAACACATCTTTAAATGATGATGTATTAGGAAATGCAGCCAAAAGATAATATGCCCCAGGATCCTAACCTGTAATAGGTCAAATGTCACAACATACTATAATAAATTCTTCTCTCAGTCTGTCATTCTTGTCTTCTCTTTCCAGCTTCGTAACCACACTACCCTTCAAAATTGTGAGGTTATCCACACAATTTTGTGTTTTCAATGAAAAGTCACACCTTTATTTACCACCATGAGTTCTAATGAATATGAATAGAAAATATAGTCATGACATTGACAAGGTCAGAAATAATCATTTGTATTTGAAATATTTTTTTTCCTTCAAACTCTGCTTTAATCAAAAGGAAGGTCAGTTTTATAGCTTCTCTAACCAGCTAAACTGTTTTCAGCTGTACTAACATGATTGCACAGGGGTTTTCTAATCATCCATTAACCTTCTGACTTAATGATCAAACACATTGTACCATTAGAACACTGGAGTGATAGTTGCTGGAAATGGGCCTCTATACACCTATGTAGATATTGCACCAAAAACCAGACATTTGCAGCTAGAATAATCATTTATCATCTCATCTCCTATACCCGCTTATTCCTCATTAGGGTCACAGGGGGCTGCTGGAGCCAATCCCAGCGCATTACGGAGATGGTCGCCAGCCAATCGTGGGGCACACACACCATTCACTCACACACTCACACCTATGGGCAATTTAGAGTCACCAATTAGCATGAGCATGTTTTTGGACTGTGGGAGGAAGCTGGAGTACCCGGTGAAAACCCACGCAGACACGGGGAGAACATGCAAACTCCACACAGAAAGGTTCCAGACCCAGGACCAAGGACGTCTTGAACCTGTGACCTTCTTGCTGTGAGGCAACAGTGCTAACCCCTGCTCCACCATGTCACCTGTCATTTCTCATATTAAGAATATATAGTGTATTTCTAATTAGTATAAAGTTATATTCATTGAAAAAAACAGTGCTTTTTCTTTAAAAAATAAGGAAATTTCTAAGTGACCATAAACTTTTGAACTTTTGAATGGTATTGTATTTAGTATAGAACACACACATGTTGAGATGGTTCTCAACCATCTCAACATATTGAGATCATAACTTGTGATTTTGGAATATATACACGTTGACAGGGGTTAAATATGCGGCCAAGATTTTTTTTTAATCCTGTCTTCAATGGTCTTAATTTCCTCTTGATAATCAGTTTTAACCCTTTGACAGACAAGCCAGTCAAATCCCTTCTAATGAACAACATGGATCCAAAATGTCTGTATTAATTTCTTAAGGGATTTTGTGCTCAGCTGAATGTTTCTTTGCTATAGTTTAGAAACAAATCTCTTTTATCACTTATTATTTCATGTATTCATTAAATGTACAGTTTTTAATCATAATTTGCATTTTTTTTAAATTTACATTCACCATTTTTTGCGACATCTGCTGCAATTGCATTGCTGCATCAATTTCACACACATGGTATTGAAGACTGAATTTGATAGGATCATTTGATTGAAATTTCTAATTAGAAAAACAAGAAAGGAAAAGTGAAAATGTGATGTGATGATCAAAAACAATTGTGAAATACTTGGAATAGTGAATGATGGACTCACTTTTGATCCATGTTATGCATCAAAGGGTCAATTCAGATGTGTTGAGTCACCACTGCATATAAAACAAACAACAAAGAAGACTTTCTGGCTGCACTTTTGTTCCCACAACCCAAACCACGCAAGTTAACTGAACAGTGACAAACAAAATAACTCTGTGTCCATCTGGTGACATGATGTCAAAGTTATCTCTTTGCCTTCTGTCTGATGTGTGCATTGATGGACTTCTGCCCCCGTGACTATGAATAGAAATAAGAGGATAAAAACAAAAATGAGCAATTGAACCTTTATGTGTATGTAATTGGCTTCACATTTTTGCACATTGATTATTCAATTGCTCAGCATCGATTGGCGGAATGTGGACGTGTTATATTAAGTGTGCGCAGATTTGGAAAATGGGCTGTTTGTAATTTAACCCACTGAAGCCTACAAGCCTTAAAGTCTATGACTGTCATTTTATATTTGAAATAAAAAATTGAAACGATTGACACTTTTTTTTCTGACATGATAGTAGGCAACTTTTTACTTTTTAAACAAAATAGTTTCCAAGTGCTTGCTCTCATATGATGTCATCAACATCCTGCCCCTTCCTCCTGAACATGAAGACAAACCTTCCCAGAAGATATGTTTAATCATTCAAAACATGAATGATGTCTCTATAATCTCAATAATCTTCCAAAAATCATTTTGTACATGGGATGAATAGATTTTTGTTTATGGGCATATTTGTCCAAGCAGCATATATAATTGCCAGTAAAAAAAACATTTTCTGCAAGAAAAAAATACAAAATATAAAAATAGATACATAACATAACATTATTAGTGACTCATTTGATATAACTACATGCAAGAAATCTTTGAAAAAGGGTGGGCTTAAATGGGTATGTAATAATAAGTATAAAATGACAGTCATAGACTTAGCGGCTTTTAGGCTTAAATGGGTCAAAATGCTGACTAATACATATATTAGGTTTGGAAATAATGGTATACTTTTAATGGCCATGTTGTGGCCATGGTTGGGAACAGGAGCCGTCCTGTTGCAATTAACTCTTCTCTCATTGTTTTCTCACTTGCACAAACACATGAGCACACAAAAAGAGAGAAAAGGGAAAAATTGACATCTTCCTGAAAGTGGATGTCATGATAGAACTTGTCTTTTTCTGTTGATTGACCATGTAGCGACAGCGTCTACATTGGCCCACCTCATCCCACAGGGGTATTGGTTTTGTGAATGAAGTGGCCAAACTCCCAGATGGTAGTATTGATATGGCCAGGAGGACAGGCCGCTGTTTACGAGCCATCCTGCCCTTGCATCCCCTGTCATCCATTAAGCCCCTCTCCTCCTAACGCATGGGTAATGGCCTATCTGTACACCATAATCAGACAGACACACACATACACACTGACTGTAAAAAAACAAACAAAAAAAGCCATCAAAATAAGACACACAAACAAACGCACACAGCTAGCAGCCACTTTGACACAGCTGCAGTCATTATTCACAGGATGGGGTCTTGGGTGGTGGGTAAGGGATGAAAAAAAATGGCAAACGGAACTGCTATATTTCCTGCGTCAGAAGGGCCCGCCTGTCTGACAAATTCAGCAGAACCATCGATCCAGCCTAGATAGGGCTCTGCTCGCCCCGCTAACGTCTGGAGTGAAATTTACTTTCATCTGCACCAATAGGCAATTTAAATCATGACATCTTGTTTTGTCTGTTTGTTCCCCGTTCGTTGTCCTCTGCAGTCAGTTCGGATTCTGCAATTACAGACTTCACGTGCAGACAAAAGGTAAAACGCCAGGGACCGTACTCAGACCTGTAATTTCAGCATCCGCATTTTGACAGCAAAAACAGTGTTGATTGAATTTCTGACAGTTAAGGATCTTCTGTAAAGGGCACACTAACTTTACTTCATTATTAGGATTCAAGGATTCTTCATTCTTCATATGATGAACAAAATTAGTTCCCTGGTCAACTTTAGTTCTGTTTTAATTTAGTTTCCCTTTTGTTAAAGGTGTATTATTTTCATATTGGAAGGAACAATGCATACTTTAAAATCACACACTTCTTTACAGCTAGATGCACACAGCTGCCTCAAAATGGAGATAACTTTTATTTTCACCTCAAAGTACTCAAGTACTTCACAAAAGCACTAAACTGACTTGAGTTAACAACAGCTGAACAACAGTTTCTATTGCAAAAGCATTTGAAATGCCTACAGAACAACCATTTGAGGTTCATTTCAGACCCCAAACTAGTGCATGTTTTTATATATCTTATTTTTCCAGAACTTTGAGAGCTTTGTTCCTTTATAAAATCAAACATGTAAAACACTGCAGTATCATAATGTAAGGTATGTCCATATGTCCATCTTTTACATATCTTGAAAGAGTACATACTTTTTAAGAGAATAATGATCTAATACAGCAGAATTATGCTATTGTTTTGCTTCAATTGAGTTAAAAATGCTTGAAAAGAAATATACACATCTAGTTAATAGATAATCATATAAACTAAGGAATTAAATGTGTACACACAGGTTTAAACAAGTAGAGTTAGTTCAGTTATATGAGAACAAGTAGTAGTAATGCTACAGGTGGGGTTTATCTGAGGCTCCAGCTGCTTGATTTCCATCACGCTGCAGCTAGGCCCTCCAGGCTGCTGGATGACAGGGGCCCATTAAGGAAAGGTAAATCTAATTAGGAGTCTCTCCAGTCACAGAGCTGTGTGTCACCGCTGGAGGGGGAATGGCTGCTATTACAACGTCATTATGCTGCTTCTGTGACCCCGGCACAGCACAAATGGTTGTACTTTAACGTGGTGCTCAGACTACTTATCGAGGAACAGGTTTATGTTTCTGGACACTGAGGGAGGTCAGAGAAGAGAAGTGCTGAGGTGTAAGAGAGTCTTCTATGCACTTGTGGTAGCTTTCATGTAATGAATTGAAGTATTAACCCACTTAAGCCCAGATTTTTTTCAAAGATTTCATGCACATAATTATATCCATTGAGTCACTAACAATCATGTTATGCATCTATTTTTTCCATTTTGTACAATTGTTTTTGCAGAAAATAGCAATAGCATCTACCCATGAACAGAAACCTATTTAGGGCATGTAAAAAATCATATTTGGGGGGTCATTCTAGAGAGCTGAATGATTAAATAGACATGTCAGGGTTGAAAATAATACTAATTTAAATAAAACAACCTCTTTCTGGGAGTGTTTATCTTTTTCATGTTCTCAGTAGGAAGTTGATGAAGTCATATGAGAGGAAGCACTTGGAAGCAGTTGTCTACTATAATGCCATTAAAAAAAGCTGTATGAGTAACATTTTGATTTTTTTAAAATGACAGTCTTAAAGGCTCCTAGCCTTCAATGGGTTGAACAAATCATTGTGTACAGTGTGCTTGCTTGCAAATGTGTGCATGCATATAGGACGCTGTCCTACAAAATAAAAATAGTTGTATAGTAATTGAATCAATTTGATCATCCTAAATCTGGATTTGTTTCCATCATTCCTTGGAGCCCTTATATTATTTAAATATTATTTGTGCTATGCATGACCATTTATTACTTGGACCACTTACAGTGACTGATGGAAATCATTGTTGAATGATTCCTCATCTGATTTTTTTTTTATGCTGCTGGGCAAATTATACATGAAACACAATAGAAATGTGGATGCATCCGGCCCACAATCAGAATCATCAGATATGACATTTCAAAAACCACAAGCCGCTCGTGAAACAAATTGTAAGGGAGAGTCACACAGCATGTTGCCTAAAGCACTGATAACGAAGCATCAATGAGTCGCTTGAAACATTAAAGCCGCTGCTTCCCTTTAAATGCTCTTGTGATAAACTGGTGGACAATTTTAATTATACTATCCCATTTTGATTTTAATTTCACATCTTGTTTCTATATTTTCATAACGTGCTGTTTCTTTTCTAAATGGGTAAACACTTGACAGGAGTGATTTGTTATAGGTTTCGACTCTCTACCCGATTTAGAAATTTCAATCAACTTGCTCTGTTCTGTCATAATGGGATCACGTTAAATTACGCGCGCACATTGTGTGGATGTTTAGCACACACGCTAGGGACAAACCCAAGTTGAGGCTAATAGCTCAGGCAACTGAAATTAAATGGAAATGAACAGGCTGCTCATTAAAGTATGAACAGGGAAGACTTGAGGTCCTAGTGGTGACAGTCTGATGGGGTCAAACAAGCCTGGTGGTAATGTGTGCGTTTGGTGTGTCACAGTTGTAGTTACCAGCCAGCATGGCATCAGTATGATGATGGCAGTCGTCGTGGACAATTAAGCATCAGTTCCTCAATCGCTCGCCCACCCCAGGAACATTTTATGCCACCGCTGTCAAATTACACATGTAGACAGGAGCACTCTGTGTGAGTCATCCCGCTCGGCAGCTGTATTTTGACACCTGCAAAAACAATCACAGTCATCTTCAGTTACAGATGCTCAGCAGGGCTGCAGCCAGGATTATAGAAATACTGAGGTCATGATTCCACCCCCCCAACACACACACATACACACACACCCCTTATCCTACAGTATAAATCTATGCATTTTAATGCTTTTTGAGAGTAACAGTAATTGCGTTGGAAATTACGCTAATGGGGTAGGTGATAACAGGTAGGTTAATAAACAATGCAGTGTAACTCTATTATAATGATTTAGCCTTTCCTATCATAGATATATTTGTCACTGGAAAATGTTAATTCAATTTGTGTGCACAAGTTTGAATATGTAGCAATGGACCCAATTTCACTTTGTGAATGGAAAGATATAACTTCACAGTTTTAAAACAAATATGTGTGACATAGGGATGTTTTATCACAAATTGCAACTTTCTTGACTTGCAAAATTATCTTTTAAATAGACAAACATCATTTTGTGTGATTTGTGGCATAAACAACCAGTATCAAATGATAAGTTGTCTCTTACCATGGACACCATACATCATTTTTTCAGGTTGTCCTGAAATGAGGAAGTACTTAGGCTCTCTGTAGTAATAGTGTGTTGATAGTGTGTAAGCTCATATTTTTACTGCAATTGCTGCTTCTGTTACTGTGGTGTAACTTATAGTAACTTATTTTAGTGTGTAGGTCAGGTTAAATACAGTCTATGGAATGCTATAGCCAGGCCTATCATTCATAGCATTGGTCATGTTTGCTTTCAGAGGAATTATTGCCATTCTATACTGTTCTTAGATTAAGATTTTGTATCAACCAAATTACCAATATCATATGTTAAGGACATGACCTGCATCATTTTATGAGAGCACAAGACTTAAACAAAATAAAGTTGAGTGAGCTAATGTGATCACGTTGTTGTGCTTTTGAGATCTGGATCTGGAAATGGTGAAGGCCATATCATATGATTCATAATATTTTCATAAACTATAAAACTCTTTACTGGATTCTCAAGCCAGGCATTGAAGCATCTGTATTTTTCCTTTTGTTTTTTCCCTTAGTCCTCTGTCTGTATATTCTTCATTTACTAGAGATGAGAATTGAAGTATATGACAAGTCACAAAATATGTGAAAGCTGTAACTATAGACAACTTTTTTCCCCACACATTTCTGACCTGCAAGAATGACCGGAAAAAATATCTGCTTCTCTCTCTACTTCTAAGTGTTACTATGGATAGATGATTCAAATCAAGCTTGATATGATTTGGCTTGAATTATGAGAGATGATCAATCATACTTGATCAGACATCAGACGGGTCGCTCAAGCATCACAGACACAAATCTTCTTTGTTATCTTTCCTCAATGTGAATTTTCAAGTTTCTCAATAATGTTTGGATATCAAATATTAGTATGAGTTGTTATGGTGAAAATAACAGAGCATTCACTGATATGCAGACACATTTATTCAAATGTCCACACATAATAAAGCATGCAACACACACAAATTCAAGGAGGCAGTCAACTAATCATGCAACAAGCTCTACAAACTGATATGCTTATTTTGAAGCTGTTTGCCCAACATTATTGCGATCAATAGGACAGTTATTTTGAGTTTCCTCTCAACTGGATGAATCTAATGATCCCCACAAAGGTGACCAGCATTGTTCAGCAGCGAGAGAGATAAAAGACATGTGGAGGATGATGAATAATGGTCCAGCTGGTCTCGTTAGCTGCAATTAGCCCGTCTGAAGTCCCACAATTATGTAGGGGAAAAGCTGACACTCACAATGCCACTATGCCGCTACTGAATCAATACATAATTGTAATAATTAGCATTCTGCTGTCAATTGTGGACACAGCAGACACTTCCAGAAAAGAAGATAGAATTGGATAAACACAGAGGGATGAATGGCAGTGAGGTTTCACCTCTTTGATTGCAACATTTCTAATAAAAGGTAGCTTCGATATCTATGAGCAATTATGGAGGGGCCTACTTGGTGGTGATGATGAGTCAGCCTAACCACACAAGGAGAAAAAGAGATTTTGTTACCTGTCTGCAGTTCAGCTACTGCAGACCACACAGAGATTCCTGTAGGACTCTCCCATTCAGTGACGTAATTTCATTCCAATCACTGTTCAAAAAATTCAAAACAAAATGACAATGAGATAACTTCTTTGGTGAAAAACACCCAATGTTGTGTAGATAACACTATAAAACTGGAGGGAAAAAAGCCTATATTGGAAAGCCTTCTTAGACAATAGACACAATTTGGGGGGTAATTAACTTCTGAAAGAATTGAATTTAGGATGTAAGTGGAAACAACATATTCCACTATATTGAAAAAGATGTTGGGCTTTAATTTTAGATTAGGACCACATTTGACCATCTACCGGTTCTATAGTAGTAGTAGTAATAGTAGAGCTCTATTGTTTTCCAACCAATAATACTTGCTATTAAGCAAAGTATTCTTTGTTTAACTCAATCAGTTTCTTTATCCTTTGTTATATGGATGTTAAATATGATTCATCAGAGGAAAGATGTAGCCTTTTTGCAGTTTGAGAGAGAGACAAACAATGCATGTACTAATTAGAATATGAAAAAATAAAGATTTGGATAATGTATTAATAATTATTTGTTCCACTATGCTTTATTTGAAAGAAACACACACACTGCCAGGTTTGGGAGGGTTAAGATTATTGGATATTTATCATAAATATCCATTTGGTACCTGCACATGGGCTGCAGCATATGAGGGATCTGCCCTATGTCGTACATCAGACATTCAAAAACTTTCTTGGCTGCTGTATGTCTGAGTCTTTCTCAGGGATAGAAGTCAAATAAAGTGAAGAGCAAAAAAGACGGGGAAAGCTCCTTCTCTGGGCGATTTCAGTCAGTAATAGGCTTTACTTTGATAAACTGGGCTGACACAGGGAAGCAGACATTTAGAGGGAGGAGAAGGAGCAATATCAGTTTATCTTGATCCTGATTCAGCCTGTAGCTCTACTGTCTTTCCTCAGACACACAAAATCTGGTTGAACTCTAATAAGCCCAGGCTACTGTATAGGATGATTAAGTCTCTTGTGGTTTGGAATACAATTGTTTTAAATGTTTATGTGGTTTATGTATGCTCACTTTTGTAACAAATTTATGTTATTTTTTTCAGTCAACAATGGATTTTTGATTAGCAAATAGGATATGGCTAATTGTTGCCGCTATCTCAATAACTTCTGAATTATTATGGCAGCAAATAATCAGAACTTTTTGTATTTTCTGTATTTGATCACAGGATATTTCTGATTCTGCAACAAGATAAAAAAATACACTTGAAAGGCAACCATGCAACAAAACATATAATGGATAATTGTTCCTTTCTTAGAATAAATGTCAAGTTGCTGCCTGTTGCTCTGCCGTTTATGCCATAGCATAAAAGGTCAAGATGAAGAAAAACAAAAGTCAAGATAAAGAAAAAAAACAAAGCACAGCTTAATTTCCAAAGATAATGCAGAAAATAGGCTTAAACAAGCTGGAAAGGTGGTTTTTATCTTAATGTCTGTTTGCTTTATCTTCCTGTCTTCATACTCACTCTGTTGTCCCCCAGTAAAATGATGGGGCCGCAGTTTGTCTGTGCCCCGGGCTACAAAAGTGCTCTTTAGCATTTTCTGCCTGTGTGTTCAGGTTGGGGGGGAAGAGTCACACCGGGGCCCATTTGCCTTCTCTGCACCCTTGCGAGGTTGCTATTGTGGCAGCATGTGGCCAAAGGGTCCACAGATAATCCTTTTATCTCTGCTCGCCTGTGGGCACTGTACATCACTTCACAATCATGTTAAACCACCAAAGTCCTCAGCCAAAGCAACACAAATTCACCTGATGCTGTTGTTGTCGAGGTAAGAAACAGACCCGGCGAGGGAAACGTGTTGTTCTCTCATGTCGTGTGTGTGTCTTTCCACAATCAAATCGAATTTGCGAGGAGCTGTGGAGATTGGATTGACCTGATAAAGTGACTTAATTTTCCGGTCAACTTTTTTTTTCCTCAGTCTAACCTTTATGTAAAGCTCTGAGGTCAAGGCTTTGAGATTTTGAAGATGATTGCAGTGTATTCAAATGTTGAATAGTTTACCTTACTTATAATGTAAATGAACCAAAAGGACATTTACTATGAAAAAAGTTTGAAATTTAGATTGAATAACTAATGATTTTCAAAATAGCCTATTTAACATAGTTTATTGAAAATCATAAAAATTCTAAATTCAAGATAACTGAGAATCTGCCAAACAGGACATTTTCAAACTATAATTCTTCAAGGTCTTTACTGTATAGATGACTGCGAATTGGAGATGTGTGTGCGTGCATGCGTGCGTGTGATGGGTGCGTGTGTGTGTGTGTGTGTGTCTGTCGATTGACTAGAGAGGGATTAGCGCGTTTGACGTCAGACAGAAACGGCAAACAAATGAGCCCATAAAAGGGGGGACCTGTGGAACCTGCCGTGGGCGCACCAGCACAGTCTGAGAGGTTCTGAAGAAGCGCCACATCTAGCAGTCACTCTCAGCCACTCACTGGCACGCAAGAAAAAATACAAAACGGAAGACTTCTGCTCGTAAACAATGCCACTTTCAAGCAGCTCCACGTCCTCCACAAAGAGCATCCGCAGAGCAGCATCCGAGCTGGAGAGGTCTGACTCCATAACGGTAAGAACTATCCACAGTCACTTTACATCAGACACTTTTATCTAGTTTTACAATGTCTGAGTGATAATCAGTCGTATGTGTTAGTGGCGTATCCTGATGGTATTCAGAGGAGCGCTGGCAGCTCTCATACTGCGCGCAGACAGTTTGGTGAGGTGCCCATTACGCAGCTGCGGTGCCAAATGCGCACCAGAACATATCCATATGGAAAGAAAGCGAAAGCGTGTATGCTGACATGTACGATATGGCAACAATATTTCATATTCAGTCTGTGTAGCTGTACCTACACAGCCATGTAGATGTGTAGTTCATCCTTACCTGCTTTGCTGGTCTAATTTGGAGACGTAACGCGCTCCTTTCAGATATGTGAAGAGATGTTCAAAAGGTGAAACGAACTCATCAGTTACCTCGCTTTGTTGGTGCGCCAGCGTGCTCTGTCAGTGGGTCGAAACGAAGCGTTTCTCTTTTCTCAGTCTCAGAGATTCCTCGGTCGGCGGCAAAGCTTGATCGACGACGCGCGCAAGGAGAGAGAAGCCGCCGCGGCGGCGGCGGAAGCTGCGGAGGCCAGTGAACAGATCGTGTTCGAGGAGGACGACGGGAAAGCGCTTCTGAACATCTTTTTCACTTTGAGGCACTCCAAGACGCCTGTGCTGTCCAAAACCCTCAAGGTTTTCGAGGTATCATAAAATATATACAATGAATTAAAGCCTAAAGCAGAATTCTGCCAACAACAGTCTTTGGGAAAATATGTCTATATGCTTATTTACTAGACAGTAACATTACGGTTATTAATGATTAAAAGAGATGATTACTTCAAATACAATCTAATTTAACTGGGGTGGCAATATGAGGGATATGGTTTAATAGGAAACGTAAAGTGCAGTATCACCTGCAGGAAGTTACTGTATTTAGGAGCTAAGACCAATTGAAAGATGTTATTTACAACTCTATTCAAATGAATGTTTTCTGATATATTAGTCCAACTGCTGTATGTACAATATTGTGGCATTTAATCTTTCCTTAGACTAAATAGAAGCATTTTTTGGCCAGAATACCAATTAAATCCTTTGACAAGATAAGATAGAAAACCTTTATTGTCCTTTGCAAAAAAAAACCAAACAAAACAAAACACATAGACAAGGAGGAAATTCGTTTTTGATGAGCTCACAATGTACATTAAATAAAAGCACATCCTAAAATACAGTTTAATCAACACAGAACACAATACAGGACATACAAATAAATAAAGATACATTATTAAAAATATTTCATGATAAATAAATAGATTCATAATGAGTTATTGACAATGTTAATGGTGGATGAGATAAATATCTTTTTTCACTAAAATTTCATCTTAAAACTCATGATGAATTTCTGTTAAAACTCATGTTAGAGACACCCTGTGGATTTTAAAGAATGTTTTGAGTCATAGTTGCTGTTGTTGAAAAGTTGAAGAATTACAAAGTGTCTGCATCCAGGATCCACCCCAACAAATTCAAATGTACATATACCCGGTTCACCTTTGCCAGAAATTGAAAAGCTTTCAGTAGCTGGACTTCCATGTCAGTGCGTTCACTGTGCGTTTCAGACATTTGAAGCAAAGATCCATCATTTGGAAACACGACCATGCCGGAAGCCCAAGGACAGCCTGGAGGGCCTGGAGTACTTTGTCCGCTGTGAGGTCCACCTTTCAGACGTCAGTACTCTCATTAGCTCCATCAAAAGAAATGCAGAAGATGTTAAAACTACCAAAGAGCTCAAATGTAATACTCTCCACTTTTTTATTAAATACATTTTAAACACATTCAATTAACAGGATTAATCACGAAAGCAACCCAACTGAACATTTTTTTCTTGTCTCTACTAGTTCATTGGTTCCCAAAGAGAATAATAGACTTGGACAAATGTCATCATCTCGTCACAAAATTTGATCCGGATTTAGATCAAGATCATCCTGTAAGTAGAGACCTTCATTCTCAGGCTGGTTATATTATTGGACCAATGTCATTACAGAGAAAATGTGATTAGTTTTTGTCATGTTTGATTTAAACAGGGCTTCACAGACCCTGTCTACAGACAGAGGAGGCAAATGATTGGAGACATCGCCTTCAGATACAGACAGTGAGATACAGGCGAATGTCTGAATACTAACAAAATCACCCATAAGGAAAATGCATAGAAAATGAGAAAACAAACACACAAAACCTCATCCCTAATTCATTTGTGCTTATTTCTTTAAACAGTGGGGAGGTGATTCCCAGAGTGGAATATACAGAGGAGGAGATTGGTACATGGTAATAGCTGCTGTGCAATACTATGAATGTAATGTGCATGTGAAGGTTTAACCTGTTAAAATGCAAAGGCCCCCTGATGCAAGCGTAGCATGAGTCTTGTGCTTAGAACAAGGTGAAGCACAGACCTGTCTGGGTATCAAATTATCAAATCCAATACATAACTCGCATGAAAAAAAATCAGCTACAACACTAAATAAAGTAGTTTTTTTTATCAGTAGTAATTTTTGCAGCATTTTAGGTGCATTTGCTCTGTCATAGTAACAATTGGTAATTGGTTCTGGCATTTCTGTAGTCACCCCATTTGTTGTAGATTTAGTTTTTGTAGAGATATTCCATATTTATTGTGGTCATGACATTTCGAGCATGAAACCTGGAAAAATAGGCAGGAAATCTATATATACGCTATAAAGACCTTGTTGCATGTTTTTTTGCACCAGCAACAGACACAGAAATTTAGGAATAAATTATAAAACATGAGAGGAGTTTTAAGAAAATTGATTTAATGTACAATTAAAGAAATTTATAATGGTTTGTTGCAAAGTACTTCAATCATTCAAGAAGGTAACAGAAAACATTTCATTTGAAAAAATGAAAAAGTAATTTTTTTATGCATTCATACCTCTTAATAGGAAGGAAGTCTACTCAACACTGAGGGACTTGTATTCCACGCATGCCTGCAGTGAATATGTGGAAGCCTTCCGTTTGCTGGAGAGGCATTGCGGGTACAGTCCAAACAGCATCCCCCAGTTGGAAGAAGTGTCACGCTTCCTCAAAGGTAAAAGAGGAATTAAAGGATGTGTGAACAGAGCTGATGATTTAGAGAATACACTGTTAATCAATTAACCAATCACTATCCTAAAACACACAGAGCGTACAGGTTTCCAGCTGCGTCCAGTAGCAGGTCTGCTCTCAGCCAGAGATTTCCTGGCCAGTTTGGCTTTCCGGGTGTTCCAGTGCACCCAGTACATCCGCCACGCCTCCTCTCCTATGCATTCCCCAGAGCCGTGAGTACACCTGAACACCTCTTGCCGTGCTTCTCACATCATATCATGCCACAGACTTCAGCGAGTGCCAATGAACATGTCCGTGCTGTCAATGACTGTCAATGATAATGTTGAAAACTGCACATAGATATGCGACAAATAAATCATTAACTGTCGTTTCCATCTTGAATGTTTGGGTAAATAAATAATTATAATGGTCCTTTATACAAGTGGTTATATTTTTCTCCCAGTTCTGACGCACAAACTGTTTCACAAAGAAAGAAGTTTAAATGAGGTCTCTTCTTAAGGGAAAGAAGGGAAAGTCTGTATTTTAGGGGCAAACTTGAGGGACATTTCCTTCTTTTTTTCCCATTTAAACCCCTTTATTCACATCTTTCACATCTGTGAGAAAATGAACTTCTGTCTTCACTTCTCCGGTTTCACACTGGGCACAGACTTACTTTTCACTCTGTAACCATTGTTTTGTAATGCAACCAGTGCAACTTGCCAGTTTGCGATCCCAAAAAAATCTGTATTCAGTTAAATCTATTTGGGTATTTTTTTTTTTTTCACTTTGGATCCAATACGGTCACAGTTAATTCTCTCTCTCTCTCTCTCTTTTCTCTTCAGTGACTGCGTCCATGAGCTTTTGGGCCACGTCCCAATGCTGGCCGACCGCACTTTTGCCCAGTTTTCGCAGGTGGGAGGGGGGGCAATCAGGGAAAGTTAAATCACAGTCTTTCAGATTTACAAATCATTTCCCATGCTGCACTATTATGCTCTGATAATGCATCATCTGCTGCAGAACCTCGGTCTGGCATCACTCGGGGCCTCAGAGGAAGATATTGAGAAACTGTCCACAGTAAGGCCAACATGTGTTTACGAACATCGTGAAGTATAAAATATCGATTAGAAGCATCCTTCATTTTGCCACTTTCTTTATGATCCTCCTGCCAGCTGTACTGGTTCACCGTGGAGTACGGCTTGTGCAAACAGAACGGCGAGGTGAAGGCTTACGGCGCCGGGCTGCTCTCCTCTTATGGAGAACTTGTGGTGCGTTACGACATGTTTTTCTCCGCTTGATGTGCTTTTCTTTCCCAGAATTTGGGGGGAAAAAAAGCTGCAACAATCACAGCCAACATCACCCGGTTCTCCATCTTTTCAACCCAGCACTCTCTGTCCGATGAACCTGAGACCAGGGAGTTCGACCCAGAGGCCGCAGCGCTGCAGCCATATCAAGACCAGACCTACCAGCCTGTCTACTTTGTTTCCGAGAGTTTTTCTGATGCCAAGGAGAAATTCAGGTACCGCACTACTTGTTTTATTTTTCATTAATTTCATTAATTTAAAAGAAAAATCTGGGCTCAGGCAACAAGCAAATTCATAAGAATGTACAGAGAAAGAGAGAAGATGTGAAAAAAAGTCAGTAGGGTTATGTAAGGACAAGGTCAGAGAACAGCCAGCCAACCCCTGAGGCCGCAAACTTTTGTAGGTCAACCATAGCAGCGAGAAGACAGCTGTTACTAATGTAGTCTTTCTTACGAAGGCAAAAATGCTGTAGTTTTGTTTGGCAAAAACATCAAATGTTGAACGCCCTGCAAAACAAGTAGCTTTAGTAACTGTTTTGACAGTATTTGGTCTCTAGTAGAATGCAGCACATCCCTGCCGCCACACTTCAAGTAGATGAGAAAAGATCAGCATGGGAATGTTTGGGAAAGCAAAACCAAATATGGGGTAAAGTGCCAATATGCATTTTTATGCGGAGGATAGTCCAGATTCTGTAAAGTCTATACGCAACTATAACCATGGGGAAAAAACAACTTTTTTTTCTAGTTAAAGGGAAGTTTCTTCTGGCCAAGTGAAATATTTGGATTTACAAATCTAAGACTGGAACATTTTTTTAAGTCTCGTTTGCTATTTTCTGACCTCTTTACATTTTAATCTTTGAGCAGGACATACGTGGCCGGGATCAAGCGGCCATTTTCGGTGAGGTACGACCCATACACCAGCAATGTGGAAGTCCTGGACAACCCAATGAAAATCCAAGGAGCCCTGGAGACTGTGAGGGATGAGATTAAGACGCTATCAGATGCCCTCGGCGTTTTGTCATGATAACGCTTGTGTGTCCAGTCTGTGACCCTCCTGCTGTTGTGTTTGCTGCACTCTGCAACCATGTGACAAGACTAATGTGTCCATCTTTTCTGTGCTGTACCTTCCTGTATGAAGCTGTTAATGATGAACCGTCTGCTTGTTTGTGTTTGGCCCGACAAGGTCGCAACCATTAAAACCTCAATACACAGCGAAGGCAAATTTCCAAAGATGTTTAACGCCTTTCTGGATGTAGATCCATTTGTGAAATGATGGAGGGTTTTAATAACTGGGCCATTCATGCTTTTAAAATAAAAAAAAGTGAAAGAAAAATGTATTTGAGAAATATGACAACATGTGAGCCAAAATCAAAGGGAACTCTGATAATGAATGTATTAAAAGATAAGTAAAATGGTTATGGGTATAATTATTTTAAAATAAATAAATCTAACTATATGATGAAGATGAAAACGTATATTTAAATCATTTTATTTTATTTAGAAAATAAGCATCTATAATGTGTGAACGGCTTTATTTTCCACATATGTGAATTGGGTATTTAGGTATCACCTGCACATCTGCTGATTTATTTGGTTTAATGCTGTTTTTGTCTTTCAGTGTTCATGTATAGTAAAAAAAAATGCAAATACTGCTTCAGTAAAAAGAATATGTAAAATAATAAAGAACAAGAAAAAAGAATAAATCATGTTTGCTTTCATTTCATTGTCAAGATTGTATTACAAATTACTATTTAACTGTTTAACTCATACATGACCAAGAAATCACTTTAATCATATATGAATCCTCAATGAAGACCTGGATATTTAAGAGTTTACAAATATCTGCCACAGGAGGGAGCAGTCTGGTAGATCATCATACCTGCCTGATGTTACAGTCGAATCACAGCAGACTCCTTTTAAATCTGCCTATTGTTGCCTTTCTACCTTCAAATACAACGGACTAGTTAGCAATACTATTATCTGTTAAATTTAATGTGAATGTGAATTATTCACAAAATTAATAAGTATATCAAAATGAACTCATAGAAGAGTTTAACTTTTCTTATAAAAAACTTTATAAATTCATACATCAAAAACAGATAATATTTAATACTGTATATTTTGTGTTGCTAATAATTACTAAAATGAATTAAAAACTTAAATAAAGACAACAATATATATTATTGTGGGTTACATGTACATATTATTATAGACTATAAGGAAAAGTATGGAACTGTTTCTTGAACCATTGTTTAGTCACATCTGAAAGGACAAACTCCTGGGAGTTTAAGGCTCCTGCTGGTCAGGTATTAGGTTATAATGTTATAATGATCGTGGATCAGAAATCCAGCACAAACAGCAGCTATGGAGAAACGCTGCTGAGAAGCTACTTTACAAACGGAGCTTCAGACAAAGACCACTAGGTGTCAGTCTGAGTCCAAGAACATGCAGGGCCTGATGAGCCACACTTACATAAGGGAACCTTCACACAATGTGTTAAAGAAGGGGGGGGGGGGGGTCAATACAGCTACTTGCATATATGTAATATACCATTTTATAGCTTGTGGAATGCAGCTATTTTTTTTTTATTTTCTAAAATTGCCAAAGCAACATCTGGAGGTTTTCCAGCTGTTTTTTTTGTTTTGTTTTTGGACAGGACGTGTGTTTGGTGTCTCTCATCCAACAATGTTTGAATGAAATAATCAGTTATTTTGTAGTTGGTGAGTGTCTTTTTACCCCCCCCCCCTTCCCCCTTCTCCCCCTACTCCCTCCTCCTCTACATAATGATGTTGCCGCGTGTGACCCAGAGCTTTGACAGCACATATTTCTGCATCAGTCAGTCAATGGCAGTCGGGGCTGCTGCATCTTTCTCCCCCTCCTGTGCGAACGCCGGTATGTGTGTGTGTGTGTGTGTGTGTGTGTGTGTGTGTGTGTGTGTGTGCAGGTAGGAAGGATACCCCCCCCACCACCACCACCACCACCGCCCCCAACAATCGCCTCACTGCCAGACACATATTTGACCCCAGTGACTTACATCTGCACCTGAGTCAGAGGGGAAGCCGCAGACCTCGGCCACACTGGTTCCACACTGAATGTTAACACTCTTAATTACAGCAGGGCGGAGACATTGACATTCTTCTTGGAGTCTGAGGAATTACGTCTATTCTTGTTCAGTCTGCGTCCTGTGTGTAAACATTGTGATTGTAGGTTACAGTGCGTAAACGTGGAAAATGCCTATGGAATTGTTCCATATTTTGTGACTCTCTCTCTCTCTCTCTCTCTCTTTCTTCCCTTTGCTCTTTTTCTCCCTTTAAGCACTTTTCCATAAAACGTCTCTGGAGCACTGGAGCTGGAGCGTTTCTTTTTTTTTTTCTTTTTACCAACCATGAGGAGGAGGAGGAGCGAGGGGGTGGGGTGTGGGAGTAAGGGGCGTGTTTTGCTATATAATACTTCTCCCTGCGAAGTTTTGCCTGTCGCCTGGTCTTTGGGACAGCCTCTCACACATCATCCCTATAGTCTCACCAACTGGGAAACTAACTCACCTGCAACCCTCCAACCAAATAACACCCCCCAAAAAATACGCTGTGACTACTGCCATGGAGACCCAGCAAAGACACGGACGCCACTCACTTTGCCACACCTGCCGGAGAACGGAGAACAGCAGAATGAAGGTAAAACCAGCGGGAACAAATAGTTTTATACTCTCCGGTTTGCGCCGCGCGTGTATTGACAGACCTCTGGCAGGGTTAGAATGGCGTTTCCTCGGCTTTTTAGAATTGAGAAAAGCCCTCTGGCTTGAGCAGATGTATTGCTCGCATCAGTTTTTTTTCTGCGCAATCTCAGCCGCCGGACATCTCTTAATTTGCATGCGACGGAGAAAGTTCAAGGTGTGTACATGACGCGGCGGAGGAGGAGGAGGAGGGGGGCGCTTGAAGCTTTTGAGGCATTCGTGCAACAGGTTACCTGACGGGATTAAAGGGAAAAGAGTTGAGAGGGGGTTTTCTTTTTCTATTCTTCTCCGGTCCGGGATGGCGCGCGCCGTTCGCAGGACTTCGCAGCAGCTGGTGTGTGTGCCGGCAGATAGGGGGCGGTAGGCGGGAGGGTCAGCGAGCTCACTACAGGGTGAGCAAGGGGAAAATATATGCTGAGTCTGGCTTTTCTGATAGTTAACTATCGAGCAGCCGGTCTTGCAACTTTCGGCGAGTTGTGTAAGAGGGTGAAAGCCAGAGATACCGTCTGCGTTTTCTTTTCTCCAGAATAAGCACTTATTTCAGGTGCCGGCAAAGTGACAGCGGCTGATAACATTAAGGGGAGGGGGGTAAAACTGCACATTTGGCACAATTCGCCTATGACCTAACTTTTGATTTTCTCCTGTTATAGTTTGTATTAAGATAAAGGAAAAGAGTGTGTATATATATATATATATAGAGAGAGATATATAAGCATCTTAATATCGTGTGCCAAGCGCGCACATGTTTGTGCGTAAAAGAGCGGATCCTCGTATTAGGTAACATCTGGCTGTCATTCTCTTTTAGAGAATCTTTTTTTTTTCTGTTGAAATGTGTGGGCTGCATTTGTTTGTTGACTCGATGCTTCATTCAGCATATGTGTGTCTGTGTGTGCGTGCGTGTGTGCGCGTGTGTGTGTCTGCAGGTCAAGAAGATGTCTTCGTCCAGTCGCGCGCTGCTGTTTGCACTGGCCCTGACGCTCTACGTTGTGGAAATGGCCTCGGCGGAGACGCTGTGTGGGGGAGAGCTGGTGGATGCGCTGCAGTTCGTCTGTGAAGACAGAGGATTCTATTTCAGTAGGTTTTCAAAGCATTTTCTTTTTTTCTTTTTTTCCCACAACGAGCTATTTTTTTGTTTTATTATTATTGCCTCTGTTGTTCGTGCGCGCGCACATCTGTTTGGATAGCTGAGACCGATCGTGGCTGTGTGGTATGCGCGTTGGGTACTTTTCGTTCTCACGCATTCACACGCGCGCACACGCTGACTGAGAGAAAGAGAGATTATAGGCAGCTGTGCGTCTCAGCGCGTCTGGTGCTGAGTGCGCGCATTCTGCCGTTCCACGGCTCGATACTGTACCTCTCACTGCTTATGAAAGGGCCGGCGAGCGGCGAAGGCGCACGCGAGTCCGGCTTCGGCGCGACACAATGGGCCGCTTGTTTACCAGTAAAAGTAATAGCACCCCAAGAGGCATAGCAGTCACCTCAGCACCAGTGTTCCCAGGCCAGGCGACCACACCGATGAGTCTGAGGGGGTTGGAGAGGAGAGAGGAGGAGGGGGGGGGGGGGGGGGGGGGGGGGAGAGAGAGACAGGAGGGGCTGTTTTTGATGTCAGGTTAAGAGGAAAAGATCATTAACATCAATTCTGATCATTGCTTCCATTGTGGCAGTGATGTGAGTAGCTGTGAGAGAGAGAGAGAGAGAGAGAGAGAGAGAGAAGAAAAAGCATTGTGGCGGCTCTTAATCCTCGGATGGATAAGCTTCTCTTTGCGTAGTCTGCGGTGTTTGCTACACACACACACACACACACACACAAGTTTCCTCAGATATGTGCCCCTGTGGAAGCAGGGGAAGGTATTAGGCCACGATCCGCCAACCGTTTTCACCTTTTGACAGGGGGGGTGCTTTCTTTGTGTGCCCCACGTTTGCCACAGGAGCTTTTCTTCAATCAGAAAGATCATTATCCAATTTGCACCAACATACAGTAGATATGCTCCCACCTCATCCTCCTTCTTCTTTTTTTAAACTTCTCCTCCTCCCCCCAGATCACCCTCTCTTTTTTCTCTCATGTTCTCTTCCTGCAATCAAATCTCGCCTTCTCTCTCTCATGAGATTTCTCTGACATTGTGCAGGGTGCAGGACTTCAAACAAGGCCTTTATTGATTGTGGATAGTGTTCCCATGTGCAACATGCTAAACCTCCACCTCCCCTCCTCCACCACCACCTGATTCTTCTGTACCTTTCCCCCCCCCTCCTGTCTTTACTCTCTTCCCCCTTTTGTTTTGCATTCTTCTCCGCTTGTTTTGACCCTCACACACCCTCTCTCTCTCTCTCTCTGCGCTGATCCCTTCACTCCTGTTTTTTCCCTACCTCTCCGCCCCTCCCCTCCCTCCCCATCCCCTTTATCTCTGCTGACTCGACAAAGGACAAGGTCACCAGAAGAGTTTCCATTTTATGTATTTGCTCACAGGAGTCTCGTCCTGAGAGCTTCAAGCTGTCTGGCCTCCATCGCTTGTCTTTTTGGTCGGCGTCTAAGGCGCGGGTGTTTACTTGTGTATTTGCTCATTAAAGGACTTGTAGATAACCCTTAATCAGATTATCCTCTACAAACAAAAATATTTGCTCAGTTGGTCATGGATTTCTGTTTATCCTCTTTTCTTCGTGGACCGCTTTGATTGTTGAAGTAATCCTGCAAAACAAAAAACCCCAAAAACAAAAAATAGAAAAGAAACAACCATTTCTGAGTAGTTTCATTTCTGATGCTCAGGCCTTTTTCTTGCCCTTCTTTTGTCCCTCACTGTGTTTCTCTCTGCTTCTCCCCAGGTAGGCCCACCAGCAGGGGCAACAACCGGCGCCCCCAGAACCGTGGGATAGTAGAGGAGTGTTGTTTCCGTAGCTGTGACCTCAACCTGCTGGAGCAGTACTGTGCCAAACCCGCCAAGTCGGAAAGGGACGTGTCGGCCTCTATACAAGTCATACCCGTGATGCCTGCACTAAAACAGGTACGTCTCATCATCATCAACAACAATATCTACACACCACTATGGGAAACAGTGCTTGTCTCCATCTCTTATCTCCATTCAACTCCGTGCATCGCCCCTATGACACCGAGTGCAGACTCCAAACCTACACAAAAGACCGGTTTATCTTGTCAAATGGTTAATCGTAAGCATGCAAAGTGCTGACCATCGCGGAAAAAACATTGCGACAGTCACAGCATATACGTAGGGGATGGCAGAGCCTTCAATGTGTGTGTGTGTTTGTGTGAGTGTTTTTGAGTCTGTGAGATGGTGGAGGGACTGCTGGACCGTAAAGAAACAGTGCGTTCTTAGATTATTAGCCGATTCAACAAAAAAATGATGCACATTTTTTGACCTGTCCGGTCAAAGACACCTTAAACCCCCCCCTCCCCCGGTGGAGTTTCTTTGAAATATGCCACAAACATGCAGGGGAATCGCCAAAAGGGATCCTTTCAGCGCAGCCACAAAAAAAAAAAAACTGAGCAGTGGCTGCGTTCCAGGCCTCTTAAAATCCCTCCAACCTTCCCCTTAGACAGGGAAAAAGATGCGTGACTTGTTAGAAAATCAGCTTCAGCGGCAAAAGATTGCTAGTGATGTAAACAAAAAGGAAAAAAAATAATAGAAAAAAAAGAAAACATTTGTAATCGTCAAGGGGAAAATAATGGAACCCCCTGTCTGAAATGCAAAAAAAAAAAAAAAAAAAAGGCTGCTGGGGAATTAGTCAGGACATGTCCCTGGTTAGTCTGGGCAGGGAGACTTGATGGGTACAGGCTGCTCTGAGGGGGCCAGCTGTTCTTAGGCTATTGAGTGAATGAAGGGGGTGATCCAAAACAAGCCATTCAGATGGAGCACTGGCTACTCACGCATAAATTGTAGCCTTGGTGTTTACCACTCCCACTTTTCCCCCCTCAAGCATAACACCTAACGCTGCTTTTAGAAAAAGAACTTGCCGCACCATGAGAATATACAGGTTCTAGGATAGAACCAAAAAAAAACGTCTTTATAGGGGTCTCCTATAAAAGGTTAGCTGGTTCAGCGGGTCGTCGGGTGAACGTGCTCCTCATATGTATATGAGGTGGGTGGCCGCCCTTCCCTTTGACAGTATGTTAAACAGGCTGAACTAAGCACTTGTTGACAGCTTCTCTCAGTCGAGGGAACCAAAACAAGGAGCAGTCTGAGGCGAGCCGGGTCTGTTATGACGCTCCGTGCCGTAAGAATGACATTCGAATTCCATTTGACTGGCCCTGACAATGACTTGAATGTTTTGACAAAATAAACAAGGCATTTTTTTTCTTTTTTCCTCTCTCTCTCCATTGTAAATGAGCGCAAGCACTCGCACAGCATCTTATCAGCCCTAATGAACTGACTCCCTCTTTTTTTTTTTCCCTTTCTTTCCTTTTTTTTCCCTCTTTCGCCCGCACGCCACAATAGGAAGTCCCGAGGAAGCCGCATGTGCCCGTGAAGTATTCCAAATACGAGGTGTGGCAGAGGAAGGCGGCCCAGCGGCTCCGGAGGGGTGTCCCCGCCATCCTGAGGGCCAAAAAGTTTCGGAGGCAGGCGGAGAAGATCAAAGCCCAGGAGCAGGCGATCTTCCACCGGCCCCTGATCAGCCTGCCCAGCAAACTGCCGCCAGTCTTGCTCGCCACGGACAACTATGTCAACCACAAATGAGCCCGCTGCCAGCCCTTTGCACAGAGTTTGGAGGGAGAAAAAAAAAGACTAGGGGATTATAGCTTTGTCTCTGACGTCATTTCTGTGGCAGTCCACTTTGACCTCCCCTGCCCTGTCCGAGCCTACCAACCCCACCCCCCCACCCCCGCCCTCCCCCCTGGCCCCTGCTCTCATCCACTACTTCTTGACCCCCTGCCCCTTTTTTTCTAACACCCCCCCTCCTCCCCCTCGACCCCCCTCCACCCAACCACCCACCCACCCTCCTCCGGCACACAAACATGCCTTCACATTCTTCCTGTCTTGAACTCTTTCGCTCCCTCTCTCTTTCAGTCACTGACACAAAAGGCACAAACACAAATGATGAACAAAAAGTTAACAATTCGGCTGAATGCGATTCAGGTGGATCCTTAAAAAGCAAAAAGAAAAAAAAGAGAGAAAAGGGAAGGGGAGAAATGAAGATGAAAGAGATCTGTGGTTTGCAAGTGTCAAGAGGACACCCAGCGGAATGTTTTTTTGTTTTTTTTTTGTCCTTGTGGAAGACAACTGAAAGTGAAGAGCAGCTTGCATGAAAGAATCCATTCCACATCATTTTTTTTTCCTGAGGCAAAAAAAGAAAAAAATCTCTGTTAGTTCTTTTTTTCTTATTAGTTTGCACCTCTACCTATAAAGGGACTTCCACACTGTAAGGAATTATTTTGTAAAATTAGATTCCTGTTCCAGCACCTTTTGATCACAAACAAAAAGCAGAAAAGAGTCTGCAAAATTGCACATTGCCACGGATTACGTCAAAGTAAAGAAAAAAATGGCACTATTTTTTTATGAACAATGAACGTGTAGCTTAAAAAAATGTCATGGTGCTAGCTTTGGGAATGGACTCAAAGAAGAGGTTGAAAAGCACGTTTTTTTTTCTTTGAATGAATATTAAAACTTTCCGTTTTAAGGAAAGTGTGACTTTTTTAAAAAAAATAAATAAAGGAAAATAAAGGATATGGGGGAGCTCCTGGCAGTGGCAATGTCAAGGGGGAAGTGTCACTGAGAAAAGATTCGGGCTGTGTTGGCATCTCGGCTCACAGTGAGTACTAGCGGCTGCTCATCACTAGCTTGCCAGCATAAGCGGCAAGGGGGGACCTGAGACCCAGTCCCTGTTCCTCCTGTCCCCCTGAGGCTGCTGGACACGGGGAGCAGTGTGGGGACACATTATGGGACACCGTGGACTGCCTGGATTTGGACAGTACTTCAGTTCTGGGACAGTACTTCCTGTTTGCCATGGCTTTGCAGACTACTCTGACAGGAAGTAACATGGCATGGACAAAGAGCGAGTGGGATAATGATGATTATATTTTATTTTGTCTTTTTTTTCCTGTTTTCTTTTCATATCAATGTTTCAAATGAAAAAAAAAAGGAAAACCCCGTCAGTTTCTGGTACCGTGACATTCCTGTTTTTCCAAGTTAGGCATTTTTTTGTTTCCATGGTTATTGTTATGATGTTATTTTACAGTTCTAAAGAAAGGCACAAAAATTTCGATTCAAAGGGAAAAAAACAGCAATAATGTCAACTAACATTTTATTTTTATTGTATATCAGTAGTATTCACATGCTTTTGCCTGAAAACAAATACTTGAATATATATATATACATCTATATATATATATACATATATATATATAAATATAGATATATAATTAGTTTCCAGGGACGTTGTGTTATTTTCCTTTAGTCTGAGCTGTATCTTGCGTAATGAGCCGCCAAGCTTTTTTGTTTGTTTGTTGAAATACAAATAAGGGCACTGTATAAAGGCATTATTTATTTTGTTATAAAATATATTTGAAAAATTGGTCCAAATAATATACGTAGCACTGATGCTCAACTGACGGATTTATTTTGTATGATCTCTGTTTTCCAATTGGAGTTGTAAGGCTTTTTTGTAGATGCTTTGTACCAAAAATAATGTCTTTTTTTTCCTTTTTCGTTTGCCATAGTAACTTTAAATTAATATTTTAACAGCAGCATAGCCTGGATTGCTTAGGCATGTTATGTCACAGAAATAGGCACATATTCTGAATACGTTGGTCTGCATGGATTTCCGGAAAACCCACCAGGGTTCTCTGTGAAATGGGAAAGCATCAATGAGTGACTTTATTATTGGAAAAAAAAAATAACTGTTCAACATTGATTGTACTCAACCCACTATGTTTTGAAGCCACTTTAGTATTGATGGCGGGGGGAAATGATGAGTCCTTCATTAAATCATGTCTTTGTAATTGTGCATGGTGTCCTATGATCTTCTAAGGAGCATCTTGCCTATGTGCCAGTGCCACTGAGGTTTTTTTCATGTGTTGATTGGGTCATGAGGCCAGAAATATCCGCTCAGTTGAAGATTTTAGGGCTTCGCTTGCACGTGACCGACTCGAGTCATTGTGTCACTGCCCTAATTGGAGGTAATAGTGTGGCTATGACGCTAGTAATATCAAAGGTCACCTAAAGGTCATTGTCTATGGTGGAGAGCTTATCATCGTTCAACACCTCACTGTTCTCTCTATCTCTCTTTATCTCTCTCTCTCTGTCTATCTATCTGTTTTCTTCTATGTCTTTGTTTGTAAAAGACAATGCCTCTGATCTTATGCATCAGCAGTATGTATCTGTATTTGCATGGTAGAGGGAAAGGAGGCCGGGGTTAGCAAGACCGCGTTCATCCCCTCACCATCTTCCAATCATCCATCCATTATGCATTTGATGAAGGGCTATCAGGCTGAACCATTTCTGAAGCAGTCAGAGCACTCAGGAAAACAAACAAACAATCTGCGCTCTCCAAAGGGAGAAGTGGAGTAGTTGCTGAGTGCAAGGGATAATCTTGTTGTGGAAGGGCAGCTGAGGTTGTTGCCCGTACCTGGCCACAATGATACAGCTCTCTGTGACAAACCACTGAAGCCCATGTCAGAAGCAAGGTCATTCTGTGCCACATTATAGTTTCCTCCTCTACTGTGTCATGCATCACCCCATGAAATGGAGACTTAATGGATACTCGCTATGCTGTGGCGAGGAGTCACGCCAATACCTAATATCTTCTTTCTGTCAGAGAGATCTCAATTATCAAGGCTGTGTCCTGTCTCTAATTATATTCTACTTCAGTTGTGCAACAAAGCAGGCAGTGCAATTATTATTATATTATTATTATTGATAATATTATTATTATATTTTCTATTTTATTCTATATTTTTTTCCTGCTAGGACTGCATTCATTCACTATTGTAATGTTCAAACAGGCTACTCTAGTGTTCTTATGAATGGCGTGAAAGACAACCACTTCTTTTCGCTGAATATGAAGAGATATCTTGCCGAGCAATGGCAACTTTTTCTGTGTCAGTAGCTCACTCAGCCTGTGTGTATTTTATTGATTTAACCTCTGCACGCTAGAACGTCCGAAATGCACAATTCATGTACTTTCATTTTTAATATCAATAAAAAAAAACATTTTATCAAACATACGTCTAAAAGAGTTACTGCTTTTGTTTTTTCGGGGGGTGTATCCTGCCGGCCTCTTGGATGTTTCCTTGTGTTTTCCGATATGCATGTGTATTTACACTTTACTGTGCGTGTTGAGCTCGAGGGCCCTTTTTGAAAATCTTTTAGTAATATCAGTTAAACCTTATGTACCCTGTAAATGATTTATTACATCTTAAGGCCTTGCAAAGAATCTCCAGCTGCTTTTAGCACCCTCTCTCTCTCTTTCTTCCTCTCACCAGCCCTCCCCTCTTTTTTCCTCTTTTCTCTCCATCTCTCCGTCCGTCTGTCTCTGTCTGTCTGTCTCCTGCTCTGTGATAGGGCAAAGTGTGCAAATCAGCATTCTCAGAGTGGCCTCGAACTCCTCAGTGCTTCCCACGATAAAGCTGACCTGTTCTTGCTCTCCTCTGACACACCCTTGCACACATCCATCCCTCCATCCTCCAACGGCTCACTAACTACTGAAGCAAGCTCCACTTCGGTGGCTAAGTTTAGCAGCTGACATGTCTCAAATTATCACATGCATATTCTGAAAATGGCACGACCTTTCATTGTTGACATGCATGCACATGCCCACCCATGGGGTGACTGTTACTGGGCAGGTTTACAGTATAATATCGTTGTTCCTAGAATGGGACCTTTCATTTTAAGCACAGGGGGTTATCTTGGTGCAGCAGATTTTTTTTTTTTTCACTGTAGGCTCTCGTGCTGTTTAACATTGGCAGATTTTGAAATTTACAGCCAGAAGTGGAGAAATCTTTTCTTTGGCTTTGGTGCAAATTCTGCCTTACAGTGATGAGATGCACATGTGCTGCTTCTGGGAAAGTGAATCTGGTCGGCTATCATAGTAGTGGAGGCCATGTTCTGTGTTTTATGGTAATAAATTGCTCAATTAAATTACCTTTGCCTGTCTCATGAAACCTTATTGCCCTACTAAGGAGTCCGCCCTCATGCAAAAATGGGGAAAAACACTCAGCTGGAAGTGTAAGCTGTCAAAAATAGTTCATTTCTGAGAGATGGCTAGAGGCTGCACAAGTTCACACACAGTCATGCATGTACTGTGGCTGTGTGCAAATACAGGCAACATTTGCATATTTTTCTGCACTTTTATTCCTTTCAGTGATATTCATTATTGGCACAAGTGTTGTTGCCGACAAAATACCAAATTCTCACAGACAGGAGTGTTTTAACCTAGCAGCAGGTGTGTGTGTGCGCATGTGTGTGTTGTCTCCAGCACCCGTTCTCAGAAGAAGCCCGTTCCTTGCAGGTGTTTATACAATAGTATTATTCTCTAGAACTTGGTGGTGAGATCAAGGACTCCCTGGTCCTCGGGGCTCATCACATCATCGCTGTTCCTGATGGGACAGCGTCTGGCACAACATAAGTCAATCAAAACAAGTTAAACCCCACTTTCCACGGTTCGCCAAGACATATCAGTTTCCCCCGATTATTGAATTGGATGGGTAGGTTTGTTAGATCTTGTCAAGATTGTTAAAGCTGAGCTGTGTGGCATGGTAAATGTCATTTCTAATTATAATAATGGGCTAATCGCGCAAATACCTCAAATGAACTGAAAGAACAATATATTCCTCTTGTGTTTAAGGTATACATGTAATTCTGGTAGGTACATTTTTAACTTTTCGTCAAAATTGAGTTTGCATCTGTGTCTAAATCCGGCACCTAGACACAAAATCACTATAGCATTATCCTATAAAAGTAAACAATAGAAAGAGCACAGAAATGCCACCTCGACTTAAACGTTTGGAGCCAAATAAACCATAAACCCCAACCCACGCATCCATCCCCATCAGAGAGGCCTCCTGAATTGTGGAGCGGAGTGTAGATGTGGGTGGCACAACTCTCCCAGGCCTGACATTGGAAACTGCCAAAGAGCACACTAGAGTTAGTTGTGGTTGGCCGGATGCACGGGATGCATGTAAGGCCAGGCCAAGTATTGAGGCACAGGCTTTGGCAAGCCCAGACCATCACAGCCCAGCGTGGCCACACAGGCCAATTAATTTCTCCTTCCCTCCTCTGTCTCTCTCTCATCTTTCCCCTCTCTCTTTATCTCTCACTTTCTCTCTTGTACTCCCTCTCTCTTTCTCTCAATCTTCACAAAGCGTGCTAACACATTCCTCTTTTCCCACTTTGCCTCTCTAATTGCCGTGGACTGAAAAGAGGGATAGAGAGGGGAGTGAGATCGAGAGAAAGAGACAGAGAGAGGGAGAATCAGAGGGAAAAGGGGTCATACCACAGAACCTCTATGGCCAGGACAGACTGTACCAGCCCCCTGGAATAGTCAAAACTCCTGTGTGCAGGGTGCACGGGGCAGAGCACCCAGCCTTCTCTCTCTGTCTCTCTCTGTCTCTCTCTGTCTCTCTCTGTCTGTCTCTCTCTCTCTCTCTCTCTCTCTCTCTCTCTCTCACTCTCTCTCATTAATTACACAGGAATACAAACTATTTGGCCTGATCGTATTGGTGAAACATATGATTCAATCTACATCCTTGCATGGGCTCTGAGATGGTTACAGCAGGGCTGGAGCATAAAGAGGGGATTGTGTTTCCTCAGCGCCCCACAAAACTATCTAATTGTTGATTCCTAATCAACCAGGAGCTGCGAGGAGGCTTTTTCCTAATTATGTAACCGTAGCTTCTGACATTAACAATGAAGTGGAAGTTTTAGTTGATTTTGCACAGTAAAACTAAGTGAAACTGTGTAAAGGGGGGGGTATTAAGGTTTTCCACTCAAAGAAATCTGTTTCTGTTGATTTGGATATTTATTTATTTATAATATAAATAATTATATATAATAAAATAATTATACTGATTTTCCTCACATGTATGTATTGTTGTCTACTTGCCCAGGAACAACAGATGTCAATTAGCTGCTGGGTGCAATTAACTGTGCATTCTGACTTAAAAATGTTTTTTAAAAAGCAGGTAATAATCACAGAACTATATATATATCTGTATAACCCAGATAGGAATGCAAATCATACAGGCTCTAGTGTATGAGGGTGAGACTAAAAGAAAGTATTTGGGTGTGTAAACAACTGCATATCAGTGTTGGTCTTTGGTCTATGACTGATCCTCATGAGAAGGAAGCATGAGAAGGATCCTTACAACCCACTCACACACTAAACATAGAACACTTTCGGTGCTACATTTGTGAAGTTTTGCAATTTTGAGGCTTCTGGTGTCTTTGTCAACACCCCAGCGAAAGGTCAGGGATGTCAGGAACAGCTGGGCAATGTGGATGTGACAAAATTTGTGGAGTGGACTATATTCTGGATGGGCAGAATATGGGAAACGAGGTGGTTAAGCCATACAAAATCATAACAAATAGGGAAGTGGTTTTCATTGTGGTCACTGGGTCATTGTATGACAATTTCCTCTTACTGGAAACCAAGGGGGTCACAGCTTTACACTGGAATATACTCTGTGTGTGGTGCGGAGACTGCCTGGGCTATACTTATTCACAAGGGTCAAATGTTACCCTCTGTGGCCTTTCCATTTTAAGATTTAAAACAATCTAAGCTGTCGCACAAAAGACAAATTGAAAATCAATCTGCATCGACATCTTCCAGCAATGGTGACCTTCATCACTTTTGGTGCTTCTTAAATATTCATGGATTTGTTAAAGGCTAAAATGCAATTGAAGGTGTTGTAGGAAGAGTAAAGTGGGTGGCAGTAAATGTTTAAAAGCAAAACGCTGCACTTAATTAAACAAGGAGGTCAGCATCTTGTAACGTTTAAGGTTTCTGAGTTTTTAACTTTAACATTATCCAGGTGGGTCCTTACTTCACTCTCTCAGGGCATTCATCATAGTTGCATGTCAGTGTCACTATGTGAAGGTCACCAGGGCAGTACCTGGGACTAGACACACACATACACACGCAAACACACACATACACACAGCCACTGCCTTTCTGCCAGGTTCATTTCAGTGCATTAAAGAGAAAAAAAACAGTAAAGGGTGCAAAACTGCGGGAGATATGTTCAATTTACAAACATACAACAACAAAAAAAGAAAGAATTTAAACTTTGAGACCAGAGGCACAATCAGTGATGCTAGCACTTGTTATGGTGGTAGAGTCAGAATAAAGCAGGCTGCACAATAACCAGGGACACTCCCCTCTGTGTTTGAACAACATATAATTACAGATCAGGATAGGAGAGCCCATTCTGAGGGGAAAATAGCAATCTCTCTTAATTACAAGGCAGGCCATGATCCATACCTATCCGTCACTTCAAATAACTCTGTTGGATGACTCTCTGTTGGAGTGGCTGGCAATATTATTTCTGTTTAGGTAGAGATAAACAACACGAGCAGTGCTGAGAGGGCTACCGGATAAACTATGCAGTGACATCAGTAAAATCAGCTGGCGTCTTTTGATCTTCGCAGGTTTCGAGCTATTAAGTTTAATACATGACTTGATTGTTTTAAAAGGAGAAAAATCTTGGTTTCACATGTTTTCCTGTTTATTTATATTATTACTATTATTTTTTATATAAACCAGATCCCTGTAGATGTTATTATATGCTTTTGAATGACAAGTGTTGAGATGGACGTTTTGTACGAGTGTTGAGTCAGTGCCAGGCTATGTGTCCAGCTGTCAGGCTCACACACACACACACACACACACACACACACACACACACACACACACACACACACACACACACACACACACACACACACACACACACACACACACACACACACACACACACACACACACACACAAACAAACAGGCTCCAGTCTCTAGTCTCCAGTGGACAGAGTCAGCAGCTATGGTGGAGGTTCCCCTCTCTCTCTCTCACTCTCTCTGGCCAGATGAGCATTCTAGTTATCTTCCCCGCATAAACAAGATAAGCTCTATTTCTTTGGCCTTCGCCAGGGCCCAGGGGTTACAGAGTTCTTTCCTTCAATTGCTCTCTTTCTCTTCCTCTCCTTGACCTTTTTCCTCCTTGTTTTTCTGCTTTACTTCTGCTTTCTCTGTCATAAAGTTTTCTGCAACCCCAGATATCCGAACTTTTAAAAAAAATCACCCTCCTCTATTGAAGTGGTTCATTTATATATAATGACAGACATTTCGGATATCGTCTTAACCCACCCGTCAGCAGAGATGGACAACAAGAAAACAACAGAAGAGTGCAAATATTTGTGAGGAAATTGCTTGAGAAGGACATTGCAAATGTGCCATTTGGCTGCTCTGAACCATTGTCTGCTGAGACTTGCCATGGAAGCTGGCAGCAGTTGTTTGTGTCTGCTGTGCCATCCTTCAGCCCAAGACTGTCAATTTCATTCTCATGGTTCAGTAATGCGGATGGGAAGATGTCCAAAAATGCAACAACTGAAAGACTATGTATATGTGTTTGTGTTTGTCTGTGTGTGTGCACTCAAATACAGCAGTGGCACTGGTCTAGGGCACAGCCAATGGTGGTATTTCTGTGAAAACCCACACATTTGTTAACTAACATGCACACAAATGTAAGCAAACGGGCATGCATCCATTACCTAAACATGCATGCACACATATGTGCGCATGCACATGTGAAGCCGAACACATGCGCACCTATACACACACATGTCTGTGCTCACAGAGCCCTGCTAATGATGGGTGGCAGTATGATGTTTGTGTGTGTTCCAAAAGAATTGGCATTACTACTAGGGCCAAATCAGCAGCCAACAGCAGCAGGCTATTAACAAAACTGTTTCTTTGTTTGCTTTTTTTCCTGTTTTTTTCTTGAGAGGCGCCAAGCAATTAATGGTCTGCCTATGGGAGACCAGTAAACTGTGCCACAGCGGAGAACATATGCACAGTGATGCAAGACATGACAGAAAAGAATAGATGATATTATGACTGGCCAGCATTCATCGTTCTGATCTTTATTACGGTATGGATCAAAGAGAGACCATGTTCTGGGGCCAGCCGACGTCCAAAAACAGGGAGCGAGCCACAGTTTTGACCGTCCTGGCCAGTGCTGCCCAAGTTCAGAGCCTCCAGGCGTGCACAGGAATGAGAAACAGGACGATGTGTGAGTGTGTGGTGGGAGGTAGGACTGCCATGTTGAATGAATCGCCTTCAAAACATGATAGGGAAGAAGACAACTAGAAAGCAGACACTCTGCTGCTTTTTTTTTCGCAGCCAAGTGTTTTTCTAGGAAAAGAGCGATTTTTCTGATCTTAAATGGGGCAAAACAAGTTTTCATGAAGGCAAAATAAAACAACTGAAAATGACAGGGAGGGAGGAGAACGTGGGTTGGTCCGTGACTGGGAGGTGGTGAAACCGCAGCGTTCAAGTAGAAACGACTTCTGTTCAAGAGCTTTTATCTCACTGTTAAATTGTACCACTTTAACAAAGCTGATAAGCTGTATAACATCGACCAAGACCGGGAAGGAAAGAATGATGATTTTATGATGAATAAATCAACTTAAAGTTGATGTATAGGTGAATATTTATTCTTTTATTTGAAGAATTTTAACTAGAGGGTCGTATATTTGGCCTATATATGGTCTAAGAATATAGATGGTCCAGGATATTTATCTCTTACACTACCATTCAAAAATTTGGGGTCATCCAGACAATTTTGTATTTTCCATGAAAAGTCACACTTTTATTAACCACCATGTAAAATGAATAGAAAATTTGATTACATTAGCCTTTTGATGCAATGAGCAAACACATTGTACCATTACAACACTGGAGTAATAGTTGCTGGAAATGTATGTAGATATTGCAGTAGAGAGTGCAGTAGCAGTATAGTGTTTTTCTGATTAGTTTAAAGTTATCTTCATTGACAAAACTGTGCTTTTCTTTCAAAAATAAGGACATTTCTAAGTGACCCCAAGCTTTTGAATGTCAGTGTATAGTTCCTTCATTTTGAGCAATGGTCCATAAAATGAAGGTACTGATTGAGAGACAGCGCCTTCCTGGATCCACTCATATTGCATTACTGAGCACTAAGGGCAATGGCATATGATCATGCTGCTCTATCTACTCAATATTTATACCTGCTATACCTACTCTACAAAAAAAATAAATGAATATATCACCTTCTGTTGGCTGTCGTGGGGAGAAAAGCAAAGAGATACAAAACTGGCTCAAATGTGCACCGAGGATGGGGTCAACGTGATTAATGTTCAAGCAGATAATTCTAAATTAGAGGATATGGCTGCTCCATATAAGTGTCGAGAACTGAGATAATGACACGGATTTACAGCCCTTCGGTGGAACTCAAGCTCATGTGATTATTAGATAAGTTTCTCTGTTTTGACAGTGACACTTCGGAGTTGCGCAGTGTGAAGATGTATGTGTGTGTGGTGGGGGAAAAAAAATTGAATTAAAATAAATTAAGCTGTATAGCGTCACCATCCCCGTGAAAAGACATTTTATCTCTGTGATGTCAACTCTCCATGAACCAAAAAAAACAGCCTGTTGACATTGATTTAATGACGGTTTTTAGGTAATTTCATGTCATTTTCACGGATTTAATGAGCTTATGAATCACAGGAATCATCTGAAACCACAAGAAATCGCCCGATACATGTTTTTACCAGAGAGTGTGACGACCCCCTCCTGCTTTTACTTTGCTTGGCCTGGTTTCGGGATGAGAAGCCTAATGGCCGCTTTTTGTTTGTTTCATTTCTTTTCAGTATTTTTTATACTCACCCAACGAGCCTTCTTACATCACAGATTTGACAGATTTTTTCCCCACCTCATTTTGATTTAGTCTTGAAGAAGACCAACAGCTTACTTTATATGCTCTCTATAACCTATTAAAAACAACCAACATTGCCTTTGTTTTACTGCCAACCAACACAAAACAGCATTGGTAATTTCCTGTTACTCACTGACAGCAGATATA
Organism: Lepturacanthus savala; assembly: GCA_030544235.1. Taxonomy (NCBI): domain Eukaryota; kingdom Metazoa; phylum Chordata; class Actinopteri; order Scombriformes; family Trichiuridae; genus Lepturacanthus; species Lepturacanthus savala. The sequence goes on along the minus strand of CM060465.1, from coordinate 13,535,089 downwards.
CCCTCTGGTGCTTTTAAGGACCCAGAGAGGTGATGTAACAGCAGCGGTTTCACCTTAACTATAAGTTTTTGGGCATGAAAATTAGCTGCAAATCCGCGTTGGGCTCCCCATACATGTTTGGCTAATTCAAACGTGCGGCGTGTGTGTGTTTGTGTGTGTGTGTATATGTTCCTGAGTGCAGGTCTGTACACGTGTGTTCATGTTCGGTGTGCGTTCATAACCACCAAAGTCTTTTTCCTCTGGTATTCGTATGTTAAGTGTGTTTGTGAGAAGTGGCTGCGACAGGTAACCAGGAATTATCCAGTGGCTTGCTCCCCAGACAGACTGTGTGCGTACGCACTGTGCCAGGCTAGTAATTGTGGGCTCGGAGGGAGAGAGGCTATACCATGTTAGCCTTATTATTATCATTAAAGCGAGAGTTAGCTCGCTGTCTGAGGCCGGGTTGAACAGGGAGATGTTCCTCCAGACAAACTGATGCTTACAAGCCCTCTGTTTGTCCCACATGTGCTCTGTGAATCAACTGCTGCCTAGTAGCAATTACTGCCAGGCCATCACTGCAAATAACAATTTGTCTTTATTTTACCTCCATGCTGAGGCTAATTTCTAAAAATTGAAAAATGAAAGGTTGCGCTGATAGCTGCAGACATCTCTCTCTCTCTCTCTCTCTCTCTCCCTCTCTCTCCCTTGCGGCAGTGCACTGTGTTAATTAATAATGTCAGTTATTAGCCCTGTCGTTTTGGCCACCTGCAGCCCAGTGTGATAAACAATGAGGGCTGCTCAACTGCCGGCACCGAGAGCCAACTGAGAGTTTCTGTGTGCGCAAACTACCTGTGCATCAACTCTGGACTCTTTTAACACCTTTAACTGCTCTACACAGCTGCTCAGCTGTATTGAGAAATCAAGTAGAAGAGAAGGCAGTGGGGAGGGTGACTGGGCTGTTTCCCGGAAGATACATATAATTTATTTCTTGACAAAGATGACCTAAAAGAGAAGTGGGGGGTATGAAGATCCTCAAAAAGAATCTGAATTTCAAAACTGAAACAAAACTCCTGTGGTATTTTCTGCTTTCATTTTTTTTTTTTTAAATTATTGCCTCTTCAAAAGCAAACATTAGTCTACATTATTCAAAAAAAACAAAGATATCATTCTTACAATTATGTACCTTCCACGAGTCAGGGGGGAGACAGTGTTCTCACCATGGACTGGCAAACCAAACAATAAAGTGAACAAAACAGTCCTGGACAACAGACAAAGTTTTATCAATAAAGATGTTCTTTCTGTGAAAATAACTGCAGCGGCCAAACAAAACACGACGCAGGATCCAGGGCTGTTGTCGGTGGTTTGGCAGCAGACGCTGCTGGAGGAAACTGAGCAGCAGTGGCGGGGACAGGGATGACGCCACAGGGCCTCCCCCCCCCCCTTAAATGTCCCCCACCCCACCCATTCCAACCTGTTTCAGTCCACGTTCCTGCAGTATCACCTGCTCATCTGTGTCCCCCGCAGGTAGAATCCGGAGGGTCCGGGGGGGTCCCGGGATTTTCAGCAGCCTGATAATAAGGGATGATGTGCCTCCCGGCTCAGCTCGGTGTCATCAGGGTGCAGTTTTGTGGGGGAAGGGTGAGGGGGGACAACAGCAGGAAAAACAGGGAGATTAAAGCACACAATAACACTTTTTTTTCTTTAATCATTTACTATGCCCACGCGACGTGTTACTCTTTTCCTGGATGAAGCGAAGATGAGCAACAAAAACAACACTTCAGAGGAAAATAACACACAGAGGTCACTTTGTTTTCACAATTTCCTCCTCCTCGTCATATTTTTTTTTTCTTTTACGGAAGGTAACAAAAGGCACCTCTACTTTTAGCAAGGCAGCTTCATCATCTGTACGAATTCTGACATGATTTTCCCAGGGTTGGAGTCTATTTGTAGGTAAGGTGTATGGGTTTGAAAAAGGGAAGGGGGTGGGATCGTAACAATGGAAAAGTGAGGTGAAATATGGGTTGAGGAGAGGAAAGATATGACAAAGAGACTCTGGCACCCGTTGTTAAGGAAAAGAATGGAAAGAATTTAGATTTTGTCAAAACTTATTAATAGCACATGGCAAAGAAGTAGTGTGTGAGACTGTGTTTTGAGCAATACGTGCATGTGTGTGTGTGTGTGTATGCGCGCATGTGCACGTGTTGAGCGCACAACAGGTGCCAAACATAACAGAGGAGACGAGAAAAACATGGTGGGGTTAGCTCACAGCCGGGCTTCCCGCTAACGCCGTGTCACAAACAAAAATGGGACGGTGCGTAAGTCTGAGCGTGCCTGTGCGATTTTGTGACTATGTGTGATGTTATGTGTGTGTGTGTGTGTGTGTGTGTGTGTGTGTGTGTGTGTTTGATAGATATTGCCTGAGAGGATGCACATGTTTGTGTGCATGTGTGTGTGTTAAATCGTGTGTCAGTGTCTGCAGCTGTACGTGTGCAATGAGCAAAAGCAGTATGGGGAAATGAATGAGGTATGTGTAATGGCTTGCTGCTCTGCTATGTTCATTAGGCTACGGCGCATGACTGTGTGTGTGTGTGTGTGTGTGTGTGTGTCTCTGTCTGAGTGCCCGAGTGTGTTTGCTTTGCTAAAACACAAATTCCTGGGAAACAGTAGGAGGTATGGAAAGTGTTCCCTTCACAGCTTTTGAGGTTTGGTTGTCAATGCTGTCCGTATAACATTACTGACAGTAATACATGAGACAGATGATGACACTGTAGCGGATTACCCTATTTGTTTGGCCCCATCGTCCGATAGATCTTATTTCTCGTTTCTCCGCCGTGACCGTGGAGAGTGACATAAATTTTGGGGCCTGCATGTTCTGTGGTGAAAATATGTTATTCAGAGGACGAGTGAAAGCCAGCACGTCCTTTCAAAATGTCCTCACTGTGGTGCAGTGGCGTGCTAGAACACCATATAAATGCTGTGTGTGGGCCTTTTTTCCCCTTTTTTCCAATATCGGGGCAATATACAGTACATTAGCTGCTGCCTGTGTCTGCTTCAGTAACTCCAGGAGGTACCTTAACAGCACTTTGGACCCAGAACACTTTGCATAAATGTATTTTCTACCTCCTCGTATATCACCTCACTCCCATCCTATTACCGTCCCCTCACATGTAATCATTAAGTGATTGCTTTTCACTCGGTTACTGAGGTAATTTTGATATATTGTCCGCACGCATTATATAGTTCAGAAGAGTCGGGGAAACGTCGTGGCAGAACAACGTATAAAATATAATTCAGAACAGAGTCAGATTTTCCCCACAGGATTAAGTGGATATAAATAAGATCCTAATGTGCTGTGACACATTTGGCAAGCCCTATTTCATATACAACACATATATTTCCATAGAATATGCTGAGACACACTCTTTGAATTATCTGCCCTCCCTCAAAAATGGTGATTCTGTGTGCCAGATCATATAATAAACACCCTTTTTACAGCCTCAAAGCCAGGTTGTCCCAACATCATTAAATCTATGACCCTTGTTAGAGGAGCCATTATGTTAATGTGGGTGAATTTTTTTTTCCATATGAGGCTATACATTTCCTCATATACCCTTGGCTGTCCTCATATAGCTGGGCTGAACTGGCTGACCCCCTCCCCGCTTTCACTTTTGCAATACTTCCCGAAAAAGACGCATCACTTTCCAACGAAGACAGCTGGCCATCCTATAACTGACATTTACAGCAACCCCTCATCTATGTGTCATACAAACACACACACATATACACAGGATCACTATCATACCAGATGCAGCACTGGAAATGTACAACAACAACCACCGAGTCGTCACTGATGAAATATGTCATGCTGAGCAGGTGAACAGGTCATACAGCTTGAAGTAGAGTGGGAGCTCGCTGCTGCTGTCCTCTACATTTACACTGAACTTACCATTTATTTTTTTAAGAAAAAATGTCCTTAAAACAAAAACAAATTGACCCAAATTACGATAGAAAAATCATGAAATAAGCTTAATTACACAAATTCGTTAGAGCAAGAAACAAATATATGTTAAAACCGTCAGCATGTGTGTGAACGGTGTGAATGGTGATGGTCAGAGGCACCAAATTCTGGCCCCTGTACACTCTTAATGCCACTGGGCCCCTATCTGAGCCAGTTCAAGAAGCATGTGAGCAAAAAAAAAACTAGCATAAATAAGAAATAGGGTTTTAGGGTACAATCAAAACAGATTAATTATATTGATGACTGGTTGGTTTGGCCGCTGTCCATGGATGGACGTAACCATTTCACACCTTCAAGAGGCGTGAAATGGCAGAATATTCAATATAGTACTGTGGCACAAAGTTTCTTCTCTCATGATTGCTATCAATATATTTCACATAATATTTCATTGTTAAACCAATTGACTGGAGGGACCAATTCATTCATTCATCCATCAAAAAAATTTAAATTCAAATTTTCAAATCAAAAAAATATTTCATGGGCCCTCTTTTGATGTGGGCCCTGGGTAGTCAGGTCTACTTTCCCCCCCCCTACCACACCCATGCTGATGGTGCATTAAGGGAAGACAATGCTGTGAGAACATGTTTACAAGTTCAGTGGACCCGCCTGCAGCCAAAGCTAAATATTCTGTTCATAGGTCATAAACCTGCCATTTTTGTCTGTGCAAATGCTTGAAAATTGGAGCTAACTGTTTCAGTTTTGAAGTCTGTGGGGCCGCATCAATGAGGCATCTCAGCCTTTAGGCGACGCTGTCAACGGATCCTAAAAGATCCCGCCATTTTACACATATTTGTGGAAAAAACATGACAGTCTGCACCATAATTGACATGAAGGAACTTGCGCAGCTTCTATCTGATAGCGCTGTACGCGCATTACAGAAGCTATTTCCCCTCCTCCTGGCCCGGGCGAGGATCAGTGGCGTACGTGTTTTGGGCAATGGTGCAAGGTGGGATTGCAAACAAAAAAGTCCTGACTCTGGGCCGTGGAATTCCAGCGTCGGTATTCGAGGAACAGCCCAGCCCTAAGAGCAGGCGAGCCCAAAAAACCCCCTCTGGGCAACTCCAGCCTTATACAACGCATATCTGCGCGCACACACACACACACACACACGCACACACACACACACACACACACACACACACACACACACACACACACACACACACACACACACACACACACACACACAGTAAGCAGTCCCCTACCCCCTTCCTTTTGTTGTTGTTGTTTTCTCTTCTCCCCCTCTCACAATGGAAAGGCATCTCCTCTCTCTAAGAGGTCACAGTGAGAGATTTGCTCAGTAGTGTAAAAATAAATAGAATACTGATTATATTCTGCGCCTACCTTGGACTTCTGATCCCTAGATGCAAGCGGTAGATAAGAAAGAAGCATGCATGCTCCAGCAGGAGCAGTGAAAACCACAGGTAAACGCTCCCTTTCTGTCAAACAGAGTTATTGATAAAGCCTCTAGCCGCCTCAAACGAAATCAGCTTCTCGGGACACTGCGTGTCCATTGCTGAGGCCCCAACACTTGCCGAATCGCTGTCAAAACAAAGCTCCTTTGAGCACGAGCATTGTCTCTTCCCCAGCTTGTTCTCTATGATTAGTCAGCAATCTGCTATCATACAGGGCTCTGGCCTACTTCTGCACAGGAATTTGACCTATGACATCAGTCTTCTGCAAAGAGGCCAAAGTCCAGCAACGGGCCCTATAAAAACCAGGTGGAGAAGATTTTGTCCGTTTCGAGTTTCCTATCGGCAGCCGTCACCCTCTTTCTATCTGCCTCATTATGGGGTAGAGCGCGTTATCCTTCACGTGGCAGCGGCACGAAAGGAAACAGACACAGAAATGTTGCCTTTCAAAACACACAACCACAGCCATAAACCTAACCTAAGCCAAACAACAAATACTTTTTTTTCCCTTAATGAAAACCAAACCCCACATTGGCATTAAACATTCTACAACCATTCATGTGATTAACACAAGATGCATAATCTAATTTGCAGTGGAGAAACAGGGTATCGTACAATTAGTGTCGGCGGCACGTAATTTGCATTTCAGACACCACTTTTAGGTTCTTTTTTCAAAAGTTTTACTGGGTCTTGATGGTGCACACACACAAACACACACACACACACACACACACACACACACACACACACACACACACACACACACACACACACACACACACTGGATTCACATTGAGACGCACACATGCAAGAATAAAAAAGACACTGATGGAGGAGGGGTCGGAGAGAAGGAAAACAGAAAACGTGAGAACAGAAATGGAGAAGAAAGACTGATTAATCCTCCCTTTGGTGGTGTTCTCAAGATGTTTGATTTAACCGCCCGTACCCCCACCCCAAACTCCTTTTCCCAACCTGTCTACTTCTCTGCAAGGCTGGTTTGATGTTTCATTCTTTCTTATCAATAGCACCTTAGCATCAGTTACCCAACAAAAACATCCTTCAGAGGGACGGGGAATGGGGGAGTGCTGGGGGTTGGGGGAGGGAGGGGTGGAGGGATGTGGTGGTGGTGGGGGGGTTCTCTTAGGGAGTGTGGGAGACAACCTCCTTGTAGCGCATTCCAGGCTTTTGTCGTCCCTGGGAATTTGTTTCCTGTCAACGTCTTAAGCCAATAGATAATACGTTATCAGAGATGAGAGGAGTCTCAACCGCCCCCTCCCCCTTCACGCCCCCCACCTCCCCCCACCTCTCCCCCACACGATGAGAGAAGAAAATATATATGAGGAAATACCTTTTAAGTGAGACGTCTCCCGGTGATGAATGTTTGCTGGTTTATGTCTGTGGCGGTAATCATTAAAACAGAACGGGGGAAATTCAATTGGTGGAGACATGATCTGAACGCATGGGAGAGCAGGGGAGAGGAAAGACGGAAGGGTCTTCTCAGGGACACCCCCAGTCCCCCCCCCCACCCGAAAATAATTATCAGGAGAGCTGATAAAGTCAAGAGGCTGCCAGGCTCTTACTCAAACTGACGTAAAAGATGTTTACAGATTTCTCTCTAATATGGATGTTTTGGGGTATTATTTCATAGCTATTTGGCCTAATTTATGAGGTGCTTCACACATGAGCTTGTTCGGTTTTATGGCCCTGTGTTTCCCAGTGTCTGCAAAGAGATGTGTGTGCCCTCTAGACGGCCAGCCTGGGGCCAGTAAACCTCTCTCTGCACAGGCAACCGCAAGCAACCATTCTCTGTAAATTACATCACCTTTCCAGATCCCACCAGTGAAACCGACATTCAGCTGCTGCTGGATCCACTGCTTTTTTTTTTTTTCACTTCTCTCTCTATCTCCCCTTTATTTCATGCCCTAGATTTTATAATTTTTTTATATTTGGGTGTCTGAAATCATAAAACCTTTCACTGACTCTTAACTCATAAAGTTTTTGGATCAAAATGTGATCCTTTTCCTGCTTTAGTTTTAGTCTTGAGCCAGAGGTTGTTTTTTTCCCCTCTGGTGCAACCTGTGTCCGACATCATCATCATCATCGTCGTCGTCGTCGTCATTGGCGCTGCCGTCTCCTTCTACTTCCCTTCTCCCTCATCCCTCTCCATCTCTGAGACCTTCCTTGGAAGGAAGTGACTGTGGGTCAGTGGTATGTCTGCAGAGTAAACAGTAGCCAGTGGAGGCCTGGACCGGGCTTATCAGGTCGCGTCTGTCTGATTGACCCTCCACTCCCTCTTTGTTTAGACGTCCTGACAGGCGGGTCACCCACTCCACATCCTCCTCCGCCTCCGTTCCATTATTCCCACAATTTTGTGTTGTAAAAGTGAAAGGCCATGTTTTACTTCTTTACTTGAAGGGCAAACAAGCAGCCAGAGGTGCTTTTTTGGGAAACCAAACACTCCATAAAGGGACTTGGGGGCCGCCACCTGAGACACTGCAGCTCACCGACGCTCAGACAGGCATCCCTGATATGTGGCCCACTCTACAGAAACAGTGGGGAAAGGTAAAGGCATGTTGCGGGCCGTTGACAAATATTTACAGCTCACTTGGACAACAGGAGGAATGTAGGGGAATGTCTCTATCTCACCCCCCTTCCTCCCCACCTTCCTCCCTCTCCCCTCTGTGTGTGGTACCGCTGTGCTCTTCAGCTGTTCCCAGGTCTGTCTGAGGCCGCTGTGGCCTGTCAGCCTGTCAGATTAAAGCTCCGGTCTCCCAGTCTTCCTTAAATGCCACACGCTTTGTTTTCATTGAGGAGGGGTGCAGAATGTGTGTGATCTCTTGTTGGCCTCCTTCTCATCCATCTCTGCCAGAAACCGAGGGGGCAGAGGGGGTAAAAGGGGGTTTAGGCGGGGGGCAAGGGGCAGGGCCACACAGGGGGAAGAGCGGGGTCAGAGGTTAAGCTAGGTTACCGCCAGCCTTTGCACTAGAGCGGCGAGGACCTGAAGAGGGAGCGAGGCCTAGCAGACACACACACAAACACACACGCTCGTGCATACTCTCTGCCCACCAGTAATAAAGCCTTCCACTGACATTTCGCTCATGTCTGCAACACTGCCGTTATTCATGCAGAGCGTGGCCTGTTATTGAGTGCAGATGTGGAGCTGTAATGAGCAGTGGCTCTGGCACTGACTACCCGGTGATGAACAGAGGGCTGCGCTGGGCGGGGAAGAGAAATAGAGACGGACGGAGGAGCAAAACAGATGAACCAAATGAGACGGGTCTGGTGGGAAGATGAGGAGTTTCGGGGTCTCTCGCAGGTGCAGACCTGTTTTGCTGAGAATCACCTGTGCGATTCTTTTTTTTTCTTTTATACCACTCTTACAGGGAATACTCCATAGTGCTAGAAACGTATAGATGTACTGTGTATCAACCATTTTCATTAAAGCTCGGAAAAAAAAATAAATAAGAGATCACTGCATTTCTTTCTGAAATCAGCATTTCTTCATGTATTACAGTCTTTCCATTCCAGGGTCTGTTGAATTCCAACACATGCACACCTCATTCTGCTTAAAGAGGTACTGATTAGGTGAAACCTGAACCAAGACCAATGGTAAAGACCTGTGAAGAGCATGCCAAGACGCATGAAAGCGGTGAGGCCTGAAAAAAATATATATCTTTTTTGTTATTTTGGGGAAATGTTGTCAGTAGTTTAGATACTCAAACAAAAATGTTTCTTTTGCCAAAACACATATTTTTACAGTGGTCTCTTAGTTTTTTTTTTTCCAGAGCTGCATATTTCCCCTGTTTGCATATACAACAATAAGAAATTCACATGATAGCTCGATGTTACTATGTCCTTTTTTCCTCTGGACAGATGCAGTCCACACCAGACTTTGAAGTGAACATTGGTCGACTCCTGCTGCTGCTGCTGGAGCCTTTCTAGTTCTTACCCAATCTCCTGGTATCAAGTTGTAGGGTTCAAAGCTCACTTTTCAGGTAATGCCCCTTATGGTATATGCGTGAGTGCATTTTCCTGTCATTAGAACCATTTTGTAACAGCGCTAAAGGTTGTCCTAGTTTAACGGAAGCACATGAGACATAACATTCTCGTGAAGTAAAGATATCCTCTTCTTTTTTTTCTTTTGTTTTACTGTGCGAATGCACTTTTTAAATGTGAGCTCAGCAAAGCTTAGTTCTTGCAGAATTTCCTTTAGAAGAAGGAAACTATTGACTAACCATTGAGTCTCCATTTGAAAGTGTTTTCACTTCCCTAAAAGCTGTATACTCAGTGACACACTGCATGGTGCAATTGATGAAACTAACAATAGGATGAAAACACCATCCGGTGATTCATCATGTGAGGGTATAAAATTCTATTTCCGCTTTCACCAGGAGATTCATTGCCTCTTTTTAAAAACACATATTTTCAAAAATTTTGCTGTCAAATTCTTATTTTCTCTAATTAAATATTGTATTTATTTTTGACGAGGCAGCACAGTGTTTGATTGAAGGTGAATGAAAACAGTTTGGGGCACAAACCTTTGGCCTGATGTCGTGCTTGGCAAACAGAAGGCGGGGACAGACCACTGTCCAAATATCTTATCTCACGTTGTTCCACTTTTAAATGATCTGACAGACTTTCTGGGAAACTGTGAACATGACTCTCTGGCACCCTGGCAAACACTGACTAAGAAGGCCTGTGCAGTTTGTTCTATATATGACATGTGACTCAGGTTATGGGCAATTCTATGTAACCACACGTTCTTTTTTTACTTTTTATCTATAAGATACTTCATGTGAAGAGAGATTTTTGAACCTTGTAGCTGATATCAGTCAGAAGTTTAGAAAGTGTCCTTCCAGTGGGGCCAGGATGGAGTGATCACATGACATTAGTGGTGATGACAGGGGGGCCGAGGGAGTCTCCAGCAGGAGAACATCCAATAACAGACTGTGCACTTGTCTGAGCCTCTGTCCATGGTCCTGAACCACTCATCTACACCCATAGACCTAGAGCAAGTAGAACAGACTGACCACACATTTTACCAAGCGGCTACGCAAACAGATGTTTAGTTCATGATAGAAACCACTTACAGTCTGCAAAAAACAGCATATTAGCTTGCACTGGAACAAATTGCTGAAATGGCATTTTATTTTTGCAGATGTTTAGATCATAGAGGTTACAGATGAGGTACACAATTCCCAGATAATCCTGGCATATAAAATTGTGTCAGTCACTTACTTTTGACACTGTTAATTAAGAACACGTGAGTTATAGAACAAGTGAGACACGGCTCTTCTACTTGAGGGTATTCCTTTGAAGAAATATGTGCATGTTAACTTTTCAACGTTTCTTTTTAAAGCAATTAAAAAGTCAAAAAGTATAAGAAATAGAATGGAGGAAGCTGTCTGCAAGACAGCTTTCCTTTTCCCCGGTTTCCGCATGCCGCCTTCCTGTGTTTTTCAGCTTCTCTCGCTCTCTCCTGAGATGCCGAACAAGTAAGTGTGCCGGGAAGACCAGAGCACTCACCTCAAATGGCGTCTGCTCGCTCACATAATGCATGAGGAGATAAATATCAGTAAATATCACAACAGGAAGTATTTGGATCCAAGAAACATCCTGCTTTCTGAAAGTTAAGTGACCTGCTGTAATTAAGCAAGTTTCGTCAGGCAGCTCCTGTGTGTGTGTGTGTGTGTGTCTGTGTGTGTGACTAACACAAAAATAATCCACCGGGCTGCAAACTGCGCCCCACAAACAAAACTTTAAACTCATTCCTCTAATTAGACAATTTTTGAGCAGATTTTACAGTGTGGAGATGTTAACGGGGCGCCTGTGACTCGCTGCGGATGTGCGTCTGTGTCTTACTCACCTCAAGCCACAAACCATAAAACCCTAAGAGCTCCTGCTGTGCGAGCCCCTGACCCTCCACCCTAATAATGTCCACCTCACACAAACTCACACCTCACGTCTTACACAAACACACAATCAGCCACACGCTTTTTTTTTTTTAATCCTTATACAACGCTAATCACTTCTTCTCTTCAGTCTGTTTAACACCTGGATAACACCTTAGACTCACTGAAAGATTTATTGAAAAAGATGGAATGTGAAGCTCCTTTAAGCCATCAGATATTAGCGTGGCATCACTGTTTTACAGGGAGTGCCAATAGGAATATTAAAGTGAAGGAGTGGAAGAACATTCTGAGCTGATGATCTGGATGGATGTGATATTGCGTGACTGAGAGGACTGATTTAAAAGTTGTGTTTTGCAATGATTGAACAGGCAGCTGACTGCAGTAAAGAAAGAAATCTGTAGTCTGACAGCAACAAGAGGATTGGCTCATGGCAAAATCTTATTGTTGAGGATGAAAGTGAAAGTGTCATCTGACTGGGTTGAAAAGAGAGCGGAGAAAAAATCTAAATAAGTAGAGTAATAATGAAGATAGGCTTCCTGATTGAATTCGCATACGTTGTAAAACTGTTACCTTAAAATTTATGGTAACTAACTGGCAGCAATTATCCAGAAAGTTACTGTAGTTTTTTCTTTTTACAGTAGAAGTTCTGTACTCTGTTTGGTTTACTGTAAAATAATAAAAATATATAATTTAATTAACTATTTTAATTATTTAAAATTAAATACTGTGATTTCAGTTATATTTACAGTATTAGGTGATTAACTGTACAATACAAATCTATTAAATACTGGTATTTCAGTTGTAGTAGGTGATTTACTGTAAAATAAAAAACAATAAAAACTGTGATTTCAGTTGTATTTTCAGTGTTGGGTGATTAACTGTATTCTAATATAGTAACTCTTTGAGTACTGTGATTTGATGTTAAATATACAGCATTCTACTATGATATTTACTTACAGACACGTTACTGTGTTAAACGCAGTGAATAACTGCAGATTTCACAGCAAAGTTTTACAGTGTAACTTGTAAACTATTCTGTTAATGAGTTAAAATAATCAATGAAAAATGTGATCTTTAGTCTGTGACTAAAGATACAATTTTTTCACATTGATACTTCAATTATCTAACTTGTAAAGTATTCGTCACATCAAAAAATCAATGAAAAAACGTATCTTTAGCCTGTGACACAATGCTTCTGGTGCTGCAGTGTATTTTCAGGTAAGAATCAATTACACTAGACTAGACTAGACAGTACATGTATGTGTGGTAGTGGTGATGCAGAACATACATAACAAAGGACAGGGGCGTCTCTTTCATTGCAATGTTTAATGTTGAGCCTTGTTGCCACCATCCTCTATCTTTGTGTCTCCTTTTCACAAGTCATGTTTGGTTGATTTCTTTTTTTTAATCAAAAAATTTAATTTCATCAGGTGAATCTGTCTTGTATTTGGTACAAGTAGTCCAGTATTGAGGATAATTATGTTATTTCATTAGCAGATAATTTAGCTTATTTAAGTTTTTTTTTTCTTGATTTTATTCTTGTTTTGTTAAATCAAAAGCAAATTGACCTATATCAGGAAGAAAAAAAATGAAATAAGCTAAATTATCTGCCAATGGAATAACTAATATTTCTTCTTGATACTGGACCAACTGTATCAAATACAAGACATTTTCACTTGTTAAGATTTTTTTTTTTTGCAGAGTGGCCACACACTTTGACAGCCTATAAAGAACAAGAGGCCTGGGGCATAGGCCTTTTCAGCTGATGCTCAGCTTGTTTTTCGACTCAGTATAATCTCATCTTCGATGGCATGTAGGCTACTATATGTACGCTCACATGCTTTTCTCAGGAACAAGCCGAACACTTCCTCTAAACCTCTAAGCCCTCTCTGAAATCAGCTGATTTTCCGAGTCCTTCAAGAACAACGTAATGGGGGGTACAACCGCTCAGCATTGACCCTTCCACTATAACAAGCTCCAGCCTGCTCTGCCTGGTCACTGATTAACCAGAGGCTTGATAAGATCTGTTGGCTGAGCTGATAAGACCTCTCGTGTCAAACACAAGAGGAGATCATTGACACTCGCGCAGCGTTATGAAATGCCAAACCTCCAATGGCCACATGTCGTTTCGTAGAAGCGGAAAGCTGATTGATTTATTCTGTACTCGTCCTCTGTGAGAAATGTGCTACCTGACCATTGCTCTCCACTTGTAGGCCGGTCACCTTTAGCAGAATATTCATGTGATTCAGATTCATCAAATATAGAGGATGCATGCTGCACTGTCGAGGAAAAGAGAAATGGAGGTGATCAGACTATCACTAGACAGAAAATCGAATAGAGATTCAAGAGGACAAATTCATATTTGCATTCAAATATATTTTGTATAGTTTGCATGTGCAACCCACAACTGCCAGAGTATTTTATAATATTTTTATATCAACAAATATCACTATAATTACACCATTTCATGAACTTAAATATCACTGGCACCTCTCAGAAAGAGTTCTATTTTTTAGAGTTTTATTAGAAATGGTTTAAATAACAATATTTGCACTAATATCTGCACGAAGCTGAAGCCCTCTGATAGTGTAAATCTAACTATTAATGACTTTTTGTGTAAAACTGTTGTCATAATGTACCTAGGAAACACTGAAGAGTACAAAGTGGAGATCGATTTTGAGTAAAAATTGTACTTATAGTATACTTATAGTATAATGCTTTAACCAGAAAGTGGTACGAAGCTAATCCTACAGGAAAAGAGCAATGGATTGACACTATTTAGATGAAAAAAAAAAAGCTGACATATCTTTTTAGTGTTCAAGGTCATATTTTTAATCATTTTCATGGAGCAATATGCAAATAAAAAAAAGTGGAAAAAAATGGAACGTCTGGAATGTCTGAGCTGTACTGGCCTCAGAAATAGACATTTGCATTTGTTCAGTGTTATATTGAGTTAGTTTCATACATGTTGTATGTATGATGGAAATATCTAAACAAATGTTGTCATTTAATGCCTGTAGTAAAACGAATTCCACAATCTTATATGTAAATTCAAATTACATGAATAATGTAAGTTGTAAAAGCTATATAAAAGGTCTAGATGTTATATAAATAATGTTCCCAGTTTCAAAATGCTCAATCTACAAAGAAATGCATGCAGCCTGTATTTAGAAATTGTTCCTTAAAACAAAATGTCAGGACTTCTGTGAAGTTGTGATGTCATAACTGTAGCCATTCACAGACAAAGCCAATCATAGAAGCTGTTTATAGACATTGATGAGATGCAGAAAACAACCTGTTATTTCTAGAGTTGCAGAGAGAAGCTTGAGAGAGGTGATGCATAAATATATTGAGATGATTGTTTTTGTACTTAAGACCACAAATATTTCTTGTTAGTTATAGCCAAGCTTATAAAACCCAGGGAACCCTGCAATATGGGACCTTTACAATTTTACACAGAACTGGGACTGAAGTTGCTTCAGGAAAGATTTTGTAGAATGTGCATACAGTAAACAGGGTGAAAAAATGTGATCCTATACTGCATCTTCAGCTGAAAAGCTACATTTCCACTGAATCATCCGACTTCCTGGAGGCAACCGCAAAAAGAACAGTTAAATCATTCCACACCTATTTGAACCTCATTTGGAATTTAATAAAAAATCTCACTCATATCTGACCAGTTCAGACTTGACAAACGTTACGCCATTTCATCTCGCTATACCTATTACTGTAGCAGCTTTCTTTGGCTCTGTGATAAACACTAAGCAGATCTGCCCCTGCAGCTCATGGCAGACACTTACAGATCTGTATCCAAGCCTCTGAGGTTGACACCAGAAGCCCGCCTGTTATTCCTGGGAAGAGGACGTGTGGCGGGACATTCTGGCAGAGAAGGATCGGACACTGAGATGCCTCTGTGGGGCTGATGATTAACAGAGAACCAACCAGAGGAGGGAGAAGCCAAACTCCACCCTGACAAAGATTGGTGCAGAGAGTATAGACATTGTGGTCATAAACTCCATGAACCCACTCTGCCAGCATCCAACCCTGCCCACCGCTAAATCTCTCCAGCAGCTCACACTCCGCTGGCCAGCTAGCCCTCCCTCAGGGGATGGACTCCGCTCTTTGATCAGGCCCTTGGCAAGCCATCATTCATAAATTTAAACGGAGCTCATTGATAAAAAACAGGGAAACCGTTTTATGATCCAGAGATTTTGTTTTTTTATCAAATATGACTTACTCATACATGGTAATACATGGTAAAAAGGCAAAAAAGTCCACAAACTCTAAAATCACAAGCAAAAAGCTGTTGATTAAGACAATTACATTTTCTGCAATAATATTGATAATTTGTACTGATTTGAGTCATGCATTATACCTACCAAACTCTTCATTAAATATTGTTGGGATGAATTTTTTTATAATATAATATTATCGAAATATTTCTATAACATCAACCTGCTAATGGAACACTGGAAACACAGCTATAATATATATATATATATATATATGTGTGTGTGTGTGTGTGTGTGTGTATGTCCCTGTTGCTCGCTCAGTCTTTCTCACACTACACTTTCAAGAAAAAACTTACCTGCACATGAGTACATGGCAAACTCACACACACACACGCAGGCATGCACGCAATTCCATTGCAAACAGAAACTTTCATGGGAATTCCACTTCCAGGCAGGGGAGCAAGAAACTTTGCTTAGCACATAGTGTCCTTGGGCAGATAACTCTTGTTTGAGTTGTTAGATTTTGGACTTTAGGTTCAGAGATGGCCTGGGAAAGAAATGTCCTGAAATCACATGGATCAACAGATTCATTTCATCACGATGTCACCAGCATTTAATTTTAAAATCTCTGACTCTTCAGATTTAATTCAGTCATTTGCAGAAAGCAGAAGTGGTGATCACTGCAGCAAATCAATTTAACTTTGAAGGGATTTTTTTTGTTTTGTAACCATTCATTGGTAAGATATATGGAAACATTACTTTTTTAAACCACATCTCTCAAAGCTCTCTCTGTTCCTGGATGGATTCTTAAAGGTAAAATTTCTCCAAAATGAAATGCTCTGGAGGAACAGAGACTGTTTTGACTCAAAACCTATGGTTTTGTGGTATTCACAGGCCATCGATGCCCTCATTCTTTGACAGAGTGTATTACAACAATATTTAGAGATGAAGTCATCCTTTCCCCCCAATAATACTTGAGGATATTTGTTCAGCGAAAGGATCATGATATCATGATGTCACACAGGATATGACCTCAAACGGCTCGGATGACATAATTGCTATCACCTGCACGGTGCCCAGACATTCCTGAGGCTGGTCGCTGTTTGAGGCTATGATAATCATCATCAGCATCACCATAACAAAAATACACCACACTAAGAGTTTTTTTTTTTGCAAGCACGTGAGAGCGGATTTCATCTTACTATGAAATGTGACAGAATTTCCTACCACCAGTGGGTTTCCAAGGCTGATGTTTCAACTCTGCTGCCAAAGGATTTCCATGCAGACTATGTCTTCTTTGGCTGCCTCTGGGGATTTTGTCTGGGTCATAGTGACCTGGAGTCTTGTGGGAGTTGTACAAGCAGCAGCAGTAAAAGAAGTAGTAGTTTGGGCTTGTAACAACGGCAGTGACGGATCTGAAGTCCTAACTGCTCTGGGACTTTTTTTCAGTGTCTGAGTGGAACATTAGAAATTTATTAATGACATTCCTGTTGATACGTGTTTAGATATTTTTGTAGAAAAACCTGTTTGGTATCAAAGGCAACAGCAGTATGCTGCCATCTGCAGTTGCCTGCATGGGACAGTGCTCTCTCTCTCTCTCTCTCTCTCTCTCTCTCTCTCTCTCTCTCTCTCTCTCTCTCTCTCTCTCTCTGTCTCTATCATGTCTTCCTGCACTTACAAAGCATGCCTGGAATCCGAGCTGTACAGTTATATTTCAAAAAAATCAGACAATTAAAACAAACTGTACTCTTACTACAATTTATGTCAAGTAAATGTCAGAGAATTGATTCATCTGGTCATGACCAAATGTTTTAACACGGCAAGTATTCATGTCGAATGCATTTATTACCCAGAGTTTTGAATTTTGTCCAAAACTATGTTTTTCTACACTCTCCATCTATGGACTAGCAAGAAAAAATTTTTTGTTTTTTTTGATATCCTGTATGACTGTGGTAGACTTGGCTGAAGCTATGTCATGGACATAAATATAGACTGGACAAATCAAGTCAGGATCATCTTGTAAAATCTGTTTGCATTTTATCCCTAGGGGGCACCACAAATTGAAGAGAAGAAATTTACATGTTGAAAGTGACAGTGCATTTTGTTTGCATGTCCAACTTTTTTTCTCATAATTTATAAAATCAATGTAGGCTAGTTTATAGAAACACGATTTTAAAAGCCACAACAGCAAAACTTTTACTGAAAAAAAAAAATTAAGAGCAATTTTGATCCAAATTCAAATAAAGCTTAAGTATTTAATTTTTATTGATGTTCTTTTAAAAGTCAATTGTTGGTGAACTGTGTTTGGAGCTTTCTGCCACTTTATTGTCTTGCTGAAACCGTCCACACTCTCCATTCTCTTGCAAAATACCAAGAGCTGTTGCACACAAGCCACGAACTTTGACCCAAAGAGCGCGAATGGCATTCAACCACTACATTAATCCCCCTCCACTGAAAAATGTGTTTTTCTAATTGTTAATTCACTTTGATGTTTGAACGCCACCGTGTAGAAGCATGTATGTAACAATGGATTTCTCACTTCTATCTGCATGAGTTGTAAATTTAGTGAGGAGGAGAAATCTTCTGTACATTTTATACAGTTTTAAAATGAAAAAATAGTTGCAGCTTCATGAATTCTGCATATTACGATGATGTAGATGGAGCAATTTGTCTTTTTAATAGTTTTGGAAAAAACACATCAAACAAATCTTATTTTGTATGTCCCAAAATGTGTCTGTGGGGGACTTTAACTATTCTGCTATTTATTTTCCTTGTCACATGAGTTATGTGTTTATGTCTGGGTTATTTTTGCAAGTCTTATCATGTGCTATTAAGTGTAGTGTAACAACCAGGGAACTGACAGACTACCGGCTTGTTTCCTGATCTTCCACTAATGAAAAGATGCTGTAGAAAAATGTGCTAGTCACTCTAGTGAATGGCTAATGATGAATAGTGAATAGTGAGTAGGGAGCTGTTGTCCAGTCTGATTGCTCACAGGCCACATCAAGCATCTGTGTAGTGTGGGATGCCTTTGTAATAGGTCAATGCTAATGATTCACAGTGAGCTCTTCCTTTCTGGTGGACGGTGGAAATGAATTTAGCCCTTTAAAGGAACCAGTTTTCTAAAAATATTTTGAGAACAAAACTTTTCCTCCTGCTCTCTTGCAGACTTGAGAGAGCCCACAAAACCTGCTATGCCGACATGCCCTGGAACAATGGGCACAAACACACCCAGGAGTGGTCACGCATGCCTCCTCATGGCCGCCACAAAGGTCAAGTGTGGGTTACATGGAGCTGGCTGACCTAAATGTTAATGTTACCACAGCTTCTCTACCCTTATATGTCAGCCAGATTTATTAGGTCAGAGGAGAGAAGGCCATGAACCACAGGGAAAAAAAGAAAAAAGTTTGTTCAGCAAGGAAATGCTGGAAGTTCTTTTTTTTCAAAATTGGACACCTGAGCCATTATTTCTGTTGATGATGATGATGTTGATGGGACTAAAAACAGCTGAGTATGGCCAGGTTGGCAGGATACATGGACAGTCTGGCAGGTTTCAACAAGTGGAGCTCAACCAAAAACAAAGAAATATAGGTCAAAGTTGAAAAGCACAGACATTTTTCAAAGACTACAATAGACTTTTTTTTTGCTTTAAAAAAGATGTTCCTAATATAAAGTTAACATATAGCATTACAACTAACACATTTGAACTGGTGAGCAAAATGCTACAATATCTTAATTTAAAAATCATACTGTGTATGGGCGACACAGCAGAGCAGGGGTTAGCGCTGTTGCCTCACAGCAATAAGGTCGCAGGTTCAAGACCTCCTTGGTCCTGGGTCTGGGACCTTTCTGTGTGGAGTTTGCATGTTCTCCCCGTGTCTGCGTGGGTTTTCACCGGGTACTCCGGCTTCCTCCCACAGTCCAAAAACATACCGAAGTTAATTGGAGACTCTAAATTGCCCGTAGGTGTGAGTGTGTGAGTGAATGGTATGTGTGCCGCACAATAGGCTGGCAACCATCTGGTGTGTATCCCTGCCTCTCACCATAATGCACTGGGATAGGCTCCAGCAGACCCCTGCGACCCTAATGAGGAATAAGTGGGTATAGAAGATGACTGACTGACATACTGTGTATGCTTGTAATGGTACTTTTTACTCTCTGTATATGTGTATTTATTTTTTCTGCCTCTAGATATTTTTTTTTACTTGTTGCTTCTCTGTAGCTGAGCTGCGGTAATTTCCTTGATGTGGGATCAATACAGTTTATAATCTAATCTAAATCTAAAATGATGATAAGTCTAAGATTACTGCAAAACCCTGATTGCAAAAATACACTGGAATGTCTCCTGTCTAATAAAAAATAAGATGATTTGCATGGTGAACGTCCTGCATTACACTAATGCATTCAATGTCAATGTAAAAATATTGATTCATAGAGATTTAATGTCTTTACAGTCTTAATAAATTCCACTATTTAGTTCTGAAAAGCACGTCTTCATATTGTAACATGTCTATTACATACTTTATTTGGGGGTTTACACTGATGAGCTGACAATTAAACTCTACAGAGTGAAAATAAAATCCTACTCTGACTGATATTACAATCTGCTGCTTCCTGCCCGAGCTGGAGAATCCAAACTGACCCTGCAGATTTTTTAGTCGTCTAAAACAATAGCTCAGTCCACACAAGCATCAGGAGGAGACGTGTCTGAGCATGTGCCATTTGATCCATGTAATGGGACGATGGTGAACTGGAGAGAGAGGGAGAGAGCACTCAGATGTTTTTGTGAGGCTTGCAGCATTAGCATACTAAAGCCCATTTGCAGATGGAACAACTAAATTCAGCTGTGCACAAGTATTTCCTGAATGTCTCTATGAATAAAATCGTCCACCACATTACCATTGCAGTAGACTTGCAAGCAGTGGAATTCTGGCCACATAAAGTTACCATTATAGAGCTGAGGATCTCTCTCATCCTCGTTTGATGGAGAAAAATAACATGAACCGTCAGCCACAATGCCACAGCAAACAGGCTACTGTAGGCTGTGTATGTCAGTCTTCATTTTACAGTAGCAGGACCAGAGCGCCTTTAAGCCTTTCCTATCAATCAATTTGGCCGTGATCATTTAAAGCCACAGCTCACACATTTAAAAAACTACCTGTATTGTAAAAAAGATCCCTCACAGAATGACTCAAACATTCCTCACAATTTCCGCCTCACTAATAGAAATTTAATAGAAAAAAAGGCTAAATCAGACTTTCCTTCTTCAAAAAAAAAAAAAAAAAACACATGGTGTGTAAGTGCTTACAGTAAAGTCAAGTGTGGATGGTGGCAACAAGTGGTGACCTAACATGATGACATCATTTTATTTTGACAGTTGCCCCATTTAATGTGGAAACGATTAAAGAGGAAGACAAAGAGGGATTTCACCCATTACCCATTAAAGTTAACCACCAAATTACATGGGATTTTATAGGCCATAAATAAAAAAATGCTGCTGGATTTTGCCCTCCTCTAGCCACTGTTGAACCTCCCCTGTAAGTGTGTGTGTGCATGTGTGCGCATGAGTGTGTGTGTGTGTGTGTGTGTGTGTGTGTGTGCGCTGCCAAGCTCAGGGGGAGATACTTCACCACAGGACTCAGCCCACTGCTGTAGACAACTGGCGCACAGCACACATGGGACAGGCTTGGGCAGTAGACACTGGATAATACATACACACACACACACACACACACACGCACACACACACACTTCAACGTATTGAACATTATTCAAGCCTCTCAAATTACAGTCCTCTCTTAGCCAGCCACCCCTGGCAGGGATTATGTTAACAGTGCCGACTGTTGAATGTTGTAATTCCTGAAAAGCGATGGGCAAGCTTTTTACAGTTTATTATCTCACGCAGCTCCCTCTCATCCATCCATGCAGCCATCACAGCACAGGATCTCTCAGCACTTTCACCATTGCGCCACTCATTCTCTGGGCCATTTGGTTGCGATTTACTACCAAAGAAGTTTACAGCAAATTGTTCCTTCCTCTCCTTTTTTTTCCTCCATCTCTTCTTCCCCCTGTATCCTTCCCATTCTGATCTGTATTATGGCATTTCATTGTGTTTTGTTTGTTTCTCCGTGACTGCTTTCATCTCCCAGTCTGTCTGGCCTCATATCATTTTTAAAGTGGACCCAAATGCTTTCCCTGGCACTTGCCAGCGTGCGCTTCCAGTAAGTCTGAGACATAAATCGAGTATTTGAAAAAAGACAAATAAATACAAGTGTAAATAGCCTCTTGGAAATGGCCTTAGCAACTTCTGTGTATAATTAGGCTGTCGTCTGTGAGCGCGCTGCACATATGTGTCCGTTTGCGTATGTGCCGGAAAGTGTATGTGAGTGTGTGTAAGGGAGAGTTGGGGAGAGAGTAATCAAGTAGCAAGATGTTAGCAATTGTGTTTGTGTGTCTGCATTAGTGTGCGAATGACTAAATCCCCCTTTTAACCAATGTGTGAAATGTTCCTGGTGGAGCTGGAAATTAAAGGACGATTAAAGGGTCTTTGCCGTGTTGGCAGACGTCAGAGTGACGACCTCCCCGATCACCCAAACAACCCTGTGCCTCCTGCTAAAATTGACCAGTGAACTCCGCCATGGGTTAGCGTTCATCCTATGGTTTAGCTTCTTACTGATTCATTCACTGCTGTCTGGCTGTGACAAACAAACGAGCTTCCAGGAACGGAAAAGAGAATGGAGGAGATACAAAAAAAAGACAGACAGACAGAAAAGGATGACATAGTTGGCATTGTTGAAGATGATTCAGAGAAACCAATCGTCTGGCATCTGGGAATGTCACAATAATGATGATGATGAGATGATGGGGCAACCCCTCTGTTTTTTCCTTTTGTTGCTTGTTTGTGTGCAAATATGTGTGTGTATGTGTGCAAATATGCGTGTGTGCGTGTGTGTATTTGATCATTCGCCAGTATGCGTTTCATGACATTGTCGCCAGTGAGCTGTTGTGTTTATGTGTGGGTATTGTGTCTGGACTGAGTGGTCATTGTATTTCCAGACGCGGTATATTCGGTGTGGAGTGATTCACTCCTACCAGCGTGCCTGTTGTCTACCTCTGCAGTCTCTGAGAGGTCTGATTTCACACCGCACAACTGACCCATGGCCGGAAGTGACCGGACCTGACCAGATCTGACCACACCTCTGTAAATATAACAGAGACGACAGGATGGAACCAAGACAAGAGGAAGCAATCATCCCTCGCTACAAATAACACGCACATCACAGCAAAAAGGCCAGCGTGTTTTCTTTATTGGCGTGATTACTGGAAGGGATCATTTTAGTGACCCTCACCAGCGCACAGACGACTATTTTTCAAAAATTTACAGCCGATCTCCAGGGTGTCATTGTTATGAGCCTAATTTTAGTGAAGAGCAGACGGACATGCAGCTGCAGCACTCAGAGGAAGCTGAGTCATTACACTCATCTCAATCATCAGACCAGGCATTTAGGCGGTGTTTAACTTTCTAAGCTTCGGTTTATTTGCTGATCATTTTCAGGAACTTAGACTCCTTCCCCCCTTCAAAAAAGAAAAGAAAGTTCACTTTTTTTCTTTTCAGTAATTGAAGATGAATCTCAAATTCTGCATTGTGCAAACCCAAGATTCAATTGCGGTTTGGCAGCAGCATTGCCAATGTCAACTTCCCAGAATGCCACTCCCAGAAGCAAACGGAAAACAAGCATCCCCTGTTCTGAAACTGATATTACATATACATATATATAATATATATTTTTAGAATGAATTAAAAGCATTAAAATATTTTAGTCTTTTTTTTTCTAAATTCTCAAATGGTGCCAGAAATAGGGGCCTTTGTTTACTCCAATGGAAGAACACACCCAGGTCTCAAGACAGGCTATTATTAGAGATCGGACATTACTCCCAATTCCCCTGTTTATATTCAATCATATTTTAGTGAGAGGCCTTACTGTTCTCTGATGGGTTCCCGTTTGTTGTGTTAATTTGATTGTTGCTGCGGCGCTCTGTTGATGAAAACGGAACACTTCCTTCATCTGTTTCACATTATAAAATGTTACAGTGGTTCAGGACCCCTAATCCCTTCCCTTGCCTTGAGGGCTTTTATTGTGAAATATCTCCAGGAAAGGTTGAGTTAACAGCAGCTTAACATTGAGAATGGCAAAGCAAAGTCATATAAAATGAAACATGTTTCTGTTGCATAAAAAAAGAGAGAGAGAAATTCAGACATGTAAAGTGAAGGGTGAAAGGTGATTATGTTGTTGCACTGATGGAATTACTAATTCTGTGGGAACATAGATTATGCTAAAATTACCAAAAGTCCATATACTGATGCTAAAAAATGTTTAATCCTGTATTTTTTCCCATCTTTTATTTGTTCTTGTGCCTTTCACAATTTTCGATTCTCACAATCAAAGGAGCAATCAGCATTTGACGGAGACCTTGCTTGGGAAATGTGTATAAAAGCGGGATGTGCACGCCTCATTTCGTCACACAGCTGTTTAGCAGAATACAATTGTGATCCTTCAATTAAAACAATGGCTTTTCTCTGTTTAGGAAAATACCAAAATGTCATAGTGACTGCTTGCACAAATCTCTATGCTGCCATTTGAGTATGAGCCCGCAAACAGATTATGTTCTGGTTTATTCTGCTCCATCGTGCTACATCGGTTTTAATCAAAACACACTCTTCATTCTCACCAAACTGCTCATGTCAGCCATCTTGTTGGAATTACAAGTAGGACTTGTTGCTTGTACGAAATGTATTTAAAATATTTAGGTAGTTACTCTAGAGACATTGTTTTAGAGATTGATTTATTGGAGATGAGGTGAAGGAAAGAGAGAATGGGACACCATGTTCTGGTTTTTGTATTTTATGATACCTCTGACGTTTGCTTTTACTCTGCAGTATCCCACATTTTTGGGGCTGGTAAGAGCTCACATTTCACCACGCTCAGTCATCACTATGCTGATGATACCTGGCCGTACGTGGCGTCCTCTCCTCCCTTTTAAGTTTATAGGTGCCTGATACATCAATGGGACCGTTTGTAGAGATGCTGCCTCGGTCAGCTGCTTCCATGAGTTCTGGGGAAGATCAGTCATGAGCCCACGCAGATGTGAGTCCTTGAGGAGGCCGCGAGAAAAAGGGCAGCAGTATTTATCCCACTTGTGGCTGTTTTTCAGGACCGGGGAACAAAGCTGTCTTTATGGTGTGGTTTTATCTCTCTCCGGCCACAGCCAAGAATGGTTGCTGTCTTGTGATGGCCACCGCATAAATCAGTTTTGGTGCTTTCACTTGGCAATGCAGCCGGGGCGAGAGTTAGATAAGACGGGGGGGGGGGGGGGGGGTCATGAAGACTAACAGAAGAGTTCCTTAGAAAAATTGATAGAGAAGGAAAAGACATGAGGAGAGGGGAGCTTACAACACGAAAGAGGAGGAGGTCTGGCTATTAAACAACCAGTACAGTGTGTGCTTTTAAGAACAACTCATCCCTCCAACCACCTAAGCCCCTTTTTGAATAACTTACCATAAATAGAGGTTTCTAATCGACTTATTCATCAAAGGGGAGTTTCATTACAAGGGCCTGTGAATGAGGCAGAATGAGGTGTTCCTCCAGATTACAACTCCTCAATTTGGTCTTTGAGGATTAAGAGGGAGTATAATAGAGTACAATTGAGTCAGCCAGGGTGGGTTCTGCATAGATAAGTATTAGGAATCAGCAGAGGGGCAGATGAAAACTAAGTGTTTTCCTGCCCATGTATTTGGAGAGCCTCTCCAAACAAAAGCTGAATATTACTGTCTGAACATATGAACAGAGATATTTAACTTGGCTAAGGAGATTACTCGTCTAAACGACGTTAAGTGGCTCAGTCAACATTTAGACTTTTTTTTCTCCTTTTTCCCTCCACAGACAAACTGTCCTGACCCAGATAATAGCAGTTGATTAACATCCAAGAGCTGAACAAAGCGCATTTATCAGATTCATTCACAGAAATGCAGATCGTAACTTGTGCGCATGCTTGTTTCGTATGTACACGCGCACACACGCAAGCACAAACACACACACACACAAACAGGCAGTATTCCTTGATGCCTCAGTAACCCTTCATTAAGGCTAGAAAACACAGGCAAAGTGGGGAGACAGGCCATGCTTTGTTAAGCTGCAGAGGGAGTTAAGTGATGCTGCCGAGCATGTGTGCTCAGTGGATTAGTCTTAACTGTCTTTGGCGTTGATGAGGTTTATCATAAAGGCATAATGTCATAACCATATCATCAACACAATGGCTCCTCAGCTGTGATTAAAGGAGATTTGGTGTGCCGGGATCTTTGAAGTCTCAGACGAGGTATACAAACACTGAAACATTATCCCATTGCGAGTGAGAACAAAAATGTGCCCCAGCTATCGAAGAAATGAATAAAATGAAAGGATGAATGGCGAGTGGGGGGAAGGTGTGTGTGTGTGTTTATTCTGTTTGCATGTCTGTGTCTGTCAGAGAATATGCGATGCACACGCAGCTGCATTGGCCGTAGTGTTATTATCACAACCTGCTACGCAGCGCTACGAGGAAACAACAACTCCTTTGTGAACATGTGTGTTTATGCGAGGTAGAGAGGAACAGGGAGAGAGATTTTTGGCAGGCCTTATTACCATACAGCCCGCTCTAATCCTGCCCTTCCTCTCTCCACCTATAATATGGCTGCATATCCGTTAGCCACGCTGCAGACGGAGAGGAATCTGCAGCAGAGGAGAGGGCGATCAGAGGGCGCGTAATTGAAAACACACAGAGAGCACTGACTCAGAGAGCCCAGCTACCAAGGGAAGGTGCAGTGTGTGTATGTGTGTGTGTGTGTGCCCATGTGCCTGTGTGTGTGTGTGTGTGCGCATGTGTGTGAGAGTGTGCATGCGTGCGTGCATGTGTGTGTGCGCAAGGCATTGAGCGAGAAAGCCCTGATGAACAAAGGTTTGAATTGCGAAAGAGACAAACTCACTCTGCGTGACATCTGACTAAATACTTTCATTGTTTCTCCTGCCGAAAACAAGTATCAAGTATCGCGGCTGGGAGTGCAAAGAGACAGTGTTCTGAGACCTGACTCGTTAACTTACCCCAACATGTGCTCACGGCAACAAAAAAAAGAATATACACAGTAACGAGTCAATTCACATGATATCAAGTCCTGACATTTGCCAGTGAACAGACTGCCGTTGGGGCTGAGACGCTTTCAGCTGCCTCGAACCCGACTTTTTACTCGTTTTCATGAAAATGAGTGGAATCCCCCCTTGTGGTTTTCCTTGTTTTGAGAAAAATTCCCTAATTTCAACGACGCTAAAATTGAAGAAAAAACCTGGTAACGATCGTCTCCGTTGACTGACGTCCTGACCTGTTCAATCAAAATGCAATTTTGGAGAATAACAACGAACAGAACGGATGCTGAGGTGACTGTTCTCCCTGTGTGTCGGCGTGCATTTTGCTTTTAATTCACCGGTAGCGTGGGGGGGGGCACTGTTTAAAGACTGTTTATTCGTCTGAAAGGGTAAAACAATGTAACCTTGTGCACTTCTATTTGCAAGTATCCTGAGGCCTCTTGGAAAGATTTAGTACTCGGAGAAAATGCGATTGATACTGGGGAGAGCTTGGGGTTTCTTTCACAGAGGTCTAAAATATGCTCCCGGCAATTCAAGTTATGAGGATGAAAAGCTATCGGACCGGGGAGCTAATTTAAATCGAAAAATCTGCGGCTATATGGTTGAATTCTATACTCCCTGTATCACATTTCAAATGACTCCAGCGCTTGAGTGCAATTCAGCATTTGGATTGTTTGATTGTTTGGGGCTGTCTGGGCTCTCAGTCATGTGGCAGTGCTCCTTGGGACACAGGCCAAATTCATAGCATATGTTGGAAGGGTATGACAGGAGTTCAGTGAGTATGTGTTTTTGAAGTGTACACACACAGACACCCACACACTGAGAAATGGCCTTTGTTTGAACGATATGTTTTTGGCAAGCATTCACACACATTCATGAATAATGAATGCATGCGTATGTGTGTGTGTTTGTGTGTTAGTGTCTACACAACGACGCACACACACACACACACACACACACACACACTTTCTCTCTTTGTCTGTGTTTTACACGTACCTAACAAAAAAAAAGACAGCAATTTGTCTCTCTCTCTCTCTTTTTTTTGTTTAGCCTGTTATCTTTGAAGAGAAAGGTCAGAGATCTGATCGATTGATCAGGACCCAGATATCATCTAGCTGCATCATTTGTGTGAATGCAGTTCGTTGGATGTGTGTTTGTGTCTGTGTCTGCGTGTGGGTTTCAATCCAACATTGTTGCAGACTTCTGCCAAACACACAACCATGTAAGGTAATTCACCCATCCTGGATGTGTGTGTGTGTGTGTGTGTGTGTTTGTGTGTTTTTTTTTTTTTTTGTGAACATTAATATCTCAAACATCTGTGCACGTCTGTGGTTGTGAGTTGGCAACCTCTCCAAAGTTTGCTGTGGACCCTGCGACATGATCAAAAACATATTTGTGCCAACCTTATCTTAAGAGTGGCTTTTATCCGCCATGCTGACTGCTGCTCTGGTATTTTTCTGTTTCTCATTCTTTCTTTCTTTCCCTCCCTCCTTCCTCCTCTTTCCCTCCATCACTGGTCTCAAGGATTTCCTCTATTATTCACTTGTTTCCCCCCCCCCTTTTCCCCTGCTTTCCCTCTTGCTCGCTTGCTCCCTTTCTTCTTTTCTTTTTTCGCCTCCTCACTTCTCTGTGCTCCCTGCTTTGATTTAGGATGTGCCAGTTTGGGTGGTGAGGATGGAGCTCCCGAAAACCCCGGAGGGTTTCCCGCCTCTCCATGTGTTGGCATCGTGAGTGTCTTATATGTGTGAATCCCACATCCATATGAAAGTGCCTTCTCCTCTCCACACACACACACACACACACATACATGTATGCAGACAACAATGCACACACCATTCAGAGAGGAGTTAAATGAGCAGCACTAACGGCCAAACCCTGCCCCCTTGACCCTTCCATTGAGCCCCTGCGTGTAAAAGTGTGCGTTTGTGTGTGGTGAGTGTTTGTGAGCACGTGTGAGGGAATTAAAACGTCTATGTGGCCAAGGACAGATTAAGGTCTCCGCGGCACAGCAGAGCTCATTCAGAGGTTAATGTGTCAGCGAGTGGACCCGACGTGCATGTCCGCAGTGCTACAAGGCGAGATCCCCGGGCCACGGGAACGACATACCTCAGTAACAAGGCCACTCGCTCGGGGTCAGGGCAGAGAATTATATGTGTGCTCTTTCATGGAGGACGATAAACCGGGATCAACGTTCAGGCTTATTGTTTTGCGGCAGATAATTACACTGAGGGTGAAGATTGGAGAGAGTGAGACAAATGAATGAAAGTATGACAGGATGAAGAGTTACTGAACCATGGCAGTGCCCGCTGGGTAAATGTACAGATCGAGGGGGGGAGGAAGTGTCTTTGTGACATTAAGGCTTGTCCACAATGTATACTCAGTCCCAATTATCTCTGTTCTTTACATGGTGCGGTGGGGTACCGTGCAGCGGGGTGCCACTTGGCTGGCTTAGAACCAACTTCGTGTCACTGGCAGTGCTTAAAAGCTACAGTCCTGCCTTGGAAGTAAAGCTTTGTGCACCCATACATCCACCAGGTCATTATGACAAAGCTATGGCCCTCATTGCCCCCCCCCAAACAACGTCACACAACGCCCCAACATGAACTTCAAACACGTTCCTCTGGCTGGATGGGTCGGTCATGCAGAACCGAGCCCCATTCAAACCCATGCCTTGAGCTCCACTGTTTATGACATGTTTTGTCTGTCATAAAGAAATAGCACCTGATTAAAAAAATGCTGACAAACGGCAAACGCTCTAATCAAAGACATAAAAGGCACGGGACAGACAGCACTTCTTTCACTCACAGTGATGGGCTTTTTTACAAATGCACATCTTGAATTTTTGAACCTTTGTAATATGTACAATCAAGTGTAATGTGTGTTATTTCAACTTGCAAAATGTTGTTATTCAAA
The DNA here is from genome assembly GCA_030544235.1 of Lepturacanthus savala. Taxonomy (NCBI): domain Eukaryota; kingdom Metazoa; phylum Chordata; class Actinopteri; order Scombriformes; family Trichiuridae; genus Lepturacanthus; species Lepturacanthus savala. Next base: position 13,505,449 of record CM060465.1, on the reverse strand, counting down.
ACACAAATAAGTCATAATGTGTCCCTTATCTGATAAAGACTGATTCATACTTTAATTATATCTTCACATATTTTTACCATTTTGGCTGCATTATGTCAGCGACAAGAAGGAACCCCAGATGGCCACTCAAGCATTCAGAAGTATCGTATTTACAGTGAAAACTACAAAGGGCTTAGGTTTGACTAAGAATACTGTAGCAGTTACAAATAGTTTTCCTCAAAATTTCCATGCAAATCAGAATAAAATCTGGAAATTCTTTGGTAAGCCTGTTGAACTAAAAGCTCCTGGGAGCCTGTGTGTCACTGATTAATACTGCAGGCTTTCCCAAAAAATGTGAGGCAGAGGAAAAAAGAAAACACCAACTATCAAAAGAAAAACATAGATTTCCCATCATCATCCTCTCTGTCACAGGCCAATGGTAGAAGTTCTGGGAAATAAGTCTTGCAGTAAAAAAGTAATGATTCAGTGGCCAGAAGCATCGATAGTCATTTACTATCACATGGGTGCGTAAGCAACCGCGAATTATGTCAGCGGTAATTGGCTATTGTTTCTTTCCAGTGATCATAAAAAAGCAGGGATACAGCAACACCGGCATGCAGAGGCAGAAACGGAGAGAAATGTGCACACTCTGATATGGCGAACGGCCAGGAGCGATAATGTGCCCCCTTTTGTGTTCTCCGAGGCTGTGTCGGGTGCAGAGATAGGAAATGGGGCCCTGTGAATCCATGGCACAGAGGAAGGCAGGAACAGAGGGTGAAAAGAAGGGGGCAGACCTGAGTGCCAGCATATGTTACTCATCAACAGAGAGAGCATGGTGATAATCAGGGCTGGGCTTTGATTACTGACCTTCTCTGCAGCGTAGTCTGTGAATGATGTATTATTACATACATGCAGTGATTAGGTGACCATGGTTACATTACAGAGCCATTCATGCCCACATTTTTTTTTTTTATACCGTCAGCCAAGCTCAAATAGGAATTACGCCATCATGACACTTTCGTTGACCCACTCTCTCAGCTATGCAAGGCCCCTGAAATATTTGTTTGTGTGCTTTGTGCTCTCCGTGAACGATGTGGCCTGCAACATTTGCAAGACTTCTCTGCAGCCTTTCATGATCTTTATTGCCGTCTTTGTATTGCTTTATTTAATATCCGCTCAATCTGTCTACACTGGTTTGCAGCTCAATTCACTGCAGACTTCCACTGAAAATAATAGCAGATGAGTAGTTATAAAACAGAGGCACTAAACAGCACAGCAATAGACTCAAATTTCGACTGAATATTGGCAGGAATTCACAAGAACTGTAAAAAAAATAATAATAATAAAATGTATTGAATTTAATTTTTTTAAAGAAGCATTTGACCTTCATTCTATAATATATGGCATCCTGTGTCAATAACATGACCTCAATCAGAGACTATTTTTTGCAGTCTCCAGGCTCCAACTTAAGTGCTAAAAGTACAAAGTCGTGAGAAACACCAGCAAACATGAAGAGATAAAAAAAAAGAGAGAGCGGGAGTATAACAGTAGAACACAAATTGAAAGAGTGGATGGTCAAGACAGACACATGCACATGCAATATATGCACACACACACACACACACACACACACACACACACACACACACACACACACACACACACACACACACACACACACAGAGACACACACAAATCCCCAAAAGGACAAACAGCTTTTGTTTCTGTCATGCGAGGCTCAGAGAGGCAGAGAGAGGCTTTATTGGAAAAAGGGCTGTGGTGTTTTCCTCTCCAAAATCACTAGGGCTCATTAGAGAAGACATTTCAGAGCTGGAAAGGAGCACATGACACATCACACTTTAGAACGCTGACCTATTTACGGGGTGACTTGTAGCATATCTATAACACATATTACAGCCCCGTCACCAGGGACCAGTCCATACAATTGGGGGAAAATATGAACTAATCATCTTCTGAGGTTACGTATGGGGAAGGGAGGAGGGGGATGATTTAGCTGTCAAGGAGAGAATAACAGGAGCACTGCTCACACACATCAAACACACTTCAAATGCAAGTGACGCACACATTCACACCCACTCAGACAAAAACACACTGTTATTTGTGCACTAAATGTTTGATATATCCATACACATTATACTTAATGTATGTGTGTGAGCCTGCGGGCTGCTGCTAACAGTCTCCACACCACAAGCTTCCAGTCCCTGCTGATGGCTTCCATGTGTTGTGCACCGGTGCTGATATTTACCTTTTCCATGGCAAAGGAAGGGCAACCCAACACAGTGGCATCCCCCAGAATTATTTTAGGGCCACTGTTCAGTGACATATCAAGAGGGTTTTTTGGGGGGTTTGTTGACTGGGGCAACCCAAGTGCAGCACTGATTTATGCAGGGGTGGTATAAAGTACAAGCATGCACACATGCGTGCGCACACACACACACACACACACACACACACACACACACATCTGCTTTACTTAACCTTTTAAAACCTTTATCTTTAAAAATGCTGCCATTGTCTTAAAGATAAATAAATAAATCAAAACACAACATAGTGGCTCCATACCATCGTAATATGAAGCTTCCATATTTTCTTCTCTATTAAATTATTTATTTTGGGTTATGAAACAGTCTCATTTTAATGTGGTTGAATTGACATTACTCAAAGTTGTTTATGTGTCCATTTTTTGACAAATGACATTTCCTCTGTGTAGTTAATTTTTAGATTATTATTTTGTGGCTGGGTTGGTCAGAACCTCCTTGGAATGACAAAATGATTTACTGCAGTAGCCTACAAATGACTGCAAGAGTAGCACGGAGCAAGTGACAGACGAAGATGGAGAGAAAAAGAAAAAGAACTGAACAACAAATGGAAGTAATTGCTTCTTCTGTAGCCCTCGTTCCATCTTCAAAACAGCTAGCACAGGTAGCTATGTTTTACAGTTTTTTGGGTTTTTTTTTTTAGGAAAACAACACTTCCACTTACCAAAACCTCTTGTAGGACTTTTACCGCTCTTTGGCCGTACAAACCAACACATCTGTTTTAAAAATTTTGCTTTTGTGCCAATTACTTATTAGAATTAGTAATATAAATACAGTATCTTTTCTACAAAAAGTAAAATAATGAAGAGCTATGCTCCTCACCATAGACGCCCGGTTATGTTTTAAAATGGGGGAGCAAATGTAGAGAGAATGTGTGGAGGGCATCCTCCCCCATCAGCTGAGCTGATGTCAGCATCAAGTTATCAGAAGTTCTGATGGTGTGTAATATGAAACATAAAATCATCACCCTATTAAAATAATGGCCTAAGTCATTTTTTTATTTGAGGGGAAAACACAAAAAAAACCTTTATGAATTGCAGAACATTATATTTATTAATCTAAACCAAAAAAAAGACAGTGGATGCCTGTGGATATACATAAAACATTGTGTGACACTTACTGTATGTAGCATTAAAGAATAAAGTGACTTTAGGCAACTTTAAACCTGCCTTAAACTGTCCTTTCGTTCCATAGTGCAAACTCAAAACGTACATTACCTGGAGTTAAATTAAACAAATGTCAGGTAAATCAAATTGGACAGGAGACAGTTCCCTTTTTTGTCACTTTCCCAGGATTTCTTTGCCTGTACTCATTTATAACATCCAGTTTTTACAACTATTTGAAACCAGAAATGTGGGCATCAACGGACATCAATATGTTTCATGGACTGAAGATCCTGAAACTTCCTTGCTTTCTTTATATTTGCCTACATAGTTATTGAACTTATTTTTATGCACAGCACTTTATATTAAAAGATATTATTAAAGTATAACTTGGGAAATTTAGATAAAATTACTATATTATAACCTATAGCCTTTATCACTCTTTATCGCTCCAGTAGAAACTGATTCAAGAATCATGTTTAAGGTTTCTTCTGCACCATAGAAGTTTCTTGAAGCAGCCGCCATCATATATGGAAGAATCATGAAGAGACAATTTAGGACAAAAACTCACTTTCGTCAAAAATAAGTTTGCTATTATTTTAATCAGGTGACGATATTAATTGTTTCGTTATCATCACTAACAACTAGTATTGTCAGTGTAAAAGAGTATTATCAGAGATGATAACTACTAGAAAAATATCAGTTGTGCCACTGAATTTTCCAGAAGTCCTTAAAAATAACTGAAAAATAAATAATATAATTTTTTTCTCATTTTGGGTGGCCATTCAAATTCCAGTGGGTGGCCAGTGTCACCCCTGCAGCCGCCCCTGCCTGTGTGTTTTTGCACTCTGCACCATAAAAAAAGTCTCCTTCTGCGAAAAGCCACCATAGAAAAAGAAACCATAAACCATTCACTTAGATGAGGTCATTCATTTTTAGCATGGGTTACCCCAGTGTGGGAAACACGATATAACTGTGGATATGTATGTCTCTCTCTCTCTCTTCTTTATATTTGGATGTGGCACTGCTTGTGTTAACAAAAATTTCAAACTGATAGATCCTGGACTTACTGAGAAAACCTGAAGACACTCTTCTGTTGTTAAAAACACGCCAACTAGTCCACCCGTTGCACTGAGTGATGTTCCTTCAAGCGGGAATGTAGTTCCAGATCTTCTCAAGCTTGTTTGTGCTGCATATTACAGGTTTTGGTTTTATGCTACATTATAAATTAATAAATAAAAGTCTGTAAACTGAAACTCATTCCAGCATATGTGACCTACAGCTTTACTGCCGTTAATAGGCGCTGGAATCCCAGTGGTGATATAAATACAGGTTGTGGTGCTACCAGGGGCAAAATGACATTTTTTTTCAAAAGTTTCAGACACCTATTTATAGATACAAAAGCCAAATCCATCTGACCATTGACTTTAAAAAGAAAAAAATAAGTGTCTCAGTTGTGTAAGACATCTTAATTCACACCAGCAGAGGACAGTTTTTTCAAGTAAGACCACTTTATAGTGGAGGAGTCACTGTTCGTTCAAGTGAGGCAGGACACACTGATTTCTGATTTAAACAGATAAGCTACAACATCCTGGCAACACCAGGTCCGATCGAGCACTCTATATTATATTAGTCATGTTAATTAGGCTACATATCCAAACATCCTGGCAGCACTTATGATACCATCACCAAAGGTTAATTGGCTCATTATAACACAATACACTAATGTTGCCTGAAACCGCTACCACATAATCTTTACACTTTTTTCCTTCAGGCCTGCAAATTTCTCAATGACTTTCTGGTTAAAAGCAGTCATTTCAGTCACCAGACTATTTTCAAACACAGCAAATAGGGAAAGCAATAGAATGCATTACTCACAGCACATCCAGCTGGCCAACTCCATTTGTCATAACACGGGCGAGAGAAGACCCGCGTATGAACCCAAATGTGCAATTCTGATCGTTCTGATCCAAGCTCCTTTCCTTTTCTTCCAATGAATGTCTCGAAGATTTCAATCTCCTGGATGTTCAGTCACTGAGGCTACGCTAAAGGCTAGCTGATAGACGGTCAGTAAGTCCTTCCTGTATCCAGCCTGCTTGGTAAACCACAAATATTGATTTAAAAAAGGATTTTATTGTTTCTGGCCGGTAAGTGTCAAAGTTGTGGTGACGTTTCCTTCCTGGTAATCCAGTCTTTAAACACTGCCATAGCCCACACAGTGCTCCGTCTGGTGTTGGTTGGTCCGTCTTTCTCAGCTTTGTTGATTTCCCTGCTATCCAGCTATTTGTGTGTCTCTTAACTTCTTTTTGTGTGCTGCCTTATTCTCTTTTCCTCTTCTTTACAGGGGGCCGGTCATTGACTAACCATGAATTTTAAAAAAAAATGTTTTTGCAGATTGACACGATTCTCTATGGTGTGCATTCCTACCAACAGACAACAGTAGAATGTTGTGATTGACCAATCAGAGTTGAATTTTCCCAACACTGTTGATTTTTTTTTTTTTTTTTTTTATAGTTTTTGGACATTGGTCTACATCACAGAGGAATAGGACATATTAGGCTTTGGATACACACACACACGTGAGTTATTTGTTGGTTTAGCTCTGCACATGAGATTTGTTGCGTTAGGGAAAATCTATTGCAACACATATATAAAACAGACACTGATGGACTTGTAGATATTATTACTTATCAATAAAGGAAGACAAAAACTTATAGTCATTGCTTCCCATAAAAAGCTTAAAACCGACAGTTCATTTCTCAATACTTTACGACATTCTTGCTCTCGTCCACAGGCCCATTGGTTCCTTCTGAAGAAACGATTCTTTAAAATAGGTCACAGTTGTATACTTGTATTTATAATGGAGGGTTTCTTAGAAGCATTGTGGTTTGTCAATGTGTTTTTAATAGTTTTTTGAACATCAATTTGTGTGAATGTGTGTAATAGTGTAAATGCGAGGCAGGGTGTGCATGCTCAGCTAATCCTGTCTCTGACAAATATATTTTAATGTCATTTTTAAATAGAGGGTGAGAATATTCACGTACCATCCACATATGTTCCCACAGCATAGAAGCAAGTACTATATGTTCTTATCTTTCCTTGTATCAGCAGTGAAACTCCATCCTTTCCTCCTGTCTCGTTCCCACCTATCCAGTTCAGTCCAGTTGTGTTTTGAAAGGGTGGTTATATTCACTGTTATTGTATGATTTCACAGAACCTCTCCTCCCAGCCTTTGAAGCGGTGAAGAGCTAAACGAAGCTGAGCAATCCCTGCTGTAAGCCCCAGTCTGGGCAAGACCTGAGTCAGTCCCACCACCAGGACTCTTCCCTCTCGCATACTCGTCCACATTCTTCCTGCTCCTTCATGCAACTGGAACGAATTTATGTCAGCTCAACAGATTTTCAGGGCACTTTTGAGGTGCACACAAGGCCGCGAGCCTGTTGAAGTTGACCTGAGGGCATTTGTCCTGGTCTAGGCCTTTGAAAATAAACAAGAGGACAGAAGAGCTTAGTCTTGAGAAGCGGTGAGATTTCAGGGGCAGAGGAAAACAACAATTACCCAAGGCGTTATGGACATTAAGTGCTGAATGAGAGCTGTCCAGAGGTAGGGCTCTCAGAGTAAATAATCAAAGTGGGGATACTATCTGCCGTGCCATGGACATCGATGAAAGGGAGTAATAGAAAAACATAAATAAACTTAATCTGACTCGGCACTGACCTCCTTTGTCAAAGTGCTACCGCTGGGTTGGAGGTGTTGGGTTTCCGTCAGCTATTCTCTCTCTCTGTAGTCAGTTTTCACACTATAATTAAGGCCTCGTACTCTCCTATAAAGCCTTAATGGCACAACGAAGGCCTCTTTCCCAGTCAACAACGACCTGAGGTAGCCGAAAACAATAGTGCGTGTGTTTATAGGGAAGTGCAGCTGCAAGGGGATGGTGTATCAGTTCAGCAATGTGCAACAGGGTTGCAAAACTCTCTGTTTACGCTTCATCCGCCCACTCGTCTTGGCTGTTTAATTCTTCTACTCTTTCGAGGATCTGGCAACCAGGGCCGATGGGCCCTCCAGTCTAACCTTGAATGCTCCACTTACCGTCGACTGATGAGCTCCCACAGGCTTTAAATCCTCCTCAACACACAGCAAGATAAAGTGTTCTTTTACATATGCATCTCCTCATTTAAACTCCCTCATCCTTAAATAATTTACTTTTTCCCCTTCTCTGTGTTTATCCAGTATCTGAGCTCACCAGAACACTCCCCCTCAATATATTTCAGAATGAATATACGGTATTCCCCTTCACTCTTTCCAAATATGAAAGAGTGACACATGAGAAAAAAAAGCCTTTAGAGAATATGAACCAGTTTGTCCAAAGCTGTGTTGTGTTTTATTTGGTCCTAATTAACACCACAGTTAATGGGCTTACAAAAGTCTTTTTGTTGTTAATAAAAAAAAGCTGTTTTTCACCCCTTGGTGCCCCTGTGACCTTGTAAACAAACAAGAACTACAAAAGCCTGCAGCAACCTTTAATTTATCTCCGCCATCGCATGATGCTGAACACTGGACCACTGACCAAAGTCTAGTCCATTTTTAGTTTATTTTGCCATAACCACACATTATTCACATGCTCCTTTTTTTCTGCTATGATCACACACAGCAAACACCAAATTATGCCCACCAGTAACCAACTGCCGTCACTTTGCCTCCTATTTGATGTTTGAAGCCATGCAAACAATTGTGATTCTAGGAACTGGCAGATATCAGTGCAGGCCAATTGGCCTTGGCCTTGCCACTGCTATAATGTTGTGGTTCACTGGGTCACATCTCCTAATCACCCAAACAAATAGATCCTCTATTCCTGTTCACTTCATCTGCCTGGTTTTGCTGCAATTGATTCTATTTTCCCTGTTCATGCCAGTGTTGATAGGGGAAGTTCATCAGCAATTACCAACAATTACGGTTGTCAAATATGCCCCATTTGCATGAGAATGTTTTTAATTGTGTTTGTGGTAGCACCCAAGCATGAGAAGGCTTTTTTCACAACAAGACAAACAGTGGAAAGTAAGGTGTATATAACCTAGACCCAGATGCAGGGGTGCCAGGTCATTAGTCCAAACAGCCCATTATACTGAAACCCATAAAGCTCGAAAAAATTCCCATGGGATCAAAAGCCTGGCCCGTTATCCCAAAAACAAAAGCTTGCTGTTTCAATGACCCATGGTTCCAAAAGATACACTCTCGGATACAGGTGAATTTTTATGTGCAGACTTTAATCCACACCATGATTCATGATAATTCTAACCTAAACCATGATCTTTCTTTAAACTCCTTGTGGTGTGGTTTTGTGTCTAAACCTAACCACACCTTATACCCACCAATGGCATGGCACTCAGAGTGGTGGGCATTTGGGATAACAGCCCATCGGACTAATGGGATTTTGGTCAAATGGTACATTTTCAAACTGTAGTTCAAACAATCTGTTGTTTTTAGAGTAATGGGTCTTTGGACCAACAGGCAGTCACTTATGCAGGACTCCAGGTGATTCCTTGTTTTAATAAACAGTACCATCTCAACTCACTATGACTTAGGTTTTTTGGTTTCAGGTGCTTTGTTTTTCCATCAAGAATGATCATAGATGGGATTGTCATAATATGCATGAGTAAAACTGTTTAAATCCAAGAGGCTTTGGGCACCAACCACAAACAGGAGAGTCTCCACCTCCAACACGGACCATGGTGTGTTCTTGAGTGATGTTCTTTCACTGATAATCCAATAATCAACCACTAGTGTTGACTGAACTCTGATACTGGTATTTAAAGATGCTAGATGTCAGGCATGGACGTTGTGCTCATTATGACTCATACTGTGATGTAAATCTCTGGCTAATGCATAGCTAGCAGCCTGGACAAGTCACATTACAGTAACTGCTCATCTTGTTTGGAACCCCGAAGTAGGTGATAGTACCAGATACCAGATTTGGGGAAAAACAAAGAAGTGGAGCTAAGTTGAGATAAGATGAATCGATACTGTCTGTTGGAAACGTACCATATGCACCATAACCATACTATAATTCATGGAATCTCTGTCTGCCTGTGTGATTATCTTTTGAAACTCATTATAATTGATGAATTATTGCGAATTATAAAATTTAGGCTGAGCATCCCTATTCTAATTGGTGCCGCTTTTCTAGCCTTTGTGGCCCTGGTTCAGCAACCCAGGAACTAATTTCCAATTACAAATCACCACTAATTTCATGTGTTCTAAATCCGGCGGGGCACCGTGATCTGATCGTACGTGAACTAGTACCTGATGTACTACGAGTTGGGCAATGCTTGGTGGCCATGTCACAAACTTTGCATAGTACAATAATTTTTATCCATATTTGATCAATTCAAGGATTCAGCAGTGTATAGTTTGATAGTTTGATAGTCTGAATTTTGCAATTCGGCCCAGTTGTGCTGGACAGACCTAATTTGCATTAAGTTGAGCTATCTTGATTGTTCAAATTCAGATAGGGCGCCTTAAAGGGCCACCTTAAAATAAGGTGGAACTGATGACTTCACATCTGTCATCAGATTCAATGTGACATGTTCTATAAAAGGCACTGAAAACACATTTGGATATGCAATAATAAATATTACACACAGAAGAGCCCCAAACCAAATACAAAATAATTATCTTTGGGCCATGCACTATGTGCAAAATAATTGACTAATCCGTCTCTGGAGGGGTGGCTGCAACCGTGTAAATAAGGAGGCAGAAACTCCACAAGGTAATGTGCAATCCAACAAAACACCAAAAGCGATAGTTGTCACAGTGCAGTGATGTTGCTTTGAATGACCTTAAACAGAACTCTAGCATTTTGAAATTGCTTCAACAACTCAGTGGACAGTGCCAGCTTTTAGGTTTTTTGAGGACATTGGATAATGTAGCGTATGAGTCATGGCTCTATCTGATGATGTTCCTCAGAAGTCGATATAAACTTACTCAAATCACACAAACACAGCTGTCAGCAGATTGACCTCAGAGCCACCGGTTTCCTCAAAATCTTATTAAAAACATAACATTATGTTCTCATACTCAAACCAAAACATTTTTACCTTAAACCACTAGACAGCCACACAAACACAGAAACAGGATCTGATTTTTATGAAATGAATCAGGAGCTGAACTCAGACTGGAGGGAAAGAAAATAATAATGCTCTTATATTTTAATCATTTCATTACATGATTACAGTAATAACAAAAGACACATGACTGGCTCCTCAATGTACAATAAAGTAACTACTGTCTTTAGAGCATCAAAAAATGAAATGGAGGTGTTCAGGTGATAGCTTCCACCGGCATCGTCATGCCACCACAGCATTTAGTAAATAAATTAATTACACTTCAGCAATCACAATATGTGTGCTATATTAGCCAATTTTAATTAAAATAATTGTTTAATAATACTTTTCTTCAATATGGGAAAGTCAGCACAAATGTATTGAGAATAACATTGTTTGTGTGTCTTTAAAGCAGCAATTTGTTGACAGTCTCTAAATAATAAATAAAAAAATATTCTGCTGGACAAAGTTTTATCTGTTGATTATCATAATAACAGAAATAAGGTACAAGGCACAAAATAAAATAAAGTTGATAAGACAATATACCCTACTGAGCACAAACCGTGATTTCAATGTTGATTTCTGGGTAATACCTGGGTAAAATATCAGGTGTGAACATCTAAGATCTCTTTTCACCTTTTTTTTGGAAAATCAAAAAACATGTCACAAAGCAATTTGTTTAATAATATAAATAATCTGTTAAATTGACATTGAAATAAAGACTAAATTAATTAGTATGAAAATAAAGTCAAATTGCACTGATAAATGAAATGTACTCAACATGAAAACATTTAATGCTTCATATAAAATGCCATAAATATGGGACTATATAGACCATGTCCTGCTACAAAATGCTTCCATGACATCTGCTACCATCACAATGTCCTGAAAAAACTTTACAATATAAAATAAGAAAGACTTACTGCTGTAATGCACATGTCATATGGCTAGCATGAAATTCAAGCAGGTCTGATTGATAACCAACTTGCTAGACTTTGTTTCCCAGTTGAACAAATAGCTGAATGGTTGGTGCAGCTGATTACAGTCTGGGAATTTAATGTTTAAGATCTACATTGCTATTATTGAAATACTCTTCCAGAAATCCCACATTTTCTTTCCCCAAAATTGGGATTTGTTCCCTTGCATATACTAATATTTGCATTGTTTGCTATATGTTTTGTACTTAAGCACAAGCACAATAAGCACAATTTTATGTTTCATTTGTAATCACTGTAATAAATCTATAGCTACTGTATAGGCAATTGCCTCCTTAATGATAAAGTCTGCCCCTGCTCATAGGAAATATCTTTTCTGAATTCAAAGCCCTGGTGTTGCTGTCTCATTTTTCTCCTTTTATAGCACGCCATGTGAAAAAAGTTTGCATATGGTTTTATTATTATAGGGAGTACAATAATTCAGACACATAAATGTTTCATGCAGAGACTTGAGGAACACTCACTCAACATTTGCAGTAGTGTTATGATTTGACTTTTGCGCACCCTCAAGTGTAATATTGTGATTATACAATGGTCACCAACAAAGATATAAATGTATTCATATTGTGTGTAAATTCACTCTTAGAATAAACTGTATCTAGTTCCCTAGACTCCTATGTAATGAGGGCACCTCAATAAGACATCACCATATCAGTTTAATAGAAAGAGCAGCATCTGTATTTTGATGATATTGAAAATTATACATTTGTGTTTTCTAATTATTACCTATAACATCATGATCAAAATGAGTCCAAACCTGATAAAAATATACATAAAAACAAGCAAATTGTAGTTTAATTGTTCATTTGTATAAAAAAAATGAATAATTAAACTAGGACTGAAGCTTATTCAATTCTAAATCTCCCTTAAAATGTTTTTTTTATCAATATTTATGTGCCATGCAACTTATTCCACTTCATGGTACCACATAACCTGGGAGAACAGATATATTTGTTGGTATTAAACGTCCGCAAGCTCATATTGGCAATACCAGTGCTGGTCTGGTGAACATTAAGTCCTTAAATTCAATGAAGATGGTCCCAGAGGCTTTGTTGTTATAAAAACACAGCCTGATATTGGTTATGTAATTAACTAATGCAGGGTCAAATGCTGTCTGACAGTTTTAATTCAATAAAAATAACTGTCCCCTTGATCATTGGTCAAGATATTGATAAATAGGTAAGAAAAAAAACATTATCTCCTTGTTTTTCTTAATACTTTGTGATTAAAGGAACATTCTTTTGATGACTGACATATAATTAGATTTTTGTTTTCCAAGAATACAGTTACGTTTTGGTGAGCAGGTAAATTTGTAATACCCGCAAACATAGATCGCCACCACATCAGTCAGCACTCTTGGCAAGCCATGAAACCATAATGTCAAATTGCTGTAGCTTGCTGGTATGCAACACATTAGTTTGGCTCTGTCTCTCAACGATTTCTTACTTTTTCTCTCTCCCACTTATTCTTCTGTTACTGGAATAAAGTCAAGTTTTCTGCTCCAATTTCCAGCCTGTCCTCAGAAGGAAAACGACGGCATAAGCCGAAAACTCAGCCAGCAATTACAACCTAAAGTTACGTTTGAGTGACGGCTCCAGGCTAGCGGACGTAGTAATTATGACCCGGGCAAGTGACGCAGTTCATGATGACGTCAATATAAGATGATGTATTTCAAAGGATCAAAGGTGGTGGGTTGAGTGGCTGGTAGATAGATAGATAGATAGATAGATAGATAGATAGATAGATAGATAGATAGATAGATAGATAGATAGATAGATAGATAGATAGAGCTACCAACAGCCCTCGTACCCCCATCCAAATGACAAATCAGATAAAACAATAAAAAAAACTCTTGACATAATTGTTCACAGAGCTAAAAGGCAGCACTCCCCCTTTCATTCACATGGTAATAACATGATAAGTACTTTCAATTGTTCCGTGTCTATCAGTGTGAAAATGTGTGAAAACACACCCACTTTAAACACCATGCCCTGCACAGCTGTGTGAACTCAATAACTCGAGATGGTGAGATTTACTGTTGAGGAGGCACTTCAGATTATTATGGACAGAGAAGACAATTGAAGCAGCTTGCCAGGTCCTGGAGATGTGCAGTAAGCACTAAGTGTGGAAATAATGCAATTTTTAGTACTCACAAGCATCACACAAGTAAAATCGATCAATATTTGTCAGTTTTAAGTCTACAGTGAAGATGCTGGTATCATATAGATCATATATCTAAGAGTTCTGGAGCATCTATTGGTATAACTATGTATTATTTTCCTTGCTGGGAAGGGGAAAATAATGATGCTCTGACCCCCAAATCCCACTGCATGCAGATTCGGATCCCAGCTTCTTTATGATTTTAATTATAATCAATGCTTGTACTTCTACTAAAATGGCTGTGGATTAGCTGCAGCAGTCCAGAGGCCTCCAGAGCAGATAGCCAGTATGGATGAATTGATTGATTTTGGAGGTTGCTTGTTTGTTTAGTTTTGGTTATAAAGGCCTATATGATTACAAAAATCATATCTACCCATGGTTGAGGTTCTTGACTGGATCTGCATGCAGTTAGAGAAATTCATCATTTCAGAGCCCAAGGTGTGAACATCCATGCATATTCATCAGACATTGCTAATCCTTGTGTTTGTCAGCAAAACGTGAAATAAGTAACTTGAATGTGTGTGATACAGATGAAATATATTTGAACTTGTGTTCTCTGTTGAGTTCAAAGAAACTGGCATACACACTGCTCCCATATTATCGGAACTGAGTTTGTGCTGAAAATGAAAATACAAAACACTTCAGAATCGTTCTGTTTCATGTTGCTGAAATTTACAAAAATACCAGAGCATGACACAATCACCAAAGTTCCTCAGTTTGGCCTGAGTCCCGTGGGGATTAGCCCACAAAATGTTTCGAGTGATCATTTTAACCCAAACCAGGATCTTTTCCTAACCATAACTCTGTGTTTTTTGTGCCTGAACCTAACCGCAGCGTTGTCACACAATAAAACATCGTTATTTTTTTTTTCCAACCGTGACTTGTAACGGGTTTCTGGAAAGCACCGGCAGAGGCGGCATATTAGAAAAACGCTCCCGGGGGGGTCACTGTTGGAATGCATTGGTACAGTCGACCTATGTGGTCCTTTAATTGTCAGGGTGTGTTGGCTGTTTCAGAGGAGCAGGATCCAAAGAGGAGCGACTCGCTCTGGCCCATCTCACGTGCGCACACACACACACAGACACACAGACACACACACACACACACACACACACACACACACACACACACACACACACACACACACACACACACACACACACACACACACACACACTCTGACTTCCTCTTAATATATATAGATAACCAGTCATACGGAGATAGACACACTCACAGAAACCCACTCACCTTAGCTGGCAGGACTGTGAGTTCCCCTCCACAGCACGCACGTTGTTGGCAGGTAGAGAAGCTGGGGAGGAAGGGCAGACGTGCTCTGGCCCCATCTCCAGTCTTCTTCAATATTTTATAAGCAACCTTTCTCCTGTCCCCTGGAGCCCAGAGGCCTTCCCTGCATGCAGCATCAATTCTTTATTCTTCCACTGCAAACATCTGTCACTTGTCTCCCAACAGGAAATAAAGGAAGTTCGAAAAACCCTTTTGCATACTTTTACTAAACTATTTGCCCTGATCATTCATTTCCTCTGGGCTTTCCGTAGTGCGATGCTTTGTGCCGCCTTGGGAGTCGGTTGAAGTGGTCAGATTTATGTTTGGCCTTCTAGCAAACAACGTTGTGGTTCAGTAAAGAGGTACTGTGCGTCTGGTACCATCATGCTACTCCTGGTTGATGGAGAAAATTAGAACCAACATGTACAGTAAACCAAGCTGTTCTTTCACTTATAACAAGGCATCCAATGTGCAGTAGAGTTCAAGTCTTATTTTATATTTGTGTGAACACAATCCGCGAGTCTCCATACCCATCACTGAAAATGCATGTCTCAGAGGCAGGAAAATTGTTGAAAGGCTCTAGGAAAAAATCAGCCAGGGGAAAAAAAAGTTTTCTAAGATGCTTACAGTCACTACGCAATGCTATTGCTGGGAAATATGAATAAACATATAAACACACAGAAAACACAGATTTGAAAAAAGAAATTACCAGGAAACGGCCCAGCCAAAAACACTCCCACAAAGTGTAGCGTCTTTCTTTGTTGTGGAAATTTATGAGTTTATCCTTCCTTTCTGCCAAATTCAATAATGTTTTTTTTTTCTACAAAAAGTGAGCCTCTAAATTCAACTCCTTTGGTGCCATTGTAAGAATTATTGTTTGCAAGAGTTGTGGCAAAATCTGCTGCTTTATCTGCTTCTTTTCACTTATTCATTGCTGTCAGAATCAGGGCTTTCAAGTCTACAGTTATATAATGTCTTCTAATTATGTTTTTAATGCAAAGTGTTTGGAAATCTGATTTCTTAGCCTGAGAAATGTTCAAATTTAGTCTCAGAAAAAAATAGAAAATAAAATTATAGATTTAAAAAGGAACTAACAGTGGTTGGCAGATTCTTTAACTAATTGTGTGTGGGGGTGTGTGTGTGCGTATGTGTGTGTGTGCATGTTTGTGCATGTGTGTGTATGTGGTCAAAGATATTGTTTTTGTTTTTACCTACAAATGCTGAAATCAAACCAACAGCCTTGGTTTTATGGCGATCACAGTGACTCAGCAGTTTGTCCTCTCAGCTGGAAGGTTCTGTGGGTTCTGCGTTTGAAGCCCTCACATGTGCGAATATTTCCCCCTACAGTGTGATTTGTCTGTCTTTGGGTTCCTCCTGCAATAGATTGTCAGACTAGTTCCTGGCCTTTCACCTAATGCATGCTGGGTCAGGCTCCAGCTTGGCTGACTATGAGTTAGAGGAAAAAAAGATACATGGATTGACCTGGTCCACCAAGAAAGGGCAGACACTTATCACAAATCCTGTGAAATAAGTTATTTTATTTACTGACAGAGCGAGAGAACATTGTATTTATGGTGCACTTATGACAAACATCTAACGGTCTGAAGTTGCTGTATGCATTTGGCAGCAGGCAGAAAGCTTTATGACACCCGGGTTGAAGTAAAATGTCAGCAGACATATTTCACTTGATGCAAAAACAATCTCCGCTGGCCTCTGTCTAATTATTCAGTTTTCAGTTCAGTTTTGGATAATGTGTCTCAGACAGGGATTTAAGAGCAGATTTACAATAATAGTTTTTAGTCAAAGCAGCATTATTCAATTTCTGACCACTAGACAGCGGGAAGACTTTTAAATCTTATTCAAAAACAGTTGTCTGCTTAAAATATCCACAAAGAAAGATAAAAACAACCCTGTTTCTATGTTCTTTTAAGTCTTTTAGCTCTGGTTTGGTCTCATTCAACTCCTGAGAAATGTATTTCTATTTTTAGCTTGTCAGCAGTTCCAATTTTCTATTGAGCCATTGGCATATTTCAGCTCACCCATTTTGTAATGGTAGCAGGGAACATACATGTGATTTATCTGTGTGAATAGAATAAGTTACCGGGATAACTACTGTTCAAAAGTTTGTGTTCACCCAGACAATTTTGTGTTTTCCATGAAAAGTCAGACTTTTATTTACCACTATGAGTTGTAAAATGAATATAGAAAATATAGTCAAGACATTGACGAGCTAAATAAAAAAAAATCTAATCATTAAAAAAAATAATGATTTGCATTTGAAATATTTTTTTCCCTTTAAACTTTGCTTTCATCAAAGGATGAAAGTTTTATAAGTTTCTCTAACCAGCTAAACTGTTTTCAGCTGTGATAACATGATTGCACAAGAGTTTTATAATCATCCATTAGCATTCTGACGCAATGAGCAAACACAATGTACCATTAGAACACTGGAGTGATACTTGCTGGACATTTGCAGCTATAATAGTCATTTACCACATTAGAAATGTATAGAGTGTATTTCTGATTAGTTTAAAGTTATCTTCTTTGAAAAAATAAGGAAATATCTAAGTGACCCCAAACCTTTGAATTGTAGTATATATATATATATATATATATATATATATATATATATATATATATATATATATATATATATATATATCAATCACCTCGCTCAATCTGCCACAAACAATTCGTAGATAGATAGATAGATAGATAGATAGATAGATAGATAGATAGATAGATAGATAGATAGATAGATAGATAGATAGATAGATAGATAGATAGATAGATAGACAGATAGATAGATTCTGATTCTTATTTATTTGGCAAAAAAGCAAATGGCATAAACAATGCAGTACTGCGGTTTACATCATCATTTATGGCTTTTTATGTTTTGTCATCCTAACATCTTGATTGCTGTTTAAATTAATGTCGTCTCTCCACCTCCATGTTTTATGCACATCTATCAGATATAGCCCGTCTGTGTATTTGTCATCGTTACATTTCGCTGGCCTGTCTGCCCCAGGCTTCCTCTCCTTTGAGGTGGAGGAGGATGAGACACAGATAGGCCGTCCCATAGAGGACCCCATCACAGAGATGAAGGAACAAGGAGACAATCAAAGATAAGAGAATAAAAGAGATGAAAAGATGAAAGGAGGTAATTGCTGCGTCACCGGCCCGAATCGCTCATTAGATCAGGCCACATTCTCAGAAACGCCCAGCATTATGAGGAGACCGGACGGCATGTCACTTTTGCATCCAACTCTTCTCTTCTCCTTTTGGCACCGTTCACTTTACACATCCCTGCACTCTTGGTGACCAGTGGATTTCCATGAGCCTTGCACAGGCCAAGTCAGGAGTATTCCGTGATGCAGATGACAGTAAGCAGACGTTACATTATGCTATCACTGTCTGCCAGTCACCACCTTCCTCTCTCTCTCTGGTTGTTCCACACAGCCCCGGCTGGAGAGCTCTGTCACACTCAATGCGAGTAACACGCCTAATTGTTTCAATTCAGCATCTGTGGTTTCAATCTATCTGGAATGCGAAGTTACGGAGTGACAAGGTTGCATGATAAGACGTAGTAAATAATAAATACCATTGGTCACAAGGATGAGGGATGAGGTGACTGCGCAGCCAAAGAGGGGGGGAAGCAATGGTTCAACATCAAAATCACAGCAAAACAGGCCACTCCAGAATAAACCTCCAGTGGAGTGGAAACACGAGTCTGCTTCTGCTGAGACACGCCGGATTCACAGAAATCTTCACAGAGCGGAGGGATGGGAAAGGAGAGAGGTGAAAAAGCAAGCAGGGAGCTAGAGAAAAAAATGCAGGAATAAAATGGATAAAGAGGTGTTAGGAGAGAGGGATTGATTTCATAAACCCATTACCCCCTACCCCATCACCCTGTGCAACCCTCCAAGGTTAGGTCTCTCCATCTGGCATGTGGACTATATAGGCCAGAAGGAAGGAAATGGCAGGGGAAGGAGGATGCGAGCAAGATACCTTCCCCACTCAGCTATTATTCTTTGTTAACCAGTTTTTAGCACTGCTCAGCCTCTCCGGTGGTTTTCATTAAGAAAGGAATCACCTTGGTTTTGCCAGGACCCTTAATCAAAACCAGACGCCTTCGAGTTTTTAATTGAAGCAAGATGGACCTCCACGCTGTACTCAACTGGCTTAATGTGACAACTTATCCCATCTCTACAACAGTGTTTCCCAACAGACCGGGGAGAAAAACATCCCCTCAATGAGGGAAATCTAGGGGGTTTGTTAATATCCCTCTGATTTCAGAGGGCTGTTATTGTTGAAACGGCTCCAGACTGCTCTTCACTACCACATCAGCCTCCTACCCCTGCGTTACATTATTTGCATTGTGTTCGAGCCTTGTCTTTTCCTTGTCGCAGGGGAATGTTATGACCATTAGTACAGTACCATGGCGGCATGTGTCTGGTTCTGGCTGTTTTTCGAAGCCTGAGCAGAGTGGAGCTTGGCAGTGGGAGTGTGAGGAACACATTGTGTGACTGTGTGTCCAGTACTAGCCAGCTCTCTGGGCAGGGGAGCTTGCTTTTAGCTGAAAGAAAACAAGAGTCTGAATGAAAACGACAAGCCGAGAGCTGAGGATGTTTTTTTTAGCTACAGCCAAAGCACCAGTTCCAGCTCTTGCTGTAACCCTGCCATAAAGATAGTGTTTCATTCAGCTTTCAGTCTTTATATAACCAAGGCCACTACTGAGTTTTTCCTCTTTCTCTTTCTCTCACATGTTGACAGTTCAGTTGAACCAAAAAATTGCACAGGGACAGATAATCTACCTGCTTCCTCCTCTCTCCCTGCCCCCTTTTCCCTAATCCCCTGAGAGTGTTTGGATTTCTTTGAAAAACAATATTAATAATTTGGAAATGTGGCTCCTCCGGCTCCTGCTGTGTGCTTTTCTTTCTTTGCTCATTTCCTTCTCAAAGCTCCCTTGATGTGAGGCTTGTTGTGCTGTTTTCAGAGGAGTGTGAGACCTCGGTGAGTTATTACCCAGGCCTCTCAATGTACACCCTCTCTAACCTCTGAGACCGATACACCTACCGACTAAATACACCTGTCCTGCATTGAATTATGCTATAACGGCTTGAGGTTGACGCAGAAAAAACCAAGAAAGTCCCTCTTTCTCCCTCCCGTTAGTGATTTTAAAGGTTGGGCGGGTTTGATATGCAAATCCAATGTGCGCAAATGAACGCACGAAACATGTCACGAGCCACAAATCGTTTCCCACCCAGGCAGATTTACACGGAGAGAGTCAACGAACTGTGAGGCATGCAGAAAACCAGAGTCACCAAAGCCATGACCACAGGTATGAGCAATATCCTCCAAGAGACAGAGATAAGGGGCGAGGAAGTCAGAGCGGCTCCGCATATGGACGTACACCCGACGACACGTATCCACTACCTGTCCATATCCAGGTCCCGTGCGCAGCCTTTTTGTGAGATTTTGATCAAAACAGGGAGTGGCGGAGAGGAGTTGTTGATGGCCTGGCCTCCCTGTGAAGTGGATAGGCCCAAAACAAATAAATCCTAATATAATCCTAGTTGTGGTTAGACACAGCATGAGGAGACTTTTGATCTACCCCTGAAATAAAACACTACTGTACATCTGCCTCAGCGAATGATCAAACCCCTCGATGTTGACTAAATGCCAAAAATATCACGCCGACCACAAAAACGCATCGTCGGTTTTTCGGATCTTATGTTATCCATAATGGTAGGAGCAGACGATCTGTAGATTAATGGCCTCTCGTGACATGGAACACCCGCTCCAATGTAGCGAGTATGTCTTGTTAGCCTAGATTCCTTCTCGCGGCTAGAGGAACCCTTGCTAACTCTGAGCCGTTAAAACAAACAGGGAGGTCTCTGAGCGCAGCGCTTTGGACAAAGGTTAAAGCAATATCCCCCAGCACTATTCATTTCAGAGAATCCATCCCACTCACCGGCTTTGATCCTCTCTCTCACTCTCTGCCCCTTCTTTCTCTCTCACTTTACCCTGAGCTGGTGAGGAGGTGGATGTATGTGTGTGTGTGTGTGTGTGTGTGTGTGTGTGTGTGTGAGAGAGAGAGAAGAAGAGTTCATTATCATTCCTCGAAAACATCATCTCACCAACTGGAACAGCCACTGGCACCCATACAGTGCGGCGGGATCTCTTTCAGAGCAGAAAAAGCCTGGGGCCGAACCTGCCGATGATAAACGCCAAACAGGCACAAACGGTTTGATCTGCACCCAGATCCGAGAGGGGCGTACGCATGTGCTATGTCTGTGTGTGAAGTTCAGCTGCTGAAGGCCCCAGAGGAAAGCCTATCCCTCAGGCTGTTTACCTCCACCAGAGCTGTTTACTTGACCCCTGATGATTTAGATGCATAACCAAATAAAAACAGCCAGGGAAGTTCAAACAGCCAGTGACGCATAACGGGTGCACGAGGTGGGACAGCGTGTGTTTGAAGATGGCTCTCAGCTGGACCTCGAAACGTCACCTAGAGCTTCAGAAATGGGCCGAGCAAGATCAGCCACTAACAATCCCTTATCAGCCCTTTTATCAGATGCTCGAAAACTACTCAATCCTTCCTAAATCTCCATGACCGAAATTCCTAACGAGTTCCATGGAAATTTGCGTCAAGAAGGTCAATTTTATTGATTAATATTAATATCCCTTGTTCATGGGAGCAATCAGTGATTCATCCATTTGGAGCTATCCTGCAAAGAGACTTCTCTAAACTGGAGGGATCTTCCTTTATGTGTGTGTATATCATCCTGGAGCCTATACCACCTTTGGGGCGATTTCGTCATTGTTTCAACATTGCGAACATTCGGCCATTTGTACAATGATGTTTATGTTTTGACAGGAGAAGCATTGTTGTGTAGCAACGGATGCATTTACATAATTTCTCGATGTTGTAAGCACTTACATAATGCCCCCATTCATTTGGATTGAACTGCAGCTCCCTTCCAGGCCCCTGTACTCACAGACTACAGGACACACACCCATACGCTCAACTCAGGTCTGAGGGCTCATACAAACATGTGGCTAATGCCAAATTTTAAGCTTGAGAAAATGGGTGTAGGGAAGGAGAACAGAGAGAACAAAGAAATGAATCTCTCATTAATAAATCTGTCAAACTTCAAGGAGCTCATGGCTTTAAAGGCAAAATCAAAATTAATTGAGAATCGGAAATGGGCACTAAATTTTCTTCTGGATGAACAAGACGCAGCATGTCGCGAGTTAGATTCATGTTGCTGAACTTAGCCATGTGCCAAAGCGCAATTTAGTTGTGGCAACTCCTTTAGCAAGGGAAATATCTGAGAGGGTATAGTTTAGATCATGTTCTCACATAGGATGATGTCACCCCTTTCAAATTAGCAGTCTTCACGTTGCACAGGTCACTTACATATTTGACCACAGCACCCACACATACCCACACACCCAGTCACGGTGCCCGTTTGAGCGTGCGCACGCATACATGGACGCACATGCATGTAAAAATACAAACGCGCAAAAGCAGATGTCTTAGGCCAGATTTATACTTGTCTTATGCTGAGCTGTGAATGACTGATTTTGAATCCAGCGAAGGATTTCACCCAGTGACTGCTGCAGCACTATGATGCTAGCTGGATGCACCATACATCATCAGGCTTTGCATTCAATATATACCCTGAATATTTGCTTTGTAAAGGAGGGCAACTATAGGCAGGTTGTTCTGAAATCCGAGTGGATGACAAAGATTCTCCTGACAATCATAGCGACGACAAGTTTTGTGAGAGAAATGATACAGTCGTCTTCGTAAAAAATCAAGGGATTACTTAACCGTTTTCCAATTTGCTTCATACTGTGTTCACTAAGCAGCTCAGGTTGACCATTCACAAATATTGTGGTCTCTACGTGGTGCCATTGGTTGAGGATTCGCACATCAGAGCTTCAGGCAGTGCTACAAAGCTGCCGCTGCCGTCTGTGTCAACAACCTGACACAGACGTATAAATCTGGCTTCTCACTCAGTAATGGGCTCAGTAATGTGGTGAGCTGCTCGGAATAGAAGCAAACAAGGAAAATAGGAATAAGGAAGAGATGGATGCATTTTTCCAGCCCAAGGTGGCTTTGCCTCCCTCTGATAGTAACTCACCATCAGTAACAAAGCGCCATCAAAAATGATCAGCCAACCGTAGCAGGTGGCTAAATTTGGACATGCGTGCGGTGGACACTGACACAGTGAGAACCATCTTCACAGAACATCATGAATATGAATCCTCATAATCCCGTTATGGACCTCACAAAAAAAAAAAAAAAACACTTACATGGTAGGTGATGAAAATGATGTGAAAATTGATATATCGCCTAGTCAGTGCTCCGCTGTTTCTAATGTGGTGATAGAAATATGAGGAGGGTGGAAGAGCCACTAAAACGGTTTTGAGCTTGAAGTGCGTTGAGCTCTGTTCCATGACTGAAGCGGTGCCCTTACAGCTGAACGCTGTGTAAAATCTGTCTGACATCACTCACCGAGGCTTTTCCATCTCACAATCTGCGCGCTGTTTTATTTGGAGTACGTGATAGTCTCACACTCTATTTTACTTCCACACACTCACTCTTTTATACCATAATGTGCAATCACACAAACATGTGCACATGCGTGCGCGCGCCCACGCACAGTAAGTGTTCTCAGACGGGGCGAGTGAGTGATATTCCTGGTGTGGTTGAAGGGTGGAGTGGGAAACAGTGGACCAAACCTGGTTTAAAGTTAGAATCATGTTGCCATATGAAAATGACCTCATTTCTAAATTGAGGGAAACCCTGATGGAAACTCTGGAACACAATACAGTGACAGGGCACCCCAATGTCGCTGTCATGCGTGATAATCTCATAAGGCTGAGTGATATGATTTTACAAAGACTTGACAAACGGCACATGACGTCAGCTTATGGCTCCATGGCTTTTGTTTCGGTGTCAGTGAGTCGGCTAATCACACGGCATTGATGGAGTTTGGCAAAAAAAAATGATCACAGGGCTCCTATCAGAACACGCCAAATATGTCGTACAATACATGCAGATCGGGATCGCTGTCCGTGGCTGTTCTAACTATATGATGAAGGAAGGACCATCTCTGTAATGGCTGTCACGGAATAAACCGAAGATTACTTGGCTCTATATAGCCTCGACTTTGCCAGCGGTGCAGCTGTTTGTGCTGGTAAATATTTGCTGTGAGTTGAGTAGCATGGCATCGGCACATCACAGGGACATTTTGTGTTTCCCAAACACTAGACCAGTGACGTCAGGAGGCCCTAATGATGTTTAACAAGCCCACCCAGTCCAGCATCACCCCATAAACAAGCCTGATATACCCATAGTCCCCTGTCCAACTACTTAAAGCACAATAGGACCCAACGCCTACCTAACCTGGCGTGGTATTTTAAGATAGCAAAAGCAAAAGCTGTGTTGCGCAGATCTTCAGAACCTCCTTTGGACGTTTCCACCTTATTAAGGTTGCAGGCGAGAGGGGGCCGTGCAGCCACCGAGGGACACGGCTCAGCTGTTTGGATGCGGGGGGAAACCCTGTTTGATAATTGCAAAAGAAGAAAAACGACTGACTGGAAAACCCATAACATCATCACTCAAAAAGTGAGAAAAAGAGAGAGTGGCCACACCTTTCGAGTAAAAAGAACAGAGCGGAGTAGAAAGAAGAGGAGGAGTAGGAGGAGGAGCAGGGGGATGGAAAAGTGACAGTAAAAAGTCATAATTTGTGACTGATTATCAACCGTTTCCAATTAGAACAGCAGAGGACAGGAAAACCAGAGGGAGGGAGGGAGGGACGGGGTCGGTGGGGTTCATTTCCATCCGGCAAGCCTCAAAAACACACTCACACACACACACACACACACACGCACACACACACACACACACACACACACACACACACACACACACACACACACACACACACACACACACACACACACACACACACACACAAACAAGAACTTGCATGGAACAGAGTTTTCCAGCAGGAGCCCAATTTGTGTTTGGGCTCACTTACACTATTATATTGGTCCAGTATGATCTCAGCTCAGACTGAGGCTAAATGTCTGTGTCTGTCTGTTTGTAGGTGGGATTTTAGTGTTTGTGTGTGTGTGTGTGTCTGCGTGTGTGAGCGCGCCTGCTGGCGTTTTACATGCGAAATGTGCACATGCCATATCCGTGTTTGCATGCACGGTGCACATGTATGTGAGCGTGTGTGTGTGCGTGTGTGTGTATGTGGGGCTGCCAGTGTGTCTGACAGGAGAGCAGAGGTCATGCTAAGGTTGGGATGAAGTCAGAATGTAATTATGCTTCAATGAACCAAAGGGGAAGTAATAAAGACCAGCTGCATGTTGAGTAAAGTTCCACTTAAAGCAAGCTGCACATTCTCTCTGCTCTCCCGCGCTGTGCTGAGAAGGGGAATACGCGGTATGTTAATGCTCCTGCCTCGAACAAGGGATACAAGGAGAGTTTAGAAAAATACACACATGCATGCTCGTGCACACACACGCACACATACACACACGCTCACACACAGACATTATTAAAAAGTACAGCGTCAGCAGCAAATAAAGAGATAATAAAAATGGGCAAAATATTTCCTCTAACATTCTAATGGGGCGGGGTTGCCAAGGTGACCTGGCGTACAGCCAGGGACGGAGATGGTCACTGAGTGCATATATGGGAGGAAAAAAAGGGGGTAGGAAGGGAGGGCGACACACCAGGTGGTTTCACTCGGGTGATCCAGTCTCGACTGCCTGTGTCAAAAAAAGAAGGGAAGGGAAAAGAAAAAACATCAACTGGGCCGTCAAAAACAAGAGGGAAAAAAGGGAGAAGTTTATCTTCCCCTGAATGAGCCTCCCTCTTTTCTCTTTCCCTTTCTGTGATTTTTCCCTCCCGTTTCTCTCCCTCTCCGTTGCGTTTATATCCTAAATCTTTTCTCGTTCTCGATCTTGTTCCTTTCTTCTTCTTTTTTTTATTTTTCGCTCTCTCTCTCATCATCCTCTCCCCATCTGTCTCACTCAGACATGTTTTCCAGGGCCTGCCATCCATAGATACCGTATCCACCAACAGTAGCCCGCCAGTGCCTAGCAGAGAGCCCCCTGGGGAAGGTGGAGAGCCGGGGGAGGGCCTCCAAGGAAGGCCTGCTGGGTACAGGGTGATACGGGTGAGTTGGAGGGGAGGTCATGAGCCCTCCTACCTGATAACCACAGCAGCTATATCTGGAGACACATTGGAAGCAGAAACACACTGGCCCGTGTCCAGTATAACAATGGAGACAGAGAGAAATGGGGCAGGAGCATTTGAATCTAAACTGCATGGATGGTTATATTAATAATAAAAAATACGATTCATGGAGTGGTTTTCTTTTTACTCAAAGATGCTTCACAACATAAAAAAAAGCAAAAAATAAAAGATACAAATTTAAGATAAAGTGGATGACAAATACCTTACACTACGTATTCCTGTAATCCATTATAACCTGATATTGTGACACTGGTTATGTGAAATGAAAGAATTTTATTTTCCAGTGTTTATCTGAGCATAACTTATCTCTGGGCTTCAAAAACAAGGTCCATACTGCTGCAGGATATGTGGAGTGATAAAACTCGAACAATATATTTCTTATTGCCCTCACACGAGTTGTTTGTTATTTTAAGTTTTATTTTCACCTAAAGAATTTACATAGCAACAGTTTAAGAAATGTTGTGACGCACGCGTGCTAATTTCTCATAAAATGTTTTCTTTTTTATTAAAGTCACATTAAACATGAACCAAAGCCCATAAAAGAGGGAACCAGTGGCTTTCAATCCCGGCCCGAGTTCATACAGATGCTTATATTGTTGTGTAAAATCTCCTCGTAATGCATGGCTTATGGGGTCCCATGAAAGTATTTATGAGTTATTGGGAACATATATGAAGGCGAGCGAGAAGGCAGAGCTTGGCTCTTATGGCTCAGCTTGCTGGGAAAAAAAAGAAAAAACGCCTGGATTCCATGAGCTTCCCCGGAAAAACAAGCAGGACTTTATCAGGGAAAGTACAAGTCACTGGGTCCTGATGTGGCAACTGGAGGCTGCTGTCAGAAGGCAGCTACGTTAACAGATACTCAGCAGTCACCAGTCATCCCTGAAACATGTGGTTCCTGTAAAAACAACCCCCCACCTGCCCCCTCTCAAACCCCATGCACCCCTATCCAGTCACAAGGAGAGAGGGATGTGTTTTTTCCTGAGGGTGTCCCCCTTGGGTATGATGTATGCGTGAGTGAGGGTGTGTGTGTGTGTGTGTGCACGTGTAACACAGGGGCTGTTCACTATTTCGGTGTCAAGGTCTACATCACAGCGAAGCAACTGGTATTGATTTAGATGAGACTGTGAGGGCCGCTGCTTCTTGGACAACATTTTGTGCCAGTCTTGTCCAATTTAGCTATTGAATGGAAATGTTTAAACATTTACATTATGGTTTTGATTTTTTTTTTCAGGCATTTTCCTTTTGTTCTCGATCTTTTTTTTTTTTACGGAAAAACGGAGATGACTGGAAGTGAGGGGGGATCAGGGAGGGGGGTCAGTGTGCAACAAAAGGTCCTGCTTGAGGCTCCTTGCCAACAGACCCTCCACGATGATTGGTCCATAAACATTTTCATCTCAGCCATTTAACTGATGCTCTAATAAACACAGATCTCGCGGTGCTAGTATGAGAATAACATGACTTTAACCTCTTCACTGAATGCATTACAGGCCACCAAATATAAGCAGCTGAACGGTTTAACCACATTATCTTAGGAAAACATGCTTCCTGTAATAGATATTCAAAGTACATAAATGCATCAATATTTATGCGTAACAGTTATTGTTTTAGGATCAGATGAGTCCAACATGATAAATAAGAAATTATTCTAAAAGTATACATTTCAAGTGAAAAACATCTCAGAAAATGGCCTAAGACTTTGGTGATTTTTTTTCTTTGCCACATCCATGTCCACACTTTATAAACTGTATCCATTTTAATTATCTAAGCGCTTACAGGACAAACTGTAAAAAATGACGAGGGGAAATGTAACCTAGACTGGTATTGGTATTCTCTCTTGAAAGATGAGGTTTCAGTTCAAGCTGGAGGATAGGGTGTGACTCTACAGACCTGAATAGATTATGAAGGTCATTCCAAATATTAGCGAATCAGGGGGGTGGTGGACACTTTTTCAAGGCCAGGGGAAGGTGACCATGTTTCTGTAAGGAAGTTGGAGTTAAGTGCTCAATAGTAGCAACATGAACTCAGCAACTCTTATGATTTTCCATTCGACCTGTGACACCACTCTGAACAGGGAAACACGGTGCCACGCCAGAAAGGCACAAAAATAAATTTTTCATACATATTCTTGGCAGCGATGTTTCATTTCACAGCTTATGCTCTTCTAAGTACGTGACAACTCAGAGCCATGAACAAGTAAACACATCCTTTTGGAAAACTCAACACCTCTCCTCACAATAGATCTATATTTAAAAAAAACAATCCTGGAAAGGCAAACAACAGGCCAGAGCAAAACACACACACACACACACACACACACACACACACACACACACACGCACACACACACACACACACACACACATACACACACACATACATGCAGCTCCTGAAAAACACATCAAGCTTTAAAAAAAAAGAGAGGGGGGGGGGAACAAAAACATATCCTGTCTCATATTTAAACCTCTCTGACCTAGCTGATGAAAGTACATCCCGCATAACAGGCAGGTTGGTGTCAGGGAGGAAAAGCGTGTGCCCAGGGAGGGAGAGGGGCCGAGCGGACGCAGCTGGGTCCAAGGTGGGCCTCTAACCTCTGGGGCACCCCTACCAAAGAGATGTTTGCAAAGCGGAAATCCTATTTAATAGCCACGGGAAATCAGACAGTCTGAGCAAAAAGATGAGTACCTAGCCCAAGCCTGCACGCAGTAAGTAAGGCGTCTTTCACATCGATGGCAGCATTTCTACAAAAAAGAATCCGTTTTCTTGTTTGAGATTCAGTGAGGCCACTGCATTTGTGCACAAGTACGGCATCAAAAACACATGAATGCACTAGAACAATATACACTCACCGGCCACTTTATTAGGTACACCTGTCCAACTGCTCGTTGACACTTAATTTCTAATCAGCCAATCACATGGCGGCAACTCAGTGCATTTGGGCATGTAGACATAGTCAAGACAATCTCCTGCAGTTCAAACTGAGCATCAGTTTGGGGAAGAAAGGTGATTTGAGTGACTTTGAACATGGCATGGTTGTTGGTGCCAGAAGGGCTGGTCTGAGTATTTCAGAAACTGCTGATCTACTGGGGTTTTCACGCACAACCATCTCTAGGGTTTACAGAGAATGGTCCGAAAAAGAAAAAATATCCAGTGAGCGGCAGTTCTGTGGGCGGAAATGCCTTGTTGATGCCAGAGGTCAGAGGAGAATGGCCAGACTGGTTCGAGCTGATAGAAAGGCAACAGTGACTCAAATAACCACCCGTTACAACCAAGGTAGGCAGAAGAGCATCTCTGAACGCACAGTACGTCCAACTTTGAGGCAGATGGGCTACAGCAGCAGAAGACCACGCCGGGTGCCACTCCTTTCAGCTAAGAACAGGAAACTGAGGCTACAATTTGCACAAGCTCATCGAAATTGGACAATAGAAGATTGGAAAAACGTTGCCTGGTCTGATGAGTCTCGATTTCTGCTGCGACATTCGGATGGTAGGGTCAGAATTTGGCGTCAACAACATGAAAGCATGGATCCATCCTGCCTTGTATCAACGGTTCAGGCTGCTGGTGGTGGTGTAATGGTGTGGGGAATATTTTCTTGGCACTCTTTGGGCCCCTTGGTACCAATTGAGCATCGTTGCAACGCCACAGCCTACCTGAGTATTGTTGCTGACCATGTCCATCCCTTTATGACCACAATGTACCTAACTTCTGATGGCTACTTTCAGCAGGATAATGCGCCATGTCATAAAGCTGGAATCATCTCAGACTGGTTTCTTGAACATGACAATGAGTTCACTGTACTCAAATGGCCTCCACAGTCACCAGATCTCAATCCAATAGAGCATCTTTGGAATGTGGTGGAACGGGAGATTCGCATCATGGAATGCAGCCGACAAATCTGCGCCAACTGTGTGATGCCATCATGTCAATATGGACCAAACTCTCTGAGGAATGCTTCCAGCACCTTGTTGAATCTATGCCACGAAGAATTGAGGCAGTTCTGAAGGCAAAAGGGGGTCCAACCCGTTACTAGCATGGTGTACCTAATAAAGTGGCCGCTGAGTGTAGTTCCTGGTGCTGGTGGCAGAAGGTTTAGAGAAGTGAGCTTATGGCATGAAGGTTGTTGGTTCAATTGACAGCTGAAGGATAAATCCAGGTGGAGAAAATGATAGAAGCAGTGTCTGCCCCTCCCTCATTAGTATCCTTGAGCAAGGCCCAAGTACTCTGGGATCTGGCAGATTACACTATGGTTGTACTGGGCAGCTTCCAGGTGTGAATGTGATCAGAGTGTTCCTGTAAAACTGAATTACCTCAGAAAAAAAGGTTTTGGGAACTTCCCAGGGTTCTTTCATCATGGTGTACAATTGACTGTGGAGTTATTTATATGTATCAGTGTATATTGCATATCATCTCATCTGTATCCTGTGTCTTTACAATCAGACTTCCACCAAGGGACTGAAAACTGTGTCAAGAGCAGATAAGCAACAAGGAGAATTTCCTGCATCCATTGCTGAGGCCCTTGTTTGGCTCTACCATAGAGCACAATGTTACAGTGGTGGTTGTCCTTCAGGAAAGAAGCTATCTCCACACAGGATCTGGGTTGCTCAGCCTGAGTGACCATCGTGTACTTTGGCAGCTCTCTCACCAAGACGCATCTCCCCCAATTGCTTGGTCTGGCAGAGCAGGCAGTTCTCAGGAGGTTCCAAGATAATCCTGTCGCTGAGCCTTGCAGGCAGTTCCTACAAACGAATGGCTTGTTTTTTTCCTTTTGTAGGCATTGTTAGCTGTGTCACCTTATAGACAGGTGTATGACCTTCCAAAATCACATTGAATCAATTGATTTTACCGAGATAATTTTGTGTTTTCCATGAAAAGTCAAACTTTTATTTACCACCATGAGTTGTAAAATGAATAGAAAACATAATCAAGACATTGACAAAGTTAGAAAAAAATGATTTGTATTTGAAATAATAATTTTTACCTTCAAACTTTTCTTTTATCAAAGGAAGGTCAGTTTTATAGCTTCTCTAAGCAGCTAAACTGTTTTCAGCTGTGTTAACATGACTGCACAAGGGTTTTCTAATCATCCATTAACCTTCTGACGCAATGAGAAAGCACATTGTACCATTAGGACACTGGAGAGATAGTTGCTGCAAATGGGCCTCTATACACCTATGTAGATATTGCACCATAGCCAGACATTTGGAGCTAGAATAGTCATTTACCACAGTAGCAATGTATAGAGTGTATTTCTGATTAGATTAAGGTTATCTTCATTAAAAACAGTGCTTTTCTTTCAAAAATAAGGAAATTTCTAAATGACCCCAAACCTTTGAACGGTAGTGTAAATTTCAAGAATCTGGCAAAGGGTCTGAATACTCAATGTAATGCGATATTTCTGTCACGCGGTGAGGTCAAGTTGGGT
This sequence comes from Lepturacanthus savala, assembly GCA_030544235.1. NCBI lineage: Eukaryota > Metazoa > Chordata > Actinopteri > Scombriformes > Trichiuridae > Lepturacanthus > Lepturacanthus savala. The sequence goes on along the minus strand of CM060465.1, from coordinate 13,473,783 downwards.
TTTTTGTCTTGTCTTTTCCTGTTTTATTTTGAAAGATAACTCTCCTCTCACTTCAGGTCACTTGCCCTTCCTTATGTGTCACTGGTCTGATTGTCGGCCTCGCCCTGATTGTTTCCACCTGTTCCCCATTACCCGGTGTATATCTTGTCTGCGTCTCCCCTTGTCTTGTGCCGAAGTGTTTCATCCTATCGATCACCAAAGCCCTTTTTCCCATGTCCATAGCCTTGTTGCTTGTGTGTTTCCTTGTTTTGCCTCAAAAGAGTGACTTTTTGTTGTAACTTTTGTAGTATAGCCTTTTGTTTTCTCGCTCTTAGTTTAGTTAATGTTTTTCAGCTTGTTGTTTTTCCTCGTTAAGAGTGATTTTAATTTTTGATAACTTTTATAGAACAGATTAGCGTTTTACCTCTTTAGGAGTGATTTTCATTTTCCCTAGTTTAGGCCTGTATTTCATAGCCTCACTCTGTCGAGGGATCTTGCTACCTCAAATAAAAAAAACTCATCTACACCTCTGTGCCTGAGTCCATGATTAAGACCGGTACTGACAATTTCAGTTTTAATAAATTTGAAAAAATTCAATTCAAATTCTGTCTTGGCTTTGTCATTATTGGGTATTGAGTGTAGAGTTTCATCCATCCATTTTCTATACCCACTTATTCCTCACTACCGTCATGGGGGTCTGCTGGAGACAATCACAGTGTACTTTGTGTGAGAGGCAAGGATACACCCCGGACAGGTTGCCAGTCGATCTCTAGTATAGAGTTATCAGGGATTTTTTTTAATGATTTAAATTCTTCAACAGGCTGCAGAGGCTGTAAACATTAAAAAAAAGTGAAATCTTGCCACCTGTAAGAGATCTGGGAGACACCTGCTCTGTACGAGGAGAAAAAAACCTTTATTGAACTTTTACCCTATTTTTGAGATACAGAGCACACATTTCTCCTCATTCATTCACTATACATTTGCTCTTTATCACACGTTCACTCCCATATACAAACATAATAAAACATACACAAAAGCTATAATCCCGCTTCTCCTCCACCTAATGGGTCACATTAATCAAGGATATACTGTGTGTAAAACATGGAGACACTAAGCAATTCAGAGCCAAAAAACTTATTTAACAAATGAAGCATGTGCCAAATGTTTGCATCAACCTCTCAATTCATTGCAACCTTGCAGCTGAAATGTGTTTCATTGCATACACTGAACATGCTTTCTGTATAAATTTGTTAGTACTTTAGTTGATAAATGGAAGCTCACTGAGTGGTGGTCCACAATACAGTTGAGTTAAGATAAGGACACAGAGTGACCGAGGATAAAACCAAACACCCAAACCCCTGAGAGTCCCCCAACTCCACTATAAACCCTGTCAACGATCTGTTTGAGGAGCTCTGTGTGTGTGTGTGTGTGTGTGTGTGTGTGTGTGTGTGTGTGTGTGTGTGTGTCTGTGTGTGTGTGTGTCTGTGTCTGTGTGTGTCCCACCCCACATTTTGGAGAGTTCTGCCAAACACAGATCCATGTAAGGTCATTAGCCCACCTCAGACGTCTCTGCTTTGTGTCTTAATGGCAACTTCCCAAACACTCAAGTCCTCTTGCCAGGGCTTCCCACAGCTCAAATGAACACACTCGGTCTCATGTACACACACACGCATTCACACACATACAAACAGAATACAACCTGGCTGCTGTAGTGTAGGAGGCCTGGAGGAACACAGACATCAGTCTATAAATAGTGATTGGTCTGACTGTGTGATGCCCAAGGTGATTAAGATGATTAGATGTTACACAAACTGACTTCACCTATTTGATGTCATTAATTCCTCCTTTGTAACCAGTGTCCTGCCTATTTAAAATTCAGTATTTCCGTTACAGTTGCATGATTTTTATATCAACTTTGAATCAAATTGTTGCGTAAAAGAGGTTTCCAAAGGGACACACCTACTTATCGCCCATCTGTAGCTTTTTGGAGCTTTTATCCCCCTGTGTTTACTGACCATACCTGCATGTGTTACGCCCCTGTAAAGGGGACTGTAAAGGGGAATAATAATGAATAAAAGACAGACACGATGTATCGTCAGTCACGTCCAGTGTTGTAATGCATTTTCCAATAATTCACAATTTTCTTAACAGCACTGTACATTGTTATCCAAAAAATATAGTTTAGTTAAAGAAATAAAGCATTGCGTCGGAAATATAAAATACCTCCATAGTATATTAAATCAGAATTGACTAACTGTATTTTCAAATATACAGAACTGTATGATAACACTCACTCACTTTTACATCTGCTTCTGTTAAAATATAAACGAAAGTATCTCACATTTCTCATGTGGAATATTCACACCCAAACTTATATTCTGCAAAATGGAAGCTATTATAATTAATTTACTCATAAACAAAAAAGAATAACAGTGCTACACGTTATCATTAAACATATTCTCATTAAACGTCTGACGTTGTACATAAACAGCAAAACTACACCTCTGAAACAACGTTGTCTGCACCGCACGACGCAGCTAGCAAGAACACTACGGTGAAATTAGCATTAACATAAACAAAACTTAAAAGCTCTCAAACTTACTTCAAACTCCGTTATGTTACTTCCTACTTATATTTCGTGACACATAAAACACATAAACACATGTTACAGCTGCTTATGTTCACTTTTCTTACCTGTAAAGGGGAATAATAATGAATAAAGACAGACACGATGTATCGTCAGTCACGTCCAGTGTTGTAATGGACGAGCGGGAACACTGTCTTCCCCTCTACCGTCTTAGCTCAGGCACAAGCAATCAAACCCCGAACACCTGAGGTGATTTTAGGATCATCTTTCAAAAACACAACTTAGAAGAAGAAACACTTAAGAACCAATATAAATAATATTAAGAGAGCTTTTCAAAAATAGAAAAAAAAGGAATTACTTGTGTTTTAAACATTTTTAGTTTTAACTTTCTCTATGCTTGTCTGTCCCAGAGACCAAAGCAGTAGCTAAGGGATCACTAGATCAGCAGATCCTGATTTTAACCTTCATCATTGCTGTGTTTCTAACCATGTACTCCAATGAACCAAATCACTCTTACTGTTTTTAGCAAAACCATGTGAATTTTTTAAAACCCTTGTTTTATCAGTTTTAACAGCACTTTTAAACCATTACACACTCCCCCTCAATAAAAATGTCGTCCTCGACATGAACGATTAAGGCAGGTGCATAGCATACAATCAGGATATTCTCACAGTTCTTATGTAGGCACTTGACCTCCCAAAAGTCCTTGATTGTGTGATGTGTGGCAGATCAAGCTGCTTCAACAGTCCATTATGCGTGTTTGTGTGTATTGTCACTCTGCTTTCACAAAAGTCCATGAGTGTATTTTTGCGTGTATTGTCACTCTGCTTTCACAAAAGTCCATGAGGAAACAAATGTGTGTAAGTATGAAAGTGCACTCAGCTCAACAAGAGTCCATGTGAGTGTCTGTGTTAAACAGTCCATAAAATGTCTAGTTACCCATACAGGGGCACAGGTTAGTATGTGGGGTACTGCACGGGGTCTGGCCACATGGTCCCTGGTTGATGGATTCTGTAGTGTTGCATAGGGTTAAAACTATACATGGATCTGGCCGGAGGTCCCATACTGTAGCAAACTGGATTACCAAACTCGTTGTAGGTGAATACCTTTGGTGGTCGCCGTTCTCTCCTTGGCCGCTCTTGTACTTGTTCATTTTCACTGTGATTGTCATGTGGTGGAGGCGACAGAGGTGGCGGTGCAGGGTTGTCTCCAAGAATCTCCAGTTCCTCTGGAGCCTCATCCCTGTCCAGCAGCTCAATCTCGCCTGGATCCTCTCTCAGTTGTGTCAGTCTTTCCTGTTGTTCTCCTTGCTTGTGATGTGCTCCTGTCGGTTCAGAGTCTGCTGCCTGGCCAACATATTCCTCTTCATTACCTGCCTGTGGGTGTGCATCCTGGGGAGGCTGTTGAGGTAGGTAATAGAGCCAGTCATCCTCTGAATCCTCCTCACCTCCTCATCCTCTTGCTGACTCTGAGTATTGATTGTTCCTCCATCTGTCTGTTTCAGGTTTTTCCTCTGTGTTTTGGCAACTTTTAGGGGAACTTCCAAAGGCAGATAGTCACACGGCAGCAAGAGATTGCGATGTAATATCCTGCTATCTCTCCCCTTTCCTTGTTCCGGTACAACTTCATAAACTGGAGCATCCTTGTTTACTCTGCGAACAACCTTGTGGATAATTCCTTCCCAATGACTGCGTAACTTGCCAGTCCCTCCTCTTGGGGTCAAGTTTCTAACAAGGACGCGGTCTCCTGGTTCCAACTCTGAGCTCCTTATTTTGCGATCATGATTTCTTTTTCCTCGTTCAGCTGATTTTCTTGCACTGTTCTTTGTTATTTCATAGGCTTCCTGCATCCCTTCACGCCACTTTCGCATGTACTCTCTGTGGTCAGGCGTCCCTGTTTCTGGTGCCAGACGGAAGAGGATGTCAACAGGCAGTCTTGGAGTCCTCCCAAAAAGGAGATAAAAGGGGGAAAAGCCTGTGACTTCGCACCTTGTACAGTTGTATGCAAAAATCAACTTATTCAATGAGTCCTTCCAGTTTGATTTCTCTTTCTCTGTTAATGTTCTAAGCATCTGTATGAGTGTTCGGTTGAAACGCTCTACTTGGCCGTTTCCTTCAGGGTGGTATGGCGTTGATCGCGAGCCTAGCACTCCAGATGTCTGCTTCAGTTGTGAGAGGAGCTGGTTTTGGAATTCACCTCCCTGATCATGATGGATGCGTTGAGGGAAGCCAAACTTTAATGCATAATCATTGAAAAGCTTGTCGGCTACTGTTTTTGCCGACTTAGAGGTGGTAGCATAAGCTTGGGCAAATCTTGAGAAATGATCAATGATAACCAATACATATTCATAACCGCCCGCACACTTGTCAAGATGCAAAAAGTCAATGGAGACTAATTCAAAGGGCTGGGTTGTGACAATGTTGGTTAGTGGTGCTCTAATCTCTCGGCTGGGTTTCTTTTGTTTTAAACACGAACAGCTTCGAGCCACATAATGTTCAATGTCCTGCTGCATATGAGGCCAAAAGAAGCGCTCTCTTACCAATGAAGTGGTGCGGTCGACTCCTTGGTGCCCCATGTCATCATGTAATTCTTTCAAAACTGTTGTCTTGTACTTCTCTGGCAGAACAAGCTGTGTTCGTGTGGCTGTTTTTCGACGCAGGATGCCATCATCATCTAAGGTGAGTTTTTCCCATTCACGTACCAGTCTTTTACTTTGTGCACTGAATGATTTTAACTGTTTCTTATCAGGTCTTTCATTTAATTGACGACACTCAATCACTGGGCCGATATTTTTATCTTCCTTCTGAGCTTGACAAATCTCTGCAGGCAAGAGAGGCTGATGTTTTGACGTTGTGATGTCTTTTGACGGAGCAGACAGAGCCAGGGACCACACTGGATTAGGACTTGGGTCCTCAACTGACTGTACTACTGCTTGTACTGAACGAGATGAAAATTCCTCAGTGCAGTTTTTCAACATGGTATCGATGTCTACTGGCATCCTCGAAAGACTGTCGGCATCGACATTTTCCTTTCCTGGCCGGTATCGTATAGTGAGGTGGAAATCCGCTAATTCAGCAACCCACCGGCATCCAGTTGCGTTTAGTTTTGCTGTGGACAAAACATAAGTGAGCGGATTATTATCCGTATACACAGTGCATGATGAGCCGATCAAATAGTCCCTGAATTTCTCACACACGGCCCATTTTAGGGCCAGGAACTCCAGTTTTCCGGAATGTAGATGGTAATTCTTCTCGGATACAGTGAGGGTCCGGGATGCGTATGCTATTACCCGCATTTTTCCTTCCTGTTGCTGATATAATACGGCCCCCAGGCCCAGGTTGGACGCGTCCGTGTGTAAAACAAAGGGTTTACTGAAGTCAGGAAAAGCAAGTATTGGCGGCTCCACGAGATGATCTAAAAGTTCCTCAAGCAAGTGTTGATGTTTTTCTGTCCATACAATGGGCTGGTTGGAGGACGCTCCACTGTGTCTCCTTTTCATCTGTCTCATTCTCGTTCCATGTTTGTCACTCTTTTGTGTGTCCGTAGGGGCTCTCAAGAGGTCGTACAGAGGGGCAGCTATTTGAGAGAAATTACGAATGTACTGACGATAATAACTGAGGAGACCCATGATGGCTCGTAATTCTCCCACTGTGGTTGGTTGCTTGTCTTTTAAGGCTCTAACAGCTATGGTGTCAGCAGGGTCAATTTTACTGCCCTCTGATGAAACGACCCGCCCAAGATAGCGAACCTCTCGACGAAACATCTCACATTTGGCCGGCTTCAACTTTATGCCATATTCTCTCAATCTCTTCAGTACAGTTCTGACATTTTCAACATGACTTTCAAATGACTGACTGAACACAAGAATATCGTCAAGATATGGAATACAAATCTGATCTCGAATCCCCTCCAGACACTCTTCCATACACCGCTGGAAGGCAGCCGGCGCATTCATCAAGCCAAAAGGGATTCGGATCCATTCATACAAACCCCAGGGGGTCACGAAAGCAGTGAGGGGCCGGCTCTCTTCTGCCATGAAGCCCTGATGGTAGGCTTTCCCCTGATCTAAAAGTGAAAACCATGAGTGCCCCCCCAGGCCGTCCATAATGTCCTGCACACGTGGAATGGGCTGACGGTCTGGGACAGTTTTGTGGTTTAACTCACGGTAATCTATGCACAAGCGTAAACTTCCATCCTTTTTACGAACGCACACAACGGGGGATGCATACGGTGAGTTCGATTTGCGCACCCAACCTTGTGTGATGATGTCATGTAAGTAGCTCTTCATCTCTTGATAAAGTGGTTTTGGCACAGAGATGTAAGTTTTGGCCACAGGCGCAGTGTCTTTCAGTGAGATGGAGAGCCGCAGATTCTCAATACAGCCAATGTCATCATCAGAATTAGAGAAAGAGCCTGACTCTTCTCTTAACATTTGTTTAACTATTTCTTTTTCAGATGGGTTGAGATGGTTCACGTCAACTGGGGGATCCCATTCACCACAATGGGTTTGTTCATTTCTTACTCTCACATTACTCACTGTTATTGGAGAAGAGGCGCAGGATCGTTCGAAGATGGTCGGTGGATAAACTGCTTGAACTTGCTGCACTCTCCCAATAACAGTTCTACCGATGAGCACGACGTCATGGTCTGTTGGGTTTTGCACATCCACAATTATGAATGGTTTTGCCCCCTTTTCCAATGTCACAAGAGTATCAGTGAATTCAAGGCCCTCTGGCCACTGTGGGTCAACACTAGGCTCAAACATCAGTGTTGTCTCAACTTGGCAAGGTGCTGTCAAAACACGGCAGTCCACTTTTACAGATGTGTGTTTTGGGACATATACTCGCTCTCTGGTCGTCTTGACAACATATTCATGTGATTGCCGCTCAGCAGTAACTTGCTCTACAAAAACTTTAGCATGATCCATCTCAAATCCAGGAAAAGCTGCTTGGACAGTTTTAATTAGCTGCTGTTTATCAGTGGCGTCACTCTGCTGTAGCTCAGTATCAACAATCAGTCCAATAACATTGGAGCCAATAATAGGTCGTGCGAGACTGTCACCTTTAATCACCAGGGTGGGGACAACGACCTCTGTTGTGGGGACTCCTTCTGCAGCTAATCTGAATGTCACTTCTATCCATCCGACATATGGCATGTCTTCACCATTAGCAGCAACAAGGTTTAACGTGTCATTAGCATCAATAATCTCAGAAATGTCTCTCAATGTTACATGTGATAAATGTTCTGTTTTCCAGTGTTCACTCACCACAGTCACTTGTGAACCAGAGTCCCACAAAGCTCTAACCTGCTGGTCTTGGATGTAGCAGTCAATAAGGTATTTATTTCCAATTAGAGGAGCAACTCGGATGTGTTTTCTTTTTCGTGTTGTGGCTCGGACTGTTTTACATGAGGTCGTTGAACATTTATTTCTGTGGACCACCCAGTGTTCATGTTGACATGCTTTGGAACAGTATAACACACCTTTACATGATTCACATTGCCTCAGCCTCACGTTCCTTCCATGTGCACCACAGTGTACACAAAGTTGGGGCGCTGTTGATGAAGTGGTCACTCCCTGCCCCGCTGGGGTAACCCTGGCCCGTTTAAAGCGCTCCCTCTGAATTGACTTGATCTGCCCATTCTGCAGCCGGCTGCGAAATGTTCATTACTGCCGCATCTGAAGCAGTGACTGCAGTCTTCTACATTTGCCTGCTCGCAAGCAACACATCTCCTTCTACGGCGTGGTGCAGGTGTGGGGAGAGGGCGTTGGTTGGCGAACCTTTGGTTGAGCTGAGGATAACCATGTTGTGCTGCAAGGGCAGGAGCAGCCCAGTGTCTCCGTGGCGGGCCATGGTGGACTGGTGCTAGCTGATGAGGAGTGCAGTCTGGTGGGAAAGACGGGTCTGGATGCTGCCTGGGTGGGTAAGATGGCTGCTGCATTGACTCTTTGATGGAAGCCACTTCAGCTTTAAGGTCCTTCAAGAGAGACATGTTAGCTTTCATTTCCTGCAGTTCTGAGAGAATATCAATTTGATTCTTACTGTGACCCGGCTGACTTGTTTTCTCCTTCCTTTCTGCAGGACTGTGGTCAGACTGAGCAGAGTGAACGGCTACAGATCGCTGTGGTGTTGTCATTTTCCTCTTGTCTTGCCTCTCACTTTCGTAAGCACATGCTGTATTCAGTTTTTCAAACAGGAGTTCATCAGAAACACTAGCTTGTTCCAGGTACGGCTGTAGATCTCGTTTGATATTATCATTCTGCAGGCCAGTCATCACTGAATGAAGAAACATGTTCTGTACTAGCACTGGATCATATCTTAGGCCTGACTCGGACTCTTGTGAGGCAAACAGAATCTTCTGCCTTAGATCTAGAGCACGGATGAGGAAGCTTTGAGGCATCTCTTTTGTGCCCTGGACTTCAGATGACAACTGTTTATATAATTCTGTTGCGCTCTTTTCTTGGTAATGACAACGGAGAATCCTCCTAAGTGTTGGCAGTTTGAGGTCACTTTTCCCCTCCAAGTAACTACGCAACTGCATTCCTGGAATAATGGCCCTTATGACGGCATCAACAATCTCAGTCTCAGGAAAGCCCTTTAGGAGGCCATGCTCAATCTGCCGTGCTAGGCTGGAAAATGTGAGGCGATCTTTTTGTCCTGGTTCTCCTATCTGTCCTGAGATTTTAAACTCTTTGTGCCAGGGGGGAGGGGCCTGACCTGGACCTGTACCTGAGAGTGGCGCTGTGCGGATGACTGTGGTGACCTGAGCCTGGTGTTCACTTCCACTATAACTACTCCCTGTAAAAGGCAGTGGCTCTAACTGAGGAAGCCTGTTTTCTTGTGGTGTAGTGACATGTATCTTGTCTTGACCATCTTTATTTTCATTTGCTTTTGCTTGAGGCTTAGCTAAGAGCTCAGCATGGAGCTCAATTACCTTGTCTTTTAAGAAGAGGAGCTCTGATATTCCCATATCTTCAAGTTCTTGTAACTCCTCTCTTTGCAGGTGATTACTTATCAATGTGATTAATGACGCTCTGTTCTTTCCTGCCACATGCTCAACTTTTTCTCCAGCAATAGCGAGGAAGTCACATACTTTTCTTAGATTGTCTGCTGGCAGTGTACACAAAAGTTCAAATATTTCCAACTGCAATGTCTCTCTCTCATTTGACTCCATTGTCCTTGTGGCAGTAACTCAGTGCTCTGTAGCAGTAGTAATTTGTGTGCTAAACTTCAGCAATAGCGCTCCTGGTGCTTGAAGTTCACCTCAGTTTGCTTGTGCTCTTTGTTGTAGACATTCAAACCACCACCGTACAAGCCACTAGATGCTGCTCGCCTAGGTAAGTTGAAAGGGACTGAATGAGAGCTGGCGACGTCCGTAGCTGGCAGAAGTCGACCCTCGTCTCACCCAATCCCAGCGGTGCCTCCAGAAAATGTTACGCCCCTGTAAAGGGGACTGTAAAGGGGAATAATAATGAATAAAAGACAGACACGATGTATCGTCAGTCACGTCCAGTGTTGTAATGCATTTTCCAATAATTCACAATTTTCTTAACAGCACTGTACATTGTTATCCAAAAAATATAGTTTAGTTAAAGAAATAAAGCATTGCGTCGGAAATATAAAATACCTCCATAGTATATTAAATCAGAATTGACTAACTGTATTTTCAAATATACAGAACTGTATGATAACACTCACTCACTTTTACATCTGCTTCTGTTAAAATATAAACGAAAGTATCTCACATTTCTCATGTGGAATATTCACACCCAAACTTATATTCTGCAAAATGGAAGCTATTATAATTAATTTACTCATAAACAAAAAAGAATAACAGTGCTACACGTTATCATTAAACATATTCTCATTAAACGTCTGACGTTGTACATAAACAGCAAAACTACACCTCTGAAACAACGTTGTCTGCACCGCACGACGCAGCTAGCAAGAACACTACGGTGAAATTAGCATTAACATAAACAAAACTTAAAAGCTCTCAAACTTACTTCAAACTCCGTTATGTTACTTCCTACTTATATTTCGTGACACATAAAACACATAAACACATGTTACAGCTGCTTATGTTCACTTTTCTTACCTGTAAAGGGGAATAATAATGAATAAAGACAGACACGATGTATCGTCAGTCACGTCCAGTGTTGTAATGGACGAGCGGGAACACTGTCTTCCCCTCTACCGTCTTAGCTCAGGCACAAGCAATCAAACCCCGAACACCTGAGGTGATTTTAGGATCATCTTTCAAAAACACAACTTAGAAGAAGAAACACTTAAGAACCAATATAAATAATATTAAGAGAGCTTTTCAAAAATAGAAAAAAAAGGAATTACTTGTGTTTTAAACATTTTTAGTTTTAACTTTCTCTATGCTTGTCTGTCCCAGAGACCAAAGCAGTAGCTAAGGGATCACTAGATCAGCAGATCCTGATTTTAACCTTCATCATTGCTGTGTTTCTAACCATGTACTCCAATGAACCAAATCACTCTTACTGTTTTTAGCAAAACCATGTGAATTTTTTAAAACCCTTGTTTTATCAGTTTTAACAGCACTTTTAAACCATTACACATGGACAGTGACAAAGGCCGAATTTCACGCAAAAGGGTTGTTCCCGTCCAAGGACCGGATCAATGGGAGATGCGCACGAATGATTTAACCATTGGTTACAATGAATAAAATGGATGGAAATCAATTTATTGATAGTAATATTATCCAACTGTTGATCTAACTATTATAATGCTTTGAATGTTACTGTAGCTTCTTACTTCTACTGCTACAAAAATGGCCATCTGATCCCTGGCCTGTGTGGCTAAGGTTGTTGCTAAGCTTTTTTCATAGGTTGGTTCAACAAGAGCTAAAATATTACAACTAGAATTTGATACATAGTGTCCTGAGCCAGCCAATTAGAACAGGGCATGTTTATTGGAGAAGGGGATGGGGGGGTTAAAGAGACAGGAATTAAAACAGCCTGTTTCAGACAGAGGCTGAACTAAAGGCCTGCATGAAAGGCCAGAATAAATAAAGAGTTTTTTTTAACTGTAAATCATGCATCAATATTTCAATAGAGCCCCTGAGTTCTCGAGAACATGGACCTGGAAATGTGTGTGATACAGTACGCCATCTTTAAACATAAATTAAGTGACTCTCAGAGAAACACACAGAAAGAGAGAGAGCATGTGTCCACAAATAGAAGGAGAGATGTGAAAGTGAAAGGTGACTTTATTTGGTAATCATGTGATCTATTGGTGTGTAATTCTATAGTGAAATAATTTATGTAGAACCCCACTGTGGAACCCTGGAACCGCTTGTAATGGTGACAACCAGAGATTAACCTGTGACACATGAATGGGTCATGTCCAGAATGAACACATGTTAAGCAGATGTGCATTATATGTGTGTTTCCTGTAAGAAAGGCTCTCTACTTTCCAGCGTAGCCTCGCCATTCTTATCAAAACCATTTCCAGCACAAAAGCTGCCCACTTCTTTCCCAACAAATACTATACAAAGTTAGCAACCAGCTTGTCGTACCTTAAGGGGAAAAAAGGAACAGTTAATATGATTATTACAGGTCAGGTGGCCAAGAAACCCAAATCCAATGGGATGATAATGTTCCTCCATGACTGCTGGATGTGTTAGGATAAAATAATTTACTAATATATTGTCCAGAACAACTTTAAAAGGCAAGGGCTGTACTTCTGTTGGATTTTTTTTTTTAGTTCTTCTCTCCGCCATAGTGGCCAGAAATCAGTTAAAGTAGTTAAAGCAGAAGTTGGGTCGTTACCAACTTTTGGATAGTATCAGATAAGCCGTCAGTCTGAAAAAGAAATAATTGAAAATCTTTCCTTTTTTAAACTTATATTTTCCTTCATTAGACATAGCCTCTTGGCTATATCTAAATGGGAGACTTTATAGCACTATAGGTCAGCAAAGGACAAGGGAGTTGACCAACTAGTCTTTGACACCCTCTCAACTTGCCTTATTTCAGGTCCTTAGATCTGATTTTCAGAAATACTCTACCTCAGGGAATTCATGAGCCATGTGAGACTGTACTCACCAATGTTGCCCAGAACAGCCAGTTCCTCTCACCTACAACCAACCAGTCACGAATACTCTAAGGAGCCCCCCCCCCCCAAAAAAAAAGAACCAGGACAAACGTTCGGACAGCCTTTGTGTGTGGCTTATGGAGCTGTGTGTGTGTCCCTAATAAAACACAGCCTTCTCTCTTTCACTATTGTGCTGCTCTCCTTGTGAAGTAGTAGAAGCTGGCCACGTCACTATCGATAAGACAATCTGCTCTGAATAACCAAGATAGACGCAGATGAGATCACTTTCCAAGGAGGCTGTGGGAAGGTTGTGTCCTTCTTTGGAATTAGAGTATTAAGACAGGAGCATGCTGTTCTTACAATTCAAAATTCCTCATTGTCTACACCTCGGTCCCCACATATCTTTCGGTCCGGGTCAATAGACGGATGCCATTTTGCTGACGTAGCTCAGAGCAGATAGCATCAAAGCTGTGCTGAATCTCTGATTCGCTGATTCAACCAATCTCTACAGCATTGCTGTTTTAGGGTGCAGTTCAGCACTCATCACCTGCAGTGAATTTATTAGAGCCCCCCACCATCACCACCACCATGGATGAGGTCAGTGCGTTTAAGGCTAGAGATTTGTCAGGTAGTTTAGTAGCTGAAATATACACACGCACACACACATAGATGTATTCGCACGTGCATAGCCACTTTTCCACAGACATATCAAACCAGGAACATGAAAACAACTCTCACTCATGCTTTCACACACACTCTCTCTCTATAAGAGATAGAGAGACTCTCTCTGTCTCTCTCTGTCTTTGTTGCCTGCCCCCCTTTTACTCCCTCTAGACCTGGCCTGGTCTGCACTGGCTAGAGAAGCCTTGCTAAACATTGGCAACACACAACAACGCACATGACACACACACACACACACATACACACACAGTATGACTCAGGCCAACAGAATGTGTTTGCTGCTCAGCTCTCATCTGGAAGCTCCAGACATGAGATAACGTGGATCCAATGATGACTGTCTGTCTGACCAAAGGAAAACGACCCCCTGGGCTGAGTCCTGTTACATAGTCCACGGCACACACACACACACACACACACACACACACACACACACACACACACACAGACTGACACAAACAACCCCCAAAGCCAGCTCCCTAGCACAGTCCATCTAATCCCAAACAATCACATGAGGCGGCGTGCGGGTGATCCGTTGCATATGGTTGAGAGGAAATTTACACACGCCATCCATTCATTTACTTAGCTGTTTATCTATGATTAATCAGAGCACTACATCCTGTCACCAGCTTGCAAAACAAGTCATATATCTGCAGGCTAATGGTCCGGCACAGTATTGTGTAACGTTTAATGTCTGCTTCAATGGATTTATATAGGTATGGAGGATGGAGGACTTGCACGTATGGAAGTGAATCCCATGAAGAGCACTGGAAATCTTGATTTGTGTGGAGGATGTGTTTCACCAAGGAAAAAGCCTGTTTCAAGTACACAACACTCAACAAGAGGTTATACATGTAATTATTTCAAGAGAGGACAGCAGATATTATTTCTATGTGTGTGTGTGTGTGTGTGTGTGTGTGTGTATAAGTGAGTAGGATGCTTTGCCAGCACTCAGATCTCATAAATAGATTCACGTCACACACACACACACACATACACACACACACACATACATGCACAAACGTAAAGATACAGTAAGCACTTTTAGTAGTGAGGCATTGCAAGTTACAGATATATACTGTAAGCTTGTAAGCACACAAGCACCTGTGTTCCTAAATCACACACATACTGTGTAACCCCTACGTATTCAAGGATCCCATTACAGATATATCCATGTTATTTTACCCCTTTGCCATTTCCCTCCCCAGCCAAACGCAACACAGTTTGGAAACTCAACATGGATCAGTTCCCATCATTGCCATAGTTGCCATTTTCATAGCATTAGATTTTTCCAGAGTGGAGAACTTCTGTTTGTTTTTACTGCTACTGTCACACATTCGACTGCCTTGCAACCTGATTCATACTGCAGAACCTGACAGAGCTCCTTTGTATCATAAAACTGGCACACACAAACTGTACATACTGTACATGCGCACGCACGCACACACACACACACACACACACACACACACACACACACACACACACACACACACACACACACATGCATGCATGCACATGTATACACATGCTTCACCTGAAGCTGTGGAAATGTACACTTTCATGCATTAATGACAGATAACATAGGCGTCTCCTCAAATACACACATGCACACACATACACACACACACACACACACACACACACACACACACAATCTTGACAGTAAGAAGGTGAGCTGGTTCCTTTACATCAGAGTTTCCTCCACTCTGCCTTGTTGGGAAATAATAAGTAGCATTTAACAAGCACAAAAGGAAACAGAGAGAGAAAGATGGAGTGAGAGAAGGAGAAGGAGGGAGAGAGAGAGAGAGCAGCCACCATGTCCCACTCACAAAAAGAGTGTGTTTGAGCGCCAGCATTGCAGATGGAGCAAGTGAGTGCACAATAACAACGCTGATGACTGATATTTCTTTAACACTGGAGCCTATTCCACCACATGGAAAAGACCAAGAGAGGAGGAGTAGAAGGAGGAGAAGGAGGAGGAGGAGGACTGGGGAGAAAAAACATTGTATTCACCTGATGCCAGACCATAACATTATGACCCAATCCCTGTTATATTTACTGGTGGGGAACACTCTGTGGTGCAGGAAGCAGCTATAACATTGTTTTTCCCTCCTGTTAAAAAGCGTAGGTTCTAGTAAAACTTTGGGGGGTTCAAACCCACAGCTCCCCTCAATCTGCTTCCAGGGGGAAAGCTAACTTCACCTTTGATGGCCACTTTTCTTTTCATCTATTCATCCTTCTCTTTTCTTCTTTCGCTCACTCTTTTCTCTCTGTCCTTGGAAGTATCCACAGAAATGTACTATATATATAATATATATATTGTAAATGCACTGTAATGGATCCATAATGTAACCCGCAGGAGAATCCGCTTTCATACGCTGGACTGTTGTTAGGTGGGCCAGTGACGTACATACTGGATATACTGTATACATTGAAATAAGAGCCAGGCTCTATTGTAATTTTGTCTATATGTGTATAAAGAGTTGGAGAGTGACAAGAGAGAAAGGTCAAAGAAATATGATAGAAACCCTCTTTTTATGAGTCATTTAGTGGGTCATGGGCCGCCTTCTCAAGATGTCATCGACACAACAGAGGGATCTTTCACACACACACACATACAAACACATATTATGTTACAGGAACAACAACCAAGAACAGAAGGGGGGGGGAAGAGAGAGGAAGAAAAGAAAGAAAAAAAGCAGGCCACGATCATAACAAGGCAGAGGCAAGATAGATCTGTTGTTGTCTGGATGAGGACATCACAGAACAAACTTTTTAATTACAAATAGATTAGCCCACTGTAATGTTGTTGTGTGGTCTCTCTGTAAACTCCCTCGATATATTGTTTTGGAACTTGCGTGGATTCCTTTCCCTGTTGTTTGTCTTTAGGAGACCCAGGAATCTCTCTGCGATGAGGGCCAGCACCGATTTGTGTCCTGGAAAGAGAGAAAGAGAGAGAGAGAGAGGGAGACGGGAGGTGGGCCAGTTCCTGGGTCTGTATACGCATGCATCCTAAACTAGTGCACTTTGGAGTGGCGAGACATGCCAGGACGTTACACTAACTGTAGACTTAGGCGTTGAGAAAAAGCGCCAACAGCAGTTCCAGTTACTTCAGAACCACAGATGAAGTGAGATCCACGGCATGCAACATTAACAGGGCATCCACCCCCTTCCCTCAGACTGCCGCTGACTCGGGCCCAGCTCCCAGGGCTGTGGGCTGATGTTGTTATTGTTGTTTTTCGTGCTGAGAACAGGAGTCCCGGCCAAATCGCACTCCTGTTACAATAACAAGACCTGGAGGGCCCCTGCCCCGCTCCGCGCCATGGCTTTATTGGTACAGGGGAGCACCGACCAAACCATGTCTGTGGACAATCAACAACCAATTTGCTAAGGGGCAGGATGGGAGACGGGCCACAGACTGTTCTCTCTTTTTTTTTTCTTTGTCTTTTCCACAGGCGGTGAGTCTCTGTCACTATTAGACAACCATCTTTTGCTCACTTCCTCTGTGTGTCATCAGCAACCACAAGGGACCATACGGAGATGTTAGAGGCTTAGCAGGAACATTGTGGCCTCTCTCCGTCTACATGAAAACGGGGGCGACACAGAAGTAAACAGACATAAATTTACTTTTACTGTGTAACGGGACCTATATTGAGGAGTAGATATAGGAGACCATCACTTAGTGTAAGCTACAATCACTTACTGCTATAGAGACCACACAAGAATACAATATTATACATTATGCTTCAATGTATATATACCATGATGTTTACCAAAATTACACTTCTCTGGGAGTGTGTTTCTGTAACTTGAAGCTCTGGGTCCTTGTTTGCATTTGCCACGCCAGTGATGGCAGCTGTATTGGCTGTGCTAACCTCACCCACATGGTTCTGCTAATGGACAACAGCAACCGACATATTGCGAATGCAGTTGCACGCCAGCAAATATTTTTACTCAGTGTTACAGTGAAGCATCTAGATTGGGATCAGATAAATATGATATCAGGGTTTCCCTATTTTTTTTTTGATTGAACTCTGACTTTTCTAACAAGAAATGTTACAGTAATAATCTCTCGCCCCATGGGCCCACAGCAGGTGACTCATTCAGAAAGAAAACGGACAGATGTTCCTTTTTTTTTCCTGCACACGCTAAGTGTGTTTCAGCCTGGCTCTTTAAAGCAATACAAGTGTTTGTTAGCTCCTGAGAATGACAGTGGTGGATGATAAATGTCTTTTTTTTTTTGTTAACCCCTTAAGCTCTAGGCCTATTTATGAGTCTACCTCCCGAAAATTACATGCCCATACTTAATGTAGTATATCTCCACAACTACAGGGGTTTTCTGAATGATCTTGGGCTTAAAATAAAGCTAACACCTGTGGGATAGGTGTAGAAGTCCCAGAATCAATTTAAAATGTACAGTGTTAAAGTAAATCCAGGTAGAATGAAGGAAAAAAGTGAAAAAACTTGCTCCTTCCAAAAAAAAAATCATCTATTTGGGTTGAAAATTACTAATACTGAAAGCTAATAATGGTTAAAATAAATTTGTAGCTGAGTTTCTTGTCGACATTTTGGTGTATTACATGAACATATTGGTGATTATTAGTCAGCGTAACAAGAAGGATTTCAACTTTAAAACTCCAGGGTCCCCCCCTGGGGGGACCTTAGAGTTTAAGAGGTTAATATATGCCCACACACTGTCCAAAACGTGTCTAAATGATGATGCACAACTGTGTGTCATCACAAAAACACTTCAACTGTCCAGACATGAAACAAAATAATAAATTTGATCACATTCATTCCACAGATGCCCCAACTTCCATATCCTGACTTCTACTTCTTGCCATCTGGTGAATTGGGTATTTGCCTCAAGTCCTGCCAAGTCTAAAAGAAGCACGGGTATCAAAAGGCTTGTGGAGACAGTTATGATCCCACAAACATCAAATAGACACATAACTGTTAAGACGGGGGTGTCAAACATGAGGCCCGGGGGCCAGACATGGCCCACTAAAGGGTCCAACCCAGCCCGCTGGATGACTCTAAAAAAAATGAAAAAAAGTGAGTCAACGACCAACTCTAAGGGCTCAAGCGATAATATATATATATATATTAGAGCTGTCAATTTAACGCGTTAAAAATGTTAAAACGCAATTAATTATGAGTATCAACGGTGGCGAGCTCAGGGGTGAAAGTGAACCGGAACTGTCTGGAACTACATTCCGTTAAAAGAGTCACGACCGGAACGGCGTTCCGTTAAAAAAGGAGAAGAAGTTCCCTGTCAATGTTAAATAATGAAAACAATGTACTAAAGTCACATTAGTTACATGTTTGAACAATTCCAGTGTGCTCGTTTCAGTGTAATCTACGCTGTTTCGGTGTCTGTGCCGTTTGAAACAGAGTGACATGTCTTTGGTTGCTATGCAATGCGAGCCGAGCTGAACAAATGCGTTTCTGGTTGGTCGATGGACACGTGGTCACATTATCAGCATCGCTAATTCTGATTGGTTCAAACCACACGTGTTTGCTCTCACCGAGCAAAATTATGTTGGTACAATGCAGCGCAAAATATACGACATCTATTATTCATTTTTGAATTGCTGTATATTGAGCTAAAGTGCCTATTTGAGACATTTTATTTCAGAATTTTATTTATTTAACTGAATCGTTCATCATTTGTTGAATATACGTCAGCTCTCCTGATTTGTAAATTGAAGGTTAATTAATAGTTTTCCATAAAAAGGGAGAAATTTGTAGGTGTTGGTATTTATATGTTTATTTTTTACTGCTGGAAATCAAATTGCACTGTGTGTGGCCCATGAACTAAATTGATTTTGACTCCCCTGTGTTTTTCGGATACATACACTACAATAAGTGCAAACTTTCTGTTACACAGTTGACAAAGGAATTACTGATGTCGAGGGTGGTGGGGGTGGTGTGTGTGTGTGTGTGTGGGGGGGGGGGGGGTTTCAGGATGGCAGTGGAACCCCATCAGACCCCGCTATGCCCCCACATACTGGGGAAACCCCGCTCATTCCATCAAAACTATTTACATAACTCTGTGGAGAAAATGGGCCCGTAGCAGTTAGCTTTTCCATGTGCGCCACACAGTAGAGACGCTGTTACAATAATTGTCCTCTTACACGAGCGGGAGGACATATACGGTACAGTATTTACAGTAAGAAAATAAAGACAGGAGGTACGGTGAGAGGGAGAGAGAGTGAGAGAGGAAAAAGGGAGAGAGAGGGAAAGTGAAAGAGAGAGAGAGAGAAAGAGAAAACTGCTGATCAGGAAAGAGAGTGGGGTTCCACGGATATTCCCCCAACACAAACACATCCAGTGTTGATTTTTGTCATTTTCTTGGCTCTGTGAAGTACAGTAGTTGGCAGAACAGTAAGCTCTCTGATGGTTTGTATGACTGGCTGTCATGGTCTTAGAGGTGGCTTCCCGCTGCCTCAGCGTATGCCCCTTCCCTCCCTCTGTGGTGACCCCCGCCTCTCGTCTACCTACTCTCTCTCTCTTCCATACTTTCCCTCATTCACTCCTTGCCTGCCATTTCTCTCTCTTTCTCTCCTATCCAGTTGAAAAAACAATCGACCTGGGCCCAGTTGTGTTGCCTGCTACACCTACTGCCCAGCTGGCATCCATTGTTTGCAATTAGTTCCGAGGCATGTGTTTGACGGCGTGCTTGTATAGGCGCGTACTGACACTTTTACGCATTTTATGATCAGCAGAAAAATCAGGCAGCCTGGGAAAACCATGGAAGGACACGGGTCTTAGCAGATCCAATTATTAAGAACAATCCATCAATATGCAGAGCAAGTCCTGGAGCAGGCTCAGCAGAAAAACATGGCAAGAGAGAAAAAAAAAGTGAAAGCAGAAAAAATGCGGTTCTTACAGGAGGGATAGAAAAATCTGTCTTTACAATCCCCCTGTTTCGGCTTGCCAACTTTCTACTGGCTGTTGGTAGTGCGGAAATGAGAGCGTGCTAGATTCTCCCCTCCCGAGAATAACACAAACCCCTCAAAGCTCAAATCAAACACACAATCCACGTCACAGGAAACCATTTTGAAGCGTAAAACCTCCCAATGGGAGCTCCATTTGAATGCTGCGGGTATGCGCTGCCTTGCTCGCCCCTCGCGCCTCCCCCCGCTCTCCCCTCCTGCTCTCTCAAGGCTTCAACCACAGCCTAACCCGAACCACACCACCTCTCAGACGACAAGACTCCCTTTCTCTCACTCTCTGTCCATTCCCTCTTTTATTCTTTCCTTTTCATTCGCCTTTTGTTTTTTATCTTCACCTCTCTCAATCTGCCACGAACAATTCGTAGATAGATAGATAGATAGATAGATAGATAGATAGATGATAGATAGATAGATAGATAGATAGATAGATAGATGATAGATAGATAGATGTTTTCTGAACGCATTGACACAAACACAGTTTAATCGGGTTAAGGGTCATGATCCAGCCTTCTCTGTTGAAGTACTCAAGTGACCTCTGCTGCCACCAACAGCCCATGGCCCCCCCTCATCTGAACCCTCAACCACAACCCCTCGTACCCCCATCCTGCTCTCCCCGCTTCCCTCGAACCACCTCTCCCCTCATCCCTTTTTTCCTCCTCTTTGCCTGGCAATTGAAACGCAGGGGTCAGGAGGGCATGTGCGAGGCAATCACGGCAGTTTGTTTTGGCGCTCTCACCCCCACACCAAGTCCTTGGCTGTGCAGGAGCAATGCCGCCACCTTGCCTGCTTGCTGCCTGGGAAACAAACACATCCTTAATCACCCGGAGGCCCTTGTATCCGCCAAGGCCACACTAGTTGAACCCTGTCTGACAAGCCCGGGCCAGAAAAATTTGGGACTCCCAAGTCAGGCCGTGCAAGTCAAGCTCTATCTACTGAACCCAGGCCACATTAGCGGTAGCCAGACAGTCAAATCCAGGTCGCACTAGTCGAGTACCCTTTGTTGAGCGAGCGCCAGTGAGGACATGACTGTTCAAGCCCGGCGTCCACCCGGCCAAAGCCACTCCAATTGAGCCCCGACGGGTCGAAAAACCCAGGCCGGGCGAGTCGAACCCCGTCGAGTGAATCCAAGCCACAAAAGGTCCAACCTTTGCTCGTTGAAATGGAGCCAGAAAAGGCTGATCTATTTTTGGCTGAGCGAGCAGTTCTGTCATTATGTTGGCTAAGAGTTGGCTAACAGTGGGATTCTCTGACGTAAGCGGTGCGCAGCTGAGGGCTGGCAGCGAAATGAGATGTAAGACAGGAGAGAAGACTATTTAAATAAGTGGCCAACAGCCATTTAAGCCAGAGATGAGTTACATGAGTTGTCTTACACCATCCATGCTGCCTTAATCCCTCCCAAAAAAACCGAGACCCGCGACTTCTAAATCGCTCTCTATTTTTCTCCCGGCCCCCATCTGTCTTTCACCAATTCACCTTCTGAAATATTTTCCTAACCGCTCCTCTTCACCGCTTACTCCTTTACCTCAGTTTCACCCTTCCCTCACACCTCCCGAGCACATCAGTCATGCTCAATGTGAATGACCAGGGACCAACAAACCCAACGTATTCAAGTCTGAGAATGTGTTTGTGTAATAGTATGTGTGTGTGTGTTTGCGTGTAAACAATAAGGGTAATAAAACCCAGGCAGTATTTTTTGCAGCTCCCCTGACTAGTGTCTGTTCAACAATGAAAGGCTTCAGATCTGTGTTATACTGTAAACCACAACATTCTCAGACCTTAAAGAAGCTGCCTGTAATCCTAATAGCATATCTTAGCCCTTTTACACACACACAAACACACACACACCATCACCGCCACCACACCCTCCACGTTACACTCTGTCTCCGACGGGATGTCGGACAATTAAACTGGAGGCTCTGCTCCCTGAACGATATAAAAGAGATTAGTGACCCCGGGGTTTGATTGTGCGTGATGAGCAGAGACTTGTGTTAAAACGCATGAGATCTCATCGCTCAGAGGAAATGAATTCACCCGATTGCATTGTTCCCATGGCCTCTCGTCCGCGTTTCAAGAGTGTGTGTGTGTGTGTGTGTGACCTGCCGTAGGGCAGGCGCGGAGCAGCGATCGACCCACTGATCCCCGTGCGGCCCACCGCCGGAGTGCTGGGGCAGGTACGCGAAAAGATGAGACCGGCTCGGGTACTTCCAGGAAGTTTCAGCATTGGGGATCAGCCCTGTGTTATTGACTTGGCAAAGACTCCACCGGCACTGGCTTCACAAGTGCACATTTTGTGTATCTGTGTGTGTATGTGTGTGTTAACTGCTCCATACTCCAGACCAAGGCTCTATGCTCTGTAGTCCAGATGGGTGGCCAGGCCCCAGTTGATTTCTGTTATTCTGTTATGACAATTGAACCCATTTGAACCATTCAATCCTCCTCTTTCCCCCCTCCGAATGCACGCACACTGTACACGTCAGGCCGACTCTCCCTTCCTGTGCTCTTCTTACGTATGTGTCGTTGTTATTAAGTTGTTTAAAATGCAAATGTATGTGTTGAACAGCTGGCAGGGACAGGGACCACCCAGCCGGTAGAGGAGCATTGTGTTGATAGCAGATAAGCTGCAATACAGCGTCGGGAGGGATTCTTTCCTCTCTTTCAGACATACGGCTGCGTGTATGTCTGAAACGAAAAAAAAAAAACACACAATTGCCTATAGCTCCTCCTCCTCTGGGTCACCAAGAACAAATCACCCAGTGCAAAGAGATAATCAAAGAGCCCGCCATAGGCTGCTCAGAGATGAAGGCTGGCATGGGCCATCTCCCATTGTCAAGACTTCTAATTGATCCTAATTGATGTTGTGACAGGCAGCGAGGGGATTGATCTCCGGAGGAGCTCGAAGTAGGAAAACAGCGTTCAGCTTTTATTAGGCAGCAGCCTCGCTGAGGAAACCAGAATAAGACGTGGCTGGCTTTCCTGATTCATCCTTTTGTCTTCCACGGAAAGCCAGCGAGCTAACATGGAAGCAATAAATCGCTTCACGCAAACCAGACCAGGACGAGATGTTGACAAGATGTTGACAAAGTCCAAAAACAAACAGTGGTGGATTAGCAATTCAGATCTTTCACTTAAGAAACACCACAGTAAAAAGTATTAACAAAAAAGTGTAATTAATTATCAAAAGTAAACTCACCCATATGGTCCATTTTAGGCTGTTACCATATTATAGGATTATCATTATTAATGCATTATGTGTAAGCAGAAGTCAATTTTTACTGTTGTTTTTTTCTGTGGTTACCTATTACCCCACTGTTAAAATAATGGTGTAAAAAGGTAGAAATATTGTGCTTTTTGACACAAAAAACTCAGCGAAACATATCAAAATCACAGCACATTTTCCTACACTTTTTACACTGACAAAAGTAGAGCATGTGTTATATGTTCTTGATATCGGAAAACACTTTAAAATAGTAAAAAAAAAAAAAAAAGTACTTATTCTTTGTACTCTAAGCAACAATAAACAGCCAGTCCACATGTTTTCTACTGTGTCCTCCTTCAGTTGTTGCTCCTGGCTGTGGGCCAACATGCATACAGTATGACCGTGTATATACACTGAGGGGCCACATCAGGGTACGTTTTATGTATGTGTGAGTGGTTCACAAGGAGGCATGAACACGAGCATCATGTGTCCATGTGTGTGTCTGCATGCATGTGTGTAGTAAATTCTTGGAAGAACAGAAGATGTTCAGGGTTTTTTTTTTCTTTTTTTTATGTAAGGGTACATACGGTACATGGACTCACACTGAAACAGACACACGTGCACATAATATACACACACTTATGGGGTGACAGAGTGCACTGGCTGAGCTCAGATGAACCAATGGCAACCTGGGGAAGGAGGAATGTGTATGGCGCTAGTCCAAGAGAGGCCGTCAGAATCCTCAGCAGGCAACCCTGGTTGTCTTAGTGAACACAAGGGGCGAGTGTGTGGGAGTGTGTGCGTCTGCATGAGAGGTTGGTAGGGGTAGAAAACTGTGCACCTATGTGACTCTGTGTGTGTGTGTGTGTAATTGTGCAGACAGTTGGCAGAGAATTGTTTGCATGTCCTGTATGTGGAGGGGGGGACAAAGCTTTCTTTTGTTATTCTCCGTGGTAGACTACAAACTGTGTCAAGCTCTCCCCGTTCATTCCTGCAAACAGTCATCTCCTCAGACAAATAGCGAGCTTAAGTAAAACGCCACCTCGCCGCCCCGGATGCTCGCTGCACATTCCTTAACAGCTAGTGGAAGCAGGGGAGCATCTGTGGGCGAGTTCGCTTGCGAGCGGGCAGTTATTTCAGCCGGCGAGGAGGAGATCTGCCCCCCGGGGGAGGCTATAGAGAGTCAGGGAGGATGCTCACTATACTGCCAATCATCCCGCTGATCCCGAAAATACAACATGATGTCATGCAGCTCCAAATGTGGACTGCAGTAGCAGAAACAGGGTCATGTGTGCACTTGACTAATGCACGGCCGAGCAAGAGAGGAAAAGGA
The DNA here is from genome assembly GCA_030544235.1 of Lepturacanthus savala. Taxonomy (NCBI): domain Eukaryota; kingdom Metazoa; phylum Chordata; class Actinopteri; order Scombriformes; family Trichiuridae; genus Lepturacanthus; species Lepturacanthus savala. Next base: position 13,448,990 of record CM060465.1, on the reverse strand, counting down.
AGAGAGAGAGAGAGAGAGAGAGAGAGAGAGGAGAGGAGTAAGAAGGGAAGAGCTGCTTAAAATATTCAACCCCCCTTCCATTAACCAGCCGTGTAGGGATGGGAACATGACCCGCGTGTACATCTCATGAGAGAGTAGAAAAGAGGGAGAGAGGGATGGTGCACTGTGGGAGTAGACCTCTTTCATCCAGTAGCCCTTAAATCCAGCTCAGCATTTTCTCAGTGATGTCATCTCTTTTTCACTCTCACTTCACCCTCTTCACTTTCTCCCTCACCTCCATCTGCTCTCTCACTCCTCGTCCTTCCCCAAGCTTTCTTGTGTCTCACACGCACATGCTCGCGTTCCTTCCCTCCCGCCTGCACTTTAACACGCCGTGCTGGTGCATTACAATATGCGATGCATCCCATTCGGCACACATAGATCCCTATAAATCTGTGGAGCCCACAGTCATCCCGAGTTCAGCTGAAAGAGGATGTGTGGGGCTCACTTGTTTTTTTTCTGCTGCATACCTCTCCATCCCCTCCATCCTCCTCAGTTCCTTCACACTCCAGCCACACAGCATCATCTGACATGCAGGAAGAACACTTTAACAAACGGGGGCGGCTTCCAGCTGCCTGGACAAAGGGGGGGGGACAGATTGTGCTCACAACTTTTTTATTGGGTATGAAGACAAGGGAGGAACATGGGAAGAAAAAAGAAAAAAAGATTTTGAAGCTGTTTAGCACTCAAAGTGCTTTTTTTTTCCTCCTTTAAATAGTGGCAGTCAGTGCTTTATCTTTACAGTGCAGACAGGTTAGGCCAAAAAACAAGGAATTCTTTGAAAAGTTAAAAAAAAAAAACCTAACAACTCACCTTTTAGATCAAAGCCCTCTGCAGGAGTTAGGAATCTCATTCTATGAACACCTGCTCCAATCCATGTCTCACTGACTTATTAATGTTATCTTAATAGTTTAGTAATCTACATCATTCTTATTCAAAAGTGTTTAAATGCATCTCCCAAAGTAACTGCATTGTCCTTGATTCAATTCCCCCCCCCCCTCCCCTAATTTGTATCACCTTTCTACTATTTCTCTAAAAACAAAGTGAATGCAAAAATGGAATAAGAAAAAGTGATTTTTTTTCTTCTTCTTTTTTTTCCTACAGAAGATTAACAACCTCTGTCCAGCTCCGTGAAAGTAATCTGAATCACCTGGGTCTTGTTCGACGTTTCCTGGAGCTAAAGCAACAGAGTCAAGTGAGTGCATTGGTGGAAAGCGACTCTATTCAGATGTAATTAAATATGTTTAACGTGTACGCTGTCTGTGTGTACTGTACGGGTCAAAAGTTTGGACACGCCTCGCCATTAGCTTGAATGAGGAAGCGTGTCCAAACTTTTGAATGGCGGTGTATATACATGACCGCAAAGTCAAATGGCTGCAGCCCAATGATCCTCAAGCATGCATCTTACTCCATATTATGCAGCCACAATGATGCGCCGTAGTCTCCCAAATTGCCTTTCTCTCCGGGGCAAGACACTCCATCACCACAAACTACCTCGCCTTATAATTAAGGCGCTTCCTGCTGATGCATGCAGTGAGCCGAGGTTCACATGGGGCTGCTTGAGGAGCCTACGTCACAGCGATGGAGCGGATAGCTGGACTCCGGCTTTGCCAGGGACCACTTTCCAGGAAATGTGGTCAGGACTGCTTCCTTGATCTCGAGCCCAAGAAAGAAGAGAGCCTTGAGAATGGAGCCTGTCATGACTCAGGTGTTCCTCAATGAGCATCACTGCGAGGAGCCGCAGCAGCTCCGTACCTCTAGGGATTTTTTTTGTCTGTCATCCAAATGGAAAAAAAAAAAGAAATTTAGCTCCTACAGGTTGAATTACAACACATGAGTTGCTGCCAGGGTCTAAAGGTTATCTAGGAAAAAAAAGAAGAAATGCAAATGCAAGCAAAGCAACGGATAAAGGTTGGATGTGAAAAAAAAACTCTAGAATTGTTCACTCGGTCATCAATTCAGTTCAATTCAAACAGAATATAATTAATTAATTTTTTACTCACTTCTCAAGTACTCAATTCTTGAAGCCTATACAGAACCTGTAGATATAGCTCTGGAAAAAAATAAGAGATCACTGCATTTTTTCTACATGTATTCCAGCCATCCCATTCCAGCGTCTGTTGAATTCCAACACATGAACACCTCATTCTGCTTAAAGAGGAACCAGGAGTGGAATAAAGTCTTGTGTAGAGCATGACAAAACGCATGAAAGCTGGGATTCAAAATGAGTTATTGCAGGAAATATTGATTTCTGAACTCTTCTTCAGTGTAATTAGTATTACACTTAGTATAATTACAATTAGTATTAGTATTATGTTGTTTTAAAAAAGAATTTGATCTTGTTTCTTTGCATTGTTTGAGGTCTGAAAATATATATATTTTTATTTTAACCATTTGTCATTTTCTGCAAATAAATGCTCTAAAAATGTTTTTTTTTTTTCTTTTTGAATTTGGGTCAAATATTGTCAGTAGTTTATATGAATGTTCCTTTTGCTCAAACCCATACCTATAAGTAGTAAAATCAGAAAAAACTGATCATTTTGCAGTCTTATTTTTTTCCATAGCTGTATTTTAGGGTACATTCACTGGAGGAAAGGTCTAAACATGGGCCTGATGGTAACAAGGTAACAATACATTCGACAATAAAATAGTAACAGAAAACAAAGCTTAATCTTGATCTATAAACTGTTTGTGTCTCCCAAAGCTTATGAAATGTGATATAAAACTTTATTAAATGGCATTTATCACGCTCCAGAAGTTTTAAGGTAAACTTTGCGCTTTGAGGTTGACCCCTGTGTTCTTTTCGGGAGAGAGAAACAATCATTTGTTTTATTCATGTCCAAACACTACGCAATTTTGGCAGGACCTCCACACATGTTATCACTTAAAAAATGGAAATCTTATCCTTCTTTAACTCATGTAAGATTTTTTCTGATTAGAATAATATATCTCATTACATTGACATTATTATTATTATCCTGGGTCAAAATCAAATATAATCTTTATTTTGTATTCCACAGAATTGAAAAGATTTTGAGAAACACTTTTACTTTACTATATTTTTTTATTGTTCAGAAACCCGCCTGTTGAAAGAATATCGTGTTACATTGTATGTCTCCATGACTAGCAATGACCTCATTTATTGTTTCACACCCTCCTTCCACCCCCAAATGACTTTCTTGTTTTCAGTTAATTAGTTGTTCATGTTTAGTTGTCCTTTATAGAGCTGAAATGACTAAGAGACATTTATATGTGTGAGCAAGGGATGAGTTATGTCTCAGTGGGCTCTGGAGAAACGCCACACACACTTTAAAATGTGCCATCATTCTGACTATGAGTGGCAGCATTCACCATAGGGAGAATAATAATCAAATCAATGGTAGCTCAAGGTTATAATAAATATTTTCAGTGGTTGTGTAAATGTGTTTCTATCTCACTTAATGTACATTTTAGCGTTAATTCATCATATGTGATCAATGATTATTATATAAAGTTCCCATTTTCCCAGTTTCCCATTAAACACCCATTTTTACAGGATGTGACTAAGTACTTAACAGAAGGATTTAATTGCAAAATAAAATGACTTATGTCAATTAAAGGAATGTTAATCACAAAAATTATTAATGAACATTGTAGATGCATCTTTGATTTTACAGTGCTCTGTGCAATAAAGGATACTTTATCTATACCTTATATTTCAGCTTCACACATACATGCCTGTTGTAAAGAACAAGTGGACAATGTGGACACATTCTTTGTTGATAAGTGCCAGTTTATGTGCGGGAAATGGCGTAGACACGTTTTTTTTTCCTTGTGTGCGTGTGTGTACGCATCATTTATGCATCTGGGCCCTGGACTTGATTTCCCAACTTCCATGTTCTGTTCAGGCCTGCGAGGAAAGTGAGAGCAGGAATTTGGTCTCTCTGCTGGTTAGGCAGCTGGTTCTTTGGAGGTCCAGACTGGGCAACAGAGAGAGGGAGAGTAGGAGCAGAGAAAGAGGAAAAGAAAAAAAGTAAGAACGAAGCAGACAGAGAATGGAGTGGCTGTGTAACAGGAGGCTTGTTTTGTTCCAAATCAGATTGCTTTATAGCAACGCAGGGGGTGAGTGGTTCCAGGCAGCAGACAATGGGCCAACAGGATCAATATTGACATTCTCCTTAGTGATAGCTGAGTTGGCTGGGTGAGGTCAGGGACTGGACCTTTGTTATTAGCCAGCCAGCATTAGTGGTCACGGCTGGGGGACACTTACTGTAACCTTGGCCTCTCAGCATAATGGAGGGCCTGAGCGAGCCCGGGAGAGGCCCCTCCCTCTTTATGGGGCCTTATTACGGTAAGAATGCTCAATCCTCCAGTGGCCCGATTCAAACACAGATCATTACTTTGTCAAAACAGCTACCAGACCAGGTTGGCACGTGTGCGGGCCAGCTTGTGTGGCGAACGGCATCTTGAAGTGCCAGTTGTTGAGCGCAGCAGCCATGGGAGATGAGGCGAGGAGAACACAAGAAAAAAGTAAGCTGAGCACTTTTGGACAAGTGACCGTTTATTAGTTCTTATTCCAACAGCACTTACAATTAGACAGATTCACTGGCAAGTCCCACATGCTAGGCACGCGCACACACACACACACACACACACACACACACACACACACACACGCACACACACACGCACACACACACACGCGGTACAATCTTCTCTCAGGAGTTATGGCAAGAGGTGCTACCACAAAATAATAAAACACTCCAACAAATTCCATGTCGTTGCTTTTCTGAAACAACATCTCAATTGTTGTTTACCTAAAGTGGTCAATTAATCCAAGGCAAACTCATAAAAGAGGAAAGGATGTGGGTTGTCCAGGTATCCTGATCCAACTGGCTGCGAGTCAGAGCTACTAGGGATACCACACTATACCACTCCCCAGTGTGGCAGAGGAAGAGCACTGTAGGATGAGGAGGAGGAAGAGGAGGAAGAAGAGGAGAAAGGGGGACAATGGAGGAGACGGACAACAGAGAAAAGCAAAGGAAACTCCTGAGGAAAGAGGAGGGATAAAGAGAAGAGGAGGTGCAGAGGTGCTGGGGCCAAAAAGGAGGAGTGAAACAGAGCAGGAGGTGGAACAAGGAGAGTAGGAGGAGGAAGAAGAGGAGGTCATCTGAGGTGATGGAGATTCTGTACGGTGGGCTGGTTTCATGAAACATGGAGCTGGGCCACTCTCCTCCTCCTGCGATTCTGTTCTGGCTCGGGTTACTGGACTGAAGCCTTGCTCGCTCGCTCACACACACACACATGCACAAAACACACACATATGTACACAAAACACATGTCTCCAGTCTCCCACACACAAGCTCATTCTTCTTTACTACACACTTGTGAGTTTTTTTTTTCCTTACAGAAATAGAAGTGACATCACAACAGTTGTGTTGTAAATCAATACATGTTGCTCCCAATGAAAACACCCACGCACACATATATGCAGATAGAGTTCCCGGTCAGTGGGCTGTCTCAGAGTCCGAACCACTCGGTGACCCCGCCTCTCCTGGGGTCGAGTTTCTGTCTTTGCTTCTCGTCCTCCATGAACTTTTGCTGCACCTCCTCTATAGAGCCCTCCGCCGGCGTGCTGTCTTTTTCCGGGAAGATATCCGGGAAGGTGAACGTCTGGCCTTGAGCCTGGGATGCACAGATGAAGACAGAGGAAAATGAGCAGAGAAATGTTTGTGTTCCTACATGATATAAAGAGGAATTGACTTATCTCATCTTCATGTGCATGTATTAAAAAAAACAAAAAAAACTGCATTTTCTTCAAACCGTTCAATATTAGTCTTTGCAGAGGAAAGTGAGATACTGATTAGGAACTCAGGACACTGTTTTTCCTTTATATTCCTCCTCCAGTTACACAAACGCTCTTTCTCTCTGGCATTCAATTTCTCCAACTCTCTCCCACATTTAATCTCCCATCTCTCTCCATTTCTCTGGTCTTGATTTATTCAGAGGGAAAGGATGGTATCCATTATTTATTCCATACCAACCCATCTCTGGCCATGGCTAATGCATCACTGGCCCACCGTAGTCAGTGTCAGTAAAGTACAGTACACACACACATGCATGCTTGCACGCCCACACACAAAAAAACATAACAGGTCAGTGGGTGCAGGCATGCACACATATCCATAGCCTATCCCTCTCAGCCTCTCCCATGGACACCCAGCAACAGGAATTCGCTGTTATAAATTTCAACTGGAGCCAAAAATCACTGCAGTCCTTAAATGACTCAACTTCACATGAAGCTCACTCATAACTTTTGATGATGAAAAGTGCACTTGCGTGTGTCATTTTAAATCGCTGTGTTTGAATTTTCTGCAAACTGCTAATCCCCATAAATGTTCCAAAAGTAATAAATAATCCCTAATGTTGGAGTTCACACTGGACAACAGTGTTCACTTCATAATGAATTATAGTCCAACTTCTCAATTATTTTATCTAGCAGCCTATCACTATAAAATGAATCGCTTCCATGACCTTGAACACAATTGTCAATCAACTATTCTGTTTAAATATGTGAAATATTTTGTTTGGGGTCAGTGTGTAGGCGTAAAGGAATGGTCTGGCTCTGATGTGAATGTTAATTTGTCTGTCTCCAACCTCCAAAATACCGAGAGAAACATGCATACAATTACCACATAATGCAGCATGGTTTAATTCCCAAAGGGAGAGCATGAACATGAAGCTCACTCAGCCAAAGATGCAGAGTGGAGTTAACTTCGTCAGCACTGAAACATGTTTGTCTCGGACAGCTCAAGTCTCTGGTATTATGACTGCATGCGTAAAGACATGTGATCAGGTGTGGTGTGTCCATCTTTACTGGGAAGGATCTGACCAGGTGGACAGGATCAGCCGGCAGGAACAGAGATGAGATGTTCACTGGTTAGAGATTTCTCTCAAGTTAAAGATGCTTCAAATGTTTCCAACAAGCACAGAAACAAGCCCATTTTAACTCAACTGTCTGATCTGGGACACTTGGCAAATGCAGCTTTGGAATTTCAGATCCTGACTACAACTTTTATTTAAATTAGGTAATTTCATTGAGATTAAGATCTGATTTGCACAGCAGGAGTAAGAGAGATAAAGTCATACACCAAAATACTGTAAATACTCAATACAATACACACAATAACGTAAACAACAGACACAAAAAAGTGATGAATTTAAAATAAAACGATAAAATGGTAAGACATGTAGATTGATATTTCATTCCAGTTCTACTATTTATTTGCCCAAGTCTCCTAAAATAAATAAAACTATAAACTGTTAAAACTATAAAATGCTTGATGGGTTGTGTATGGTTAATGGATATATTTGTTGCACTATTGTTCATGCATAGCTGTTATAAACTAAGTCATAAATAAAAACAGTGGATTACAACAAAAGAAAATGCAAATCCTTATGATGCAAATAGTGGTTTTAATTACAATTTTTATTTTGATTAAAAGTTAATCTTTTGATTAAAAGACTGAATTAAAAGTCCAGCATGTAACACTTGACAGAATTCATAAGTATGTTACAATCAGTACATAATTCAATCAAAATATCTTAGAAATTATCTTAGATTGACTGTTTTTAACCATATGGTGAGCAGGTCCTCCTCTGCAAAGCTACTGTGTTGCATCACCATGTTTATAAGCAACGGCTATAGAGACAGCTTTTTTTTTTTCGCGGGCACTGCAGGTTCTCCTTCAGTCCGTGTTTTGAGTACTCAGCTAATTATCATCTGCAACCGCACCACTAGTTGTGCCAGGAACTATACACTGTACCTTTAAGTCTTCAATATTGACAGTCATCTCTTTGTTTTTTTCCATAATAATCTGAAAGAAATCTGCCAAACACAATGAGCCCAATGATCCACTGTCTGTTTTCCTTTCATTTGTTGGAGAGAAACCAGACCCCCTTCTTCCAGTATTTCTTAGTTACAGAATAATCCTAATTTTGGAATTTTCATCAAAAAACAAACCAGCCTGGTGGGACAGGCTGGCTGGGTGATAGCCTACACAGATCCTGAGGTCACTGCATTAAGATATTAACCACAACCCAGTCTTTATGCATGTGAACTGCAATCGAGCCTGACATGTCCAGTCTGACAATACTGGCATGACCAGGCATCTAACTACATCCAACCATCCAAAACACAACTATTATGGAAACTACTATTTTGGGTATGATACTTTACACAGACTTGAATCCATGTTACTCTCTAAAACCTGGCCATTTGAGTCTAAACTCTCTGATACCAGCTTTGAGGAGCAGCTAGAGCAAAACATACACAACCTTCAATCAAAAGGAAAGTCACCCTGTTCTTGTGTTCCTGGCTTGCACCAACGCCTGTACTGCAAACTACAGGAGGTTGTCTAGTGAGTGCTGTAATGCAGGAAGAGAGACGGCAGCGGAGACCCAGTCGGGAGAAGAAGGCTTAGTCAGGCACAGGCGGAGAGCTGCCAAACACCAGAGAAGCACCTGGAAACCGGCGACCTTGCCAAGGCCCTCGGTGTGTCTCTCTCTGCTTTCGCACACACTGCCATCGAGGAACGCAGGATCCAGAACACAAACACTAGGCCAGGCCAGGGGATGTTTGCTGCAGGAGTGAGAGAGGCGTGGGAAGAAGATGACAGGAGGCGGCAGCGGCGGCGGTGGCAGGGAGAGCGATGGGGGTAGAGGAAGTGAGGAAGTTGCTAGGGGGAAGAGGGAAGTGGGGAAGGAGAGGGACGACCAAAAGGAAGGGGGGCGACCACAGACCCAGTGGCCATGGTGCAGATAACAAACGGTTTCAGTGGCTTCTGGAGAAATTCAGAAATGTATTCTTTATTATTCTGTATTAATAAGTGACATAAAATTTATCATTCTAAAATGTATGAATAATAAGATTTATTATTCTAAAATGTCAAGGTCAGTTGCTTCATACACTAGTTTTAAACTCTTAAGACATTCCCACATGTCATTCAAAAGTCCTGGCAGATTTGGACAGTTTTGTCATGAGAAATTTCCATGAGGTCGCACTGCTGACTTGCTGTTCAAACCAAAGGAGGTCAAACTTTTGTAGTCGGTCCTCATTGGATTTTAAGCTGGCTGTCTCCTGACTCCATGCTTTGATTGGCTCATGCATGGTGTCAATCGATGCGAAACAACTTTTGTTTACAACCATAATTGTAAAAAAAAAAAAAAAGAAACCAACGGCAGAAGTGTAGTATTGCCTTAAATGAACCCCCCACTGCTCCCACTGTACCACTGATGGTACAGCATCTCTTAAGATGTTAAAAGGGTGTTTTTTTTGTTTTTTTTTTTACTTTATTTAAATCCAGAAGCAGATATGCGGATAGAAACACTCTCGCATCATCGAATGCTTTACCAATAAAAACAGTTGGCGTAAACTTCTGCTGAATTATTTAATCCAGTGAATAGTGAGATACTTATTTTTTACTTATGCAGGTGTCTACTGTTCCACTGTTCCCTCTCTTCCTCCAGTCATCTTCTGCTATTGTTCCAACATGCATTCCTCCTCCTACTGTTGTCTCGTTATTTCATCTAGTGTCCTGTAGTTATGCTGTAGAAGGATCTAAATATTATTATTAAGTTAAATTGTAAAATCACTAAATTTTCCGGTTATGCTGATGTCCAAACTCATTGTTGCCCCATTGTTTTTTTTCCCCCTAACCTACAAACACCAGTGCGCAGACCTATAAATGTCAGAACCTGGCAATGGGAGGAAGTACAGAAATCAAACAAGGCTTCACCCGATATGAAACAAACGTCGCATGACAATTCCCAGTTATACTGCAACAGCGCTGGACACCTTGTGTATACACAAGGTGAAGATTAATACCGGCCTCCGAGAGCGCGATTCACAAAAACAACAAAGCCCTGAGATTGAAATCAACAAAGCGCTGAGACTCGTTAAACAAGTCTTATTGTTGGCAGCAGGCCGCACCCTGGGTGTGTGTGTGTGCGTCTCTTTCTCAAGCGTCTGCTGGACACATTTTCCGCAGTGAAAGAAAGCGCTGGCAGACAGCATTCATATTTTTGTTTGAAATATATACATTACACCACAGCAGAGGCAAAGCCCGTGTCCCCTCAGTCTCCATGTGTTCCGAGCCAAAACGATCTTTCCTGTGTGTCTGTCTGCCTCTCTCTACTTGTGTACTGTGTGTGTGTGTTTGAAAGCGAGTGTGTCTATGAGTGCATAATGAGTGATTTATGGAGAAAGGCCGAAGCCTGGCCAAAAAGGACAAAAGTGGAGAAAGACAGGCATTATGCGCCTCCAAGAGGTTCTTTCTGTTACCTACTATGCTTCCTAGACGACAAATTGAAGGAGTGGATATTTTCCCTGGCTCTGCCATCATCTTCGCCATGTTCTCAATTGAATCAAGCTGCCATCCAGGAATACTGGTACAAGGCCCCACACTGCTAGCGATGTAAACATACTCCTCTTACGCACATGAACAACCCATTACACCCACAGTTTCCCTCTCAATGGGAAAAGGAGAAGAGAGAATGGTGTTGGTGGAGGGGGCAAATGTCATTGACTCACTACCAACCCATCTCCATTCCCGCGTTTGTGTGTATGTTTCCTTATTATTATAAGCTATAATTCAGCATCTTGTTCTGTTCCAGGAAGTGTGCATTTAGTGTGTCAGCCTGTCTTGTGTCCCGTTTGGGGATGACTGTCAGACTTTCAAGCAGTTGATTGGGGACAGCTGTCAAATTAGGAACAACAATTCATATTTTTTTCACAGCAGGGTTACATTCGGCAGAAACTGTTTTGTATCTTTATTGGCATCTATAGCCTAGTTAAGCCTCCAGGGAAGAAATGTACTTCAGTGCAATGTCCCCAAATCGAACCTGTGGGTATTTGTGTGCATGTGTCTGTGTCTGTCTGTCTGTCTGTCTGTCTGTCTGTCTGTCTCTGTGTGTGTGTGTGTGTGTGTGTGTGTGTGTGTGTGTGTGTGTGTGTGTGTGTGTGTGTGTGTGTGTGCGCTCATGTGAGTATGGCAGAGTCAAACTCAAAGTAATGTTGTCTGCAGCCCCAGAGAAAAAGAGAGACAACCGGGCGAGGGATGGAAAGAGACACACACAAAGGACAACTGTATTCTATCTGATTGACCTTTGCTTCTGATCTGTGACAAACCAAGCACACAGTTCTTACTCCAAAAAAAAAAAAGCCATAGGAAAGTCTCAGTGTGTGTTTGTGTGTAATAATTTCCACTTAAGAAAAAAAAAAGTTGGGGGGAAGAATGTTGAAAGAATGGACAAATGTGTGTCCGGCAACCTTGGAATGCATGTGAAATCAATACAGGGAAAAAGTGAAGGGGGTGACTCTTCTATTATTCATAAGCTTAGATTTACGTATGAAATATGAAAGCCGTAGTTGTTCTGACTTGATGTGTTAAAATGTCTTTGAAGAAAACAGGAAGGTGCCGGCGCACGGTTCTTTTCCGACCTGGAACTGAATAGAACATTATGGCACAGTCACCAGCTGAGGACACAAAAGGCTGATTCAACCTGCTGCTTTTGAGAGTTAAAACATACGGGACATGACTGGTCTGGACCAAACTGGCCTGGGACCAGCTGCAGGACCAGACATTGCCATGTGACAGATGAGATACACATCAGAAATTTAAATGCCTCTGAAGGGGCTGCACAGTAAGCACAGAGTAAGAATTATGCTACAAATCCAAAAAAGGGGGAAAAAAATAAGGAGGCAGCTCTCAAAGACGATTACTCAATCCCATTGTAGTAGGTTTGACTTCATTTTCCAATATCCTCAATCCACAGAATAGTCTTCATGGTATCATATTTTATGTCCTCTGGAATGAAAAAAATTTGGAGCTACATTTTATTACTTTGAGGACTGTTCAACAGCTGTAAAACAACTCGACTTCCATTATGATAATCTAGATGACTTAAAACTGAATCCATCAGAAAATACATTCTAACCGCTCTTTTACAACCTGAAATCAGCCTTTCTTTTGTGCCCTTTCTAAACCTCCAGCTACTACAGTTATTGTGGAGCTGAGTAAGATGTGACTGACGACTGGGGGGCGAGTTCACAGACTTCTTGCATGACCACACTTGACCGAATTAAACAGAAGAGCTCTCAATGTGGTCACAGAGGCTGAAAAAGGCTTTAAGTGGTCTGAATATGTGAAACTGAGCCTTTCGCACCGGGCCGAGAGACTGTCAGACAAATGTTAGATTTCGATGGGGGGACAATACGGAAAAGGCATCAGGAGATAAAGACATTCGTGAAGCAGTAGTCCATTCACTGCCTTGAAGAATTATACAAATTAAATTGCACTAACCAATTAACCAATGAGTATGTTTCATTTTATTTTTTAATTTCTCTGGGGCTTACGTACTGTACCCTAACTTTTGCACCAGAAGAGGGCACAATTTACAGAGTGGTAGTACAAGGAGGCGGGAAAAATGTAGGACAATGTGAAATGTGTCATGATTTAAATGTTACATAATTAATGTTCCATTAATGAGTAATGATTAAATCAATTGTTAGAGAAAAATACCCGTTTTCTAGGCTCTTCAACCAGATGTTGGTGGTTGCCATTAGAGTAGAGCCGAATCTGGACCACGCACAGAAACAGAGGTGTTGACGACGCGGTGAGAAATCTCATGAGGCTGTGGCTCGTGTGGCTGCGGTGGCAGCGTGGTGGTGTGGTGGAGGTACACCGGAGCACAGCACAGACACATCTTGGGTACTGACGGTGTGTGTAAGAGTGAGCAAGCGAGTGAGAGAGTGAGAGAGGTGTTCAAATTGTGGTAGAATCCAATTTGACCGCACGGTAGGAGAGCCTGGCAGAGTACAGAGGGAGAGACCTTCGTGGTGAGGTTACCAGGATTAGAGCTGAGGGCGACCCCCTGCTGAGTGTGTGGGATGTATGTATGTGTGTGTATGTGTGTGTGTGGTGGTTTTCATGTCTGGGCATGTCTGCTCCCGGCCTGCTACTGGAGACATTGGACCCTGGTAACAGAGCTCTCAGAAAAAGATCATCACCATCTAAATACACACCCGGCCGCCCACAAAGACGTTTAGGTCCATCTGGTCTGGAACTGGACACTCAGGAGGATGACGATGATGACGACGACAACAACAACAACGATAGCGGTTATGGCAACAGACAAGAATGCAACGGGGCCAAATATTTCCATATTGGATATTGCGAACAAACAAAAGGTGAATCATCTTGGATCTCAGAGGCCCCCGCAGCCTCCGCACCTTAGAGCCCAATCACACCTAAACCTCGCCGATCTCAGTCATCCACCCCCATTACTTACACACACACACACACACACACACACACACACACACACACACACACACACACACACACACACACACACACACACACACACACACACACACACACACACACACACACACACACACACACACACACACACACACACACACACACACACACACACACACACACACACACACACACACACACACACACACACACACACACACACACACACACAGCTGTTCACTATCATTATCCCCTCCATCTATGTCATTCACCCACCCCCAACCCCCACGATGCACCCCATTTCTCGCTCGCCAATGCATGTAAACAACCCTTCTCCCCTCCCCCCCAATTTCAAGCATCTCCTCCTCCTCCTATCTATACCCCCCCTCCCCAGCTCCAACTATCTAGGCTACCAAACACACACACACCCTAGACTCTAGCACAAAGACACACACTCACCCCTACATGCACATGCAACATAAACATCCAGGCAATGCCCCTGCCCCCTCCCCAACTCTGAGGAATGCGGGGACCAGCTGGTGGAGAAAATAAAAAACGAAGAAGCATACCAAAACAGGAAATGCATCAGCAGGGGCCTATCAGAGGGCTTTATCAGGCCAGTAGCAGCCCCGCTGAGAACCTGGGTGGCGCCGCATGCTGATTGGCTGATCAAAGTTGCAGCTGTGTCATTACAGGTCAGGAGGTCAGGGGTAATCAAGAAAGGTTACAAGCGTGCCATCCCGTGCATGTGTGTGCATGTGTGTGAGCGTGTGCTTGTGCGCGTGTGCATGTGTGTTGCCATGGTTATCTAAATAAGGGGAACCTGGAGGAAATGTCGGAGGAAATGAGGGAGAGGAGAGAAGATGCTGTAGAGATAGATAAAGGAAGAATCCATGGGAGAGATGGAGAAAGAAAGAGGAAATAAAGGTAAGTTTTGAAGCTCCACAATTAAAAGATATTCATTTTCATTTGTTTCAATATTAAGCAGGATTTTTAATGCTTTTTTTGACACATTTGTCCAGCTGACCTTTCTTTTGTTTTCATGATAAAATCAAAGCTTGTTGAAGTGAACTCATCTCAATTGGTTAAATAGGTGAGAAAGGGGGATGAGAAAAATCAGCCTTGACTGAAGTCATTCAAAAAAAAAAAAGAAAAAAAAAAAAGGTTTGCGTGTGAGATTCCAAACCGGATGGTTAAGACCCTGCTCTGTTCTCTATAATTCATGTTCTCTCTCCACTGAGCTCTTATGAAACCTACACATACACACATACACTCACGCACAGCCATACATACACGCAGGATTCTACTTAAGAGTGAATTTTCCAAATCAGGAGACACATAGGGAAATGGGGAGGGGTGGGGGGGCTTTTAGCAAAGCTTGATTGCCAGGAAAAGCTTCTCCTTTTATTAGGCTCACCACCAGCATGCGTGGCACGTGCACATACGCACACACACATATGTAGTGTGAGTACACACACTTATTAGTGTATAAGCCCATTCCTTCCTTCCAAGGGTTTATACGCCTATGCTGCTGACAGATAAGATATGCTGAAGAGAAATGTAGGACTTCACAATTATGGATAAAACTGAAAATCACGAATATCTCACTCAGATATTCTGTTAGAATAAATTTTATCTTAATTTTCGAAAATAAAATTGAGAATTCTGTAATAAAAATATATATATATATATTTTTTTATTTTATAAACAAAAGACTGCCAAAGTTTACATACATGTTTTGTGTTGATATTTAATGTGATTGTATAAATTGGTGGTTTCACTGTTGCAATTATGGTAAACACTGATTGTGACCTTTTGACTGTCATTATGGTTTCTTCTTCTTTCTAACAATATATTGAATATATTTTTGAATATGACCACAACATTTTTTTTAATGGCACTTTAAATCTTCAAAGAACCTGAGTAGTTCATTTAGTATTAGGGTTTATTTGAAGGTGATAATTACATGAGAAATAAAGAACAAAGAAGAACCATTTGTACCATTATTGTTTTTAACTAATTATACTTAATAAAAACATGAAAAGTAATTTACAATTTCAACAACTTGTGTTGTCCACATCTTCCCTGATCCTGCGTGGTCTGATTGCTTTGTATTCTATGTTAGGATTTACAGAAGAAGAAGCCTGGCTGTGCTACTGTATTCTGGGCTACTGACAAGCAGCCTGTCATATAACAGAAACATTGTCATGATTTGAATGCACATGGAACATTTTAATATGATGAATCAGCCCACGTATGCCTAAATGTGAAAGAGAAAACCAAGACAGACGCAGAGGGGAAGAGAGCACTGGCAGAAGTTAAAAATGTTAATTGGTGTGATAAGCAAGGGTGAGGCAGTGCAGGGAAAGGGAAGGAAGCAGAGCAGCAGGCAAACAGACAGACGAGGCTGTGTGAGGAAAGCCTGTGTTTGCGTGACAAGGTGAAAAGGAGGAAGAGGGAGGGAAGGAGAGCGGGAGCAATCATGATCCAAATAGTTGAAAATAATAAAATTCCACACAGATAAGCAAGATTTCCCCCTTGGCTCGACAGCCTGATTCAGCACCTCCAGCTCCAGAGAGCCGCGGCTTCACTCAGACCAGAGAATTGGAACGGGAGGAGGTAGGGAGGGGGAGGGGGGTCATGGGGGGTTTTGCAGACCCCCATCCTGTACCTCTCTCCACCACCGTCCCAGCCCAGCCAGATACACACATTCACAGTTACACATGTACACACTCTCACAACCCTAGAGGGTCTATTGTTAAGCAACAAGGAGTCAATAACATAAAGGAGATGAAGGGAGGCTTGAAGCTGTACAGCAAAACGTTGCCATCTAGTGTCAGTCAAACAGAGAAGAGAGCCAGACTTGGCCATGGTTTCCCTCTCATAACTACTCTCAATACAGCTGTTTTTCTCTCTCTCTCCCTCTCTCTCTTTCCCCCGTTTCAGCTGTGTCACAACTCCTCCATATTTGTTACTCAGTCTCTGCCTCTGTTTGTTTGTCTCTCACGCGCACGCTCCCCCGTTCTCCTTCACATGTGTTTGAGTGATGACTTCCAGGGGTGGAGAAAGCGACAGAAAGAAACACGGGAAATGAGCAATTTGAATGAAGCTACCACTTATTCTACAACTGTTGGTCCAACCCCGTGTCTTGTTTTGTTCTGTGGTTGTCGGGTCAGGACATTGCTCTGGGGCACCGAGCAATCCGACTGGTGCAGCTGGTTTTCCTGCTTTGCTGTCAGTGACCAGGGCCCCAGAGAGAAACCCTGACACCCGTATTCGCTGCTTTTAAGACAACTTAGCCATCAGGCAACACAAACAATAACAGAGAGCTATTAGTGGCTGAACCAGCTGTTTTGTGTGTGTGTGTGTGAGAGACACAAAGTTCTGCTTTTCATATTTGCAAGATCAGAAATTAAAAAAAAAAAAGATAAGTTGCAAATTTTCTGGTACTCAGATAAAACATAAATTTCATTGTGTGAAATTATTTGTTACAGAGGTAAAATAGACACAATAACACTAGCTTTGGTTAGTATTTTAATGTTAGGGATATTTAACCAACTCAAAAGCAGTTAGGATACATGTTCATGGGTCTAGTCTGTCCTCAGATGTGAAGAACCAGATCGTGACCACTATGAAAACAGTGACATCATTGGTTTATGTGTAAACAAAACTCACTGCTCCCTTCATGACAACTAATGCCAAGCGTGGTGACAATACCTTGGACCATCTGTGCGCCTACTCTCCCTACTGCTACTGACTCTTCACTTGTCTACTTTCACTGCTTTCGCCCGCATATAGACTCTCCTGACTGTATGAAGTGAGCTTTTGTCCTCAGATAAAACTCTGTTGAATGGAGCTTGTGTGGGATTTGCGCAACCACACCCTACAAAAGGATGGACTTACAACGATGCTTACAGACTCCGTGTGACTGTTGACGCACACGGGCGGCTAATCTGTGTGTTTTCATTCGGTGTATACCAGCTGTCAGGCAACTTAAGTGCATTTTTATGCTAAACGGCAGCAAGCAGCCCACAGGTGCCTGGACGTGCCGTGCGCTGCCCAACACAAGGAGAACACGCATGTCCCTCCCATTTTGACCTTTGAAAACAACACGAGGAAAACTGGATTCCTTTCTTTACATGGATAGTCTTGCTATTTCAAGAGCGTACAACAGAACTTTCACTTTTACATTTAACTAACCAGGATCGGTCAATGGAAAATAAACAAGGTGACAAATGGGTACTTTTGACAGCATGCTTTTGGTATCAGCAGCAATGACACACTCCAACCGGATCATTCAGAAAGGCTGAGATCAGTCAGATATCCCATTCATATATTCACAACGTCACCCTCCGGGAGCTTTCAGCATGCACTCGGAGCACTCAGCCCACTGAAGTGCTGCAGCTGGCACCAGCCAGCAAAGCTCGCTTGCAAACTAGCTCCCAATCCAAAAGGGAGAAAATGACTCCTCCTCAGACCAAAACTCACCGCAGCCTTTTCATTTGCGTGCCAGGCAGAGAGTACTTTATCGTAAATGTTTGACTGGCAATAATGTAACCGAACAATGACTGAAAACATTCAAAAATGACTATAATTTCTAAAGTGGAAGGCTTTCTCTTTTATGAAAAGCACCATATTCGGTTTACAAAGGTTTAAATGGAAGCAAGGTTTAACGATTTAATGAGGGTAAACCACGGGGTCTGACATGCATTATGAACACAGTCGGCTGCAAAAAAAAAAAAAAAATACACATCCCTCCCTCTCTACCAGTCACATCCTGATTTTGTGTAAGGTCAGGTTAAACTGGGGTTTGCCACAAAAATGCTACAAGTTTTTCGTGCTAATATGTATATATACCAGACAAGAAATGTAATTACATGTACTGTAAATGAAGTAATGTCTATAAAAGAGGTTAAAAAATAAATCAGCCCTTTACAGCATCAAATTGATGGAAGCGCATGAGTTGACTGAAAATCGGAGCGTAGCGGGTAGAGTTAGCCCTTAGCGGTGCATGAAAGCAGTCTGACCAGTCCCATTGAAGTGCAGCCAGACCTAAAAGCAGTGTGATAGAGTCAAGATTTTTCATTTTGTACTGCTGTTTTTGTCACCTCACCACCACACACACACACTGCCGCTCCCCCCTCCCCCCGATCACTTTGCCCCGTCTCTGGACCTCCCTGCTTTGGCATGACTCCATCATGCCCTTATTCACCTCCCCTGCTCACCCCTCGCAGTCCCTCACACGCACATGCACACTTTCCCACACACAGTGCACATTTCACACATGCAGACGCTATCTCTTCCCCCGATACTGGGGTCCCCCCTAAGCCTGAGGAAAATGGCCGTCACGGAACCCCGCTAACAGGAGGCCTCCCCTCAACCACAAACCAAGAGTAAGGAATGAGAGAGAGAGAGAAAGAGGGAGAGAGAGAGAGCAAATGTATTACTGCTGCAATATTAGCTGATGGAGGGAGCAGGGGGAGAGAGGGAAGGATGAGGGTAGAATGGGGGACCGCGGTGTGAGTATCGACCCACGGAACACTCTCCCACATGTGGAGTCAATTAGGAACAATCTTGTTTTCTACCCACCACTGCAAAAGAAAGGAGGGTTTTCTGGGGCTCTGTGTGTATGTGTGTGTGCATGTGTATGTGTGTGTGACAAGCGAGAGAGTGAAGTAGGAAAGGGAGCGAGAGCATGTTTTTCTGAAAACCTGCCAGAGAAACCGGACGGGTATTCAGGTTTGTATCCAGCCATTTTAAGCACAAAAAGTAGCCTGCATTTCTGCACACTGTTCAGCATCCAATGAGCACGACTTCAGAAAACCACGATGCTATTGCGTCAATAGAGCAAATGACACTTGAGGAGATGCATCAAAGCTCTGGGGGGTTGCAGAGCAGCGTGAATGACGTGCATGTCACGGATGCGTATGTGTGGTGCTCCGCATCCTCACACCTCTCATTGTTGTGTGCGTCTGGTGACACAGAAGAATCACGTCTGACTCAACTAGGAGTTCCAGATGCGAAATGCAAAAAGAAAAAAAAAAATCATAGGCCACTACCTCAGTGTCAGACAAGAGGAAGTCTCCTCTTTAAAAGATTCATGGCCGTTTCAATTATGTATCCTCTTTGTAAAGCACTTTGAGACAACTGTGTTGTAAAATTGGGCTATATAAATAAAAGTGAATTTAATTGAATTTCAAATTGTTGTGTTTAGACAATTTTCATTATTCATTAATTTCAAGATTGATGGCTCCGAGTCCGGTAGGAGGCATGCCGTAAACAAGCGTCTACACCACTGTTGAATTATCTGGGCAAGATCAAAAAAATGTCAGGCATGACACAAAAGCCCCTCGCTTTTCACATCTGCATCAAAGGCACATTAACACTGACTTTTTTTTTTTTTTTTACATTTTACGGGGAGGTTTTGTTTAATTTCAAAGACTAAGACTTCAAACACTGGCAAGATGTACAGGGGAATGGGCCTTTTGACCCAAATCTTACCTCAAACACAGGTGTGAAGGCACCTGCCGTGATGCAACGAGGGAGTTGCTGATACACCACCTTTGGGGTGTGTCACAGACATACAGTTGTTCACATTCCACCTACGGCCCAACACACATTCAACGAAAGGAGAGCTACACCAGATGATAACCATATCTCAATATTTCCTGTAATAAGTCTGGTATGTAACCAAAGACGACCTTTCACCCTCAGGCCCTGCTCAAAGCCAGACTGCTGCTTCCTCAAGAGGGTAGTCAGAGTGTGAGATTCACAGGAGAGAGATGCTTAGTTGGGCTGTGTGACACGTCTGCCTTAGTGTTCAAGTGCATGTGTGTGCACATGAGGTTGAGGGTGGGTGAATTTAAGAGCTCATCTTCAAAGAACGCCTGCCCCTCAGGGCTCCATGGGGAAACATCAACTAACCCGTCTCACCTCCCTCACCCGGCAAGTAACCCCCCCCACCACCACCACCACCACCAAACATAGCCGAGAACACAAAAGCTGAAAGCTCAAGGCCCCCAAAATGCACCGTCCTCCTGGGTGTTGTGTTTAATAATGCAGCCCCCACAATAACAAAAAAAACACAGTGGGCTGGGTGTTAGTGGGAGAGAAAAAGTTATTGTGAAGAGGTCTCCGCCTCCCACTGTGTACTTGACAGGAGTCAATGAGCTAATGCTATTCAAACAACACACTAACCAGAAAAGAAAGTGTGTGTGTGTGTGTATATTTGTGTGTGTTCTCACCAGCTGAACGTAGGCTACTTTATAGTCAGGCTTCTTAACCTTCTGGTTCAGGTGATTCCTCTTCTTGTTGGAGCCTGGAGAAACAGAGGAACACAGATATTGCATTTTGGAATGACACAAAAACAGAAAATCCAAAAAGTATAAATTCTGCACATGAGAAAGCAGATAGTGGGATTGAGTGATGAGGACATTTATAAATGGGAGACATGCTAATGAACCATGAAGACGATGGAAATCATTTCGACTTGCAAATACTTTGTTGTACTGTTTCTACTGATGTAGCTCACCCTTGAAAATAGCTGTACCGGGTCCTTCCACGAGTAGGACTGCTTTCACATGGTTGCATGAATCTAATGAAGTACCTCAACAGGAATTTGATTCACCGGATGAGACAAATACAAACATTCCCGTTTGATTCTTTCTGTGAACAATGATATAATGAGGTCTATGCTGTTGTTGTCTTATTATGTAATTGCATATGCTGTGAAGATTATATCAATATTGTCCAGCCCTCGACTGTCAGCGAAATTACCAAAGCACATCCTGGCATCTGCCCACACAGCCATTATCACATTATGTTTCATTCCTATCTGAACAACAGAGACATTACCAGAACTATTTGTTAATATCCCTGCAGAGCAGTGCAGGCTGCGTATTTGTTTGTACGTGTGGTGAAGCAAAGCCTAAACTTGTTGACTATGGAAGGCAGGTTAACCTCTTCCCCAGCTGGAGATGATGATGATGACATCATTCTCTCTCTTGTCAGACCTTGCCAAGTCTGGAAGACAGGGGACTCGGTGAGCTGCTAAGTGCGTACTTGTGTGTGTGTGTATGTAGGCAGGCTAGGAACTTGGCTTCACATAAATCAAAAGGTACATTTAGCTAAAGGAGTGGCACCTCACAGGTATCTGAAATCTAACGAAAGTCAAAGGCGTCTTGGTCTGACTATAAGTATGTACGGCTGTGTGTCTGTACTTTGATTTTCTCAAAGATTGTTCATCTGATTGACTTCACACTTGCCGGTTGTATTGCTGAGAACCCAAGGAAGTGCAGTGGTGAGTGTGAAGTTGTTTGAACGAGCCATTCTAAGGAAAGCTGCAAGCGAGCATCGATACCGGAGGCCAAGGAATCAGGACATTCTGACCAGGCGTGTTTTGAATGGGCACGGCACTAGTTTTTTTTATGAATGATAAGAGGGAAAAAAAAACTCCACTATCAATGACGGATATTGACCAGTGAATCAAACGGTCCGTCGCAGCTTCAGAAGTCTAATCTGGCGTCTGGTGGTCAAGTCAACAGGCCCTCTGAGTAGCTGCCATTACCATGGGAACGGTTTATGACATGAAAAACAAGGGAAACATTCCACTGTAATGAGTCATTTGTGTGTGTGTGTGTGTGTGTGTGTGTGTGTGTGTGTGTGTGTGTGTGTGTGTGTGGTACATGTAGCTAGTAATCACTAGCAAGGCAGCCCACTGCTCAGGGAAGCCCTGAGCAGGGTTGTAAAACACACCCCCTCCACGCCCCCCTGGCTAACTGGAGGCCCCTGTGCGGGTGGGAGACAGAGGTAACAAAGTGTGTGTGCTGCCTCTGTGTTTGTATGTATGTGTGTTTAGGTTGCTGAGGAAATCCATAGAGAAATGCACCAAGGTAAGGTAAGACACTTGCCTTTCTGCCACCCCTCTCCATAAACAACAAAACAGACATACAGTACACGCACACACCTTGAAGAGATACAGAGTGCTTCTCTTAATTCTTGTAGTCTTTCCCAACACATACAGACACACAGAGAGCTTTCATAAAACACTCGCAAAGGCAAGCACAATTTCTCCCACTTTGAGATTGCGGTTTGGCAGCCAGCTATCACGTTACAAATCCAAGGCTGGAGGGTAACCATGGCAACTCCTTCCAAAATACCCCTGCTGCCCATGGAGGGAAGAAAGGGTCGTTTGCACCCCCTCGCTCCCCTCTGCTTATTCCCGTCTTTATGCTGCCAGTGGAGTGGAACTCCTGACGCAGACAGGGATACCTTCTCTGACGCACCTCAGGATCACCGGGGGCCCGAGACGCCCTCTCCTCTCTATCCCCCTTCTGTCCTCCCGCCGCTCGCTACTTTTCCTTCTACCCGCCCTCCCGTGGGGTTTTCCTTTTTCCCCAAGCTTTTAATGACACAACCCTAATAAACAGTGTTAATGGGTACTCTACACTGTAGGCTAGGCTAGGCGCCTCTCCCCTCCCTTCCTCCATGTCTCCATCGCAGTCTCTCCTCCAGAGGTAGAGGAGGCTCCTCGCGGCCCTACAGGCACAGCACAGTGGGGGCTCGTGCCTCTTCTACGAAGCCTGTCCCTTAGAAACTCACATGTCCCCTGTTTCTGTTCCTTCATGAACTTGCAAATTCCTAGACTAGTAGGAAGCCCCCAAAACAGTCCATGCAAACCCAAGCTGTCCCCACCCCCTATTAAAAGCCAAGAGGATTATTAAGTCAATGATATAACACTGTTCTTGGCCCTATGATCATCCTTGACAAGGAGGCAGGATTTTGGGGATGTGTGTGTGACTGTAGAGGATGGGGTACTTAGAGCACTGAAGCTGCAAGTTTTAAGTGAATAGTATGTGTTTATGCGGAGGGAGTGTGGGGTATCCTGGGACAGCTGGAGGTCGGAGTGCTGCAGCAGCAGATTGTCAGATAAGCAGCTGTGTGTGAGAGCCAGGCACGCTAACCACTACCACTAGCCGCTGGAAAACACTCCCGCTGCTGCATGTCAATGGGAAGACGTCTACATCACAGGCTGAAACCGCCTATCGCCGCTAACCCCCAACGACAGTCTCTGAAACAAAATCATTTTCATTTTATGATTCCTAAAACAAAATTCATCTCATGGTGAATTCCCTACACCACGACCAAAATTGACAAAATCTGACAGCTAATATAGTGTGTTATTTTCTTTCTTTTAAGATTTAATTTATGATCTTCTGAGAGTATTTTTGTGGAATTCTGCCTTTATTTTATAGATGATAATGAAGTGGCAGAGAGGAAATATAGGGAGAGATATGGGAATGACATGCAACAAAGTCCCTGGCTGTAATCTAACCAGGTATGCTGCAGTTATGTGGCACTTCCAGTAATCAATCATACCATATCATACCATAAGCTGTTTTCATCTGTCACATAACAGTCAATTTAGCTTTTTTTAATATACATCCATCAAAAGGCTAGAAAAAAAATATAAAAAAAACGTTTAATCAGATTTATTCACAACAACAATAAAAGGTGACTAAAGTTAGCCATTTGTTAGTGGAAAAAAATGCTCAAATTAGCCAATCAGGCTGTCATTCATCAAATGAATGAAACATACACAAAACCTGTTCTTTCCAGAGCTCCAGAGAAGATATGTAAAGTGATATTGAGATGATTTTCATTCTCAAAACCACACACACACACACTACACCTTTAAATAAATCCAGGAAACATGTCAAATATGGGACAGAGTTACCACAGCCGTCGTGCCAAGAAGCATGTAAAAGTCGGCCGATAACGGCAATAACATAACAGGCAATAACATAATAAATTTATCCCATTTAAAATGTAATAGGCCAATAACATAACTGTCCAATTACATAATAAAAGTTATCATCTGTTATTACGTTATTGGTTGCTACAAAGCAAACTTTAGTCTTTTTACAAATATCTTTCTAGCCTACTGATGATAAATATCCTATACTTCAAACAAGATTTTTAGGTGTAGATGTGGTTGGATCGGAATGGATTGCTGTAACAATTATTTACTTGTATAATATTGGGCTGTAGCAATATTTTATAAATTTCAACATGTATTATTCATTGCATTAACCGTCAAAATATCTATATTACAGGGTTTGTAGAGTCATACAAGCATTCAAAACCAAAGTTAAGATTTTATACTGACAACCTTTTTTGTGTGTGTGTGTGTGTGTGTGTGTGTGTGTGTGTGTGTGTGTGTGTGTGCGCGCACCATTTGTTCAGTTTACTCTTAACAACTGCAGTACTAAAGGATTTAAATTTGGATTTCATTTTTTTTGACTTGGTATTACATACATTGAACCAAGCATTTTCCCCACTGTCGTCAAATCATCTCTCCCAACATTTAGGAATATGTACTCTATGCAGGGGTGATGAGGAAGAGTCCCCTCATCTAACAAGCAACTTAGCATAACCAGCAATACATTGTTTTTCCACTCTGGAAAAGGCTGATGAAGAAAAGGAAGAGGCTATACTCGACATTGACCACATTAAACTAGTTGATCATTTATAACCATAATTAAAGCAAAATCTTATTATGTTGGTATGAAAAGAGTCACACTCATGACACAGTTGTACTTAATCATTATCATAGATGTGTAGTGCCGAGGGGAACAATGGCTTGAACCAGAAAGTACTAGAAGTTCTTGCAGGTGGTACTATGCCAAGCTTTATTACATCACAGTGTTTTCCTCCTGCCCTCAGCTTCATGCATCCTTGAACACACACGCATTCAATTTTTAACACCTGCATGGTGTAGAACAGTTGACATCATGTATAGCAAATTATTTATTTAAATGATGCAAGTGCCACGGAATAATTTGCGAATGTTGACAAAACTTCAAACTATAAAAAAAAGAAGCATTTGTTTTGTCAACAAGTCTGTTTCTTCAATGTTTTTTCCCTCCTTTGTTTCTGAAACGAGTTATGAAAACCAATCCCAAATATGTTGGTAATGTGTCAGCCAACCACAAAAAATGTTCAGAATTTTGGTTGAATCATTTATCATTTCTTCTCTCCAGGTGCAAATGACATCATGGGTTGGTCGTGAAACAAAAAAAATGAAAGTACAGAAACAATAGATCAAACGCACAATAAAGAGATACAGAGCTGCCCATGGAAGGCGCAGAACAGTTGTTGGATTAAGACATGATGGAACATCACAACATAATTTGTCTGCCATTTTACTTATGAAGAAACAACTGCCTGCAAAAAAAACTAAAAAAAAAAAACGCATAGCACTTGGTGTCAGACGGTCGGCTGCAGCAGAAGTTGATGTAGCCAGTAACTGAGCAGCAGGGTTCCCTGCAGCACAGATTAAAAACCCACAGGTCTGTGCTGGGCACAAACA
This sequence comes from Lepturacanthus savala, assembly GCA_030544235.1. NCBI lineage: Eukaryota > Metazoa > Chordata > Actinopteri > Scombriformes > Trichiuridae > Lepturacanthus > Lepturacanthus savala. Next base: position 13,423,277 of record CM060465.1, on the reverse strand, counting down.
CACTGGAACAAATTAGAAGCAATTTATAAGAAAACTAACTGTTGTTCATGTTGACCTAATGCTAGCAGATGTGTTTTGGGGTTAGAAATGCGATTGAGACAGGGTAAATGTCGGGTTTGGCAGACAGCAGCTGTCCCCTCTTCCCCGAATCTTTTAGCAGTGCTGGACCATACCCACCTATTCTGGCTCTGCGTATTCTGTCTGCATGCTGTGTAATGATTTCAAACACTGTATATCCCACACCAGAAAGAAATGTCTACACAAATCATGGTACAAACCTCTAACATTTGGAGTTCTCACTTTTCAGAGAATGCCAAGTTCAAATCTCTTTACCTAAAGGAGTATGTCTTAAAATTTTAATAAGGTTAAATTATATTCCTGTCTACAAAAGGTAGGGTCGCAACCCAAAATGTACATTTTGAAGGGTAAAAGGGAGAAATGTCAAAGAGACAGGGGAAATGAATAAAAACACATATTTTGAAGGGTAAAATACATACCAATTCTATGAGATTGAATTAATTGATTTTACTAAATAAAATAGAACATTCTATTTTCTTGTGCTCTTCTGTTCAGTATGAATATTTGAATAATTAAAATGATAGAGTTATTGTATGAAATGGTGGGAAACTTAACATTACTCTCAGCAACTTGATAATTGCTGTCATTTTTAATAATTAAATGAAAAAGCCTACATTTTGTATAAGTTTTAAATTCATGGTTACTGTGTTCTTCATTAGTTTATAAATGTATATGTTATCATAATACATGATGTATTTTTGTAAGTTTGGGTCCTGGGGAGATTCAAATTTCTCGTTTGGGTCTCAAGCTGAAACAACTTGGGAAGCCCTGGTCTACAAGGATCTAAAAGTTGTCAGCATGGATCACTATCAGTAATGAATTTAAACTATTTGAAAATGTTCCTACTAAATTTTGGGATTTTAACCAAAATTAATACATGGACAGTCAAACCTGTTCCGAACGGACCCAAGGATAATTAGACATGATCCAAAATTCGGTCAAACTGAAGAGACCCGAATACACAGCATTCTCCTGGGTTGATGACATACTATATGATCAGATATCATAGCCAGTCCACTTGGATCCATGCAGGTATTAGACATAATGACACACAGACCCAAGACCCATAAAAAGCAACAGGATCCACTATGACTCCAACAGACTCACTATAGTTTGGATCAGTACTAATGAGGGTCCTGAGTCAAGTCTCAGTTAATAGGACCCAACGGAGCCAGGGGAGATCTGTAGGGTGAGTTAATGCTGATCACAATTTTAATACGGTTTATGGACCTAGTGGAAATTGTATTATATCCACTAGGTATTTTAACCATTTAGGGAGCCACACGGGTGTTAGAGAGAGAAATTAAAAGTAGTTTGTTGGCACGAGTTTGGATCTTTGCAGTCTAAGCATGCTCTTGATTGAATTTGAATTTATTGTAAGATAGCCCCTTGAGATGCAGCATCTCATTTTTGAAAGGGTTCTTTACATACAAATACAAAATTAAATGCAGATGATAAATTTGAGATGCAGCTATGCTTTGCAGTGTTATGTTGTGTGTGGTATGACACCTTGCAGATGGTAAGACTACAGATCCCATTGCAACAGTGTAGCATGAGTTCACTTCCTTCTTCCTTTTTATCTTTTATATCCTTTATCCTTTATAGGAAGCAACAGAAGCAGTATGTCATTAATGACCTGTGAAGAATTTCTTCACAAAAGGTTTCAATAATTTGTGCACACAAATGACTAATTTGTGCGTTCAAGTTAATATACAATATTTATTTCTCACCCTCCCCTTTTACAGAAGGCACCATATACCTTTATCGAGCATTCAGTCAACCAGAAGTTTGAGGAAGGAAGAGGATGAGGAGCAAGTTTATCAGGGTACCAACTCAATGTCCCTTGACCTCTATTTTATGATTTTAGAGAGGTGTTTGTGTGTGTATGTGCGTCCGTGCGCGTGTGTGTGTGTGTGTGTGTGTGTGTCCACCAAGTGAAGTCAAACAATATGTTGCTTTTATGTTCTCTGTAATGTTTATGGACCAATTTCAGAGCTGGTATGTGGCAATAAAAAAAGTTTTAAAAAATACTCCGCCTGACTTTCAGCTGACTGAAAAATGACGCAGGGCGTGCCAAGCCATATTGGGTTGTGGACTGTTGGTCGGGACAAAAAAAGACAATTCAGGTTGCATCTTCAGCTTTGGGAAACAGTCAGCGCATTTACATGCACAGCTTACTTGAGCTATGCTCAAAATTCATTTTTCGCATCTAATCAGTCTTCCGTCTGTGTACAACAAGCCTTCACACCTCCAGAACAGGCTAAAACTTTTCCAGGCAATACCAAAGATTTTTTATTTGTGTGATGCTAAATTTCAGCACCACCTAGATATTCAAGTTTGATCCACATTTCCTGAGTTAACCCACTCTGCCACAAGATATTTGTGGTTTATGAGAACACAACGGATATACTTGACATTTCATTTCTCTCACTAGTTTCTTGAATTCATTTGTGCCTTTTATTGATATAGATCATTATGTGTCCCAGGTTATAACCTACATGGATACATTGTTCACATTTTTAATCAATGTTATGGTTACCCCTGACATTTTGTCAATTTTGATAATAGTGTTTTGCTATAACACAGGCTACAGTGCTTCAATCAATATATATATTTTGCTTCTTGTTATTTCAATATTGATATATGTACTATTTATCTTATGTCATAGTATACCAGGTTATTGTTCATATAGCCAAAAGCATTAGCTAAATTATTTTATTATAGACTACCACTGCTATCAAAACATTTTAAACTAACACAGTGTTAGTTATGTTAAGATGTATTATTTTGTAATTTGTTCTGTTAAAAAAATGTTTTTAACTCTATCACAATATCATATATTCATTTTTTTGTAGTTGCCATACAGATTCATACTGCATACTACAGAGGGATTTACACATAAGATGTAAGATTTAGCTACCTGACCTGTGTTTATTTCTATAATTTGATGATCCACATTTTTGCAGATAGACTGGTTGGTAACCTTCCTTCGATAAACACAGGTCAGGTAGCTAAATCTTACATCTTACGTCTATTTGATGATCCATATCTAATTTGCTGAATAGTTAACCAGTTACCAACCAGTCTATCTGCAAAAACGTGGATCATCAAATTATATATATATATAATTTGATGATCCACGTTTTTGCAGATAGACTGGTTGGTAACCTTCCTTCGATAAACTCACATCCGTAGATAATGGGTGGTAATCTGAATTGTGTCATTGATCCCTCATTAAATCACCCGAATCCCCATACTCTAACCCAGTCTTCAATGTCCAAATCAATCTCTAAATTTATGTTTTAGAGCGGTTTGGTTGGTCCCTGTAGATTTTATGTCCCATGAGCTGAGGAATTTTCCTTTTTTTCCCCACATATATACTTGGGTCATATTCGTGCATTGATTATTTTTTTGTTGATAGCTCTCTAATCCCCAAAGCGACCTTCTCTGAATATCATTTACTTGTCATTTCAGATCTTGCTCCCTTAAGCCTAGTTTATACTTATGCGTATGTAGCTACAGCGTCGACCCAGGCCCGTACGGCGTAGGCTGACGCGCACCTCTAAAAAATCCTGACTATGTGTAAACATAAAATTTTGGGAGCAGCCCTGCTTTACATCACCCTGGAGACTCAATCATCTGCTGATGTGTGATGATGCATTCAACGCATTTATCACATCCTCGATTGATGACTTCATAAGTCAATGAAATCGACTCTTCTTCATTAATATAGGAATCACTTAAAGTCTACCTGCATGGACAAATTATTTCCTATTCAGCAGTTTCTAATGAAAGCTGTAAAGCCAAATTGAACTGCTAAAATTATGGATCTAGATCGCCAAAATACAATCTATCCAACCCGAGCTTGCTGAAGCGGCGACTTGATTTGCAAGTGGTGTTTGTTCATCTTCAACTATGCTCTTTCATATAAGGGATATTAATGATTAACCATTAGATTATTTATTCCCATAAAGAATTTAACCCGATTCAAAATGTATTAACCAATTGACTGACAGAGGTGGAACTCCTTGAATTAATACTGTAAAGAATAATGCCTTCCCTGGATTTCTCTTTTTGTTTCAATGTTTCACATAATTTTTTCCTGAACGTTTTTTTTTCCCAAATATATGGACAAATAACGACCATCTTTTAATGAGGTAGGAAGGCAACCGCTATATTTTTCACAAATGGCAGACTTGCCTCACTTCATTTTCTGCTCTACCATTGGTCAGCATATATTCAGAAATTGGCTTATTGGTTTCATTACCTAGGGTTGTTATAGTACAAGCTAGAAGCTTGATGGTTATAATTCAAATCACACTGATGCCTGTGGTGAAGAATCACCTATTTCCCCCCATTACTCAATCATGTTTAAATTTCGTTACTTTCAAGTCAGATACTGTTCCTCCTTCATTTTTTCATGCTATCCCCCTCCCTCCCAACTAACCAGCCAAGGGATAGACTTGTGACCCTTAAACCCAATCTGAAATGACTCATATCCAGGATATATGAATATCTCATATTTATGAACATTCTGATGCCAAGACCAGAATTTCCTGGAAGCAGGATCTGGGAATAGTGTTCAAAGATAAGTGGTGGGCTGAAGCTGCACACAAAATACCCTCAAGCTTGTGCAAGGCTACGACTTATACAATTCAAAACAAGACACAGAACTACACGTCTCAAAATCTTGATTATCTGAAATATAGCCAAATAATGCAGATCAATGGGAGAGATATCACTACAGTAGATATGTCTACTTACATACTTCATCTAGTTATCTGAGCAATACGTTTTTCTTCTCTCTTATTCTATATAAATTCTGTAGTGATTAGTTTATGACATTAACAAAGGTTCTGGGTATCAACAAAGAGATAGGCCCTCTATAGCAATATTGTGGGTTTCTTTTGACACCCAAATACGTTTTTCACAGTCCCACATATTAGCCTTTTTTATTTATTGTATTCTTAATGCTATCTGTTTAATTTTTCACATTTGTAGCCAACACACACACACACGCACACGAGAAATCCACGATTATTTCTATAGAGACAATGTTCGATTTTCCTGAGTTGTTGTTCTTTGAGGGGTCTTCTTGTACAAAAAGCGGTACATTCTTGTCATTTTACACTGTACTTATTTGCGTTTCCAATATAACAATTTAGAAACAAATTACATCCACGTCAGTTTCAGTCACTCATCATTTTATAAGAAAAAATATTTTATGGATATACTTTTGTAAATTTAATAGCAGTAAAGACACTCACCAAACTGTATTCTGGTGCGGACTGTTGCCACAGGGATGTTGTAGATCTTCTCCAGGTAGTTCTTTACATCATACTTGGTCATTCTGTAGAGATAAGCCCATACCAGGCAGGAGAGATATGAACACACAGATAGGCAGGGAGAAAGAGGAGAAAGGAAAACAAGGTTATAAAGTATCCAACATCAGTGTTCTTGGGGGGTAGGGAGTGATTTAAATGTGTTTATATATAAGTAATGGAGGGAGAGAAGACATCTGTGGTGGTATTCCTGCACATATAGGATTACATGCTGGATCAACTGTCCATCAAACAACTCCACATTCATTTAATTGACAACAACATTGGAATGATAGAGCCTACTTTCATTCCATAAACTTTGCTGTTAAAATGCCTATTGTACCAAACAGGATGCCCCCCTAAAAACACATATTCAACTTTTATTCCCCGGACCATAAAGCGGAGGGAGAAGACAAATGTGAGTGTCCAATTAGCCGTCTGCATGTATCGATCGCGCCCGGTGAAACCCTACACAGGAAGTGGGCCTGGCACCAAATGATCCGGTGGGCCAGTCCAGCTGAAGCTAGCCCACTGGGCAGCATTTGGAAGGGATCGCTCTGACCAGAGAAAGAAAGGCTTTTAACTGCTAATCAATCTAGCCAATTGGATTAGCGTGGTAGAGAGCACTTCCCGAACGCGTCTGACAAAGTGCTTAATAGCGACGGTGTGGTCGGACATGAGTGCCTCGGATATGGCGTCTATCACCTCATAGGTTTCCTTGATAGCATGGGATAATGCAATAGTCCCTTCCTTTTTTCAGAGGAAACAGCACGATACCTTGAGCTGTTGTAACAATATTAGGTGAGGCAAACATTTGCATGAGAAATTCCCATCTGTAAACACAAAGACTCTTTGTACCCAAGAGTGATGTAATATATGTTTCCATGCTGTACAAACAATCGCCTTTTTCTCTATAATAGGCTAAATTTTGGCAAAGCTGACACTGATGTAGCCCTAGAACACTTCTGTTTGACCTGCTACGTTGTATTTATCGGGCGAGGTAAGCTTCCATTTACGATACGTGAGTAACTCTTTCCACATTTGATTCCATCATTACAGAACACTCGACGGTTTGATGTGGTGACTCTTGCATATGATAGGGCTTTTTCTACCGAACACCAGCTTACGGTAGCTGCCTTTGAAAGAAGAAAAAACCCGAGCGCTCAACGGAGATCTGAGCCAGTACTATCCAAGAACGCTAAGGGTGTTCGGGTGGAGGCGAGGGTGTGAACAAACTTGTTAAGGTCTCTTTAGGGCTATTCATCTCCTTTTACCCGGTCGAAAGAAGAGAGATGTGTTTCCTAAGATGTGGCCCACAGATGCGCCTTTCTGCTCCATTTGCACCCACCTCCCCCCATAAGCCCCATCTCACAGTGTGTGTGCCAGAGGGCAGTGAAGCAGAGCGGAGTGACCGGGGGTACTTCAGATCAAGAGAGGAAGAAAGAGAGAGTAATTGCACCGAGAGACGGGTTTTCCTAGAAAGCAGGGGCGGGGAACTGGAAGAGAGGAAAGTGGCTTGGGGACTGTGAGGTCTCCTCTGGATCATTAGCCGAGGGAACACTGATCCTGATTAATGAGGAGAACATTTTCTAAACCCCTGCTGCCTTTACCACTCCAATTATCCAGCCACCACAAACACAGAGATAGGATATATAAAGCATATGCAAGCACAGTCACGTATGTTACTCTGCACAAGATGCCCATGGATGTGCAGATATATTTTATAAACAGGTATTAGCCATGTCTGAATAAGAAAATAACAACAAGACAAATCAATCAAAAAGACATTATCAATAAGGAATATCATCATCTAAAAAACATAACAAAAATAAGAATGTCTACATATTTACATTTTTATTCAGAATTTATTCTACTTACATATTTATAGACATTCTATGAATACATCCACACACACGAAAATACTGTATTCTAGATTTACAGGGATTACTTTAGATAGCAGTTTTCTCATCTCAGCTACAAACTGGAATCCGGTCTTAGAGGAAGCCTTGGGCTGAAAGCTGAGGAGAAAATGTCAAGTTAAGCGTGTACATAAACAAGGCTAAACTTAGACAAAGGGCGTGGTGTCCAATAGTGATGCAGGCAGCATCTGATCATCATCCCAGTATAAACACCCATCTGACTGCAAGCTAACCTTTCACACTTCTGCCTCTCAGGAAGAATGAAAACCTGCCTCCAGCAACTGCCAAGGCTAAAAGGCATCGTTCCTCAGCAACTGGTATATATTTATACGCAAACACACATGCTACAAAGATTCCTCACCCAAGATGATGAAAGACCTCCAAACACAAAACCTAGAGGGGCATCAGATGACGCAGATGATGGATTAGGTCCAATTATGTCCCGTTGTTGCTGAGCAGGTTAAAAACAGACACATGGGGCTGTGATATGACCAAAATCTCATATTCCAATGTAGTTCGCTTCATATCCAGAAGTACATACCTCTTTATCACACATTTTTTGTAATTTCAAATAAATAAATACTTTGAGCACATTATGTTTTGAATTATATACTCAACAAATAAAGGGTACAATTACAAATTCCATGAATGCATTCATACTTTGCAGAAGTGCCACCCAAAAGATGAAAAATATTGCAGTAAAGACTTGAAAATGTGATTTTAAACAATATTGCATAATATGAAAGGAACATTGATATATACATATATATAACATTTTGGTTATATTGTTCTGCATTGTTCAAAGGGAGGTATAGAAAGGAGATAGAACACAAATCTGATATCAATTGGTGCCAAGGAGCAGGTCCAAGGAGGGACACAGGCATAGATGAAGAAAACTTGATGTGTTAGTTTTTCTCCGCTGTGATAGAATTGTTTGTGTGACAATATGGTAAATTCAGAGTAACCTACACTGAGCATATGAATAAAGTAGGTGAAAGGGCACAGTTGGAAAAATGCAAGACAGGACAAAGGCAGCTTTGACAGCATTTGACAATAAAGGCACTGAATATATTCCGCGCAGAGATTACTCACTGCCACACAATTTTAATGTGTTGTTGCTAAAAAAAAAACATCTGCCAGGTGACTTGGTAGTGACTCCATTGTAGAGGTATCTGTATAAAGGAAGGACATCCTATACAGCCACTTACTGACAAGCATCCTCCACCACAAATAATACACTAATATTGAATCTAGACTAAAGTTTAGCCGATCTGGATGAATTTGATTTTATCTAAAAGAAAACAAGTAGTTTAAATGGCAAAACAGTTTTAGATTACATTTAGACCTTTAAATTGTCTCATAATCCCCCTCACTTTCTCCAGGTTTCCTGTCAAGCTCAACAGCTAACTGTAGGCAAAGGTCACAAAAAATGGTCTTAATCAAAACAAAAGATCAGCAAAAAAGACCAGGAGTTAAAAAGTCCCAGATAGAATTTAAACAATAAGAAGCTGGTTGAATTTAGTTCAACATACTTTGCTTTTGTTTCCAATCATCTATCTCTGAACCAGTTGGACAAAGAACCATGACCCTTCCCTAATTTTGTGATTATTTAAATCAACATACATATTAAAGTTAATAATTTAAGTACTGACTATTATTATTATAGTATAACACACTACGTACTGCTTAAAACTAAAAAGAGTAATATTAGGGGGCAAAATAAAAATTGCCCAGCTTTCAATTAGATAATTCATTCTTTAAGAGGGAAGTTAAGACAAACTATGTATGCAGATGACTCAACATTATGCAGATGGGTGAAAAATTAAAATATAAACCTGAATAAGTGTTAAATATAAATGCAGATGCTTCCACACACAAACATGGCACAATTAAGAAACTAACATCCAATCATTCTCTGTTCTGTATAAAATGCTGAGCAGACCCAGTTTATGATCTGATATTGTATAAAGATTTCAAGAAAAAATGATCTAACTTACTTTGAAAAAAGGTTCATAGGAACAGTGACTAAAGTGATATCTGCATTTAGATCTATGGAAAAGACATCAGTAAATAGGGTCCAGAATTGTGGTCGACAGTGCTCATATGATGGCTATGATGCTCTTGCATTAGTGCAATATGTAAGGAAAAACAAAAGAGCAACTCTTCCTCAGGTGACTCAGAATGTCAATGCAGGATATGATCAGACTGTGTCAGCAAAAACAGTCCGTTGACAATTACATAGAGAGGGATATTATAGTAGGGTTGCAGTGCATAACCCCTCATTACAAAGATGAATGCACATTTGAGAGTTCAGTGGTGCAAAAACCATAGGCACTGGTCTACAGAGATGTGGAAAAAAGTGATATGGTCAGATGAGTCAGCCTTCACCATATTCTTGACAAGTGGGCGTGTGCATGTGTGGTGTACACCAAGAGAATGCTACAAGCCGGAATGCTTGACCTCTGCAGTGAGGGGATCCGGTGGCACTGTTATGCTGTGGGGGGAGTTTTGCTGGCATGCTTTGGGTCCACTTGTCCCCTCAGATGGAAAGTTCACTGTGAATCAAAGTTATTGTGTATCACCTTTATCCTATGATGAAACATTTCGATCCTGATGAAAGTGATCTCTTCCAAGATGACAATGCCATATCTGTAGTGCAGAAGGGGTCACTGAATGGTATGACATGAATCAGGTACTATGGCCTTCGCAGTCACCAGATTTCAACCCCAACACCTATGGGAGATTTGTACTAATATGCAAAACCGCACTCTCCACCACAATCATCAAAACATTAAATAATAAAAATTAAATGTATCGTGTTGTGTGACAGTTAACAACAAAGCCTTTACTGATGCTATATGCAAACACTGAGCATTAGCATTTAGAAATTTAGATAGAAATTTGCTGTAAATTAAATTGATGTATAAAACTAAAGAAAATCTGTCAGTTGACAGAAACGACAACAAAAAAGTATATTTGTCAATCCAATCTGTAAATTACGGAATGCTCCACTCCTGCCTGCATTGCTTTAATTAGAATCATCTCTTGCCTTGTTTTAAAGACTTTATATACAGATATTTTCCTGAAGAACACAACAACCAAGAACCACCAAACTGAAAGTGGGTTTCTTATCTTGATTGAATATGTTGCAAAATGCCGTTATATACAGCTACTCAACATTGCACAATATCCAGTGAAGTATTTCACTAACATTCGACTCAAACAACAAGCAAGATCTTCATTTTGACTGCATGTAATAATTGGTATTATACAACTGTGTATATATGAACACAATACTGAGATTATACTGTTCTCAGTGTATTGCTGACACCTGCAGGCTTAACCCATGATGACCTATTTTCACAGGGCAGATATGGACCGGTTTTGTGGATATAACTGTAGATAGTTGGTATAACAGTAGGGAAAAGACCAACTGAATGAACGTTATGTGAAAAAAATGTGTTCATCTGGTAGTTTAGTTTTATCTTTGGATAAGATTCAGTCATCATGGTGAGTCATGTATCAAAAATGGTATGTGTACTCCACTGTATAAACTGAATGCCATGCCACAGTCATTGTAAATTTGTAAAAGCTATAAAAAACATTTGATCCAAAGAATGGGGACTGTTGCTTTTGTCATGTCCTTCTTGTTTTAAGATGAATATTACTTTGTGTAGGAATGATTCAGTGACCATCCTGCTTCTTGTGGTTACCACGAACCCTACTTGGAAAGGTTGCTTGTTTTAGCAACTTGACTTGGCAAACCACTGGAAGTCTTTTAATGTGGCTCCCTGTTTGATAGAAACTGGGCTGCATCTACATTTGGGCTTTTTATGGTGCCTTTCTGGTTGGCAGATCAACTTTAAGAATTACAAGGGAATGGAAAAGAAGAGGATGCAGCCACACATAGAGGTAATGTACAGTTGCCGACAACAGGCGCTTACTGCAGTTTGGATGAATGTCAAACCTTCAACACATCATCAGAATCTATCAGGCCTCTTTTTATTCTATTTGAATTCCCTCATAAAAGAAAACTGTGACTGCCTATCCCCTATTAAAGTTGACATGTTCATTTGCTGACGGGATTACCTGTATCAATTGTTCTTGCACCAGCTGCAAATGCTGGAAAATTATGTCATGTTGGATGTAAGTGGAAAATATCATGATGAGTGATGCCAAAAACAGGAAATATGCATTAGCAAAGCGGAACAGTGGACCGACTGAAAAACATGAACCTTTACACTACAAGCTGTGGTCTCAAAAGAGCAGCAGCATTCCTCGATACAAAAACACAAGTGGATTGTTCCTCTGAAATGTTGGCTTGTTGTGCATTGGCTCTGAGACTTCATTTTACATGTAACCTTTATTAACACGCTGTAGGGTAAACATCATCCAAGGTACACCAAACAGTCCACACACACAGACACATACACACATACACACATACACACACACAACATCAAAGTACATTGTGTCAGAGCGGCTTAGTGGTGAGAATGAAACAGGAGAGTTGTTTACTGCACAGATGAAAGGCAAAAGAAAGCCGCTCCTCATTGTCAGCCTGCCCCATTGTCAGGTTTGGGTCGAGATACACACACTCACTGCCTTAACCCTCCCATCTACACAGACAATACATACACAGAAGTTGCTTAACACTAAGTATCAAGATCATAATAGCAGACTTTGTTTAGAGGGAAAGCCATTGAGGAACCTGAGACTTAGGGAGAGAAGAGACCGTTGAGAAGTTGAGAATATAAGAGCAGCGTGTGAAGGATTAGATTTATTGTTCGGGTTTTGGTCAGACAATAGAACAGAAATAGATCAAAGAACAGGTCACCAGGAGTCACTAAACTCCTTACAGAAAGACAGGTCAGTAGAGATTCGACAGTTAGTTACACTCCACGACCAGCCTGCTAAATGACTTCCTATGACAATATACTGAGGTTAATTAGCGTGAAAAATGACCTGGTTTCCAACTTGAGCCATGTGCTTATGAAGTGGAGCAAGCGAACAGAAACAGTGATTACCATGGTGATCATAACATTGTTTGATCCAATAGGTATTGTACAGTTGTTGGAATGAAAAAGACAATGTGAGTTGCTGTTTAGCAGGGACAGTTTGTTCAAATCAGATTACAGTGAGAAACCACTGCATAGTCTGGTTTCATAGTTATTAAACAGCATAGTAGCATGAAACATGACTGAGTAGTACTGAATACAACATTCAGCGTCATGATCCTTTCTTTGTGTGTGTCCACACTGGCCTCTAGCCATGCCAGGTGAGGCTCAAGAGGTGTGTGTGTGGGTGGAAACCTAGAAATTCGATGATGTTCCTTATAGAGCAAAGAGGAAATACTAACTTAGCACAAAGGGTTCAAGAAAAATCTAAAAGACAAGCAAGCATTTCCCTCCAGCAGGTAGAGAAAAAAAAGAATTATGAGAGAACGCAGCCCAGGTGTCTGAAACAACAATTGCCAAAGAGGGATTGGTTCTGGACATGTTGCAAAGCCTTCAGGAAAAGCAAAATAAACAGCAGAGCCCAGGGTGGGACAGAAGGAGAATAGAGGGATAGACATATGCAGAAGATAGAAAGTGAGTGATACTTCAATTGAGAAGGTAACTAAAAAACAACAACAAAAAAAACACTGGGCAGTCCAGTTATACATATCTAGTTCCCAGTGTCTTTGAAAAGGGCTTGGGATGATATTTATATATATATATATATATATATATATATATATATATATATATATATATATATATATATATATATATATATATATATATATATATATATATATATATATATATATATATATAGTCTGCCCTGCTGAAAATCCAAGTTTGTTTTCACTGCTTTGCTCACTCACCTATGTACCTGGTTGTATGGTAAACAGTTACATTTCTTCAAATTAGAAATATAATGTTGTGTCTGTGTAGATTCTCAATCATCCAAGTCATTGTAGTCAAGGAGTTCAAATAGTAAGCAACTGGACTTTTTCTTTGAGCTTGAAGCTCAAAGAAAAAGTCCAGTTGCTTACTATTTAAACTCCTTGACTAATGTTATTGTGTTTAATAACAAAAGAAAAATCAATAATATTCTATATCACTATACAATATTGAGTTGATTAAATGTTTTATATCATTCCAAGTCTACTTTGAAACAAAAGCCACCTTGTGTTATTGCTCTGAGGATTCCAGCATTACTACTTTTCATTAACAGCTTACAACAAATAATCAACACTAACGCTGCCTACCCCAAGAGTCATAACTACAACAGCTCTCACTGCCGTAATGACTCAGACACATCAATAAGCTGGGAGTGGGAGTGATATTTGGTTTGTGCCACTGTCTCTCCATGTGGCCATTTACTACATTGTGTGTATGAAACTTAAAAAAAAAAAAAAAAAAAAAAAGTGCATCATGCACACAGTGAGGCCCCAGCATATCAATCAGCCATGCACCTCTCCCAGGCATCCAAGACTGCAAGAAAAAAAACCTTACACACCCTTATAAACACACACGCACCCTGCACTTACCCACTTTTGTGCATATACACACACAAGACACAGCAGTCTCACAAACTGACTCACCCACACTGACAAGTGTGCACACAGACACACACACACACACACAATTACATAAGCACCCTAGGAGTTTGGCAGAGAAGAGGCAAGAATCAGAGTGGGAGGCCAGGCACCTGGATGAACAGATTATGGTCTAAACCCCACCAGAGACACACAGATGATCTGCCTCAAACTTTAGTTTTTCTCCCCAGTGTGGGCTCTGGGCCTCTCATCGCCTGAGGAGCACTGCTAACCTCAGTGACCTTGGCTCGCCGAGGTTGTCAAAATCAGCTCATCACTACTAAACGCTCACTGGTGACAACCTCCTGTTGTATTTTACGACATAATACATATCACCCAAATTAATTAAATTCACTCACCAGTTAGACAACCCCCCCCCCCCCCCCCCCCCCCCCCCCCCCCACACACACACACACACACACACACACACACACACACACACACACACACACACACACACACACACACACACACACACACACACACACACACACACACACACACACACACACACACACACACACACACACACACACACACACACACACACACACGGCTCATGTGTGAAATTAGGAGGCAGTAAAGTGAGATTATATATAGCATACTCCAGTGACCATGGGATTTGGAAAGCGATCACATTTTTTGAACATTTTGTTTGATTTACTGACTATATATTAATACTGGCTCCTTTATGTGAACATCTGGCAGTCTATAACATAGCTGAAACCTCCACTATGGTGCCACAGAAGTACATTTGTGACCTTATCTCTCACCTCACTGTCCATTTAAAACTTTCACAAATCATCATTGCAACGGGGCTAACTAAAGACAGCCATGAATTGGTAAGAACTGTCTCTACTGTTGAAGACTACTAGTCTTAAGTTGTCCATGTTCTGTTATTGAGGTTGTCACACCACCTTGTGGCCATGATGCATGCAGCAGATTACAGTGCCAATAAAAAACACTGCAGGAAAATGATTGCAGCCTAAATTGTGAAATATATTGTATGCTCAAATTATAATTAATGGGTCCAAATGAGAGTAGAATATTCAAATACAGCATTCAAATATGGCTATGGTTTAACAATATGTTTGATCCCAAATAAAAACTGATTCCTTTGTCTACTAATAAAAGGTGTTTGGCATTTCTGATGACGCAAGTCCACCCATTCACAGTTGGAACAATTGATAGGCTTATAACAATTAAGAATTGGATTTGTGGTTAGTTGCAGTTTTATATGTACAACCCCAATTCCAATAAGGTTTGGCTGTTGTGTAAAACATAAATAACAGAATATAATGATATTCAAAACCTAAATTCAATTTAATACAATACAGAGACCAGATATTTATGTTCAAACTGGTAAACTGTACTGTTTTTAGCAATTAGTCACTCATTTAGAATTTGATGCCTGCAACACATTCAAAAAACCTGGGTCAGAGGCATGTTAACCACTATGTTACATTACCGCTAGTTTTAACAACATTCAATAAGCATTTGGGAACTGAGGACACTAATTTTTGAAGCTTTGTAGGTGGAATTATTTCCCATTCTTGCTTGATGCAAGTCAGTTGCTCAACAGTCCGGGGTCTTCATTGCAGGATTGTGCACTTCATAATGTGCCATACATTTTCAGTGGGAGACAAATATAGACTGCAGGCAGACCAGTCTCATACCCGCACTCTTTTCACTCTTTTACTATAAAGCCACGCTGTACTAATGCATGCAGAACATAACATGGATGTCTGTCAGTTCTGGTTCATCTATAGCCCGTCCGGCAATGGGAGTGACTCTCTCCTTAACTGTGGTTCTCCCAGAGGTTTCTTCTTTCCCACTGGGTTTTGGAGTTTTTCTTTGCCGAGGAGGGAGGTCTAAGGATGGGGGATGTCTAAATCACTTTGGACTGAATTTTGTGAAGCACTTTGAGACAATTGTGTTGTGATATTGGGCTACATAAATAAAATTGAATTGAATAGAGCATGGCTTTGTATTGTCTTGCTGAAATAAGCAGGGATGGGCCTGAAAAAGGCATCCTGTGGATGGCAGCATATGTTGCTCCAAAACCTGTACGTACCTTTAAGCATTAATGGTGGTGTCACAGACATCCCTAAACCATGACAGATGATGGCATTTGAACATTGTGCTGATAACGATCTGGATGGTCCTTTATTATTCTCTAGCATCTTTTAACATCCCTGTTTTCCAAAAACAATTTGAAATGTGGACTCATCAGACCACATCATTCCACTTTTTGTCAGTCCATCTCAGATGAGTAGATGAGCTCAGGCCCAGAGAAGCCTGAGGCATTTCTGGGTGTTGTTGATATAGAAGTTTTGTTTTGCATGGTAGAGGTTTAGCTTTCAATTGTAGATGTAGTGATAAACTGTAAAATTACACCTGCTCACCTGTTTCCAATTAACCTGTTCACCTGTGAAATGTTCCAAACAGGTGTTTTTGAGCCTTCTTCTTACCAGGATTTTGTTGCCAATGTCCCAGCTTGTTCAGGACATTTTGCTGGCATCGAATTCAAAATGAGTGAATACAGACAGTAACTAACAATTTATAATTGTCCATTTCAGTGACAGACATTAGGGGAAAATAGTGGCATAAAAATACTAAAATCTAAGCTGAAACAAATCATTTTCAATCATAGTAACCTCAAAATCGACATCATCTTTAAAACAAATGTTAACACATTCACAATAATAGACAATACATGTAGATTTCTTAAATCATCTGCTCAACATTTAGGTTTTCCATTTCATTCAGTCATAAAAAATTGGCATCCATTAATCTATGTGCAAGTAGGTGCTGAAAGGGGAAACCAGGGTTTGATCTTCTGAAATCTGTCTCCCAGCCATTTCCACATTTATCAATGAAATTATCAACTACTCTTTCACACCTGGTTCAGTTCTACAATCACTCAAACTGGCTGCTGTCAAAAAAAACTCAGATGACATGAGCACCTTCTGGGACATCTTTCTCCCCTGTCACAAGGCATCCCCCATGGTTCAGTGCTTGGTCCTCTCATTTTCACCCTGTACATGCTGCCCCTTGGCAAGACCATCTGTCAACATGGTTTTTACTTCCACTTAGGGTTGGATGATGTCTGTTTAATGATATCGGGAGGGGAGGGGGTGTATGCTGAGAATTATGATTGGTGTTAGCACGAACCATACCACCTCTTTAATCCTCATGTTTTTTAGCCTGAAAGTTAACAAATGTGCCATTCCAATGCTGCCTTCTATGTGACTGTAGCCCATGTAAAGGTTTCCCACACACCCTGGAACTCTTGTCTCTTTCAGGGGGCTTAAATAAATCCATACGGGTAGATCCAATATTGACCATTTTATTATTTTATTTTTACCAACCCCCAAGAGGGGGCGTAGCATCATGATGGTTGGTCATCCATCATGGTGGACAATGATATCATCCATCAGAACAACCCTACTTCCACTGCTACTGCAATTACATCCAGTTCTACATTTCCACTAAATCTATCACCAGTGCAACACACTTCATTCTGACCAACTGCTTCAAAGAAATCAGAGTCAGGAACCAGTTGGGTCAGTTGAACAGGATCACCACATTAAACACATCACCAGAACTACCTACCTATTCAACTCAGAAACATAACCCATCTCGGCCCTTCACTCTCCTTCTCTGAGCTGAAACGCTGATCCATGCATTCATTATGCCCGGAATTGATTACTGTAAAAGCATTCTATATATCATCCAAAGTGCTTAATAAACTGCAGTACATTCAGAGCTCTGTTACTTGCCTCCTTATCCACACTTGTGACCACATTACCCCAATCCGCCAGAACTTACAGTGGCTCCCTATCCCTCAAAAGTTTCACTTTACAATTCTTTTCCTCACCCACAAAGCCCTCAATAACCTGACTTCTCCATACCTCAATGACCACATCCACACTGACATGGCTTTTTCCATTGCTGCCTCCTCCCTCTGGAACTCTCTTCCCAAATAAATTAGAGACTGCAACAATCTGTCCATATTCAAATTACTACTCAAACCTCACCTTTTGTAAACTCCTTTTTAAGGCCATTTGATTTATGCTCTTATTATGCCTGAATGGGTACTCTGCTATTTATTCAGGTTTTTTTCTTTAGTATAAATGATTAATTTCAATAAATCGAAAAACAACTGAGGAAATGAAGTATCCACCTGTAAGCTATTAAAAATATGTATATTTAATGGCATGCATTGCCAACAGTAAGAACATCCGCGTTATTGCCACTTCTGCTCGAAACTATTACTAAACAGAAAGCAGTTTAATTATCATTCCTAATTGCAGTCCTTTTAAATAATGTACTACATGGCCTGACTACTGATTGGCTGGGGTTAACAAAAAAACATCAAGGTACTCAGCCTTTGTGTTTCCTTTTATGCATTTCTACAGGACAACAGGAAAAATATGTAAGAACAGACTTACACCATTGGGATGCGAAACTGGGCAACATCAGGAGGCAGCTCTCTTCCCGGCCTCACCAGAGTCAGGAACCAGTTAGGTCTGAAGATCCTCAGCTGAGGGTTTCCCAGCTGGTAGAGAGGATATCTGAGAGGACACAAGGAGGCAGTATCATTCCCATACGTCCCGTTTTATTTCCTACAATCACACTAATCACCACAAATACATAAGATGGTTTTAAATTATGTGTTTGAAAAGAGAGCTATGTAATGAAAAGCCACAGAATGTGACCGCTGTTTTCTATGTGCCATCCGAACCACTCGAATCACACCCTGTGTCGTGATGTGACTCGTTTCCTTCCAGCTGTATGGAAATATCTGTCTCTAAAGCCTCTAAAATCACCACTATGTTCACCAGTTAGTCGCTCACTTGGTCTGCAGCTTGGTACTGGGCAGGAAATGTGTCTGTGTGTGTGCCTGCAGCCTTATGGCATCTCTTTCAGCTCATTTGAATGTGAAATGATTGCATGTTTGAAAATGTTTCTGTAGTGATTTGAAATATTAAGAAAACATGTCACTAAGAGGTTCTTTGAGGTCATTTAGGAGGCTGTTGGGACAATCCTAACAGTGGAGCAATGGTTAAACTTAGCTATGACTATCTGTTATCAAGCCCCATTCCCTCAAGTCAGTGAACTGGCCCTTCCTTCACCCCTTTGCACTAAATTTTATATACTATACATATATATCGCCTGAATATAACGTACCATAGTTATTTAAATTACTACTGAAGCAGTTAGATGCTATCTGTATTTCGATGCTTTGTATTTGTGACATATGTAATGACAATAAAGTTGAATCTAATCTAATCTATTCTAACCTGAAGTCTCTACTGCAGCTGCAGCACAGAGGGTTGAGGTTTAAACCATTAGCCGGGCATGTTTTTAGCATCCCTAGCTAATGCTGGCTACAGTCTTGCTGCACATCGTTATTTGAGAGACACGGTGAAAAACACATAAACCATGGATTTAAACAGACGCACCGACAACGTTCAATGTCATATAAATGAAAACAACGTGTTCCAACAGCTGCATTCTGACATAGCACATGACAACTGGAAGGGCTTAGGGATGCTATGGTTAGCTTAGTATGCTAACTGAGTGAACAGATAGAAAATCTGACTAACGGAGATTATAAGGGTAAAACAAAAGGACGGCACTTACAGTAGTCTCGATATCGGCATAGCTGGGAGGGTTTGTAGTGATACATAAACCAGCAGCTATTTGTTGTCTTCTCAAGGTTGTCAGACGCTACACGTGTAGGAGAGTATTTCCGGGGACACTAGCTTTAGCGCGTGCGCACTGGGCTTTCGTCCATGCCCTTGAAGAAAAAGTAGTAGGTTGGCTATATGAATGTTCCCCAGGTAAAAGGAGTGACTCTGTGTGTTCTGTGGTTGTACACAGCATGTCTGAGTTGCATTTATGTTAAAATTCCTATACAATATTTATTGCTTGTGCTGCACCAGTTCATCTGTTGTTATATACGGTATGTTTAAATGGATGTTCCTTTTGGACCAGCGGCTATAATAGCCTCTTTGGGTAACAATAAAAACAGAGCTCATATTCTTTTCTAAGAACTGGCTTCCATTTTGTGAATGTCATGTCTGATTTTTCAGGATTTTCCTAAGGGCGCATGTAAAAGAGACAGCAGCAGAGGGAGACTTCATCCCATTGCTCCTCCAGTCCCTGGGCCCCAATGTGTGACCTCACACCCCATCCTTGTGCCTGCAGTGTGTGTGTGTAAGCGTTTGTGTGTGTAGGGGGGAAGGGGGGTGTAAGAGTGATTGAAGGCCCCCTGAGTGGAACATGAGTCCCTGGCTCAGCTGGTTCAGACCTGGCAGGAAATGGACCACACTGACAGCCCACACTACACCGGAGAGGGAAGTTTCCATCAGTTAAGATGCCATGGTGTGTGTGTGTGTGTGTACGTGTGTGTCTATGTGTGTGTGCGTTTGTGTGTGTGTGTGTGGGGGGGGGTGTGTGGGTGGTGAAGAGCAGTTAGGCATTTGATTATTATGCAGTTGTCGTAATGCCCACCAGTTGGCACAGGCATTTGTCACACTATATCAGAATGTCCTGTCATCCCAACAATCGACTAGTGTGTTTTTGCCTCAAGAAAAAAAAGGTTTGTGCTATATTGCTTTGGTCCATCTGACAGCTGATATGAGTGTGTAGGTCTATAAAAGTCAAAGCATAAATTTTTATTGCCTATGCCACATTGGATTGCCCAATAAAATAAATTGTTAAATTCAATTGAATCCCCTTAGCTCTAACTAAAAAAACACCCATGTTTCACAGTTATACCATACTATATATATAATTTGTGTAATCATTTTGCATGGAGAGTGGTGTGTTGTTTGTCTACTGGTTCAAATCCCAGAGGAGACAGCAGAACTCATCTCCCTTTCTTTCATAATCATTGTCCCCTGCTGCAGCTGCTGTGATTGTGTCTACTTGTGCTTGAGAGGGTGTGAAGCAGAGTGATACAGGAAAGACGTGCATGCTCAGTCAGCCTACAGCTATACAGTAAAACCATTGTCTCGTTTTTTATTATCATTACATAGCAATACAATTGCAAGTAATTATTAATAATAACAAAATAATATGGCATTTTTCTAAGCACAGAAAGTTTATTTACATGGAGGGTAGAACATACAAATTAAAGTCCTCTTTTTGTGCTTGATAGAACTGAAGGTGTACTCTAGAACAAAAAAATGTAAAAAGACATGACTAATAATTAATTAACAATGCAAAGAAATTTCTATAATTATTCTCATTCATCCAAGTCATTGTTCTCTCTCTCTCTAAAATTGAATCATAGGCAACTGTGCGTGTGCCTGTGTGTGTACATGATTTCCGCATTCATTCTTTTGCCTTCCGATCCCTCCATTGGCCTGGACTTGCTGCGGTTAGCAGCAACACACATTCATTACCTCACTCAGGGTCCAGTCTTTAGCAAGGCTCCTCCAGCCAGTGCAGACCAGGCCAGGTCTAGAGGGAGTAGAGGGGGGCAGGCAACATGAACCAGTGCAACCTTCAGCCAAAGGTCTGGTCTCACACTGTTGTCCAACTCTGCCATTTATAGATGCGATTCAAGCCTGTTTGTCAATGCACACAGTTGGGATCTTTGATGGAAAATTAAATTCAATCATATTATCTAATTTCACTAGTTGCAATAAGAATACAAACTTGTTTTTTTTATGACCAGGGCAAAAGCCTGTGAGAGCTCTGCTACTCTCATTACATTTGAAATTGCTCTTTTTTACTTTTTTAATGTAGTTTCTTTTGCATATGGGTCAATTTTGCAGAAGTCATCGTCTGGTTAATGGCTTGGTTGGCCTTTATAGCTACAGTGCAAGCAACAGTACTTTGTATGTGTCACACACTCACAAACATGCACGCATACACACACACACACATACATACACACACACATGCACGAAGCCTCTCACATACATAGCATACATGTATGCCTGCTCACACACATACATGTCGCCTATACCCTCCTCAGGTAGACATGTACAGTAATTTTCAGCTCTATCATCAATCAGTCATAAATTGTAAGTCAGACACTCAGCATCCACAGAATACACAACTAAATAAGACTTAACTCACACCACTTGTCTGTGAGTGTGTGCGTGAGAGAGAGAGAGAGAGAGAAGAGGTTCAGGTCTGGGGCAGTGGAAAGTGGCTGTTTGTGACAGGACAAAGAGGGAGAAAGTAAGGGAGGAGGGAGTGCTCTAACAGCAGAGGTGGATAGACGGAAACAGTTCGGTCGACAGTGGGATTGTTCCGCCAAGAGCGGGCGCTGGGGCCGCATGGAAACTTTCCCCCTTCGGCACTCAGGCAGCCGGGGAGAAGTCGTCAGTATTGAATATCCTCAAAGAAAAAAGGGAAATGGTAAATTGAAGATCCAGACGAGAAGATGGAAAAGTTTGTCAGCTGAAGTGAATAGTTTTGCGTATAACGGGACCCAGCATTTTACTGTTTTCCTCTGAAGCCACTTAACCATTGCACAAAGAATGCATCCTGATGCTTTAAATCATTTCTATAAATAGATGGTAAATAAAAAAGCAGCTTCTTAAATTTAAGCTTAAATACTGTACTGACATTAGGTGCAGCACCTGGCCTGGCTGCATATAGAGGGACAGATAAGCGGAACAAGAACATGACTAAAAACACAAGGACCAACAAAATGTGAGAACTTGGGAGTCCAGGACGATCCAGCATGTTATGTGTGTTATGTACCAGATTCAGGGAAGAGGCAGAAATCTGTAGAGGGAGCCAATTATCATTTTTGGCAGCAGTTGGTAATAAAAGCATTCTCAATCTGTAGCAGATGTTTTATAGGTTGTGGGCCTCAGTGGCTTGTTAGCCTATCTATCAGGGGTCAATGAACAAGTCAGTTGATCCATACTAACAGTTTTAACCTCACATTTATTCAATCCTTTATTCCAGACTGAAATATCTCAATGACATTTAGATGGATTGCCATGTAATTTAGTGCAGACATTTGTGATGCTGAAAGGAGGAACTCTAATGATTTTGGGGAATCTCTGACTTTTCATTTAGCACCATCATCAGGTTAAAAATTTAGCCAAATACCTGCAGTTAAAGATTTCATTCCCATAGTCCTCAGCTGTACTTTGAGCTTAGTGATAGTTAGCAAATATTAGCATGCCAACACACTAAGATGATGAACACAGTAAATAAAAATGTGACACATCATAATGTTAGCATTGTCATATTGTGCGCGCATGTGGACTTTACTATTAGGCTCAAATTTGGATTTAGGTTCTGTAATGTTAGAAACCAGAGCTGCTAACATTGGTGCAGCACTTAATAAACACAGATTAGTGAATTCAACCTGTTTGAATTAATAGGGATTATGTTGATGCTGAGAAAAAGACAAAAAAATCATAAAAGATTTTTATTTTTTGTATTTCAGACTTCCTTTTTTTTTTACATGTTATATGCTGTTGAGGAGGAAAAAATTAAATGTTTTTCAAAGTATTTGAAACCTCTGAGCAACCAGTGAAGAAGAGTTCAAGAGTTCCTTTGCTGGTTGTTTTAATTGCAATTTTGGACCTCTATAGCCTGAATGAAGCAACAAGTCCCCTCGACACACAAAACTAACAGCCCTTCCGCCCCAGGCCTAATTAATCCCTTGCCCGCTCGCAACCACTAAATGAGTGGTCAGAGGTACTGGCCAGTTCAGGTCAGATTCCTCTGTTTTTTCATGTCTCGTGTTCACACTGTCAGAGGGAGCGGTGCATGCCACGCCACAGTCCTCTGCCTATTAATAGTCACAAGGGATGGAGTTGGGGTCAATCTGGATGGTGTGTAAATTTAGACCCTCCCCCTTGGATGTTCCGTTGAGGTCATAAGCTTGACCTCTGACCCAGGAGCCTGGCTGTCTCAAGGACCATGCTGAACTTGAATTTCAGGGGTTTGAATGCACAAAAACACACACAGACATTTAATCAACTACTTCAAATGTACATACAGACTCATGCGCTATATGATTCAACATCTGAAACAGCTTGAGGCAAAGAGTTGTATACACTGTATCTATGAATGCATTCCTTCAGAATGAGAAAGCTTCAGACAATATATAACAACGACTGACACACTGGCTGACAGCGAGGCTTCTTCATCTTTCATACTCAAACTGGGGCGCTGTTTGTTCCCCTGCAGGAAACAAAGTAACTACTGAATCATCAGTCTTCACTCCAACCTAAAAGATTGGTATAAAATCATAAGAAAGCCACACACAGTCAAATGCTGATTTCCAGAACTTGTTAAATCATCTGCAGTCAGAGTGGGGTGATTAGGTAGAGTTCACTGCTCACACAGGTTCCCACAGCCTTATCCAGTGTCCCTTCCCCTGCCAGAGTTATGTGATGGATCGGGGAGGGGGGGGAGGGGGCTGACATGCATAAACGGGGAAAGGGGCAACCGATCTTCAAGGTATGTCAGCCGACACTCTTAGGATATCTGGTGCCCTGCACCGTGGAAGACCTTAACCTACAAACATAACAACATTCTTAAAGCCATGATTCCTTCTGTCTTATTTTTGGGTCCGATAAAGTTGTTGTTGGATACCAATAGAGCCATGACCATGTTACAGTAAGAACTGTGTTGAAATAAATGGATAGTGACACTGAATCAAAATGAGTGAGCATGAGCAGGGTACAGTTTAGGTTTCAGAAAGTTATGGCAAAGGAAACGCTACTGTGAGAGCTGAGGGTTGAACATTAGTCTGAGCTGTATATCCACATGCTGTACATACTGCACTGACTCAGCACACATTTATTGCCGGAGTGCGTCAAACAGTAGTTTAGCTATACTATGTTGACATTATAACTCCAGACACAATGGATGTTGACAGTCCAAATGCCAGCGAATGCCACCCTCGACCAATCACACCTCCACACGCTACCCTTGGGGTACTCATAAACAACATTCCTGCCCTCAAATGTCTTTTGCACACCACATGAACAACACAGCAATGCTCACACACATTCTATAAAGCATTTTGATATTTCACAAAACACCCTGCAGATTAGGCACAAACATAAATGTGCTAGTAAGACTATTGATTAGATATAGATACAATAAAATCAATATACATGAGCAAAGAGCTAGAAAACGTCTGTTATTAAAGACATATAGGATACTGAATGTAAGTTTGTTTTGTGATAAAAGCATACATCATATCAAGTCTTTATCTCGCTTACAACTTGCAATGCTCATTTAAAAAAGAAAATTTAGGATGACACAAGCTCACATTTTTTGCAAGGTGTTCTTAAAAACAGATAACTGAGCCTCAGTCTTTCAATGCTGTCAGATGAGGTTTTCACCATGTGAAAAATACAGAATTAAGTGGGTTCACGCAAGAAAGTATAAGTTCATCTGTATTTGTAAGACGATTTTCAGCTATTCTAGTTAATTGTATCTGACCTGAATAGATGTATATGTTTTGAAAAGTTAACCACCAACCAATGTGTCATTCATTCAAACCAATGGTCTATTTTATTGTCTTATATTTATCAACCATATTGGTTATTTGGGGTTATTGGATTTTGTTTTTTATTTGTATATTTTGAATGGATTATTCTGAACAATGATTCCTATATTTACTTGATATGGGATGTGACGAAATATTGCATAGGCTATAGATGCTTTTACAAAAGAGTTACACAATCAGATAATCAGTTACGTGGATATAAGGACTAAGACATATAAAAGTCAGGTGACTTCAGAAAATGCACTCAATCACTTTACTTTAGTGCAGCCTTTAAAACCAGGGAAAAGACAACACTGATATCCAAAATCAAAAAAAATATCTACATTACTCCCATATCACGATATAAATATAATAGTGATATATTATTCACTCATATTCTGTAGATCCAATATGAATTGTCACAAAATCAATTGTTCAATATTTTATTCTAATTCTTTGAAAATGTTGAAACAAGTGAATATTAATGAATTATTCATTGAAAATGCCTCCCGAATTTCTTGGTCAGTTTGATTAAAATTGGACCAATTACCAATTAAACTACCAAATCCAAACGCACGACAGCATTGGTCTTAAATATTCCTCTGCTAAAAAATGTCTTTACTTGTCTAAATCGACGTCAGGCACCGGTCTTTGCTCTGCGTGAACACGTGAACAGCCTCAGAGCGATGGCAAGTGGCCGCGTCCTTGCCGTTTCCCGGTACTGACGCCTCTGACCGTCGTCCAGACCTCCCCGGAAGACAAGTCTCCACAGTCTTTACGCACGGAGAGCGCACGCATGGGGATCCCTCCCTTCCAGGCTGTCCGTGGCCTCTTCGCCCCGGCGGGCAGCTCTAAGACTCTGCCAAACCCTCCTGATCCCCCATTTCCCTCTCTCTACCTTTCATCTGTAGAAACAGCCCGGCGTTACGTCAGAAAGTGCATGGCAAGCAAGACAGCGTCTTAGGAGCTATTCGTAGGCATTGCTGCCAAACCCGGCTTGGGGCTGCTCACGGGCTTACACTGCAGCCAATGCAATTTACAAATTCAACTCTTTTCAAACAGCAGCACTATGTGGTAAGTCAATTATTCATTCCTACTGTTTTCTCCCCCCTCCTCACCCTCCCCTTCTCCCCCCGCAGGGATCTGTTTTGTTCTCACAGCTTTTCTTCAAATGACAGGTCTCTGTTGCTGGCACAGTTGCGCAAAAGAATCCCAACAGCATAAACGGCGTAAAGTTAAAGAGCAGGCTGGTTTACCTTGTAGCCTCACTGAAAACACCATGACATGATGGAGCAACAGGGGTTTCTGACGCACGGAGCTTTCTGCAGCACTTTTTGAGTTTGATTCTTTGCTGATCTCAAAAAAGAAAAAAAAAGAAAACAACATGCCCCACGCTCGAAATAGGAACCCTAGCCCCATCCCGGAGGTAACATGGGACACGGGGCTGAAGGAGATGAACGAGACCTGGAAAGGAGCTATAGCTTGTCTCGGGGTGGCCGTCTTCTTTGTAATGACCATCGGGATCATATACTGGCAAGTCGTGGACCAGCCCAACAAGAACTGGATCCTCAGGGGGACTTTTAGCGGACTGATCTGGGAGAGGAGGACCCACTCGTTGGTCATACAGACCCTGACGGAGGACAACACCTATGTGGAGATTGACGTCGGGAACGTGGGGAACCCCGACCTCGAGGTTCCCTTCGTGAGGAACCTGTGCTGGCTGAATAAGACGGAGTTCTGCTATACTTGGGACTCGGTGGCCGAGGTGAAGATCTCGCTGGAGGTGAATGAGGAGACGGAGACGGAGTGCTACAGTATGACTTGGACGCCGGTGCACTGTCACGTAGAGCTGAAGGTAGGGTTTCTGTCACTCGAATGCGCTGAACGCACCCAGAGCTTTATATGACATATTTTACGCACACAAATACAAAAAGTTAAAATCGTTTTTTAAAATCTGGCAACGCGATATTAGATTATTATTATTTTTGTTCCTATAAAAGACTATAATACGTGTTGGTCAGGTATGCGTTTTTTGTATTAGATGTTTTGTATTGGATTTACCTGTATTTTTTTTATTAAATTAGTAAGACATTAAAACGAGTGGAATTATCATTTTACATTTGGAAATTAAAACATTTGTTTTGCAAAGTCAGTGAGAATTGATTTTGTTTAAAGGTTGCAATGTATATAACAGTTTCATGGTTTTCATTTTGTTGATTTGTAATTATACTTAAATTGTATATTAAAAAAACAAAAAAACGACGCCTGATATGACTCATATAGATAGACGTGATGCTACAGACTGGCTGCTTTTCTTCAGTCCTGGATTTCCTGGATTTTCGTGTTAAATCTGCTAGTTGTTATGGATTTTTTTTACATGCACAGTACTTACTGTACTTGCCCCTCCTCCCCAGCTTAATTATCAAAGGCATTTAACTATTGGGACGTTTGGGGAGCTTAATCTGTCCCCACTGGAACATTCCTCCCCATAACTCCCTGTCATGTGGTGCGACTGCTCACAGAAAATCTTTCCAAACTAAAGTATTGTTTTTTATTTACTTATTTTTTTTTCCTCTAATTTCTAATTTACTCCCAGGTGACCACTCGGTAACCTGTTTAGAAACACCCTTTCCTAGAGTCTAGATTTACTGACAGGAAATAAATGAACTCCTGGTTTTCCCCACACGCGCAAAAACGCTTTGAGGGAAGAGAAGCTTCCTAAATCCCTGTCATGCTCTCTGAGTCTCATGTACCCATCACACACTGTGCTCTGCCATTCTGCAGTAAGGTAAAAGTAACTTACACTCTGCTACACATTAGATCCAACAACACATTTAGGCATCAGGTGCATGCATGTGACAGCATATGTACACTTTCATAAATTAAATATATATTCATGGTTTTAAAGTATCAGATTGCTCTTATAGACTTTTTCAACTATTGACTACATGCTGAATGTGCAATTGAAGAAGTGCTTTTTCCTCCCCTCTAGTAACATGGCCCTTTTAATTCTCAGTTCTGTATCTTCTCTTTTGTTCTTTTCTCTCCTCTGCATCAATTTAATGTTCAGGTTCTGTCTCTTTTTTCCCAAACGCTTTCCTTCCCTTATATGTTTGTCTTTTTGTGTCCATTCAGGACTGTTTCTCCATGACCAACGTGTCCTGGTACGGTGGGGCCAGCGTCCTGGGTCAGACGTGGCCAATCAACGACCAGAACGCCACCATGCAGCCCTTCGTCGTCAGCGACCTGAGGGACAACCCCGCTGGCTTTGGCTCAGCTCTGGAGCGGTACTTCCTGGGGTCATCGGGTAAGAGGTCATCGTCGGCATAGATTGGGACCGACTAGTCTGTCTGTGGAGGGGAAGGGTCTCATTAGCAAGAGCGTGTGAAGGGGTCACACCTTTCACCACTGACAAAGTGGATCTTTTCAAATCTTTAAAATGACACCGGGGTTGGCTGTTTTGTTTTTTTTGCCACAGCTGCCATTGGTGCAGGGTTTGCACCAAGACCTTGGGAAATCTGACCCCCCCCCCCCCCAACATGTACCAAGTGTGGCGTGAATCCAAGGGCATGAGGGAAGCCCCGTGGAGTGTTGTTGTGTTTTCTTATTACCCCCCATCTACCCTCATGATGCACTTGTATGTTTGTGTTTGAGCGTAGAAAAACAGGCCCCGGTCGCCTCCAAAAAACCGGCACCTCCAAAACACGCGCCACCACGGGGATGTGGAGGGGGGAAAGCCCCCGCGAATAGACCGAAACACGACACCAGTCTGCGGCATCCGGGTTTATTAATTTAGAGATTAGACGACAAAGGGAAGCAGACTACCTTTAGCATCTTAAATTAACTCTTAGGGATACCGGGTTAATTGCCTTTTGTTTCTATTAAAAGGGCAGGCTGGATGAGGGCCCTGCTGACTCTTATAACTCAACCGGTTATTTTTGGGGTGTTAGATTTTATCCTGGGGGGCAAAAGGGGGTAGGCAGGGACCACTGGCAGATGTGAATGGTTAATGTGACTGATGAGGAACGTATGTGTGTGTGTGTGTGTGTGTGTGTGTGTGTGTGTGTGTGTGTGTGTGTGTGTGTGTGTGTGTGTGTGTGTGTACATGTGGTGTAGCATTAACCTCGGGGACTTTGTGCTCTCAAGCCGAGTTTGTCTGGTGTTTGCTTACTGAGCTGCTGCTCAAACCAACTCATCTTTGCTCTTGAATGATTTAACATTATCATTATAGCCATGCATATTATAGCCTGAAGAATATTTCTATTTGTCAGCATCTTAAAGATTACCCACGCGTACAACACAAGTTGAGATCTAGATGGAGGGCCCAACATCAACCAGTGAAGTAATATGAGCGATTGTCCATCATGAATCACTGATTCTTAGACACACACACTTCTATTCATGTACATGCACAATTTGGAGAAAGGCAGGGATGATAACGCTTTGTTTCTCTTTTTAGCTTTGCATGGAGAAAACTAACACACACACACATGCACGGATGAGATGAGATCCTGATGAGAACAACTGTTTGAATGTTGCCAAGTAACCACTCACAGACACATACTGTACGTAGCCCCAAACATAGAAAACTGATGCTCAGCAATGAAAACAATGCCTATTGGAGCATTATAGGTATATTTAACGTGATATCCTGCTTTAAAGTTCAAGGATGTTTTCTCGTATGGCTCTCAGATCATAATGCATAATGTACACATTTGGCCTCGGAGTAGCCGTCCCTCTGTGCGGAATCGGAAGAAATGCTTATTGTTAAATGATTTTCAGATGCGTCATTCCTTCTGCGTGCATACGGCCCACGAGTGAAATATGAAAGAGATCTAACAATGCGTAGGCTATCGTGATTCAGATGTGGCTGATGTGTCAAGAGCATTTAATGTTTTTTTGGAACATTTTGCTTCCAGTGTTCACTCACCGGTTCATGGTACACAAGTCCGACTGCCTGTCTGCCAGACTCCTCAGACCACTGTGCACCTTTAATACCCCGACAAACCACTTTTATAGATGTTTGCATTACTGTATGTTTCTGATTCTTTATTCATCATTATTGCAACAATAGAACAGCAATAACACAGTTTACATCCGCATTTCCATCTGTTCTGGAATAAATGAGCATATGGCAGAGTAAGGTAGATTGCATTAAATGACTGTGGCTGTGATAAAAAAAACATGATGTGATAGTGTGAGAAGAATATAACTGTATTATTGCTGTGTTTAATTGTGGTCGGATATGAATTAATTATAGCAGCTGTTATAGCGGAAAGGAAAAACTCTGCAGTTATTTGCGGGTAGTAAATGGCACCGCTAAATGGGAAATTGTGAGTTTACAGAAATATATGAAGATTTAGTCAAATTGAAAGTGGCATTTAAAAACACTGACAGTTTGTAAAAATAAAGAGCAACTTTCAAAACAATGATCTAAATATATACATACTTTTTAAATTATATTATCTAAACAGATATGTTTTTTATGTTAAATGTTGTGCCAGTAAAACTTGATAGGCCTTTCATTATGCCTACAGAGCTAATGTTCAACCTCTAACCCATCATGTTATAACAATATTATTATTTAAACCATGCATTTTTCAGCTCAATTGAAAGTAAGGCCCAAAATATAAGTAATACAATAAATCCATAAAGGAAAAGCACTCTCATCTACTGCACCAAGCTTCAGTTGGATGCTCTCTTTTTTATTTTTTTACAAAAGAAAATTGCAGTATATTTTTTTTCCCCAAAATAAATCCGGGAAAGGCAGCAGTCCAGCGGTAATAAAGTAGTAAAAAAGTCACTGCATGTCTTTATCATTCTGGTGAATTTTATTTAGAACTGACAAATCTGCTGACGCATTCAGACTCAAAGCCTTCGTCAGAGCTCTGATTTTTTTTTTTACCACCCTCCCTCCCTTAATCTGCATCAGGGACATCAAACATACTGCTGTTTTCACCATGATAATAGGCTTTGCATGAACTCATTGACCACCAGCACTATTTCCGTTGAGCATATAAGGCAGTCTGTGTGTCTGTGTGTGTGTGTCTGTGTGTGTGTGGGAGACCTGTCTCCATTGACTCTAGTTAGTTGCAGTAACATATTGTAAATGTGGTGGAGATTATGGAGCTGTGACTGACATTACTAATTTCTGACTCCTGAGGACGATTAAAGGCAAAGACAGACCAGCTGAAACATAGAGCAGCAGACCAAAATACTGCACTGTAACAGCCAATATCAAACTGAATGAAGGAAAGACAAAAAATAGTCACAAAAGTAATAAAGAGGTAGAAGAGTAAAGCACAGACTCAGGAGAGAAGCTATGCAACAGAGCAGGAGAGTGACATTTGAGAGTGTTGCCAATTGTAGGAACTAGTCATGGCCCCACCTGTCTTTATCCATACAAAAACAACTGGGGCTACTAAGAACAGATTAAATATCACTGAAGCCACATCATGCATGAAAAACACAAGAAGAGACTCTCTGGGAGACTTTTCCCCAAAGCTTTAGGGGCTTCTTAGGGGCTTTTTAGGGGATTCTTACCTTTACTCTATAAACTGTGTCCAAATGATACAATTTAAAGTGGCAAATGGATGCAGAAAAACTGGATAGGTCTGCTTTAGAAATGAATTATTGACTAATATAATAAATTGAAGATACGCTCATTAATGGTCTAGTGAACATCAAGGCACATTATCTAAAGGTTTTCCCGCATCAAATAAATATATCAAACAATTAATAATTTGAACATAAAATTAAAGAATTATTTTTCATTCATATGTTTTTGTTTATTACATTAGAGGCAAGTTACAGCTACAACCATGAACTATTAAAAAAGGAAAGAATTTCTTTTTATGTAATGTTATCTCTTTAGGAGCTTTGGGATTGGCTATTTTATCATGTAAATCTCAAATCCCTGAATATCTGAAAAAGGAGTGATGGTGGTTTTCCTATTTAGAAATGTATTAGTTAATTGATAATCAGTTGCCAACATCAACATTTCATCCACATCTTTGCCATTACTAGTCACATATACTGACTGTACGTATATAGACTCTAGGTATCCTATTTGCTCACAATGAGCAGCAGTTTTTCTTATTTTTAAATATAGTCCTACAGATTTTTCCTTTCTCTTCTGTTTTTTCACATGAGCATTATTTATACTCGGAAGAACCTCATTCTTCCATTGTCTGCATGCAGATCCTGTATGCCTACATCATAACTTGGCTCTCGTCAAAGTTTCCCCGACTCATCATGACAAATAAAGGCTTGGAAAGATCCTATTTTATTCACAGCAGGCTGTTGTAATAAGCGATAGTGTGATAGCTATAATTATGACATATTCCTCACTCAGTCTGGATCCAATAAAAGTAATTTATCTACTGTCTCTTCGTATATGGCATTTTTCCATGCTTGCCTTCATGAAGTGCGCATCAGAGATTAGTATCAGAAATTAATTCTGCAAGACACACATGACACATGAAAGCACATCTCTGGGATATTATGTCAGCTACACACACACATACACACACACACAGCAAGGGAGAGAAATACTATATATACATGCATACACATTATCTATCTCATTGTCTCTATGTCCCTGGTCTCTCCACCCCTTGTTCTCTATCTCTGACTCAATCTTTCCATGCGGGATACAAAGAAATGATGCTTTATTGCTACTGCTCATTTGTTGTTCGGTCTCTTGGTAGTAACCAGCCAAGCACAACAGATAGATAGGGATAAAAGTTATGTAACGGTCTTGGATTTTGATTTAGTCTTTCAGATAATGATACTTAATCAGTTTTATTTGATACAAGTCATATGAGTCTTATAATGGTAAGGGGGGGGGGGTGCACAATAAGCCAGAAGCATGCTGTGTTTCCATTATGGTCCTGTCATGGTGAGTAATGGCAGTGGAAACAAGATAACCACAAAAGAAAAAATAATAGTCAAAAATTGATTTTAAAAAATGTGCTGTTTTTTTCTGGAAAGCATATTTTTTACTTTTCTCCTCAAGCTGCTTGGTTTGGCTCTGGTTGCTTAATATCGACTGGTTGCTTTGCACGTAGCCGCTTCACAAGTAAACTCTGTTTGATATAGACAATGTTCCCTTCCTGTTTGAGCTTTCCAAACACACAGGTACATAGCTTTGCCGTAAATTCATCACTTTTTTTGTCCTAAAATCTGATAAAGTTGCTGAAACAAGTTTAAACGGTATATGACAGACAATATGATGAAAGCTTGTTGTAGCTATTTTATTTTTTTACCCATCAGACCAAGATCGCAAATTAACGATGTAAAAACTGATGCTGAAAACAGTCCCCGTGTTACTCAACAGGTCAGCGGAAGGTCCTCAGGCAGCTGCCCTGAATCCTTGTGTAAGCAATGAAACGCTTCAAGAATGACTTGCTTAGCCAGCTGAAGCTTTGTTAAAAGCAAGCTGTCATCTCCTGTATGAGAGGGCTACTGTAAGAAAATTATCCCACAAAACGTTCCACAGTCTCCTACATAATACTTTTCCATCAGGAACAAACAAGAGAAAGTAGAGAGAGAGTCATTTCTGGATCCTGTTTGGATTGCTGCTAAAGCTTCTGCCCACTGATGTACCTGTATTTTTCAGCTCATTCAACACCCTTCTCTAGACACACAGTGAAACTACCAGTCTGTGGGTTCTCTGTTCTGTTTCCTTTCATGAATACAATTTTTTTTTCCGCAAAAGACTTAAAAAAACACTTGTTTCAGTAAATATTCCTTTATGTAAATCAACCCCAATTCTTGAATGTTGTTGTCTTAAAACATTAGAACCGAACGTTAACAGCGTGGTCACTAGCACCACCGGATTTGAATGTGGGATCTTCTTGTGGGATCTATCTATAATCATAAGTGCACGTTTTATACTTGTGATATTTGTACCGTACAGATTGTCTCACATTTGAAACATTAAAACTGATTAATGATAGGAATAGAGCGGAGAAAGTTGCTTTAGTGTGTCATTATTTTTTCAATAAGTGGGATTGGAAATTTACTACCATGGCAAGATCCCAGTTTTGTGGCCATCAATTCCGCGAGGTTGGGCAAAGAAACCAAGTTTCCATTGTTAAAGAAATACATGCCTGAACACACACACACTTGCTCACACAAGCGCTCATGCAGAGTTAGCGGTTGAATATGTGTTTTTATAACCCCCAGACAGGTCTGTGAATGTGCACAGGTGTTATAAATAACAGATTGATTATGACAGGTAAAAGAGTGCGGCCCATCTGGTCCGCAGCAGCGGGGAGTCGGGCGGCAGCGATTTCCTTCAGTTCTCTGAGGCTCTAGATGTCACATTAAAACCTTCCTGACCCCTCAGAAGCTGCATGGGGTCACCATCGCTTCCACCTCCGAACCTTCAAGTCAGATGGAGCGAGAGGAAGTGCATAACATTTATGGTCCTATAAGTCCCACTCTGTTTTTCTTGTAAGTCCATAGTTTCCCATTAAAGAAAGTGTGTGTGTATGCGTGCCCGTGTGCACATATGTTCATGTGTGTGTGCAGAGGAGCGCAAAGTTCCTTGACTTGTGTGTTCACTCACCTGCTGTAAAACCGCATGTGTCAAATGATTCAAATCTGCTCTATAAGCTTCATTCACTTTTATCTTTGTCTACCTGATGATTTGAAGACGTACAACTTTCTTTTGAGAGCTAGTGGAAAATATTCAGGGGAAGCTTGGAGTGTTTAAGGAATTGTTCTAAAAATAGCCCCCCCACTACTTCCCCTTTAACTCGTGGACACCCCACCTTGGCTGTAACTCAAGGCTTCAAACCTGCTTCTCTTTCTTTAAATAACTCTTATTGATTCCTACTCTTGTCTGCGATAGAGATACTA
This sequence comes from Lepturacanthus savala, assembly GCA_030544235.1. Lineage (NCBI taxonomy): Eukaryota > Metazoa > Chordata > Actinopteri > Scombriformes > Trichiuridae > Lepturacanthus > Lepturacanthus savala. The sequence goes on along the minus strand of CM060465.1, from coordinate 13,388,012 downwards.
TTCAGTCAAAGATGTGCGTTTGCTTCGTACCGAGCGCTGCACTTATATAACCAGGGTTACAAGTTTATTCTCGATGAGGAGATCCCCCCAAACCAAAAAATGCACATCGGTACGTTTAAGTGATATGAGTAGAACTATATAAACTTATAACACAGGATTTAATGTATTAAAATTAACATTCAAAACTGTATGTTTTGTTCAAAGAGGGAATTAAAGGTGCAACCTTATTTTTTGATCAGATCGTTCCATTTCCCTGAGGCCCCTGCAGTGTCACTTCCCATTAAAAAAAAAAAAAAAAAAAAAAATGTAATAGGACTCACAAAGGCATGCTTTGCAAATCCAAATTTCAGTTTCCAGCCCTGTGTGCACTTTGGTAAAACACACAGTTTGCAGCCTGCTGTATCTGCACATCATTCGACGGAGCTGCTCGGTGTCTGGTGTACTCTGGTCGCCTCTATTTCCACTGCCCACATTCCACCTCCATCCTCCCATAAAGCCGTAACATTTTCTCCACTGCCCCACTTTTTTTTTTTCTACTCAACTGTAGATGTGCGGTGTTGACACACAGTTTCACCAACACCTTGACCTCATTCAAAATCATGTTTTAAATCAACCACTGTGTTTCTTGGAAGAAAAAAAATATCTACATTTATCTGCCATCTATGAATTTGTAACAAGCAGTTGGGTGGCGACCTAATACCTTGTGAGAGGCAGCTGAGGTGTTACCAGGATCTCTTTGACATTATCCGTTGCAAACACGTGAGAATTACCCTGAGGTTGGGGGCTCTTCTCTAAGCTTTATACAGTACTTGAATACTGATCTCCCAAACTATTAATCTGATTATAAACTGGTACATGAGTAGCCTACCCTCTCCTGGATCCTGCCTGCTTGAGAACAGTAAACCCATTGAAACTGGAGAGGGTGGCTGAAATGAGCCAGGCTCGTAGCCTGGGTTCTCGCACCGTCTGCCTGCTTTAGAAAAGACCTAACCTGTTCATTGATCAGCTCCAAATCCCAAATCCCGGTCTGGCCACTTTTGAATAGATTACGCAAAACTCTGATCCAGGGTCTTGGGGGGGAGGGTTACATTCTGCCCATGGAGACTCAGAACGTTACCAGCCGGGTTATGCTGACCTGAGATGAGAAACCCGCAGAGCGGAAGGTAGTGAACGGTGGTCCGAGGGGAGGGAGAAGGTGGGAGTCAGGACGGGTGAGAAGTGGTGAGGGTAGGGGGTGGGAGTAACCTGAGAGGAAAGAGGCATTCCATGCAGGGCAGCTACATCTGTGGACACAATTATCTGCTTCGCATAATCTTATCATTTCACACGGCCTCTGAAAGGCTGTATACAGCAGGAGAGAAAAACAGACCAAAACGCTCTTTTTTGGCGATTATGATGAAGCTGAAAATTAACTTAAAATTTGATCCCTGGTGTTCTTCTTAGTTTTGTCTTTTGATGGTTTTTGGTGGTTTTGTCACTGAGAACAGACATGGTTGAAAAGATATAATGACACTGATTAATTTGATTCGATGTGCCGGGTGATAGCAAACCGATGAGTCCTCGCTTCAAATGTGACTTTCAAGATATATCGGGACTACTCGACTCTTCTCTTGGTGTAACCTGCCTCCATAGAAGTTGCCAGCAGTCCCAGAGTAAACTCATCCATCCGCGTACCGCTATATCTCATGCTAGGGTTTTTCTCACATCTGAGTGGGGCGATATCAGCTGACACAGCCTACACTCTACCTCCCACAACACTCAATCCATCACACATCCCAGTCGTAATAACACTCTTGCACTATGTCATATAAGAAGAATCTGCATCGGACTGTCTCATACTTACACTACTTTCCTTTCCTCCATACCGGGGGTCAACATACTTGCATTGAATAACAAAATAACCATTTATGCTGTTTTTTTCAGGGGTGAGTGATTACCTTGCATGTGTTAAGAGCGTGATGTAATAAATGTTCTTTCCCCCATTCTCCCGTCTGCCTCCCACTGTGCAGGTGTTGCAGTGCTGGTATCTCCTGATATCCCCCTGCAGCTTGGAGTGGATAGCAGAGAGCAGTTCTGCCTTCAGTCACTGCCTAGTATGGAGCGTCTCCCTCTACAGTACATGGTGTGTGTGGCCCGCAACGTGAAAGCTGCGCACCAGGAAGCAGTGCAACAGCTCTCCCAGCACAGCAGGGAGCAGCCCAACATGAAGACGCTGTGGTTAGTTGAGTTTAGATTAGACTTGCCTCATTTCTTTGCTAGAAGGTTATTACAATATACATAAATCAAACAATAGTACATGTGTGAGCACTGAAAGAATCTTTATGGATATTTAGAGAGTAATAATTTAAACTTCATCTGAGTGTTGATGAACAGGTCCTTAATGGTTCCATTTCTGTGTCCTACAGGCTGCCGTTCTGGAAGCTGCTCACCAATGTGGATTCAGGGCCGAAGGTGGAGAGGGAGCTGCGGACCTTCTCTAATCGTCTGAGGAGACACCAGCTGGGGGAGGGAGTCATCAGCCTCAATGAACATTCCACCAACCTCCTCTCTGATATGGTATATGTTGTACTGCACTATATGTCTCTGACTCCAGCCTTGAAATCCTTCCTAAACTGGAGAAAGTGCAAGAGTCAATTTCACAGTCCTGTAGGTAGAAATGACAGCTGTGCTAAAAGTTGTGGTCATGGGAATGTGCCAGGCACAAAAAACACAGTGATATCTTGAGGCAAGGTTATTGTCATGTATTAAAACTGTCCGATAGCTGGTCTAAAGCCTAGTTTATACGTCTGAAGCAAATACCTATGGCGTAGGCTGACGTGCACCTCCAAAATCTCCTAACTATGCATCATTGTGATTCAAACTGCAAGGGATGCGATTGGTGCCGCTTAGCCGGGACTGGTTAAGAGGTCATCCATGATGCCTCCACAAGCGCCTTCTCTCACATTCTCACATTTGCAATAAAGATATTTGCTTTTTGATATTGATGAGGTCCAAAAACACATACTCTATCCCAGTTACCATTGTTTACTGTGAAAAAACAAGACTTTGGTCTACCAACATGGCAGTGAATTGAAGAGCAACGCATTCCCCCAAAGCAGAATTTTAAACGCTCAATGCCTGTGTTTAAGCATTTTATATAATGTGCATAGGAGAGTCATATGTCTTCCTGAAATTGGGCAGTATACCAAGTTTTACTGGAAAACCACAATGAACGAAAATACTCACCTGCTTCATTAGTGGTGTGAGATTAGTCTTTATGTATAATTTGCAAAGTGTGGATAACCTAAAAAAAAACGGTAGGAACAGGCTTTCCTGATGACAACAAAAAAAATTTTACATTTCAGGGCATTTTAATTTTTATTTAATTTTTGTCTGTTAAAATCTAAGTGATTAGACTGAACTGCTGACTCACAAAGCTGGTGATAACATGCACCTCACTGTATCTTCCTCCTGCACTCATATATGGACTGTGTGTAAATTATAGAAACACCAATATGCTGGATTTTGGAGAAAATATAAATGAAGACAGTGTCTATCGTATTTTCAATAATGAGTGTCAGCCAGTCATCTTCCATACCCACTTTATTCCTCATTAGGGTCGCAGGGATCTGCTGGAGCCTATCCCAGCACATTACAGGCGAGAGCAGGGATATACCCCAGATGGTCGCCAGCCTCTCATGGGGCACACACACGATTCACTCACACTTATGCGCAATTTAGAGTTTCCAATTAATCTCAGCAAGTTTTTGGACTCTGGGAGGAAGCCAGAGAACACCCATGCAGACACGAGGAGAACATGCAAACTCTACACAAAAAGGTCTCAGACAAAGATCTTGATCCTGCGACCTTTTTGCCATGAGGCAACAGTGCTAACCACTGCACCACTGATACTGACCGCATGATTTAGAAACTACTTAATACTGATATGTCCATTACAGGCTGTGATGGACATATCAGGAGAGGAGATTTCTGACATTATGATCCATAGAAATCATCATTGAAGTAGTGTAAGATTGTTTTGTTACACAAACTTAAAAAATTTCGAAAGCAAGGAAATAAGACAATCACAAAGATCAGTAAAATTCCGTTAAATGGATGTTGCGCTCCTGCGCCATGACGCACTCTCTCTAACTTGTCTTAAAGAGGATGGGAGATGACACTCTGATTGGTTGAGTTCATGTTACCCCGAAACCACAACTATGAATAATCCAGGAACCCAAGACAACCTCCTTGATCCGTGTACTATCAGTTGGCGCTTTGAGCTGTGCCATTCGCTGGCTTCTTACGAGCAACGTGACTTGGACACACCCCCAAAGTGCGCCTTGCGCCTTGCACTAAGTCCATGCATTTGCATCATATAAATAGCCCAATGAATATGGCAGTGATGTAGCTAATAATATAAAGCTTAGTGCTTGTCCATCTAAGTACAAAGTAACGTTAAACGTATTACTTTATTCTGTATCGAGGTTATAAGCTAAACAAAAGCGATACGAAGTTCAGTTCAAAGACAAAGAGAGATGAACCTTTGCTTTCTGCAATGTATTTGTAAAGAGCTCTACTGATTAAAAGGTCAAAAATAAACCACAATAGACGCCTAAGGAAACTACTTGGGATGTTTTTAACACAAACCCTCCACATCACCAATCAAAAAATTGCCTCACTCCCTAAAGCAGTCCCATTGGTTTATATTTTATCTAAACCACCTTATTTTTATAGCACATTAAAAAAAAAAGTTAAGAAAGTGCTGCATAGGAAATAAATTCATAGGAAAAGACAAACAGAGAACACATGCCTATTATGTTGGATTAAAAGATAAAGAGTAAAAATTTGTTTTAAAAGAGATTTAAAAGTTGAGAGTGGGGCCAATTTGACATGGGGGGGTATAATTCAATACTTTAGGGGCAATTGCTGAAAATGCACGGTCGATTTTAAGTTGATAAACACAGCCAATCATCAGACCTCAGGGACCTTAAAGCTGAGTAAACATGTATTATGTCCTTGATGTACTGAGGCGTAGACCCATTTAAGGACTTAAAATCAAACAATAAAGTCTTTTAATTAATTCTAAAATGGACAGGAAGGTGGTGGATTGAAGCTAAAATAGGAGGAATGTGTTCAAATTTTGGTATTTTTGTAACTAATATGGTTTCAGTAGGTAATACACATTTTGCATTTGCATTTTTTACACAGATTTGTCATTCTTTCATTTGAAGAACAGCGATTCTTGGGTTGTGCTCATCTAGGTCTGACTCAACCAGAGATATTTTTACCTCCAGAGATGCTGAATCCACAAGAAATATTCAGATCTGTAAGAGTGTCAATGTTTAAGTTTCTATTGCACCCTTGGAACATCTGAAACCAAATATTAGACTACACAGAGAACACGTATCTCGTTCTGCCTATTCCTGTAGCCTACTGTGTAGTAGAATCTTGTAATCTTCCTCTTCAACCATCTGAGCTGTGAGCATGGTGAGGGTTCATTGGTCAGAAAATGTTCAGGGAAAGGAATGAAAGAGTTTCCTTAAGTGGATCGTCGGAGTGCTGGAGACAACTGGGGAACAAAGGAGGGAGGGCAGGTTCACTGAAATGTCACAATGTAAAAAGAAAAAAAAAGGTTTAGGGCTTTGCTTTCATGTTGAATAAAAAAAACTATTTCCCAGAGTGCACACCTACCTGTCTTGCTAACCTAATATGTCTAATATATTATGATTGAGTTTTATGTTGTTTTCACCTAAAAGAACAGATTTTTATCGTGACACGAAAAGGAACAGTAGACATTTGTCTCTTCATTGCCATGTCATTTCTTTCTGTTATTGTTTCTCATCTATCCAAGTACTTGAAGAATGGTTTTTTGGCACTCACTGCAAACAAGACCACCAGGACCAATGTCAAGTGTTTCTAAGTCAATACCTGGTGATATTCCATTACAGAACAAATATAGCTAAGAGAAGAGAAGTGTTAGGAAGTCTCCTAACAGATCTCAGGTTGCTCATAGCGTGGTAACCCATGGGATGGTGAAGAATCGGATGTATTGAGGTTTGAATGGATCTTAGCCAAAACTAACTCAAGCAGGTGATACTGACGCCAGCTCAATGCTGCGATCTGACCTGGGCCATGCAACAGAACAGGGAGGCAACCTCCATCAGGGAGGTTGAGTTGAGCAAACTTATCATATACACTTAAGAATATGTTTCCAATTTGAGTTCAGAAGGTGTAAAAGGATATAAAAAAGAGAGGGAGGTAATGGGAGGCATAACACATGTTAGCTAATGGATGCCATTTGGTGAACAAGAGTTTCCTCTCAATGTAAAGGTTTCTTTTTTGGTACATCAAAGATATTTAACACCAGGTTTGTTGGCTCTACATGGCCCAGTCTCCCCCCTACCCGCCCCCTGTAACTGCCATAAAGAATCGGCCAAGCATACAGAGCTGCATGGAAACTTATGAAGCTTAAAGTTGTCCATGAAGTCTGCAAACCTACAGAAGTGTGACTGGTAACAATGATCCAAAAAACCTTTTACAAGTATTCACATTATCAGTCAGCCGTTTTTTTTCACAGTTTCCATATTAGTTTTATGAAACAAAGAGTCATGATTTGGAACAACTTGCTGGCATAGACAATTTCAGTAATTAATAAGTTTCTAAACATATCACTTAGACACTGTTTATCTTTTTTTTAGCCAACCAAGATTAAGATTAGTCTACCATGGTGCCAAATATGTTGAAATTCATGTGTTTTTTCAGATTTTCAAAAGGACAAAAAAAGCAGAACAAATTGGAACATCAGAAAATAAATTACATAATATGCCCTAATCTACCCTTTGTTCCCACCACAGCTTTCCTTCCTGGGGTCATTAAGTTATTCTTAAGAGGATTTGTTCCACATTTATGTAATCTGACTTTAACATGTAAATTCCAATGGATTATATTATTATTATATTCTTAAATGATTCTGACAGAGCTCATATCATCACAGCTACAGGTTGGAGAATTCAACCAGTTTATGAAGAGATGAATGGTTCCATCAAAGCATGATGTTGTGATTATATGGATATGATTTAGATAATAATGAAAAAATTATTTATAAAATGATGATTAAATGCTGCTGGTAGGTGCCTTCCAAATGCATGCATCAGGTTTTATAGTGTTGATTTTAACAGACTGTCATGTGGCATCATAGTGTATCTCTGTGTCTCTCTGCAGGACCATGACTACCTCAACAGCAGGAAAAGGGGGATGTCCAAGAGACTGACCAGGGACCTCCCACTTGTCAAGCTTCTTAACATTTCCATCTCCCTGTCCCCTTTCCTGGGCGTGGACACCACGCAGTTCCACACCTCCCTCATGGACGGCACTGAGGCCTACTGGCTCAGTGTCCCCTCAGCCCCTCAGGGACAGCTGGTGAGACCTCAGTTGGACAAATTCATCATCCTTGCAGATCACATTTTAGGCCTCAAAATTTGATATTTTCTATTTGAGATTTTTTTTAATTCTTTTTTAAGATTCTAATTTAAGGTCGAGTTGAAAGGTGCCATCCTCCATATCCTCTTTATAGTGATCTGTCCATTCACAATAAAATATTCAGTGTCATGTACAATTGTCTAAAACACTAAACTTCCTTAACATATGAGAACACTTCTCCCCATAGTTTTCTGATGTGGACACTTTCCAGTAGCTTTCCTTGTTTGATAAAAAGCAGAACAGTATGAACATAGCCTTATCCAAAAAAGTCTATAACTGCAACTGTAGAAGTATTAAATTAGTTGATTATCATTATAATGACAAAACAATAGTAGTGAGGAGTTTGAATTCACTTATGCCTGTCCGTCCCACAGATCCCTTTGTTGAGTCAGTGGCGAGGGAGGTTCTGTGTTAAGCTGAACATCACAAACCCAGGAGCCGTGAGCTGGTTCCTGGACGGAGTGGGATCCCTACAGGCCCACTTGGGGATGGAGTATATCATGCTGGAGGGGGGAGAGCGGAATCTGTTCGAGGAGCAGGCCCTGCGACCGCCACAGGCTCTAGGTGGTGACAAGTACATCAGCCTGCTGGCCGACCTGGCCACCAGGATCGGAGACTCCACCATCATGTCAGCAGGGACACGGTAATGCTTTCAGGCGTCTTATCCTGTCTGTGTTTTATTCACATTTTCACCATTTTGAGTAGGGATGCCACAGTGCCGATATCGGAATTAGGTATTGGTTCTCATAAAATTGTCCAAAAAAACCACTTTACAGCAGTGTGCGATTTACATACTTGACTGCAAGGTGCTGGCACGAGTAGTCATTTCAGCAGTGTGGAACTAATTTAAGGTGAATGAAAGTGAGAAAAACAAAGCAGAATGCAAATAAGGTCCAGCAAAAATATCAGGAGAAGGTACAAAATCTATCGCTTACAACAAAATCAACTTAATTAAACATCTGAAATCCCACCATGACACAGAATCATTGCGACACCAACAAGACACAACTAACCTTGCAACAGACCTTGGTTAAGTGGGAGAAAATGTCAAGAGATAGCTGAATATATTGCTGTGGACTGGCTGTGGTCAATAATTTGGTGATTCTAGCATCTTCTCAGCATACTGGAGCCAAGGATTGAGATTCTCAGCCATAGCAATATCACAGAAACAGCGCTAGTTGTATCGGCGAGTACTCAAATACAAGTACTTGTTTTGGAAAAAAAAAGTGGTATCGGTGCATCCCTAATTTTGGATGATCTTCCAGTAGTTAGTCATGCACTGGCTTATTAGGATTCTGTTTGTGCCTCAGGTCAAGCCACAAGCCACTGTTTGTGAGGATGACCCCCTTGCAGTCCGACTGGAGCCCAATGGGCCTGAAGGGCATCATTCCCTCCCTGCTGCACCATACTCTGCTGGGATACAACTTCCTCATTCCTGATGCAGTAGGTAATACCACAGCTTATGGGTCACTTTTCTCACGTTTCATGTTGTAGATATGAATGATAGGCAGAGAAACACCGGCCTACATAAACAATCATAATGGATTTCTACAGTGTCCTTTTCAAATTTCATAATGTTTGTGCTATTTTGAGGGATTTTCTTAAGACATTTATATTCTGCCCTTGTGTAAAAAAAAGAAACAAAAAAGAACAATGTAAACGACAGCGGAATTACTACAAACAAATTGCAGGAATATTGCAATATTACAGAAATATTCCAAATTGCTGTGACAGTGGATCACAGCCATGCAGACAAGACAAATGATGCAATGTTCAGTATTCAATCAAAAAAACATCATGAAAACCAGCTTCTCAGCTTTTCAGTTCTTCACATCTACCTTAAAATTATTAAATCACTCATTACATATGTACTGCAAGTATAGTTATAGTAATGGAGAAAAACTACTTAATGTTTGATCTGACCACCAGAATGATTATCTTTGTTCACACAAAGATAACCCTGTGCAACAAATGTCTCTTAATATTCTGTGCCTGTTTCGGTCTCTCTCCCTACAGGTGGCTCTCTGTCTGGAGACCTGGTCACAGATGAAGAGTTGTTCATCCGTTGGCTTGAGATTGCAGCTTTTCTACCTGTTATCAGCTTCCACACACCACCATGGCTCTGCGGAGAGGATCGGGTATACAACCATAAACCAGAAGCATGGCACAAACCAGTCCGAGCGCCACACCTAGACACCCTAACGCACTTAAAACCCCTTCTTTTCGCACACACATTGACCCACGCTGCACCATCAGGCTGAGGTGCTTGTCATTACAGTTGCGTCATCCACATTAGACGTGATTACAAAGGCGACAACATAGCAGGTTCACATTCTTTTCCCGACCCGATAACAAGATTTTCACTTGTGAAGATTTACAGCGGAGAGATCAAGTGAAGTGATGTGTGAACGCTGCCAATTAGATGTTCTAAAAGGGAGCGGGAGATTATCCTTTCCTCCTCTGAAAAGTGTAGAGAGTAGGGAGTGTCTGTTGTCCCAGCAGTCTCCCATTAGCACTGCAGGTCACCGACGATCTGACGTTCCCACCGGTGTTAGCGAGCCAGCTGGTGTGTTTGCAGAGGAGCCCAAAGGTCTGTCAGAACTCAGACCTGGCTCCAGAGCAGCAGCAGAGCGAGTACTCCCCTCTGTCCCACCTCGCAGGGAATCAGAAAGGTAGCGTTCAGCGTGCACGGCAGCAAAACAACACCTACAGTTCTGAGAGTCCGGGTGGCTGCATTGATACCTTTGACGGTAGGGGACCCGGGCTCACGTTCCCGAACAGAAAAGCACTTGATGTTTCTCAAGAGTTCGAAGGGTAATTTTTCCCCTTCCCTCGCCCTTCCCCTCTTCCCTCAATAGGAGCGATTGCTTGGCCCCCATCCAACATCACCTGTGGTTAAGAGTCCATCTGTTCTGAATTACAATCCCTACTCCAGATTTATGGCTCACTCTTGCTCTCGAGAGCCACTTCAGCAGGAATGATAATGAATTTGAGGACAAGTCTTGGAAAAATACTTTATTGTGGCAATTAAGTTTTTCCATGAGTAATTGACAAGTGTGACAGAGTGGGAGTGATCAACTCCTTTTTTTTTCCTCCCGGAAAAGACTGAGGCAGCAAAATATATTGGTTGTGACTTGTGTTGCGTGACGAAGATAAAAATAGGCCTTTTGGACAGCTAGACATTTGACAGCAGCAATGTTTTCCATTTTGGTCTGCATGGCCTTCAACTTATAAACTCAGATGAAGTGAGACTGAGAAGGCATTTTAGATGGTGAATTCTTGTGTTTTATGGGCATTTTACTGCCGTTTAAGTGTTGCGCACCTTTGGTTCCAGAGTGTGTGAGACTCGAGTCAGTCGCAGACAGGTCACAGCAGTGACCACATCAGATTCAAATAGTAATAAAACATCAAACCCACACACATGCCTGGCTTCTCAATTAGAGAAAGAAGAATGATCCACTCAGATCTGGGCTGTGACTTCAAGCTCATTCCTACAAATCAATCTCAATCCCAACTCATAAAAATACATTTTTATAGATGCGGTCAAGTTTTTGTTTTTGCCATGGGACACTGGAGAGGATGTGACCCTTCCAGGAATGCTGAAGTAATTTGGCCAGAGTGAGACCGGAGAAAGACTTGGACAGTGTTAAAACCACTAAGTCAACAATGAGCCGCTCTTAATGTCTGTCTGCCTGTCTGGGTGTAGAGATGGCACAAATGTCTTTAGCAGACCTCGTTTTCAATATTATTCTTGTCCTAAAATCCTTGTGGCAGATGATTTAGTTAAGGAAATGACTTTTTTTTTTTTGGTTTCAGTTTCTCTTCAATTGCTCTGGAATAAGACACAAGTGGTTCTGAATGAAAACACAGATCCATAAAAAGGCTTACAATGACCCTACACTGACTTCCTTATGAGCTCACACACTAGGTTCTTAAAATCCTAATAATTTTTTTCTAGGGATCCTCATTATATTGATGTTATTGTTTCCCCTAGGTACTAAACCTAACTCGGACCTACATAACAAAGCACCAGAGGGATGTGGTCCCGCTCATAGAAAAGTATGCAGACGAGTGGCAGATGACGGGAAACCCCATCTACCGGCCGATGTGGTGGCTCAGTCCCAGTGACCCCATGACCTTCACCATCGATGACCAGTTCCTCATAGGAGACGAGGTGACTTAATTATGTTCTGATGGGAGGGGATTGAGTTGCTTCTGTCAGCATCCGATACACTTGGCATCCAATAGTGTATAAATCAACCCCGGCTGTAACTTGATGTCTTTGCTAATTAAGTGTACAATCTCCCTGTCATCTGAATTTGTTTTACCAAACTGATGCCTGTTTCCAGGTCCTGGTAGCACCAGTGGTGGAGAAGGGGGTAGTGCAGAGGGATATTTATTTACCTGACGGAGGCTTCCAGTGGCAGGACAGCCAGAACGCCCGGGTGTTTGACGGGGGGACGTTTCTGCAGGACTACCCCGTGTCCCTGGAGGAGGTGGCTGTTTTCTTACGGAGAAACTGAGTCACATGACTGATTCATGAAGCCACCCGACTTATCCTGTTACTCTTTTGAATCAAATTCGTGCTGTTCTCAACTTGCACTTTTCCACAAAAGACCATTGACACTGACTCAAGGCCCCATCTTGAGACGATATGTAGAAAGATTTTTTTTTTATACTTGCACTTTACAGTTAAAAAATGATTTGTATTTTATTTTCTGTTGTGACATTTTTTTCTTCCTTTTTTTAAAAATGTTAATCGGTTTTACCTCTCGGCTGATTCGTTTCTGGACTTTCTTTTTTTTTTTTTGCTCTGTTCTGCTTTTTTTCGTGTGTGTGTGTGTAAATTCTGGGGAAAGCAGTATGCTTACTCACTGCATTTCCGCAGGCTTTACATATTTAGTTGCTGCTGGCTCTCTTGATAAGGAAGAACAAAGCAAGCCCCTTGTTTCCTTAAAAAGTAAAAAAAATCTCTCAAGAAGACCAAATGAAGATAGAGAAGAACAAAGGAGGATGTCTGAAAGGGCTTTATCGAGGGGGAAATGCTTAAGGGGAGGAAATGAACTCACAGAAAGCTTTGTAGGGAGACTGACGCACCTTGGTACCGTCCGTGTCTTGTTCACTCATCAGAAAGGCTTTTACTTGAACTTATCAGGCCGAAGGGCTGATGTTTTATGAATGTACCTCAAGTTACAGATTTCCACTGCTTTACAGAGTCATCAGACACAACAACCTATCACCCCATAGCACTTATTCTTAGACTAGTTTAACTTAATTTATCAACATACCACTCTGTTGGACACGCCTGAATGTCCCTTAGTACTGTAGGCCAGATGTACTTGAGGCCACTGTCATTGTAACTATATACTATATGCTATATTTGAATTTGTCTTCTAGATTTTACCAACTTACTAACCTGCTGTCGTAAGGGCTTTTTAAATGGGCTACTCTTGCTAACGCTGTCTGATATTGTGTTGCTTTATGCTCTTTCATGAGTGCCAGATGAAGTTCTTAATAAAGACTAGTTGATAACACCACAAAGGTGGAAAGGAGATCTGGAAATAATAGTCAGACATAGCATGTTCTTGCTGAGTCAATGAGAAGAACAATACAACTCTTGTGTCTGTACAGTAAAGGCAAGGCTACATTAAGAAGCCAGCTAACTTAGCTTAATGCAAAAGACAGGAAATGAGGGTTAGCAGCTAGCTTAATTCTGTCACACAGGTAACCAGCACCTCAAGTTGATATTTTATATACATCATTTATTAAATGTGTACAAAAAAGGGTGAAAATGATACTTGATGATGATTTCTTGGCTGGACTGGACACAGTTAATTCCACTAGTTTCCACGCTTCATGCTAAGCTAAAGTCTAAAGTAAATGTCTCCTAGCTGTAGCCTTCCTATTTCACAGACAGATATAAAAGTGGTATCACATTTCTCATTAAACTCACAGCAATACTCACATTTTCTCAAGATGGAGGACATAGGGAAGACATTCTTTGAAAGCGTAACATAAGCCCATATAATTTCTGCCTTCATGTGTGCCTTTCCTTAGCCTGCTCTGTTGAAGTGCCCTTGTAATCACATCCATTTCCATCACTTGCTTCAGTTCAGTAGCAATTCTTTTATTGGGTTTGAACCTCTAAGCGAATGACAGTGTAAATAAGAACTGATTTTCTTTTGTGATTGTATTCAAAATCAGCCCATGAAGAAATGTAACCACCTTTGCACCATGATATATTGCTCTTCTTCTATATAGCCTATAGCTACAGTTAGTCGATAGCACCCTTTGGAGGTGCTTTTACTTTATTGATGTGTTCTTCACAAGACAATCTTAACTTGTCAGCAGTGATGATACAGACTTAGTGAATGCTTTACCACTAAACTGACTGTAACTTTGATCTAACAAGTTTACTGTATCAACACTCAGGTCTACTGAAGCTTATCTAATCACCAAATGTCTTAGCGCAACGCAGTATGTTGTGAACACATCGACGTCTTAATTTCTCCTAAAGCTGAATGTACAATGGACAAACTGTGATTTCCCAACCGAGCCCTTCATGTGAGGAGCTTTTCTAGTTCCCCGTTCTAATGCTTTTTAAGGAATGCTGTGGTATGTTTGCGTGTAAGTTGCAGGAAAAGCTTTGTAATTCCCTCTACAGACTGAGCAAACACTATGCCATTTGCCTTAATATGCCACTCTTAAATCTGGACACAACACAAGTGTCTGGATTATTGCAGTATCAGCAATGTACATATTACGATGACTGTGCCATTACAAGTGTTGTTTTTTTCTCTTCTGTAAATCAGAGAACTTAGACTGACAAAGTTGCAATAAAGTTTACATTTTCTTACTTCACTTCCTTGAGTCATTGTTAATGCTCATTTAATGATGATGATTTCTGATTGTATACAATAGCAACAAACACATCATCTGGACTGGATTTCGCAGAAGCAAAGTCTTTAGTATAAAAACTCAATTCTCGTGCTTCTTGCATGGGTTTACTTGTTCTTTCCGTGTTCGCATTGATTTCCTCTAGATATTTCGGATTCCTTCAGTCCAAAAACATGTTGCTGTGTGTTTGACTGTCCATTCAACACAGGCTTGTTTCTCTGACTGGACTATCTAAGGACTATTTTGGTACAAGAAAACAATAGCTGAATGGATAGAATTAAAATAGAGCAAATGCACAGATTTGTCAACTAATAGTATTTTTTTCTGGTTTGTTGACAAAATTAATGCATGTGAATTTTATGTGTTCAATATTTGTTAGGTCCTTACATTTTGAATAATTATGTGTGTGTGTGTGTGTGTGTGTGTGTGTGTGTGTGTGTGTGTGTGTGTGTGTGTGTGTGTGTGTGTGTGTGTGTGTGTGTGTGTGTGTGTGTGTGTGTGTGTGTGATTCTTATCTGGATAACAATACATATCATGTTGCACATTTTCTAACATTTTCTATCACTTTATATATATATTCTTTAGTAATTTTAATGATTTCAGGTACAATTGAACTTCATTCAAAATAACAAGGGATAATTTCAGGATTATGTCACAAGACATAGACTTACTTTATAACAGAGTTAATTTTCTCGTGCAAGAGCATATCAAATGTTATATTATCTTCAGAGATAAAAGCTGGAAATTATGAGGATTTTCAGTTTTATCCATCCATAATTGTCAATACAATGTATGTACAACATCACATAATTTAATTCTTTAGAAGGATAGATGTTGTTCATATTTTTTTAATTGTTTCTTTAACTGTGGGTGGTTTAGGAACTGGTAGATAGATTGTTCTTAGATTATCAGTTGAAATGTACTGTATAAAATTTGTACGAAGTGTAATTTCTGTTTTGTCTTTCAGGGAATAATTTTCCGGTGAGACAGCCTCTTAAATAATATTGTTACATTGTTTTTTGTCTAGGATTAAAGTCCCATTGATTTTTATGTTATTGTATTTTTTGTTAGAAAGACACATTTCTGTAGTTTCAATCTGATTTTAAAGAGTTTACAGAGTTGCTGTTTTTGATCCTAGATTTGACACACTTAATTTATAAAATTCTATTAAGGCAATCCAAATCAGTAACTTTTACAGCTTTTACCATTTTTAACCCTTTTCTCAAAATTAATTTTAGATTCATTTGTACAATAGATATGATCAATTTAGAGTATAATTAGAGTTGGCTGGTAATTATATCTTGATAAGCATTCCATCTTTGTTTGATATATTCTACAGAGTATTAAAAAGGTCTCTTTGAAGCCATGAATTTAACTTGCTTAGCCTTCCTTTATTTTATTTTCAACATTTAAAGATATACTCAGCTTTTGATCTTTTGTAAAGTGAAATCCCACTGCAAACTAACCCAAATCAGGAAAAAAATTAAAATAAACAAAATTATCTGCCAGTGGAATGAAATAACCCTACTTGTACAAATAATATTTTTTCAACTGTTAAGATATCAGTTTTTGCAGTGCAGAGATGCTTCATTTCTTGCTTGATAGTAATACTACAAACATCAAGTGCTGTGTTTTATAGTGAAGTGTATATTAGTGAATATGTGTGTGTAATGTATATATGTGTGTGTCATGAAGAGCTCTCATATTATAGGGTTTAATGTTAAACCTGAAGCTTTTAAAAATAATGTTGTGTTATCTGCCAAATGATGAGAGGGTCTGTTACCTACATTTAGATGTTTAATGTCATCACAGTTTTGAAGGTTGCTAACATTTCTCTGACCATCATAAACAGATATGGTGAAATAGGACAACCTTGAGGAATTCCATCATTAACTTTAAAGCTGAGGGTGGAGCTATGCATCAGTATGACATAGCTGCTGATGTTCTGAAACTGTCCTATCACAATATTTCTATTTAATTCCAAAAGTACCAAAAAGATATCAGGATGCTCTGCAGAGTCAAACGCTGACACAAAATTGAATAAACCTGCAGGAAACAAATAATAAAACCCATCTGAAAAAATCTGATCTTTCTTTTAAGAACCACAATGTGTTATTATATTATTTCAAAATCATTTTTCAAAATCAAAATCAGGCATTGAAAATGTAGTTTGTATGGTGTGTCTTTTGCAACACAAAGAAATAAACAATAGAAATTGAAAATATACTATAATAAATATATACTATAATAAATTTTTTTCTATTGTCACATATTATTGGGTCAAGTCAAGTCAGTTATATTTGTATAACCCCAAATCACAGATTCATCCCAAGGAGCTTTACTGTTTGTACAGAGCAATGCAACATCCGCTATCTTTAGACTCTCACATTATACAAGGAAAAACTAAAAAAAAACTCTAACTGGGAGATAAAAGGAAGAAACCTGAGAAAGAGGAGGGATCCCTCTTCCAGGACAGACTGGATTGCAATACATGTCATGTGCACAGGATGGAATATAATACATTAGAACAGGGGAGACATTGTGTAGCTATAAATAGGATAAAAGACACATAAGGATTTATAGTATATGTGGAGGATGATGTGACAAGGATTGACAACAGCTTCCAGGTCCCACCAGGACGGAGTAAGACCCGGACCACATCACCTCTAACAGGAAGTGTCCCTCATGGTTCTGCTGCCCGGTGTGCTGCTGCATGGTCTGTAAATATGAATAACATAGAGCAGGACTCTGGTCAGATATAGTAAATAGTCATATTGCACAGCCCAAAGCAAATTATCAGTTCCTTGGTTTCTGAATGCTAACCTGTTAAAATCCCCAAAACCCTGATACATGGATACCCTAAGTTTTATTCATACTTTGCATGAGAAAACCTCTGTTACAACATTTTATTTAATTTTTATATGTAGTAAAACACAATGTTACTCTTACAGTCAATCAATATATATCATCAATATACACATCATCAATACAATATGAAAATAGTTATATATTTAATAGTTAATAGTTATTATATAATGGTAGGGCTGCAACTCACCACTATTTTGATATTTAATTTAGATTTAGCTGTTTCTGTGATTATTTAATTGGTTCCTGTATAATGTGCATTTTAACCTTATCCTCAGTGTGATTTGTATGATTTTATGGACAAATAATTGATCTTTGACCTCTTATTTCATTAAACATTGAATTTTGCCTTGCAGATAATTGAACTTATTTCAAGTTTGTTTTACATGATTTTGGTCATTTAGGTCTTGTTTTAGGTTTTAAATAATTTAAAACTTTAATTACAAATTTTTGCAATATTCTTACTATATTTTCTCTGCAACATAAATTAATTCTGACACTTCTGTAGTCAACTCTCATGTTGTAGATTTCTTTTAATACTGGGTTTAGGTCCATAACCTTTGTGGTTATAGAAATATTCCATATTTGTTATCATTTATAGTAGGAAAACTGAAATATAGGCCTGGGGCTTAAGTGGTTAACTTTGTTGTATCTTACTCAGGCTCCTTGTTAATGAAACATTTTTTCAGAGAGAGACAGATTTTTTTCCTTAATAATCATGTGGTCTAATTTAGGTCCCGAATATAAATCTCATTTTAAGTAATTTGGTACTAATAAAATTACCCTCATTTTGAGTCATAATAGACTTCTTCTGCATTAACTAGGCCTAATTGGATTGCTTGAAATGAGTCATTTTTAAAAAGGACAGTCTGACATATTAATCTTATCAAGTAAAAACTCACTGACTGCACTAGCAGACACTTTTGTTTGTTTTAAGTGGATGTAATTTCTTTTTTTAGTGTATGTGAACATGGAAAATTGAAATAATATTAATTTATATTTGATGCATCTATGTCCATGTTTGCTTACACATACATATGCTCTCATGTGAGTGTATATGCATGTGTGTGTGTGTGTGTGTGTGATGCTTTTATTAACAATCCTTGCTTTTCCTTCTCCTCATGTCAAAAAAAGTATAAACCTATATACCTGTGAGCAAGCTGTGATCTCCCACAAATTCCATTTAAACCTAATAAAACCTATTTATAGCAACAGTGAGCATGTGCGTGTGAGCGATTCACGGGGGAATCGCGTTCAGCCGAACCACCGCTGAGCTTCTCCTCCTTTTCCCCTCGTCTCTCTCGCTGCCCCTTGGCCAGGATCCACCTTGGGGCCCCAGGCCCTGCTCCTTTAGTGCAGTTAGACAGGTGCAGCTGGCCGCAGACATGCAGCGGCCCTACACGCCAACCGCCAAGCTCCCCCTCTCCATTTACACCCTTGCCTTAATCACTTAGATTCATAGGGCACTTTTTTTTAAATCTGTGCGCAGTTCTCAGCCAGATAAAATTCACAAGACATACTAGTGTGGCTCCGCGGTTCGTGAGGTGATGAAGTTACAGCGTTAGAGGCTTCAGAGGACACCGGAGGTTACACAGCGGATGGGGTTGGTCGATTTTTCTGTGCACGAAACCTTAAGCAACCTTCATCGTTTTTTTGTGTGATTCATAGTTTTTTTTCGGTTAATACAAAGTGACAAGGTTTATCTTAACACCGTTATTTCCAGGATTCAACACTGTCTTGTTCACAGAATGAATCAGATTGCTGGAAGTTTCAGACGGATCCTTTCCGTTCCGAACAGTGAAACTTCCCCCCGGAGAGGACCGCTTTAATGTCGAATCGCAGAATAATAACACAATTCCTTCCAGCAAACTTGCGGTCAGAGACATCCGACCTTAAACTAACATTTAGCAGCGGGACAAAGCGGCCCAATTATTTTTTCCTCATCTGCTGAATCGACATATACCGTTGAATCCAATTAGTTTGGGGCAAGTCTTACATAAGTCATGCAAGCATTCGCAGGAAAAACAAATTGTCCTGCCAAAACCCAAATCAAGAATGACTAGAATGATCCGCGCACAGTAGCTGCAGCGAGAACAATGTGACTCCCGGGCCGTTAGCCGCTAACAGCGGTCGCCGCCGGACAAAGCGGGAAGAGTCCCATGCTCCTGCGTGAATGGACGGCGTTTTAAAAACGGGGGCGAGGCAGCGTTGGCTCCCTTTTCTTTTCTTTGAGGGTGTTGTGGAGCAAGTGGCACATGAATTAAACTGGTGACAAGCAGAGGCCACGGATCTCTCTCTCGAAGTCTACTTTTAGAAAGTGCAAGTCAAGGTTTTAGGTTTCAGCGTCTGCACTTGAGTGAATGGGTTTTCCAGGCTGCCAATTAGGTGTACAATTTAAAGGCTTGTTGTGCAGAGGCCAGCCAGTTGAATTCTGACGGTTATGCTGTATGGATTCATCGCTTTTCACCTTTTTTTCCCCCTTTGGATTAACGGGCCTACTGATAGAACCTTCTTTAATTGAAAGTCAACACACCCGCTTCATGCTCTTGATAAAGACATAAAAGACGAAAGATATCCAAAGGGCTGTCTTTGAAAGAGATCCTTTTTCTCAAGCGACCATACTGCAGGTTCACAGAGTAGAGGAGCAAGCAGACCTCTGGAATGTGGTCTTGAAATGTTAGCCTGCTCTCGGAAGCCCAAGGCAGGGTGACACACGGCGAGTGTGTCATTGTGGAGGGGTGTATGCGTGTGTGTGTGTGTGTGTGTGTGTGTGTGTGAGAGAGAGATTGAAAAGGGGGGACTGTGCACAAGTGGTGGACAGGAGCTAGAGAGAAAAGTGTCACATGCTCTCCTTGGAATTCTGTCACCTCGCGTCGCCTTTAAACATCTTCCGGGTTAATTTGAGTTAATAGGTGAACACGCCCGCCTGCGGCTGCAGCGAGGGGACATATTAATTCCCTCAGGCGGAACTGGCTCTCCATGTCCGTCCATTTGAGCCCGACCACCTGGCACGGGGACAGGCCCACGCTGCAGCAGCCTCCTTGTGATCCAGTAAACACTTTGAGCTAAGGAAGGAGAGATCTTGTTTTAACACCACTAGCAATTGTCAAGGAGGTTTACAGATCGTAGAGACTAAGAAAAGCTGGTAAATAAAGCTCTGACCACAGGCTGTCCTCGAAATACGATGCAAACAAGGGCTAAAAAAAATCATCATGGAGCAAAATGCATGACTTTTTTTTTCTTCCTAAAATTGTCACCTGCTGTATCGTCTTGCAGTTTTCAGGCTAAACACATTCCCATTAGCCTCAGCTTTACTTTGTGATTTGGGCTAATTAGCAAATGTTAGCACATTAACATGCTAAACTTAGCAATAGAACTACAATGATTAGTTGATTAATCGATCAGTTGAAACTCTTAAATGAATTGCCAACTATTTAATAATCAATTCATTTATTTGTGTCTTTTTAAAGAAGAAAATGCCCATATTCCATAGTCCAGCCTCTCAAAAATTATTTTGTGTTTTCTGTTCTTCTATAACAGTAAACTGATGATGTTGGGGTTGTTGAATGTTGGTCTGGAAAAAAAAGAAGACATTTCATAGGATGAATCTTCAGCTGTGGGAAAGCATGATTGACATTTTGTGCCATTTTATATACCAAACAACTATCAATTTTAGCAGCCTGCTAAGCATCAGCTTGACACCATTGTCGTTGTGAGCTTGTTGCTATGTTAGCATTTACTTACAAAACAGTTAGCATGTCTAAAAAAATAATAGAGTTACTTCAATTAATTTAATTTCACTGAACTTAATTCATTTAGGTGTTACTAATTGAAACAATTAAATTATGTTGGTTCACCATTTTCTTTTTTCAGTGTTAAGTCTCACATCTTTTTATCTAATTATATATTGGGTCTAAATAGAAGAAGCTAATAAAAACTAATTAAAAAAAATCCAACGATATTCAAAAGAAAACAGCAGATTTTCAAATATATCAAGCTGGAAATTTAGGGATTTATCCCAATCTTGTCTTGAAGTTTACAGTCTTCACATAGTGTAAAGGGGAATACACATTCTCACACTGTTAAAACAGATTGCAAGTAAAAGACGACACACTCGGATGATACAGCTGTCTGACATTCACTTTATTGTTAGACCGTGGTTTTGGTATATCAGCTGCTTGTCTTTTTACACATTTTTTTTTTTTAATTAAAAGGCAAACCGTACATCATCTTCAAAAAACAAACATGCAGCAGTGTAAACATGAGGTCTACTGAGATAAAAAGTCATACAATTACAACATACTGGCACAGTCTGCGATAACACAACGGTCATGTAGAAAAGCGATTTGTTCGTTTTCACTTCTTAAATCAGCAAAGCGTTGATGCTCATTTGCTGCATTCAGCTGGTAAAATGTGCGAGTCAAATAGTTGTGTATATAAAGAGGTTAAAACATGAAAAATAAAATAAATAGTGATGTACTGACAACATATACATAATAACAGAGGTGCATTCCTAACCACGGGAGCATCTCTCTATATCTGCATTTCCTAAGCACTTCCTATTGTACTGGAGGGATATAACAAACCCACAAAGCGATTCTGCGCCTCATCCTGGCTACGCAACAAAAGCTGCAACACCGCTAGGCTGTAACTGATATTGGACATTTGAAAGTTCACTCTTTACAATGGTTCATGATGAGCGAAAAGGCTACCAAGGAAGTTAGGAACTGGTTAGTTTGAAGGTCAGTCATGGAGTGCACAGTACAGTGCAGAGTACAGTTAACCCACTCTTTTTTTTCTTTTTTCTTTTCTTTTTAAACACGACAAACAAAAAAAAGCAAGTCACCGTTGGTTACACACTCACTCACACGTCTAGTTGTCTAAGTGAGATTCACCCCAGACATACACCCTGTCCTGCCCAATCCCTCACTTCAACAGCAGAGTTAATGCTATACAACCCACCAGCTCAACATTGTACTGCATCTTTTTTTTTTTTTTACTGTTGTACACGTACCAACATAAGCACTAATTTTCCAATGCTGAAGCCAACATCCTAGAATACTAGGCCAAGTTAGGAAAACCTGAGTATGAAAATGACAAACACACACACGCACGCTCGCAATCGTCATCACTACATCATACAATCGCAGCAGCTAAAAACACCGGCTGTGCACTTGAGTGAGAAAGACAATGTAGATCTGCTGTTTAGACAGTAGGAACAGTGCTTCGTGGTTGGTCTTTTTGTATTGGTGTCCAGAATCTAACTGATAAAGGCTCACTTTCCAGATCGAAGTTCAATATTAGAGATCAACAGCTTTACTCCTACAGGCTTCCAAGTTTCGTTTGATTTTCAATATTTTGATAATTCGGTCCATATGCATATTTCAGTGTATATCGAAACAAATACTTTTTAATTACTTTTTTGTCTGTCCTGCTGCGAGTATTAGTTTTATTTCACTGCATTGCTTGCTCTACAATGTACACTGGCATGTAGAACTTTATGGAGAAGCAGCGTTCAGTTTTTATTCTCCGCATATCTGGAACAAACTCCTGAAAACTGCAGGTCTGCTGCAACTCTCAGCTCTTTTACATCAAGGCTGAAAATAACTAAAACATGAAATCTAACATTACAATTACATCGTTTTGTCTTTTTGTGTCTTTTTTTCACCCCTCCCCCCTCCCACCCTTGATATATATATGGATTGCATATTACTTTTTGGACATCACCCGAGTCTACAGGTTTCATCAAATAATCATTGATTACTGGATACTGGAGAATCAGACTCTGCATCTGAATGGAGCCGTCTGAAAAGAATAGACACAATGCAACATGCAACTTGTTGACATTATTTAGCATCAGATTTGTTGTTATGCATGATGCACTAACTAAAAATCTAAGGAATTCAAAAGGTTTCCAAATTTGGGATAAAACTACTAAAAAATATTGCACCATCTTTAAACTTAAAACATACTTCAAATATTAGATGACGCTACTAAACAATCCCTCTGCTGAAATGTCTTTTACTGCATTGATACACACTTTGATCTCAGACTAGAGGGGCTCTATTTTTCTCCTCCCTTTCTGCCCTTTTTACATTAGCGGGTCACTAAGGCACCGGTGTGTACAGACCCCTTTACACTGTCTGTACCAAATACCACCAGAATCTCACCTTCCCTAATTATATAATACACATGAAGACCCTACAAACACATTGACAGTAGTGTTTCCAAAACCTTTCAAATATCCTTATTTCTGTAATATCAATTAACAAAATAATCCCAAACCCAACATATGATTCTGTACAAGCTTCAGAAAGAATACATGTCTTGCTAAAACAACTTCTTATTTTCATTCTGCCCAACCAGAGGGCGATCACTTTGCTTTCTTGTCAAGCTGGAAGAGATCCAAAATGTCTTTCATGGCATTTTTGATGTCGCTGCCAAAACGGTGGGAGTCCTGGTAGGAGCAAAAAAGCAGGAAGATTATTTAAAAAAAAAAAAAAAAGGTTTCAGGTTGAAATTGACAATAAGTAATTTGAATGTGTCTAAGCCCCAAATACCAGTGAACTTACAGTTTCTGGACTTGAGTATTTGCTGGAGATGTGGAAGTTGATGAGGTTCTCACCAACGATGATGTAGGAGACACCATAACCATCATCAGCCACCTTGCAGACACAAGAAGAAAATAACAATGGGGTGAGTTTCATGGCCAGAGTCAATGTTGCCAAAATGATTTGTTTTTAAAGTTAGAATGTCCTACAGTTATTGTATGCTCTAATTGATTATGCACATGACAGTTGGATGGAAAACATGTTCAGTGTGACGTTCTATTCCCTAATGATGGCAAAGCTGATTCGCTCATCCACAAAGGACACAATTGCAATGGGATTTTATTTAGATTGCAAGAAACAAAAACCCTTTTTATTCAAAGAAATCTGTAAAATCTGATAACTGACCGGACCAAATCCGCCTCCAGAGGACACGTATTCTGGGTGTCTGACCAGGTCGAACAGCGCGATCTGCTGCAGAGGGGTCTGACTGGTGGACAGCCGCCATGGATCAGACAGGACCTAAATATAAAAGTAACACAGTCATCAATTCACAAATGTTTGTTGCTTTGATTCTTGTAACAGTTTCTCACACCTGACATGCAGATGAGCTGGATTTAAATATAACAAATGTGCATTTTGTTTTTTGACTAAGTTACACAATCTGAGTGCTTAACATGTTTATTAACAGTATGGTATAAAATAAAAAGTATATGGAGCATAATTAGGAGTAACATGTAATCAGAGAAAAGTCAGCACAATGTTGTAGGAACTAGGCTGACTACAACCATCTTAGTTTTTAAAAAAAATGGCTTCGAAACACATATTTGAAAATCTTGCATTAGTTACTTCAATATGGAGTCCAGGTCAAGATTAATTTCTACCCATCACTCCGTCAAGAGTTACTCCAATAGTCTTGTTTTAGTTCAAGACACCTGCGTCAAGGAATTCAACATTTATAGCAAATAATTCAGCTCTGCTCTTTGAGGGAGCTCTCACATAATCCATGCAGCAATGAGGATTCTTCTGAGTGAGCTAATCCCCCCCAAAAAAGATATATGAATGTTGATCTTAGTTAAATCAACAATACCACATAAGGAGGAGGTTGAAGTGGGAGCAGCTATGAATCACAGCATATCATCAGAATACAAGTAAGCGGTGGGTTATATGCTTCTTTCTGTGCACCTGCATGAATATGATTGATTGCCACACTGAGCCAATAATTGTGAAATATATAAGAAACAGCTCACGCTAATCAGCCAAAACAAGCGGGAGTTTGGTGCCCTGCCTAACCTAATGCTGTGCCTCATTTAAACCAAGGTATGCATGACAGCTTTAAGAGCAGAAATCAATCCTTTGCCCTCTTGCAACAGTGGCTCGTACCTTTTTGAGGAAGGGTGATTCTTCTCCCAGGTATCTGGAGACCACATACAGGCAGAAAAGGTGGCGATCGATGCCCCCCCCTGTCATAGCCATGCGGTACATGTTTTGGTGCTTCTCCGCTGCCCGTTTGAGCAACCTCAGTCGCTCCTCTCTCTGGATGGAAAGGAAGAAGATAAAAGTGAAACATGACTGGCAATTGAAGGGGATTGTCTCCATGTTTGATGAATGATTAGTGACTTGAAGGAGAGACTGAAACCTTACAGTTTCATCTTTAATCATGGAGCGGACGAAGTCACATGTCTCCATGGTGCAGGAGCGAACTGTTTCTGTCCGGCCCTCACGGAATAAACGCGTCATGGAGGCTTCGTATGTCAGGCAGAACTTCCCTTTGTTCTGTTGGGAGATAGCATGAGTCATAACATGAAAGATAAACCAAAAGGTTGATATTTATCTTCAGGTCAGTGTGTTCCAGGAGGCTCACATTTACACTTACAAGAGCCTAAGTATCTTAACTGCCTTAACAAAAGACAGCAACATAAAAAGGTTAGATGTAATATTATCATTATTATGTAGGTATAAAAACAAAATAAACAGCTGAACATAAAATTACTGCTGTGTAAAGCTTTGACTAAATCTTACATTGTCAATTTGTGCCAGTGTGACTTGTTAGCAAGTAGTGACTGCCCTCTGCTGGAATTAAAGAGGAAGGGTCACTGCGTTGCATCAAATTTCTGCTGTGCATAAAGCTCTTGCACTTATCTTTTTATCCTCAATTAATAATCTTAAAAAAGTGTGGTGGGTGAACCAATAGATGAGTAATAAGGTGTAATAATGAGGTGTAATAACTGCAGAGGTAAAATATTCAACAATAT
Source organism: Lepturacanthus savala (assembly GCA_030544235.1). Lineage (NCBI taxonomy): Eukaryota > Metazoa > Chordata > Actinopteri > Scombriformes > Trichiuridae > Lepturacanthus > Lepturacanthus savala. Next base: position 13,361,986 of record CM060465.1, on the reverse strand, counting down.
ATTTTTTTTTTATTTTAATACACCCAGATTTGTAAAAAAATAAATAAAAATAAAACATGGAAAGGCTGCTAAATATTAAATAAATTATAGAATATAAATGTTAATTAAAACATTTTGGATGGACTAACCCTAAAATGAGCCAGCTGTAGGGCGATCTGAATGAAGGCATCAGGACTGGTGCGGCACTTCTTGATCAGACCTTTGCCAAATTCGTTGAAGGGGAAAATGTGACAATCCACATCATCAGCCAGGGTCCTGGCTACTGTCAGAGAGTTCTGAATGACCTCCTGGCACTAGAGTAAATGAAGAGAGTGAGAGAGTCAGTAGCACATTTACACATTTAGTACATTTTAGAATTAGTACCAGTATTGTAGTGACACATTTCCAAATAAACAATACCCTGGGGTCTGTGTCTTTAAATTAGCAATAAAATATTATTGCTAGTGCACATAGTTTAAACTACCAGTAGAGGGAAGCCAAGGCCTGTGAATATCACTTTACAGGAATTAGCCTGCAGCATTAGAGATGCTGAAGAAGCTTACCTCAGCAGGGATGTCCCACTGCAGCTTCTGGGGACCTGGCAGGTTAGGGTGAGGCTCTCCACGGCAGTTTCCATCCTCCGTGTATCCCAGTTGAAGAGGGTCTGAGGAAAGTACATGCTGCAACACAATGTCAAGTTCAGTTTTTATATTTATTTCAATATAGTGATGTATTATTATGTTAATTCCTGACATAATTAGATGATGCTTTTAATGCATAGGTGCAAAATTCATTTGACAAAAACTATATTAACACACCTCCCACAGATGGCCAACGATTGGAGCGTCAGCCCAGGAATGCTCTGCGTTCAGTCCTGTGGTGCCGTTTTTGAAAACGATCAGGTTGAAGGATTTATCAAACCATCTGAATGGAAACAAAGAAGAAACATCATCAGTTTATTTGTAAATGAGCTCGTGCTCCACGCTCTCGGAATAATTAAGAATGTATCTATCGCACCTGTCGTAGCACTTTCCATGGAGCAGGGACTTGGCGTAACTGTCCAGAGACGTGACTGGGTTGTTGGGGTCAAAACGCTGCTCGGTGTCATCGAGGGTCACGAAGAAGGCTGCCTTCTCAATGGCATCCAGAGATTGCTTGTTCTTACCGCGGCTGAAGTAGGTCTCGCGGCTCTTTGCCCACGGGGTCCTGCGGAATGCCAAAGAACAAAAAATATGATGCAGACAAGACAGCGCAGACACAATGGCATGATTATAAAATAAGGACAGCACCAGGGTGGGAAATTAACCTTTTAAAATATGAACATCTACCAACCAGTTTTGCAAACATGTTGAATCAGGCACGCAGCAGTTGAAAGAGACTCCCGACCTCCCCACACAACTCTTGCTGTCTGCAGTGCACTGCCAGATCCTATATGAATGCGGCCTAAAGCACCCACCTGTCCCCAGCAGTAAGTGCAGCGAGCTTCTCCTCGCCTGGCAGGGGCTCAGACGTGTCCGCCAAGATCCTCTCCATCTGCTGCTGTATCTCACGTGGCAAAAGCAGCCGCCCATCGTAAAACATGGACACCTTGAAGAAACGGCCCTTATGGAACACAGCTATGTGTTTGCTGTCGTTGAAGTGCTGCAGGGTATCTGGGAGAGCAAAAAAAGGGGGGGTGGTGGTAGATGGAGTGAGGAGTACTAGATTTTGTGTTTGTAATATGTGTGTGCAGCTTAAGAATAAAATTGTATCTAAATAAAAAAGCAACCCAAGGCAGCAGCAGTTCATACTAGGTTTGGATGTCACAGCATTTCCTTTCTGGGAACAATAAGTGTTTGTAACATGTTCTCCAATCCTTCAGATATATTATATGTCCTTATAATTGGTTCCAATTTGTGATTTTGGTCTATACAAACAAACTAACTTGAATACTTTGTCCCAGTAATAGAATAATGTGATATCCACAGCACGAGATTTCTGTTGATAGCATTTTCCCCCAGGGATTTTATGTAAGCATCTTTCTTGTGAAAAATACATTGATTTGAAGCGGGCAAACAATTCAATTCATGGTGTTGTATTGTACAATGGGAAGGTCTATATACAGTTCAATAACTAAAGCAGCTTGAAATGGGAAGTGCAGGAAGTGAGATGAAAGGGGAAAGTCATCTGGGAACAGGGCGGTGGTTTGAAATTAGTTGACACAAAATTTGTTTGAACAGCACCATTCTTCACCAAGACAAAGCAATTCACAAGCATTGTTTGAATGAAGCAAAAAACAAAACCATGTTTTTGATGTACTCAGGTACTTTTCAAGGATAGGGCATATAGTGAATAATGGCTTTAAAAGGAGGATGTCACTGGTTGGCAGTCTGAGTTGAAACCTGTTAGTTTATCCAATATTTAATAAAGGAATTTTAAATCTATAAATAGAGTGCCTCAGTTTTTTTTTTACAATGTCAACTGATAACATGGACTTCCTCTAAAATTAGCTGAACATTTACTGTATTTTTGTTTTGTATTTAACTAGCTTTGCTTGCATGTCATGCTGACTGTTCAAACAAGTATTGACCTTGTTACAGGTAGGACAAAGGCGATGGTTACTTACACAAGGAATAACCCCAAGAACAGCAATATCCTCACATCCAGATCATACTTAGCCTACTTAGCCTGTGCTTCCTTTTACAATAAAGACAATGAGAGAATGAATATGGGTCTGACCTAATATTTATACACATACTAAACTGTACCATACTGATGCTTGCATTCATAAATATCTTATTTCAGTAACCCAACATTTTGTCCTCAGAAGCTCTAATACAACATTAGGGGTAAACTTTAACTGCATTTTTTGTCAAATCTGTCAAAATGAATTTTTTGTCCCCTCAAACAGGAGATCACTGAATCTCCTCCTGATCACTACATCTCCTATGCATTTCAATTAATTCATACATTAGTTATGATTCAGTTTTGTCCTGTACAACAAGAAAGACAAAAGGAGTCACACATTTTGCCTTACATTTAAAATGTCATCACAGATCAGAGTCTTGGTTTTGGGTTTTAAAGCTCTGAGAAAACAGAGTTGGTGATGTTAAAATAGTCTTTTTCTTGTATGTAAGATCAAATACATTAACACACTGACCGTGCATGCTACATATGATGTTAGTTCTTCTACAACTGTACAATACTTAACTGTAATTTATTGTTTAAATTGCTGTAAACTATCATAATATCACATTTCAGCAGCAACATGACTTTTTATCATTGATAACACATGCCCTTGAACATCACCCACACCACATACTAAACTCTAGGTGAATGACTGTCCATAAATTCCCTAAATACATCCAAAAATCAGGCCAGTCCAGCACTGTTGTTGCTTGATAATTTCTTCTTACCTTTATCATATCATTGTTTAATTTTCTCAAACCCAAACACTAGCAATGCAAATTAGTCACTGACATGTGCATACACCAGTACACATGCATTATAATTTATATATAAAAAAAGGTCATATTATTTCCACATCAAATCTAATGGACAAAATGTCCCAAGGAGAAGTACAGTAGGAGTAGTGTGGAAGAGGCGGCATCGCTAAAGACTCTACCTGTGTCTACACCTGGGACACGACTGGTGTTGAACATACGCTCGTATTGGGCTGAACACATGGGAATAGTGTTTAGGAGCATGAGCTGAAAAGCAAAAGGGAAGAGTCAAAAACGTAAGAGATGACACACTAATTCACTAAAATCCCCAGTGAGGAGCAGCAGACACACACCTACAGGGAAAGGAGCATGGACGAAGTGGAGCGGGAGTGATGAGGATTGGTTTGATAAGCGGTCTTAAAGAGCAGGAGGAACCTCAGAAGGCTGCCAGGAAGGGAGACACTAGCAAAGTCCAGAAACCAGTGGCCTACTGCCTCAAAGCCACCAGCAAAGCCCTGATATAGTAGTGGGATTGAACTAACATGTGCATAGTTTTAGGATATTTTGACTGAACAAATTGCTGAAATGGATTTGAATATTCACATGTATGAACAGCTATTAAAACGTAGGACTGTTTCAGGGCTGTGCTGCTGACAAAGAGTCTAGAAGTCAGGGTTTCCAATTGCTGTTGCCTTGGTAATGGCGAGGGTCACAGGGTAGGTGGGTCAGAGGGCACGTCGGGAGATGCGCCCTCATCTTACCTGTCTCCAAACCAGGGATGCGGGTGGTATTAAACATCCGCTCCCACTGAGCCGAACACAGAGGAACCTTGTTCGCCAGCAAGTATATCTAACGCAGCGTCCGACGCGTCGAAGGAACAAAACAGTAAAACAGAGTCAACAGGCTGAGTGTGTAACAGCAAGCACATGCATTAGTGTTTGTATATATGCATATAAAAAGGACTTGTAAGAGATCAGTGGGTGCTTAACCAAGGTGTTGCAGAATGTATGCCAGTATTTTTGCAAATGTAGTAAGAATTTGCACTTAAGCATCATGCAGGCTGGCCATGGCAAAGGAGTGATGAAGGTGCAGGAAAAGATGACACAATGGGGTGTCAGTAAAACCACAAGAATTCATTTATTTAAAGGGGACCTATTATGCATATTTCCAAGTCTATTTTTTCATTCTGGGACCCAACTGGAATATCTTTGCATGATTCACAGTTCATGATTCACAGTAAGAACCCACTGTGACACTGGTGTCACCACCCCTTTATATGTTCTGGAAAATTCCTCAAACAGCTTTATCCTGAACTTAAACTGCTGAAGGCCCTAAGCGACATTTACTGAACAACCTGGTGTGGTCTGTGTGGACAGTGTGTGAACTTGCGAACCCAGGACACCATTTCCAAAATGGTGTGAGAGGGCTGACAAATTCAGCTTGAGTTTTGTTAGTAAAAGTAAGTTTCAACCAATTTTAATGATTTAATCACATGTCTTATATGACATCTAACCTGTTGTGATCATAACTCTTGAAAAAATTACATATAAAAAAGATGGAGAAATTTTGTTGTCACATATATGTCACATCAGGCTTTTATAGTCATGGAAAACCTCTTGTGACGTATATGTCACAATAAAAAAATTGTAATGAGCTGCTCAATTAATTTAGCAGACTCACTTATTTTTTAATTGAAACGATCAAATAATTTATTGTTGAACGTAACTTACAAAGTGCTAACTATGATATATGTTGAGAAAATGCAAATAAAAAGACAAAATATGTGCTACTAAGTAAAAAACTGCCAAGCTGTTTAATTTCCAGTGAAATATATGTATGATTACAGATCTCTGGTACTGGGAGTTAATGTATCTGAGGTTATGAGCTGCCTTGGGTGAGCTCAGACTCACTTAAGGTGCACTGACCTATAAAGTGGACCAGCTGTTCTCATAGGAACAAGCTGACCCCTCCCCCCTTTTAAGATTGCATGTGCTGTACGCTATAATACAGTATCTCCATATCAGGTTTATAGAAAGAGGAGAGTCTGTATTTTTGCATGAAAATCATATCTTCCAAATTTGTAACTTTCTAAATACCTTGGTATACTGTAATAACTTAATACCAACCAATCCTTGCAGTAAGTAAATAACAGAAAACCAGAAAATGCATAATAGGTCCCTTTATGGCCTTATTAAGGAGATTTCAAAAATGCTTGTGATCTCACAAAGCTGTGTTGGTAATTACAGCTTGACTCCCATCAAAACAAGCAAAAAGCACACAGGGCAGCTCAGTCTTGAGTCAGAGTTAGATGCAGTGAACTGAGGACAATATTAAATACGTCTATATCTTTTATCCACATAACAGTGAGATTGTGGAGACAAAAATGTGGTGGCTTTTATTGTAAACTTAAAAGAGAAAGTAAACAGATAACAGCTGCTATATCAATAAATCATAAAAAGGAAAGTTAAACATTACCATATGATTGCAATGGGAAAACATGTACTAATATAGTTGATATTACAGCTGTAGATTAAGTAAACTTTAAGTGAATCATATACGGAATGAAATATGGAGGTGCTGTGTACTCACTGGTTTGATCTGGGCTCTGTCCAGTTTCCTCCTGTAAAGCATGATGGCATGAATGGCATTACCTGCCCTAGCAGCTTGGATGGAAGTGGGGTTGACATACAGGAAATCCTGGAAAAAAAGATTCATCATTATAAAATCAATAATCAGTCATATTTCCTCAGGGACATTAACACAAGAAATGTGACAAGTGACAAGAAATGTCTGACACAGAAGTCCACATGACCTTAAATAATATTACAATAATATTGTAGGAATAACTATTGGTGTTCTCACAAAATATATACATAATGAGATATTAAATATAAGATCAAAATGGATATAAAGCACAGTAAAATAATAAAAATAAACATCAACTTTTTACTTTTAGTAAATTGTGTATAGACAGATTAAAATTGCATATAAACAGATTACATTGTTTTTGCTTACCCTTTTTCTTGTATGAATATTTTTACCCCACTGCTAATACAGGTATTATAGCGTAATCCTCCTACTCAAACCAACAGCAATTCCTATATGTGATTATATTTAACCTACATTTAAATAAAGCAACTAATTTATTTTCACTCACAGCTTAAATGTTAGTCTGAGACATGTTTGGCAGAGCTATCAAAGCTGCTCAAGATCTCATGTTTCTATAGAGTGGTATATGAAATTTCACTTTTGAAACAGTATGTCCGGTATTGCTAACTTTTGGAATTTGCTGTCACCAAATACACAGCAAATACACACCTTCAGGGAATCGATCACAACCTACACAGAGGAGTATATTGCTCAATGTTCTGTTATGTGCTATGCTGTTTGGAAATAAATAAATACAAATAAGGACATTCTTACCATGGCATAATAGTTGCTGTTGACCATGATGGGCCCACGGCCTCTAAGGTAGATATACTCTTCCCACCAGTCACTAACCTGTGCCACACAAAGAGAGGCAGGAAGAAAGCAACAAAAGGAGGCATTAATTAAAAAACTGCTTTTCTTGACAGTTTGAAGCTGATTCAGGAACCAGGAAATGCTCCAAAAACTGTGACAAAACCCCCAAAAGAGGAGAAGAAAAAAGGGAGAGGAACCAGTTGTAACTCACATAGTTGGAGGCCCACCAGGACTTGAGTTTGAGGTACCACTGCAGTCTAGGTCCCAGGTTCTTCTCAAAGTCTTGAGTCAGTTCCTTCATCTCTTCAAACTGTTCATCATCCATCAGTGGGCGGACGGACTCCAGGTACTGTGAACAAAAAAAAATAAAAATAAACAAAGCATTGGTTAATTTTAAACAAAAGGGGAAGGCAGAAGTATTTTATTAAAATTGCCTAGATTTGAAATTTTTTGAGTCTTTCTTCAGTCTTTATGAAAGCTCTTACTAGGTACACATTAAGCCATGATAATGCCATGATAGACATAGATAAGAATTTACATCCAATTGTAATAAATAAATGGCTTTTAATTCAATTGATTAATTCACTGAACATCTAATGACAAACTTGAGTTGATATCCAACAGCCAAAACCAATATTATTAATCAGAAATGCGCATACAGAACCCGTTAAAACAGAAAACAAAATGACAGTTAGAAATTACCCTTCTGCAGGTGTCCTTGACAGCAGGAACGGGTAGCCTTGGCAAGGAGTTCTGAAAACTGTAGAGCATTGGCTTCCTTCCAGAGAACACCTTCACTAATAGCTGGGCAAGTAGAACAAATAAGAAAAAAATGGGAAGAGAGATGTTATATTTTGGTTTCACCTGCAGATTAAAAGAACAAATTAGAGCTACTATGATCTTCTGGTTTGTTTACTGTACTTTCAGAGGAGGAGACTGACTGCCAGAGGTTTTTCAACTCCAAGACAGTTGAAGGTAACGTAATGTTACTGCATTTGGACAGCAACTAATGCCTGCTATAGTGTTGAACTAACCAAATGAGAAATTAAGCAAATTGGCAATTCAATTATTCTTAATTTATTTTAATGCTGGTTGGCTGGCAAGTTTATTTAAAAAGCTTTATTAGAAGATTGATGTACGTACGTTTGTACATCAGTGATTAGATTTAAACCAGGTAGCAGCTAGCAACTCACCGTACATGTAACGCATCGTTGGGTATTTAGAAAACTACACTATATAAGTGGAAACTGGCACCTTTGATGTTGCTGCTCTGTGAGACTATTGCTGCTAACTTTGGTTAATACAGGAAAGTACTGTGACAGTGATCATGCAGTAAAACCTGTAACCAATACATTCCTAGTTGTGACATTGGCAGACTCATGCAGTAATATTCTCTTAAATTTGTCTTATGTTTTCTGTAGAAAAAGTCAGCTCCAGGAGCCGCATACAACTACACTGGATTGATATAATACATGAGAGCCAGAGATCTCTTAATTCAACCTTAAATTTTCTAGCATGGAGTCCTAGCTCAGAACAGGGTGCTTGCTCTATTTCCAAATTAAAATTCCAGACCTTTTCAATACTTTTTTAAAACTGATATATTTTTTTTCAAGACCTTGACTTTATGTACTTGTATACTTGCATGCTTACTGCCTCTATGAGTGTTTATTAGAAATGTTAAATTTTATCGGCTAATATTCAATAAACAAGTGCATTATTCACAGTTAATTGTTTTTACTGAGAATGAGAACGCAACGACCCATTTCTGTTGACCACTAGGATAGCTTTGTCCCTCTGCAGTGACATAGCAAGAACAAGCGGAAGACCAACGTTAGACTATGCAAGCGTTACTTGAACATCCTTCCATTAGATTAATACAGTAGGTGACCAGTTAGTAAAACTCATAGGAAAAAAAATATAGTTTTATAGCAGACTTTCCCATCTCACAATGCCTTTGAGCATATTGTAAAATTCTACCATAAATTTTTTCCATACTTTATTCAGACTTTCACACAAAATTCAAGACTTTTCAAGGTCTGGAAAACAGCGTTTTGAAATTCCATACTTATTAAGACTTTCAAGACTTGCGCAAGCACCCTGTCAGAAGTAACTCAGTAACATTCTCCACCAAGGAAGAAACAGAAACTTTTATCTTAGTGAGGAGGTGTAGTTGACCCTGCAGCTAGATCGGTCACATTCTTTTTGAAGGTCTTGAACAAAGGTTGGGTATGTCACATTCTTTCAAAAAAATAAAAATAAAAAGACCAATGCAATCTTATACGCACAGTGTACACTAATCTAATCACAGATTCAGTCATCTTTATTTGTCACACGTGATTAGTGTGACACCTATTCTCATTAGCTACAGTGCAATAAAAATACTACTAATAATCATGACTTTGACACATCGTGTTTGTCATTAGAAATGATGATTTAAAAAATACAATTTCTTATATTAAAACAGAAAAATGGATGCAGAGAATCTAGTCTCTATAAAGACGTTGTGTGATTATTATAACTATTTTATGGAATGAAAAACTCTGTTGACAATGGTGAAAAGTGGATACAAAACCTTCTACAGGGGCTACAATCAAAGCAAAAGTAGCAGTAGGACATTGCAACGGTTAGCTTTCAGGATCAAAACATTTAAGGAGCTATGACTTATTGACCAAAAGATATTCATAGTTAAATTAACTTGTGTGGAATTTTGCCATCCACAACGATGGGTTTCATAGGGTTAAAGAGATAGTTTGGTTACAAATCCCCTCCCTAAATTACCACGTATCATGATGAATCATTGTAAACATCAGCTGCCCAAAACTGCCAATCTATTAATCCATTCACTATTATACAAGTCTGAATCATACAATGTAAATTTTAGTTTGGTTAAATAATACTTTATGTTCCTAAAATTTTAAATCTGCTTCCTTGAGTTGGACAAACTGTGTGTACTGTGTAAATTTACTGTGTCAATTAGATCTTTTTTTTTTTTAATCTTGGAAAGAGTGCTCTCAACCCCTCAAACTTCTGGTGAATCCCATAAATCAATGGGTGCTAACAAAAAGATAAAAACAAACTGTGGATGACCACAAAAACAAGAGGGCATTTGTTTATATATCACTCCCTGCGTGAGGCCCATTGTCTTCCATCTGATGAACAAAACACTGCATTCTTTACCGATATGGAGAAGAAGACCACAAGGTCATTCCTATATGTGTTGTCTCAAAAGTCACTCAAACAGAAAACACACTCATTGTCTCACCATCCACAGGCGGGTAGACCAGGACACAGATCCATGGCTTGCATACATCCAGCCATGCCACGACAACAGGCACTTTAGGACATTCCTCATAATCATGATTATTGTCACCCACAGGCCCGTGCCCACCAGGATTCCTCCAACTATCTTCTGGCTGTCTGTGGACATATATCGGCTGTGGACAGAGACAGGAAAGCAAGGGTGTGAGACCAAGGGAAAGACAGTAAGAGGATCAAATTTAACAGCAGCCATTTGACAAGAAATAGTAGGGTAAACAAGGAGTTACCAATAATACTAATTAAAGTTCTGCTCCATTTGCTCAAACATATTCAGGGAGTGTTTCCAGTGAACCAACATGAACAATAGCTGCATCTGAATTGAAAGGAACCTTCATTAGCATCATTGGTAGGGATGGATCATTTATTTATAATGATGAATTAAAAATTACAATTGAAAAAAAGTACCTCCGCTGGATGTGAGTTACTTGAATTTCTCCTCCAGCATGGCTGCCAGGGACATACATGCATGTGTGTGTGTGTGTGCATGCGCGTGTTACAATTCATTACTATTAACCTGCTGTTAAAGACTAAGGAAAGACCATTGACTAAAAGTAGATTTAAATACTTTGAATTTTAGTTGACTAAAATTAGGCTAAAATACCTTGGATTTTTCTTTTCGCACTAAATTCCAGGTATTTTTAGTTTCATAACCAAAGAACAGTGGCCAATCACCACTATATTTTTTCCTGTACCACTGTACCACATTTTGAAAATTCAAGGTGTATATGTGTAGACATTATTGGAACCCTTTCATGTTCCATGCTGTTTTATGGCCTTACCTGATAGGTATATGTTGGCCCACCTTGGCAATCAACCCAAGTGATGGATCTAGCTGTTTATATTGATTGTAAGACATGTAGGACACAACCACCACCATGAACCCAGCAGGGCTGCCTGGGTACACACCAGTCATTACCCCATTCTGTGAAATAGTAAAACAAGGTCATCAGGTTCACAACGAGCAAAGACTCCATGAGGACATAACTTATAAAACCACTGATATCATAAAGTGTTTTGGATCCTGCTGATATATGTGAGCTATTACTAAGTACTGACATATGAACAAAAGCGGAATGTGTGAAAATGCTAGCAGGTGGTGGTTTGAGTGACCCAGCATGACTGTGTGTAAACACACAACTAGGCCAAAGGGTAGGACGCAAAGAACAGGCAGGAAGGTCACTGTTTATGTGAGAGTGGGTGACCTTCCAGTTGGTGCAAGTGACATAACTCAACAAACAAGTTACAGTAGGTTAGCAATTAATTAGCATAACTGGGGCTGTTATGATGCCGTTTATCAACTTAATATATACAGAGAACAGAAATGAAAGAAATCACTAATAGACAACAGGCATGTATACATTTCCTTCCCCCATACATTTCAGAAACCCTTTGGACTTTGCCTCCGTCATACAACCAGCAACTCTTACCTTGAAACGAATGAACCTTTTCTTCCAGGAGTGGAGGCCAGAGAGGTAGATCTGGCGTAGGGCCTCATGGCACAGCTGTAGGTCAATGCCATCAGGTCCAACGGTGAATTGAAAGGCCACCGCCTGGTGAGCTTCTGCCATGGTGGCTACGACTGTGCAGGGTCACTGAGACAAAGGTAAGCAGAATGAGATGATGGAATAATGAAAATATATTTGATGGTCACGGTTCCTTGAAATCAGTACTGCTTGTTCCCCAACAACCCTGTTGTCTATCCAATGTCCTCTAAGATTTAATCAATTTAAGCTCTTTGTAGAGAAACAACCTCTGAGTCAGAAAGGATTATTGGATTTGAAAACACTGGGGTAGAGTTTACAATGAGCTAGATAGAAGAATGGCTGCATGTTTACTCAGACACACAGTATTCAGGTTTACTTATTTTTTAATTGCCAGAGTTAAAATGCGGACACATCTGTACTAAGTGAGCATCTGTTTTTTTTTTTTATTTACGCATAGTACAGCCTTAATAAACAATCAGTAGTTTAATGTAGGCTCCCCATCAGTATGTTAAATATCATGAATAAATGAAAAGTCCACCATGAATAGGCTTCATGTACAAGGTTTTATGAGGAATTACCAAATTAACAAAAAAATTCCTGTAAGCTGACACCGAAAGAGGTATACTGGGAGGTCATCATACTGTCAATAATCAGAACTGGTTAGGCAGGTGTGGCGGCTTTCCCTTTGTGACAAGACAACGAAAATGGTGATACATGCACTAAAATTAAACATCCTATTGTAAAATTGTAAACCTTAAGTAAATTATCAGTTGTTTAATAATAATAATAATAATAATGAGATGCAATGTTTTTAATTATTTTTTTATGATGAGAACAGGTGTGTCAACAAAGACAAACTTCATCAGAACTTTTTCTTTAAGCCTGAAGAGGAGACATTAGAGGTGAAAAAATGTCTGATCTTTGTACTCTGCCTCAGTCGCCACTTTCAGTGTTGGAAGATTCCTTGATGCGAAATCTTCTCAAATAAAGGGGGTTATGGGCGATAACCATGATAATAGGATAGTCTATACAGTCCGGTTTAAAGGTCATATTGACAAGTGTCTTGTCAATGCATGTCAATCAGTATCTAATACCTTTTGTAACTGGGCAAATAATAGGGTGACTAATGTTAATATTATTGGGGCTCAGTGCTTATCATTTTCTTGCCTATAAATTCCATTTTTTATTATTTATTATAGGATATATTGTCACCCTATTAAAATAATGGTCTAAGTCATTTTTTCGATTTTTGGCAACCCAAAAAACTTTTCAAATGCAGAGAAAATAATATTTTCTATCAAAAGGGCCTTGATAGTGGATGACTGTGGACTCATATAAAACGCTGTGTGTCAATTATGTAACAGAATAGACTTCATGATAATAAACCTTATCACTCTCCAGTTGAAACTGATTCACAAATCATGTTTAGAGCTTCTTCTGAATCATAGATTATCTTGCTTCTTGGAGCAGCTGCTGAAAGCTTGTTAATTTGCCCAAGTCAAGGCATTTTATCCTAAAGAATAAAAAACTTTCACTTAGGCAAAAAATAAAATGGCCTAAGTTGCTTTTTTTTTTTACTTAGGCCATTGTCCTATAGGGCATAAAGACGATGATCCTTTCAATTTAGGATTAAGGTGATTTTACCAGACCTGGCCAGCATCAAGAGGTGATTTCGGACAAAAACTTGCTTTCATCAAAAAATGACTTGGGCTGTTATTTTAATAGGGTGACGATATAAAAGTTAGATAATTTCTGATAAAACCTGCATCCATTAGATGAGACATATATTTTCTATGCTATCCTCAAGGTTTTCTTGTTGATGTTATTTCATTAGAGATCCACACTGGCATATGACATGTAGTGTAAAAATATAATGCATGATTATCTTGATATTCTTGGTTAATTACCTGCAATATCAATCTGCAGGTTTTCAATGCATCAGAAGCATGTGTTCATTTACAATAACTATTATAAATATATGATTTACCACTATTGGGATCCTAGACCTTCACGACCTTCACATGGGAGCCAAAAAAAAAGCACCTGACTGATGATGCTGTTTCCACAGCCTTTAACTGCATTCAGAAATATAAGCACCATTACAGCATCTATTTATGATTGATGTCATTGCCTGAAACGTTTAGTAAAGTGTTGTTTTTGCTAAGGCTTTGCTGTATTTAATTTTCACGCTCATGCTTTTTCATTAAGACTGGCAGCGATAGCATCACTTCTGCAAAAAGGTTCAAGTCGTTTCTGTTTTTTACCTCAACCAAGAGCAATCTAAAAGCACGACACGTCGTTTCTGCTTTTTCAGCCCTCTGAAGAAGCAGCCAGTCCCCTCCCCCAACTACTTTCTACCATCACATGATCCACCCAGTGCTGCAGAAACTAGGGGAAAGGTCGCAGCGCTGTGCCGCTTAGATACCAGGTTAAACAGCCAACATCGTATTCACTAATGCTCCTATGCCACCGATCATATCCCATTGTTGCCACGCTGAAAGCATACGGCTTGTTCTGGAATATGTAAAATCAGCTTCTAGTAATTTATTTGTCTATATTTAAAAACCCCCCTCGTATCAATTGATGGATTCGTTATGTTAACTACCCCCGATTAACGTTGCATCTGCATGATGATTCTGTTAAGCAAGGAAGTTTTTTCAACCACACGCATCTGCTCAGCATATGTAGGTTAGATATGTAGGTTACATATAAATGTATCATAATGGCATCAAGTCGAGTATCCTGCCCACGTGGTCTGTGGGAAATGGGGTCACCGGGTGCACACCCCTAGGTGGGAATGAACTATGTATTTAAAAATATATGTAATAGCTAAATCCATGTATAGTGTATGATCTCTACAGCTCGCCCCTACAGGAAGGACACCATGACAACCCTGCTTTTACTGACCTTCAGGCGCAGGTGACATTTCTACGCGTATATTAATTTCTGTCTTTTTTTTTTACTTCGTTATTACACACCACAGTTCACCGGTACACACCTATATCAATACTGAACAACACACTTTACAACATGTTTTGTAATGAAGCTGCCAGGTGTTTGTCAATGAATGACCTTTATTTGGACTTTTGCCTACATCGGTGTTATGAACACACGAGTACTACCTGGACTGTCCACCGTGAGGTCGCAAAATACAAGAAATGGGTAAAGTCATAAAAGATGGAAAATGTTTAATGCGGAGGCCTCTTCAACACATACAGTATGTTCACAACCCGCAGTTACAACAACGACAGCGGGAGAAATGGCTGTGAGCGCAAATGGGCTTAAACAAGACGAAATCTGCCGGTATGTACTTGATTTATGACGGCTACCGGCTAAACACGCACACGAACCGCCCAGTTACGGCAACGCAACGATTAAAAAAAGTGCGTCATGTAAACACCGCACAGCTGTATACGCACTGCGTCGCTAAGGAAATACAACAATTGTATATTTAACGCAAACTGCCCCGATTACGACAGCTTTCTTTCTCTTTTCCCCCCTCTACGTTCAGCTAGCCTGCAACCATATTTTACACAGCTTCTCCTAAAACTGCAGCGAGAGAAATACAGAGAGAGAAAGAAAAGAAAAAGAGCAAGAGGGAGAAGGAGAGGGGTAAAGAAACGCGCTGAAAAGGACAAAGTATTACTCACCGAGCCTTTCTAATAGTCTGAGAGCAGAGCTGTGTGTTTTGGCGAGGATGTGACACGGCCTGCCTGTCGCCGGGGACTACAACCAACATGAATGGGAGCGCAGACTGTATACACGTCCTGCCCCTTTTGCAACGTCAAATTTCTCTCATTTTTGTGGCAAGCAGGACTGAACAGCGACCCACTGAGGACATGACCCACTGCCGTGTTTTCTGAAGATTACATGGGGGCGCAGGGTAACCAATGCAAAGACATATTAATAATAATAATAATAATAATCCACTTTATTTTTGTAATGATTATTATTAACTAAAATAAATCCTCAAGGGAAATTTTGAAAGGGCTCTGGGGGCTACTGCCAGAATGTGTACATTATGATACTATTATAAATATTTTAATCATAATACTAGTAACTTTATATTATATACAACATGTTCCTTTCCATATTTGTTATGCCCTAGGTTAACTATACACCTTTCTCATTCCAAAATTCCATTCTTTTTTCCAGACTTCTAATAAAAATAAGTAGTAAGATGTGTATTCATTATTTTGTGCTTGTTTTCACTAAGATGTGTGTGTAAGGTGACAAATGTTATGATGACCCGTCATACTCATACTGCATACTCATATGTGTATGAGTGGTTCAGTGTTTAAACATGTTAACGAGGTGTTCGTTTATAAACCTTAACGAGCTAGGGCCTGAGCCTCAGAGGTTACCACAGCAACTTGAACTGGTTGCCAATGACGACGGCTACACTGCAGGTAGAGGCAGACTGAAATGTGGAGAAAAACACCATTTTTCTCCCTCTGCGCTGGTCTCCCATTTGACCTTTGACTAACAAAACAGTATCTCTTATCAGAAAATAACATGACCAATTATCACTGTAAGGACTTCAATAAAGTTTTGGCATGATTTGGTGTAAGATCCTGAAAGTCCTTTTATTGGAGTCAAGGAGGAGCATGTGGAATAATTTATTAATACACAAGACATGTGTCTACAAGTTAAAGTTTAAATGGTGTTTAGGCTTTGCTCTAAGTCTACTCCCTTCAGCTATTTCAGCTGTAGAGAGTGGAGAGTAGGCTTAGTGCAATTGCTCCAGAGCCATAATTATGCTGCAAATAGCAATTTGCCACAAACATGTGGGCCTTTCTGAATAGTCCTTTTTCACTGCAGCCATATTGACATAAAATAGTAGGTAAACACAGGTGCTAGGAAGGATACTGAATAAGGTTTAATTTAGTGTAGCAGAGCATTTCCAGTAAGTCAGCATGCACAATGGCATCTTGACTCTTTTTGACTTGAATGAAAGAGAACCTTAATTTGTATTATTGGTAACACCTGTGGTTACCTACTGTTTCACATCAATATGGCTGCTGTGGAAAAGGTCTTTGCCAAGTACAACCTGTGTACTCACTATATCATCATATCATCATTTTGATGCATGATGTGTCCTGATGTGTCCCTGACAAGGACGTAGCAGAACACACCTACTTGACTGTGACAAAATAATCGCTACTCAACTGAAATGTGGTGACATGAATGAAACATGAAGCTTCGCTTTATATTGAAAAAAGTAATGTGACATCTTCAATTGTTAGTTTTCATCTGTGAAACCTACATTGAGCTTCCAAAAAATATTTTATCATCTATTATAATGCCACAGAGACATTACAACCACATTTCCAAACAAGTATTACTTTGTTAAACTGAACTGACTACATATTAAAAATCTAAATCTAAAGTTACTTCTGAAAAACACTTAACAGAAACATTGTACTGAAATTTGTGATTTAACACAAAAACACGATAGTTATTTTGGGAAGAGGACCAACCTTTTTAACAAGTAAACATAAATATGCTGTGCATGATATGTACACTTTTTTCTATTGTGTCCGCTGCCCCTACAGCCCCTTTTACACTTTTTAAAAAATCCACCAGAGCTGCATTGATTATTTGATTAATTTAAAACAATGGAGGCACTTTTCTGGTATTATGCATGCTTGCTTACTCCCTCACTCTCCATTATTCATACTGAAACAACAGTGAAACACAGAGCCACCCTTAATGTTATTTGTAACACTGTGCTTTTTTACCACACAGTACTGCACAGTGCATTATGTTTACCCTTTGGCATTTTATTTGAGTGACCTAGTGTGTAACTATATCCATGGATGCTCAAACATTTCCAAAGAATGCTTGTTTCTGAAAATCCCACAATGCAATAAACTGCAGTTTTCTTATTGTGAAAATCATCACGGTACAACTATAAAACTGATAGTGATGATGCCAAATTATATTATAAAAATGGCTAGAACGTCTCCCCAATCTCATTGTATTTCCCACTACTGAGTAAACTATTGAGTGTCTTATATAGGGTTAAGTAGTAAATCAATGGAATTGTTTATATGCACACAGTAGTCAATTATGACCAACACTGTGATTAAGACATTAGTGTAATTGCGAAGGTGCCAAGTCCCTTTAATAATCCTGTTTACAAGTCATATAATTAGTTTATCTAGAAAGATGCGTAATGCTGTTATATTTTATTACTTTATTATTAGAATGTGTCATTCAGGTACAATCACAGTGAAATGTAATCATCAGTTCCTTCAATGTGTGCAATGATGTATTTTAAATAAATAAAATAATTAGTAATATTTAAGATAAATAATAGTAAAACATGTGTATGTACATGATTGGAAGGGCGGCACTCTATGCAGTGACCTCATTTAGGATCCTAGGCCTGGTGTATCCATCTTCCTGACCTTTGATAGTTTCAGATATTTGACTCAAGTAAATACAAGCTCTGACTGGCCCCAAAAAATCTAAGAAGGATCTAAGTAATCCACATATCTTACTGTGATTATGGTTAACCTACTATGAGCATAATTACATTAACCTCATCAGACTATGGTCTATGTTTAGGTTTCTCTTATATTGCCTTACGATTAAATAAAGTCTAATTATTAATGAGCAGGTAGGAAATATACAGGTGATAAGCTACTAATAACCATAACAATGGATCTGTTCTATTCAAGTGAAGCACCTGAATGGAATTCAGCCATCATTCATTTTATTAACAACATTTATGTGTTTCCTACTGTGAAAAAATAAAATGTCTTCTGTGAAAAAGGCCTATAAAAGAACAAATAAAGCTAAATTTACATTCAGGCTCAGTTGAGTACTGTTGCTGCATATTGTTCTCTATCTGTTTTTTAAATGTTATTTATGGATTTTTGCACTTTTAATTAAGACAGTACAAGTATTTGTTTTGTTTCTCTATGAGAAACAGAAAACACTCTACACTAACAATTACATAACTTTTCATAGTCACCCATTTTCAAATGTCATAATCTAAAACAATTGCATGGGTTGAAAGATTCAACTTGTTTGTATTTAAACAATGTTGGGTTTTGTTAATGGTCATAAGATCAAATAATAAAATGAACTAGAAAAAGCTTGAAAAAAAAAGGAAAATCTTTTCAACTGTGGCCATTTTAAAGGGTAACTCAATCAATTTCATATATCAAAGTCTTTTTATGGATTTTGTGAAGTACTATTGCACATGTGTTAAAATAAATGCCTATAATAGCCTTTTGTGACTCTAGAGGGAGCTGTGAAAAGTCTGATACATGTAGTCTGAAGAATACAAGTTATTACAACAAAAAATGAGAACACTTTGTGTATGTGTAGAATTAAAATGAAGTGAGATTAGCTGACCCCTCATCAACTTTGCTTGTGGCTAGTGGCTCCAGTCCACATTAGAAACATAACAAATCAAATGTTCACTCTATTCCCAGAACTGTATCATGAGAAGCGAGTAAAGTTTTACTATGCATGGAATTAACAAACAATATCTATAGTCCTGCTGCACAGATTTTGATCATTTTCTGACTGTCCCAGTGGAAGACCTACACAGACCTCATTAGGAAAAAGGCTCAGCAGAGGTTGTACTTCCTGCAACAGCTGAAGAAGTTCAAATTGCCTCAGGAGCTGCTGATCATCTTTTAAATCTCTATCATCCAGTCAGTTCTGTGCACATCAATCACTGTCTGGATTGAATCAGACACCAAACTGGACAGGAACAGACTGCAATCGGGTCTGTGGAACAATTCATCTGGGCTGAACCGCCCTCTATTCAGGACATATACCAGTCGTGAATTAAAGAACGTCCCGAAACATCAGTGCAGACCCCTCACGACACACACAAAGTATTTTTTGATCTGCTCCATTCTCATAGACGCTACAGAGCTCTACTACCAGACAAGACTACAAGACACAAGAACAGTTTCTTTACCCAGGCCGTCTCCCTGATCTCCCTGTAATCCACCTGTCATTGCATGCCCATCGTGCTGTTACACTCATTTAAATATATTTATATATTGGTTTCTTTTGTTAACATATTATTAAAATATATGTTATGTGTATGTGCACAGGAGAGAGAAAAATCCAAAGTCAAATTTCTTGTATTGTTGCACATATTTTCTGATGAGTGCGAGGCTTAACCTTTAAGTATTTTAGTACTACCTTTATCATCTAGATCAGAGGTCAAAATGGTCCCAAGATAAATATATAGAAGTCACAAGATGATTAATGGGATGAGCAAAACAAAAACATACTTTTTATTTTCTTTTTAAGTAGCCTATTATTTAGATTTAGATATTTCCAGTTGAAATAAAAGATCTGTTCCCCTCTGTTATGTGAGAGCTTAACTTTTGGTGCTCACAAATACCTTAAATAAAACTCTTTTGGTCGATGTCCACATAACTTGTAATATAACTTGTAATAATTCAACTTTATTTTAAGCCTTTAACTTTACAAACAAATCAGATCAAACCAGATCCAGTATGACCCGTATGTCTGTTTTTATCCAACAGAGGGCGCAAGATGACAATTTGTTGTTAAATATTGTTAGTATATTATTCTTTCAATAAATATGCTAGCACCTATCTATTTTGACATTACATGACAAACATTATTGGTTCAAGCTAAACAAGTTAACGTTGTAGCCGAGCTAACCATCATTTAACTAGCCTCATTCTACCTAGAGACTCTTCAGGCTACGCACTTTGTAGAGTCTTAAAGCTACCCGGCTAAGATACGGGCTCCTCATATCTCCCCCCTGCTTTTTCCTACATGTAGCAATAATGACAAAACTTGCTTACAACTACTTACCTAAAAGTTACGGATGTTATCCGAGTCGTTTTCTTCGATATTGCTTTTGCTTGTGCGCTGTATCTCTTATGAGACTCTAATTTACATAAAATATGCTTCTCCCGCAGCGCCCCCGCCGCTCATTCAATGCGGAACAGGTGAAACCCCGGAACTACACATCCGAAGCAGCACTTTATGGGAAATTAGACGCACGCGCGCGAGAAAACACACTTTTATTGAAAAAATAAGCAATATTGAAGACAATGAATACACCGTAGGCTCGGATAACATCCGTGGCTTTAAAATAAGAGAAATCTGTAAATAATTGGTACGTTTAGGAAAAAGCAGGGGCGAAATGTAAGTAACACGTATCTCATTTTTAAGAGGTAACTTTGAGACTCCCTACGGTTGAGGCTCATTGAGCCTTCAAGTATCACAAGTCACTACTTTAGCAAGGTTTCTAACAAAAAAACGCGGTTTGCAACATCTCCGACCATGAGGAAGAACAAGTGAAACTCCCTCTTTGTTAAAACCCACACAGCGTCCGTCCCTACGGTCAGCTGGCTCCTGTAACGTTAAATTATCACATCAAACACGGAACCGCTGTTAACTGCCGTTCCGCGCGCCTACCGCCGCCCCCCCCCCCCCCCTCGTGCGCGCGCGCGCGTCGTCCTGTCACTGCGCCGCGTGCCAGACAGCTGCAGCCAGCTCGCGGCATGAGGAGCTGGCTGGAGGAGGGTTAACTTGTCGTTATTGTCAGTCCGTTTGACCAGCGTCCGTTTCAGGTCGACAGCCGAGGACAAGCGTTCAGCAGCGAGGGGGCCACGTTCGCATGGGAGAGAATGAGAATAGTGGATTTTGTTTCTACTTGTAGGTACAGCGCAGCAGAAGAAGGGAAGTCACTCCGAAAGGTAAGTAGAGACGACGCTTTCACTGCTACTGAACGTCAGCGTCCCCGATAACGCTACAACTATTTAGTCTTCAGTTAATAGTAGGCGTGTGGCCACAAACGTACTTGTCGCCTGGGTCTTTATCTAGTTCTTTTGCGTCTTCTCGCCTAATCTGCTGCAAACCAATGAAGGAAGCAATCCCCACTAATTGCGTTTACAGCTGTTCGCTCATGTACACATGATAGAGAGATTTAGAATCGGCTGTTCTGCTGAGCTCTGATGTTATTTACTTGAGTAGATGGCCTGCGGTGAAGACAGTGAATGAGCGCTCCACTTAAGGGGAATTTCTGTTCGTACAGCACTCTTCACGGGCTTTCCCATGGCATGTAAAAATCGCAAGGGCAGGGAAATGATGGGATTCGCCTCTCTTTCTTCTATTTTACGGTTATCAACTCCAGTAAAACGCGATCTGCCTAGTTTATGGGGCCATTTCCCTCTTTGCTTTAGTCTTATTTCCATTTTACTCGATTCACATAGCAGGTGTAAGGCACGTGTCAACAACAGGCAGTTGTGATCCAGGAGAAAAGTGCCTTTAATTCTAAATGGAGCCATAATACTTGTTAGTGGTCGCTAGTATTTTACCCCATGTAGCCCACCTCACAGACCAGAGATGCTACAGCATCCAGAAATAGGCCAGTGTCTGCACTGGGCCATGTCATGTGTGGTCCCATTTTCAAAGGTTAACTGGGCATCTATCTCACTGGTTCATATATGGAGAGGGGGGAGGTTCCAGACAACTTGACTGAAAGATCTCCAGCCAGATCTGTCTCTCATCCACTGCCAGATGTCTGGTGCTCTTACTGCCCCCCCCCCCCATTGTGTTTTTGTTTTCAGTGTAATGAACAGATGTGCACAATTCTCTCTCTAACTATTTCCCCTTCATTTTACATCTGCACCATCCTTCACTTTTTTGATCAAGTGCCTTTGTGAAAACATGTTAGGGATGTCTGATACATACTGTAAATGTATTTCTGTGTATGGCTTGGTGTGTGCCCGTGTGCACATGCCTATGAATACAACATCTACAGTCCACACACTGTTATCTAAAGGCCCCTTATAGCCATGGTTTATTTTTTTGTTGGGCTGTACATGCACAAATTACAGTCTGTTCACAGGACCATAGCAGAGCTAAAAGAAACATGTTTTTATTGTTACTATGTTAAGCCTTGACTGTGACCATGCATAGGTGCATGTGTTATTTCACTGCTTGTGGTTGGAGGAGGAAGCTCCGCATCGGAAAGGTGAATACACTGCTGCTTTTTGAGTAGCATTTAAGAGCCCCTCCAACCATCCGTCAGCATTTCTCTGTTTCATTGTGTTCCCATCTCTGCTCTGTGTTCTTTCCGCTGTCAGATGTTTATTGACTTGAATTCATGAGACAATCATCTAGGCTACCGATGGTAGATAAACCTTTGCCACAGATTAAATTATCAAATTCTATGTGATGCCCTGTACAACTAGGGCATGACATCCCAAACAAAAAGGTGGGGAAAATGACATGATGTTTGGTGCTTGTCACTGCTTTCTACCAAATCAATGAAATGCTGCTGCAGAAGCTTGATCTTTTTAAGGCTGAATTCAGCTGCACAGTTTGACTTAAAAAAAAGATACAGAATTGTTTTTATTTGTAGAAAGCTTTCAGTCACTTGAATATGCTCTTGAACAGTGATGTGACTTCCCTCTCAGATGCCAAGGATGTGAGCCACGTGTAAGGCAGAGCATGTGATCCCTCATTTTGTGTTTATGCCCGTGAATGGGCCTCAGTCTGCAGTGTTAGGCTTTTTTTGGTACAAGATTACATCTGTCATTTCTCTTCTCTTCTACTACTATGCTCCACTTATCTCGCTTTGAGGTGGCAGAAGACATTGATATATGTTTTTTCCCTGGATGAAAGCTTTCGTGCAGCATAAGTATTGTGAATCAAGCAAGATATTATTTCATTAACAAACTGTCCTTTATCTTGTGTCTGATGAAAAGAATTGTTTTTAAGTCTAATAGTTCATAGTAATAGAACCTTGGACCAAAGTCATTGTTCATGTATCATTCTCAGCAGCCTTCATTGTATTCTGTTGGAGTAATATTATTTCAGTGAAGAGGCATCAATAGCCTTTTTGTCTGCCTGAATGCCAGCTTTATGACGGACGTCAATGGCTCAATGCTGGGTGTCACAAAATGCACCAGATAGTGAAGCTTTCTGCCAACAATTTAAAAAACAAAACAGAAAGGAAGGCTTTAGCAACTCTCAAATGTCTTTTCAGAGTTTCATGTTTCATTTGTTTCCCCTTCTAATGTTTTGGAAGTTTAGGCTGTGTCTGTGTCACTTCTTATTTTGTTCAGGGTCACAGGGGCCTTGAGCCTGTCTCAGTGGCCATTGGGGGGGAAAGCAAGAGTACAACCTGGATGTGGCATCAGTCTGTCACATGACCGCATTACAGAGACAAACGAGTCACACTCACGTTCACACAGACATGCTATTTTAAGTTTGTAGTTTACCAAACCTGCATGTCTGCAAGCCTTGCAAAAATGAGGTGAACACGCTAACAGAATCCAGCTGGCCACTGGATTTTAACCACAACCATGCTTGTGATATTTCTGAACTCATGATCTCACACTGCCACTATAATAATAATAATAATTATAATTTATATAGGCAATATTCATTACAAAAGACAAATGGAGAGGTTATGATGCATGTTTCATAGTATAGGTTATGATGTTCAAGCGTCCTGTTTATTGCTTTTTTTAAACATGTTTTTAATGTTTATTTCATGTCTGTTGTGAAGCACTTTGAGCAATGTTTCTTGTAAGAAAGCTGCTATACAAATTTTATTATTAATATCATGATAATTAACCACAGTACTTTGATGTAAGAGAGCAAAAATAAAACAATCAAATTTCATCACAATATTAAAATCCAAAATCTTCTCATCTCACGACATGATGTGTTATAAATTTATTGCCCAGCTCTGGTTCTTTGATTTGCATAGAAGCCCTTTTCCCCTTCAGTTTATTATAAAAGCCACTATATCGCAGAAATGGTTTAACAGCTTTAATTATAAAGGAATTGTTTAAAGAATTCTACAAGAGAAACATTGGGCTGTTGGGCTGGCTCTAGCTTTTCATGTGTTTTTTATGCGTTATGTCACTGTAAATTGAATATATTTGGGTTTGGACTGTTGATCAGACAAAACAAGCAATTTGATACTCACATGGGATGTGGGAACATAGAGTTATTGCCCAGAGACCAGTGCTGCATTTCGTGAGCTAGTTTGCTCATAAATTAACCAAATCTATTCCTCATACTCTCTATAGTGAATGGAGTTCACACTGTTGTTCTAGTAATAGATTGTCACTCAGGCTGAAAACTGCTGCTCTACTGAGTGGAGGTTCCATGGGATATTGGCCCAAATAGTTGTTTGTCTTTTGGCATTTGTATAAAGGCTAAGTTGAGCTATCTTGGAATTCCCCTACCCTATGATTGTCCCTATTCTAGTTTGTGTATTTAGCAGATGCCACTTCGGATTAGATTTTGCTCCAAGTACTTAATGTCCTTCTGTTGTCAAATCATTGTGGAATTACATGTCCCTTCTAGTGTAAGACTGTTCCCATTCAATGTGTTTCTGTCCTGATTTTGACACCAGTAGAGACTCTCTGTCTGGCTTTTTTTGCTTTGAGACCAGCTGGCATTGGTCCTGGTTAGGCCTTTCTCATTGGGTAACATGCTCAGTATGTGTTCACCTTCTTGAATTATTAAATCCATTTGGCATTGCAGAAAATAGTGTTGTGTGGTGCAGTGTAGTGGTGTACAAAGAGAAAAAAGGTGTCCGGATCTCATTTTGTTATGAGTTGACCAGGGAACTGGATTTGGATTTACTGTAGGGTTGCATGAAGAGGTTTGTTATGCAAAGAGATTTATGGATTTAGTTATTTTTAAATTGATATTTTTGAAAATGGTTAGATAGGAGGTGGAGTTTAAATGTAACATGACAAATTGCATGTAGTTACATAACATCCCTAAACATTGTGCCTTTCCCTTCCATTTATTTAACCACTGTCACAGTTTATCCAAAGGCCGTTGTTGTTCACCACTAGCCCACCAAATAAATCTGATAACATTGGCTTGTTTAAGCTCTGTATTAGTTTAGCATGTCATGAGTGGGTGTGGGTGGAACTCTATACCTTCATGGCCACTCGCCTGCCCGGTCATCGATGCAACAAAATTGCAACAGTGTCCACTCATGGTACATAAAATGCATATCAAGACAAAAATACAGGTCAATAAATAAGAATGAATTAAAGCTTATATTAAAATAAATTACACACATCACTAATAGAGTTCCACTGGAATGAAAGAGCCAAATGCAACTGACAATAGATAGTATATAGATAGAATGCAACTGATAGTAATGCTTTAGAGATATGAGTTGCCAGGCTGTGGACATGTTTGTTTTCAGTCATGTTATAGATGTGCATGTTTTGATAGCTCTGTAGCACCTGCCTGATGACAGGAGCTATAACAGATGATGGGATCTGGTGCCTTTAGCTCTTCTGATGCACTGTGTGTTGTGGGGAGGATCAAGCTGGAGCAGCTTAGGACAGACAATGTCCTGTGTAGTTTTCACAACTTGTTCAAGGGCTCTTTTGTCAGCATGGGTGCAGCTGCTGTACCAAGCTTTCCTACCGTTTGTCAGGAGGCTCGCGATGTTGGATCTGTAAAAGTTCACTCAGGAAATGGTGGCATTGTGCCTTGCCCACAACTGCCCAGGAGTCTGTGATGGTGAATCCCAGGAACTCTCTCTCCACAGGGGGCTCTCTCCACAGCATCTGCATTGATCTGGACAGGATGTATGTTTGGTCTTCCTGTAGCTCATAAAATCCACAATGATCTCTTTGGGCTTTTCTCTTATTTAAAAGCATAAGTTCTGGATATTTGCCCTGTATGCAGCTTCATCGTCAGATACGAGTCTGATGACTGTTGTATTATCCAGAAACTTAACTATGGTGTAAAAATTTTTTTGAGCTTTATTTAACCAGGCATGTTGCTTGAGATCAAATGATCTCTTTTTGAGAGATCCTTCGAAAAGAGATCATTTGATCCCCCACCCCTCCTGGACACCTCCCACAGGGTGTAGGTGGAAGATGTGCGCTTGCCCAGTCTGAATGTCTGAGTCACTTGATAAGACAATCCAGTATCCATTTGCAAGTGGAGGGAGTTAGTCTGAGTGTGTAAAGTTTATGGGTCAGCTTATTTAGTATGATAGTATTAAACACAAGCTGTAGAACCAGGTGCTGGGTTTGGCCAGATGAGAGAAGGACAGTATTAAAGTATATGCAGAAGGTGTCTTCAGTTGATCTTTTCCCCTTTAGGCAAACTGGTAATGATCTAGATCAGCTGGTTTAGTGTTTATAATGTGAGTGAGAGCAACTGGCCAGTATAACAGGCAACCATAGGTTTTAAGGATGTTGGTCCACCCCCAATGAACTAAAGCCAATAAAACCAAGATGAACACTTTAGTTGACACTCGGCCGGATATGATATTCCTAGTTTACAAAATCTTTACTGATGAGTGCTGAGTGCTTTCCTCTGGGTTCACTGGGTGTATTATGACTCCATCCTTGCTAGGAACAGGACTCATTTATAAAAGTGTGGCTTTCTCAGCCAGGTCCTGTGGTTTTTCTGTTTATGAACACTGTTCCCTTGACATTTCTGTCCTCCTCATACTACTCCTCCAAATCCTGCTGCCACTCTGGGAAACCAGACTGGCTAGCCTGCCTCTCCAGCATCTGAAACTTTTTGTGGGCATTGTTATATATATAGACACCCCACCACCCTCCCCCAGGTAATCTTAAGATAACAAGAATCAGTTCTCAGGCCGGGGTTGATGCAGGGTGAGGTGGACAGGGGCCCACTTCCGCAGTATCCGGCTTGTTGTTTCCTTTGTTAAAACGTGGAAAGGGTTAGGTAAGTGCACTTGGTGAATCTGTGTTCTGTGTGGTCAGCTTTGGAAAACCGATAAGGCAGAGTGTCAGTGGTAATACAGAGCAGAGCAGGACAGAAAAGCCCCTTGGGGACATAAAGCTATTCTGAGCCTTGTGCCTTTTCCCTCGTCCCTTTGCTCTGGAATTTTTGCCCATGGGTCACACAGTCTCTGTGTTGTTTCTATTTTCTATGCATAAACACAAACTCTACAGCTGAACAAAACAAATTGAGGGAGACAGCGGAAAGAGAGCAAGAAAGACTTGCTTGTTAAGGAGACGGTGGCTTCTTCGCAGTTATATTTTTGCTCATCGGCCTAATTTGGTATAATTTCTCTATCTGTTCTTGAGTTGATTACCTGGTTTACATGGTCTAAGTGGTTGCTTCAACCCAGCTAATAATAGATTAAATTAGCACACTATTTGTCATGCTTTGTGTTGTGAGTCAATAGTCACTCACTACAAGCCCTTATATAGGAACCAGGGTAGACAATTGTCCATTGTCCATGCATCATCACACCTGCAAAACACATTTTTAGTAACTTACTGCTTTGACTTTTACTCATTGTTATGTCTGTGGATAGTCTGGATGGTATTTAAGCATCTGAGCTAATGCCTTGATCCTAATGACTGGTCATGTACAAAAATGCTTGAAGATAGCACAAAAGATAAAATTAAGTAGTACAGCTTATTTCTACACTACTTACTCATAATTGTGTACTATGCACTCATAATGTAATAATTATTACTCATAATGAATTAATCTTTTCTCTGGCGCAGAGCTTCAATCGTATCCAGTCTGAGGAACTTTTCTATATCTCTACCTGTAATCCATAGTGCCTTCCCTTGAAGAATGGGATGGCTGTTGAACATCTTGTACCAGCCTTATGTTTCCTGTATGGTGAGATAGTTATATTCCAATAGGCTCCAGGCATCTCCTTTCAACAAATTCATATATTAAACTGCCCAATCCATGTTATGTTCAAAAGAAATTAAAACATCATTATGCTCAACTAAATAAACCTAATGTATCATTAAAAGAAAACATTAAATCAAATTAACAATTCATATTAATTTTTGTACCTGCTTACCTGTAGAAAAACAGAGAAACTCTCAGTAATCACCATATCTCTCTCTTTCTGTGTCTTTCATTTTCTGTCCTTTTTGGTCTCATGTATGCTCAGACTGTTTGTCTGATGCCCATTAAAAACTGGAGCTCTGTAACCATCTGGGACTTCAGACTTCTTCATGTGGAAATCAGGGCCATGTGGTCGCTTGTTAGCCTCCTCCTTTCCCTGAACTGGAAATGGTATGCTTGCTCTCCAGAATCACAGCATCAGGGTCATGTAGTGACAGGGATAATTAATTGAATTGAAAAAACATGCTTTGGAGTTTAATGTTGTTAGTAGTAGTAGTATTGACGGCAGTAATTCTTGAAATTAATACCGTATCTAATCCTGAAGTCAAAAATGCATAAAATCACAAAGTTGTAAAAGTCGTAAACTTACTGCGTTGTGATATTTTTAGATTATTTTAAATGGCAGCTCGCCCTGTGTGATCACTCATTGATAAATTCAGATGTCATAGGATTTACTATGACAGAGAAGGACTCAATCACACAAATGAAAGGCATGTGGTAAAGCTCACTGTTGGTTGACTGTTTGATCACAAAAAACACGTTGATCTACCACTGTACATTCTTTAATAATGTGAAATCTCAAACTACTTGCCGTAAGGCACTTTGTGGTTGGTAATATCAGGCTCCTGGATGAGGTAATGTAAGGCTGTGAGAGGTTAGATGATAGTTACAATTGCAAATAACAATTGCTGATAATAAATTGCACATAGATAGGCATGGCATGGTATGGGAATGTGCTTTGAGAGGGTAACCAGGATGAGTGCAAGGCTGCAGATTGTCCTGCTGTGGATCTAGCTCTCTTTTAGAGGAAAACGCATACAAATCAGCCAGTGGTTGAAAAAAATACACTAAACATTAGTTGTCTTCTTCATCATACCGTCATAGGTTTTAGAGTTTCAGGAGAGTGTTTTGGTGTAAGCCAAAAAGAAAGTGCACGATAAAAAAAAATGTGGTGATGATTAGATGAATGTATCCCTTGGGGTTTTAATGTGCCATCTGTGTTAGTGGTTTCAGTGA
Organism: Lepturacanthus savala; assembly: GCA_030544235.1. NCBI lineage: Eukaryota > Metazoa > Chordata > Actinopteri > Scombriformes > Trichiuridae > Lepturacanthus > Lepturacanthus savala. Next base: position 13,332,438 of record CM060465.1, on the reverse strand, counting down.
ACAGCAGCAGTGAACACGATTTGTTAAGATGAAAAAGATTGAACTCTCCAGAACAGAGACTTCAGTTTTGCTTCTCTCTGATCTGTGAGCTGTCCACGCCCTGATGTACTTTCAGTGGTTTCAGCTCAGGATGTCTGCCCAGCGACAAACACGCAAATCAGAATCATCTTTATTAGTAAGTGAGTAAAAGTGTGTTTTGCATTTAAGGAATCTGACTCTAGAGGCTGCCAGTGTACCTACACACAGCACAACACAATTATCTTCAGAAAGATGCACAAGAAACGTCAAAGAGGTAAAATGGGTTCTTTGAACCGTAAACAGGATATAAATAGTGCAAAGTTGTGTATGAGTTCTGAGAGTGCTGAGATAAATATAGAATGGTAAAAAAGAATAGTCATGTTATTATATACATACAATAGGTAGCTATGTAGCGTTAAAAGTGTTGCACATTTTGTTTTTTAAATACATGTATACAAACAAATGTGCTGCACACATACCTGCCCAACCCAAGCGGTGTACTTCACTCTGTTTCCAGGGCCCTATAGTTTACTACTGCCACACTCCTAATCTCAGAGATTTTAAATCTACACTATGATCTTCTGCCTTGTATCTGACTGATTCTTAGATTAAGATTGATCATAGGCCAAAATAGAGATGGTCATGAATTAAGGAAAAGGAAAACTTAAAAAAAAAAAAGACAACCTGTGTTTCATCATACCACCACGAGTTTCCGGTGATATATCAGTAAATGGTATTTTGAAGCCTGCATCTCCACCTTAAACCATGCAATCACAAGCAGTTTGTCGTTGCATCAGTGTACTCTGCGTTTAAATGTGCAAACTAGTTTCAGAGCAATATGTCATAACAGGAAATGAAGTCACCAAGGCCCCAGGCTCAAAGTCTTGTATCCTGTAAGACAGTAGGTTAGCAACACTGTAGCCACATACTGAAGTGGTTTCTTACTGCTGTTTATACCTTCTCATCAACTATCTGCGATTCTGTTTGCCCACTGTCTACCCACTGTTTAAACTATCCCACTCACCACTTTCCATCCACCTCTGCCTAACTCTGCCTACCTTTGAGGACATATAAAGGATTATTTGTACTTCAAAAGATGTGAACACTGTTCCTATTGTTGTCTGTTGCTGACACTTTTAGCTTGTAATGTATCAAGCTTAAAGCTTCTTAAAAGCCATAAATAACTTCTGTCTTTTGTCCTTTTTTCTTTTGTATATACACTCATACGGACTACATACACTCTCCTCTTAATTATACAGCCCCAAGGTGTGATGTGGTTTTTGCTTGATCTTTTTCCAACTCACTGACCTTCTCTCATGCTTAGTCACCTTTTTCCTCCAGCTTCCATCTGTTTGACACCCTGATCCCAACCACACATAACCACCTTCCTAGTTACCACTTGAAAAGAGCTGTTCAAAGTAAAAACTAAAAAAAAAAATAGAATGAACTAACCCTGAGATGTAATGCTTTCTGGCAGAACAACCATTGAGTTGGACCTCAGCTGTGTGGTGACTCACAAGCAAACTTCCAGCAGTGTTAATGTGAACTGACCACCTTGTGGTATTCCTCATGTCTTTCTTGCTGACTGCAAAGTTTGGGTTGGTTGAGGCTTTTCTCACTAAAAGAGTTTTCCTCATTCTGAGGAAGACACATTTTGTTGTCCAACTCTTTTTTTGCGGCTCTAATTGAACCTGGTGTTGAAGGAGTGGCAGCCACTGGTTTCCTTTTCTTCCTGACCCCTAAACAATACTATCAGCAGTCTGGAGACTCAACACAGGAAGTAAGCAGCTGGAACCTAAAGATGAAAACTAACAGACCTTTTACACTACTTGATAAAAAGTGCTTTAAAAATGGCTCACAATCCCCCTTGCGGAGCATGGATGGAAAACTTCTTGATTTTGATGAGTTATCGTGTTTTTCAAACAACAAATTATTCACCTGTGAAACAAATTATAGCCAGAAAAACAAATGGAAAAAATAGGAACAATAACTACTAGCCTAAACACAGCCTTGATTATGAGGTTGCCTTGTATGCATAACATTGTTTTAATGAATATATCTTAGCACTTACCATGTGTATGACAACTGTAAAATAACTGCCAGATTAATTATGTTTATTTAGGCATACCATATATTATTCTGTATTTAGGAAATAATTAACATGTCAGGGTGCACTAAATATATTGTATTTTGCAAGTTTAATTGTGTAAAATGCAAATTAGGGCAATAACTACCAGCATTTTCCAGGTTATGAAGGTAGTTGATTGAAATAAACAGCAGACACAAATAGGTGTCTACTAGGCTTTTACAATATTTCCAGCAACTCTGCAACTCAGTTCCAGGCAAGCAAGTCTTCCCCCATCCTGCGACAAAGTGAGAGAGAACTAATAACACCATCTTGCAGGTCGCTTCCACAACTGTTGAGAATAAAACACTGATGCCACAAAAAATAGCTCAAAAATAGCCCTGACCAGAAATTGATGAGAAAAGGAAAATTGTTGAAAGGACAGTCCATGTGTTCAGTGGTCTGGTTTCACTGACCACCTGTTAGACCACAGGCTCAGCTGTTGCTTGATGCTGTAGTGGGCATAACATAGTTTAAAATAGGTGTAGTGATACTGTGTGGTTGCATGAATGCAATTATCATCACAGTCCCACAAAGTGCATCTTGAAATTTTAAGCTCTGCCACCTAACAGAGTGGCCACTGCCCTGGAGAAATGTCACATCACCACGTAAAAAAACTTAGACTCAGGAAGTGTAAGGGTCTGAAATAAAAAAGTGAAAGGGTCTTTGTATGAGGTGGCAGGTGTCTTCACACCTGTTCCTGCAAGCCATGGCAGACATACTGCACTGTTTGAGACCTCAGCTGGAATACACATACACTCAAGCATTAATGAAACTTTTCCTCAATTTGCTGCATTTATAGCAATGAACTAGCCTAGATTGTTTTTATAGTGTCATTGAATGGAAATAAAGTAAATAAATTTAGCTCTAGACTGACACAATAGCGATACGTTCATTTTATGTTTAAATTGCCATAACCTGCCATGGGAAAATATTTAACAATGTTTCACTTACATTTCTTTTAAAGTAACGACAGAATGCTTTTATTTCCTCTGCTGTTCAAATACTTTGAAGTCGTTTTTCCCAGCTTGTCCCATGACTGCATTTAAATGTAGAACATGACAAAGGACTTCTTGTCTAACCTGTTAAAATAATCATCCGATACTAACATAGGGCGGTTCTTAACCCTGATGCTTTAAAGCCTGCAGTACATTGAAAGAGTGTGACCTGCCCCGGTTTTGAATGTCTGTTTTTCTTTTATCTCCTTTTATACACGCTGCCTGCTAGGCATAGCTCGCATATTCTTCATATCCAAACATCATTCTGAGATGCTGATCTGGCAAACAAATGGCGGGGCTGTTCTCCCTCTCAGGCGATTATTCCGCCCTGACAGCTGCTAAACAGCTGAGCCGTGCTGCCAAAGCACATCAGGCCAGGCTTAAAGGGGGCAGACAGGGGTCGGGTAGGGGTTATACATTGAGGAAGAGGGAGGGGAAGAGGCTCCAACACTGTCTTGAGATGTGGTTTCACCAAAGGTTCTGGTCTCATTTGTCTTTGTCATTTGACTTCTCTATTTCAGTCCTTGTGGACTCAGGACAGCCTTTCATAAACTGCATTCTGTACATGCAGGATGAAGTCATTGCACTCACATGTACTATAAAAGGTCCTATGGCTGTCACCTTATGTCACTGTGACACACTTCCTATACGCTTCTTATGATCAGCTGGCCTACTGTCTGCTTGTGATTATCCCACAAAAAGCCCAGAAATGACTCATGGAACAACATTCACACGATGAGTCGATTTGATTTTGAGCCCCGTGGTTAGGAAATTTAGCATGTGGTGTGTTTTCTTTTTTTTTGTTTTGTTTTTTTTTTGTTTTCCCTATATTCAAGGTTTAAGATGACAGTGGTCTCATCACAAGGATGGATGTCTGTGGATGGATGTGTTCAGTGGCTTGCAAATACCTCTTAGATGTAATGAACCATTCTGACCCTGCCGTTGTTTCCTTTTAGAGCAGACTGAAATCCTCCTGCCATCTTGGCACTGTTCTGTACCTAAGATCAGCTCTCCATAGCCTCTCTGGATTGCACAAACACACTCAATTAATTTATCTGATCAGATCAAATTAACCCAACTGTGATGATTATTAACAATATGTTGTCTTGTGTGCTTCCTGACAGATTTTGACATGAAGAAGGACATAGACACATTGATAGTAGAGGAACGTGCTGAAATCATCTCGAAATATGACAAGGTAAGTGCAGGATGTTCCCCTAACTCTGATTATGAAGGCCACACTACTTGTCATTGGTAAATTGATGGATACTACATGGATGAGCATCTTCCTGCTTTGTTTAGGTAGACACTTCAACTACTGCCAAATGTCAGGGGCAGACGGTGCACAATAGCTTATGAAACCAGAATCAGATCTAGAAGTAAAATCCTGATCCTTTGGAACATAATATTTCCCTAGATAAGGGTAGCACATGTGTATCTAAAACACTAAAGCAGGGGAGGATTGTCTTCCTCATTCATAAGTCCCTGAGTGGTGCCTTATATGTGTGAACTCTCAGAATAGATTTGTGGAAATGAATGTTTGCATGTCTGCTTTGAGAATAGGGGTTAACATCTATTCTACACACTGGAATAGCAAAATAAGGCAATTACATATTAAAGCGTAGGAAAAGAAAACAGTTTTAATGTGTATTGAACCAAACATTTTGATTTGAAATAGGTTTTTTTTACTGTGGTTCCAGCTTAGCATATTATACATGTACAGATTTACCTCTTATATTATCTTTGCTCCATACATTTGTACCTCATCTCAAAATTTCATTTTGTGTAATTATTTTATCCAACTTGTTCAGTATGTCCCAAATTGTGACAATGTCATAGATTGTGTTTGTATAAACTGAGGTTTAAAATAAAAGCTGTGAAAATATGATTACTTCCATCCTTCTAGCTCTCATACAACTAAACCAACACTCTCCATCCCACCTTTAAAAGCCAGTAAGACATTTTGGATCCAGTTTCTATATCGGAACTGGATATCCAATAGTTGCTGAGCTAAAACACAAAAAAATTTTCAAAAGTGTGTCACTGACTGACTGATGCAGTTGCACCATTAGCGACTCGAGGAGTATTGACCTTTCCTGGATCCGCTGTTTCAAATTAAAATGTTTCATACAAGCTAGGTTCTAACCTAGTCAATATATATTGTGTATATATATATTACATATAACAGGATTATATGTGATTGTTTCAGGGTCGGCAAGAGGGTGTCAAAATTGACCCATGGGAGGATGCCGACTACAGTATCTATAAGGTCACTGATCGCTTCGGCTTCTTGCAGTAAGTTAAGCAACTTTAAGGTTTGACCACTTCCTCATATACTGGCTTAACATTTTGTAGAACACCTACATTTGTAACCAGTTTATTTCTGTCTCTTTGGCTTCCTTGTCTTGTTTTTTTTCCCCATATCACAGTGATGTCTTATATAACTATAATCAGCCACTCTGGCCCTGTTTGTAATACTTGTATATTTCTGCATTATTGTTCCAGCGAGGAAGAGCTACCAACACCCAGTGCGCTTGAAGAGAAGGTACATATTTTATTTGCTGCACAGTGAATTCAAACAGTTGACCTTGCGTGTGATTTATTTTTTTATACTCTTTCTCATATGCATTGGACCACATCTGTCTTTCCTCTTCCCAGCAAAAGCAGCAGGAGATTGATCGAGTGGAGAAATGGTTAAAGATGGTGAAGAACTGGGACAAGTATAGGAACAGTGAAAAAGTGTGTGACTCATTAAACACACTAACATACCGTCTCAATTTAATCCTTGCTTCCCTTATTTTATGTGTTTATGTGATGTATTAGTTCCATTTTTTTTTTTTTTAAATAAACTGTTTTCCATTCCTCATTTTAAGCCCAGCCTTTATTTCTCCCTTCTAAGTACATGTTATGAATTCTTGTTCATCAAGGGGGTTCTTCCTCTTTCCTTTGGTTTATGTGGTGAAGACTGTGTCTTTATGTTTGGAGAGTGCTTGTTCCTGTCCGTTCATATGGCTCTCACATGTGTTTCAGTTAGTGAAGCGTGTGTATAAAGGCATCCCTCTCCATCTGAGAGGCCAGGCCTGGGCCTTGCTTTTGGACATAGAGAAAGTCAAACAAGATAACAAGGGAAAGTATGAGGTATGAATCATTAACATGTCAAACGTAATTTTTTTTATTTTATTTTATTTTTTTTTTTTTTAAAACAACTTTTTTTCTGTTTTCCAGAAAATGAAGCTGCAGGCACGTAACTACTCCACAGAGATCAAACAGATAGACTTGGATGTCAACAGGACCTTCAGGAACCACATCATGTTCAGGGATCGCTTTGGAGTCAAGTGAGTCCTTGACATCTTTCAACAGAAGGCTCACTCATAGAATAGTATCACATTCAATGGTGTGTCAAACATTAACATTATGACTTGTATCCTGAACTATTTCGTGGTAATGTATGACAAAGCGGCTCTATGAATATTACTGGTGCGGTATGATGATTTCGTCATTTCTTTCTTTACACTATTACATCATTGCCACCAGTAGCAATACAGAGTAATTTGAGTTTTTATCCAAGTAAATGTTGGAAATGGAGTTCCTGTGGATCATATGAGTGCTGCACCGACTTTCATCTTGTAAAATAATTGTCACAGTTTAGTGAGATCTCATAATTAATGTCCTCAACCCCTTTTGTCCAAAGTTATTTTTTTATTTATTTAGTTTTTTTTGTCATCTCACATGTTTGAATTTTTCCTTTGCCTATTTCCCTGCATGGTGTGACCTCTGGCCTTAACCTTGAGGCAGCCTAATACACACACACATAAAACCAAAGCGGTGGTTTCCTCCTCTGCGTTTTACTAGCCTTCCTGTCACTGCGCAAAGCCCCACAGGAAATGGCATTCATACAGAAATGTATGCCGACATCAAGTGCACATGTACAGAACAATGACCACAGTGTTATTCTGAGACAACACAGAGGTAAGATGTGAATGCAGACTTAGAAAAATGATTTAAACATATGCTAAATGGCCTTCAAAACACAAACTCTGTGTGTTTTATAGCATTTTCCAGGTGATTGTGCTCAGTTGTCACTCTGTGAAGGCTGCCAGACTTTCATAGTCACAGTGTGAGTGTGTGACAGACTGTTTTGTAATGTACTTCCCCTTCGATTCAAAGCCACTGACTCCAAACAGACCAAAACACAGCTCCATCCTGCTTGGCTGCCCACTCCTTCCCCACATCTGTCCTGCTCACACAGAGACACTGACAGCTATTTAAAGCTCCTTTCCTGTCTCTGTCAGTGTCTATAAGACATGTATTTACTATGGAAGCCTGCAGGGTAGACATCCTCTCCTGGATACGTTTTATTTGTTAATGCCCCTGTTCCACTCACATACACATTCACTCACACACACACAGTAGCTGCTTTGTGTTCAATGTCTGAAACTGTTGAAACTCCAGATGTAATCGGCCATGCAGCACATAACCCCGCAATCATAGAAGCTGCACACTTAAAGAAGAAGAATGATGTGATGCAGAGTATTTTCATATCTGTATCTTTGCAGTATCTGTTTACACATTAATCAATCATCATATTAAACAACAGCTTTCTTGACTAAATTCTGAGTCACAGAAATTCTTTTACACTTCATTTTTGCAAAGCTAGAAAGGTCAAGCGTAGGAATATTGGATAGAGGGGGAGGTATTTACACACACATTTATACAAACACCACCAGGACGATAGGACACAGCCCGACTTTGTCAGCCTTCCCAGAAATATCTGCAGCTGTTTTGAATCTGTCTGTGATGATTAATTAGTTTTGTTTGGAATTGAAGCAGTTAAAGTTTGAGATATCATTACTCAAGTCACTTCATTATTTTCCTTGGTAAATTATTGCAAAAGTGTCATTTCCTCATTTTAATGGGCTGATTCTCTGTTCCGTTTCTAGGCAACAGGCGCTGTTTCAGGTACTAGCAGCCTACTCCGTCTACAACACGGTACGTTCCTTTGTGTTTGTGTGTGTGCGTGTGTATACCCAATTGTGTGTTCCATGCTCTGGAAGAGCCTTGTGCATATGCAGCACATGAGCAGCAATGCAACAGTTGCGAGTCCATCAAGTGCATTAGTTTTCTCCACAGCAAAGAACGAGCCAAGCACTCTGAACCTATCTGTACTCGTGCCTGTTTAGAGCCTTGGGTGAGATCATTTATTTATGAGTGTGGTTCTGCCTGGATGTACAGCTACAGTGTATCAGTCAGACCACCAATGAATACACATCTGTGCTCCATGTTCACATCGTTCCACTTTGACACTTACAGGTAGTCCAACAAATGAGACTAATTACTGTATATTGCAATGTACTGATTAACACATATATCCCAAATGCTTGATTTCAGACACCATGTGAAAAACGAGAAACCTGCAATGTTTTTTGAACCTCAGATACTCATTTCTCACTTTTTTGTATCTTAATAACATTCATAAACCACAGCTGTTCTCTGTGAGGTGAAATCTGGCATTTCCCACTAAATTGGGGTTATATGTCAACACCTTTACAAAAATACAGTAAATGTTCATATGTTTGTAACCTATATTTTAACACCTGTATGTATATTATTGTGTGTATAATAATTCTTATCTAAGAACTGCCATATAGAGTGGATGGAAATATTCAGGTCTAAAGACAGTTTGTGAACACATGCGTACAGTACATCTCAGCACATAAACACAGTCCAGGTCTGTTTTTCGGATTTGGGTTGTGGAGTCGGTTCCTGTGTGGAAGAGATGTTTGAGCCAAAGGAAATGGGCATGTGCTGTTCCCTTTTTCCTTTTTCCCCTCTTCTCACACACTGCTCATAAGAAACTGGGTCAGTAGGAGAGCACGAGAGACAGAGGAAAGGAGAGGGAGAGAGATTTTTTTTGGGGGGGGTTGTCCTTTCGCCTATGTGATGGTTGACAAGAATTTGGAGAATGCATGGTTTAACCTTATTGTAACCCTAATTAAATTTACTGTTTTTCCTTGAAAGGATACTTTGTATTTGGAGTGTCCATTTCTAGCTACAAAATAGATCGGCCTTAATATGGACAAATACCAAATGCATGTCTGGGTCTGTGTATCCTGTGCCTGCCAAGGGCGATTTGTTTAGTGTAAATCATTGAATCACAGTGGAGTCAAATTGGCAGTAATTCAAGTTGAAGACATTGGCGGGAATATGTGTTTGACTACAGTAAATATTTGAACTACCTTGGTAAAAATGTTTATAATAAAGTGATAGCGTGTCCCCTTGTAGACACAGACCTGCATTCACAGTCTGCCTTCAGACCTCATTAGACATTCAGGTGCTCTCTTCCTCTCATCTCTGGTCCTGTGCATGTGCATGCTCTATTAAATTATGAATAATTCCTCTCATTTACCCACTCTGTTTAACTGAACCTGTCTCTTCTACCGTGTTCCCCCAGGAGGTGAGCTACTGCCAGGGTATGAGTCAGATCGCTGCCATCTTGCTCATGTTCCTGAATGAGGAAGACGCCTTCTGGGCCCTGTCCCAGCTCCTCACCAACAGCAAGCACGCTATGCACGGTGAGACACAGGAGGAAACTGAGATCAAAAAATATAAACTAACTTCATACTAGGTGTGTGGGTCTAAATACTGAAGCAATTTAATATGCAAATGTGTGTGGGAAGTTTTGAAACCTAATCTAAATCCATTCATGTGTGATCAGATTTGTGGAACTACAAGAATCTGTAAAAGTGTGTACACACACACTACAGTGCTGAAATATTGGAATTTTTAAACATTTGTAAATGTGTACAAGAATCTGTAAATACAGATTCATGAATGTGTACACAAATCTACTAGATTTGTACATGTCTGAAAATATGTCCTCAAAAAATCTTTTTTTTTATTTGTGAAAGAAACATCAACGTCAACATCAAGTGTTTAGCTTCTGGAAAAACAGGATTTTTCAGTTGCACCACAATCTTATAATCAGATGTCTTTGTACATGTGACTTTTGCGACTGCCTAACTGTGTGTCAAGGTTTGCATCTTTAAATTGCAAAAAATTGTGATCTTTTACGTTTTCCTCAAAGTGCCTTTGATCAACTCTTTTAAAAGGAAATAGAATTTAACTTATCAATATTACGTCTCCACTTTGACCACACACCATGCATGGTTTGCTCATTTATTTTTTCACTACGCTAGGGTTCTTCATCCCAGGATTTCCCAAGCTGCATCGCTTCCAGGCCCACCATGAGCTTATCCTCTCCAAAATGCTGCCTAAGCTGAAGAAGCACATGGTGAGTTGCAGAACATTTGTATGACTGATTCTTTCTGTCTGGAGTGAATTGATCACTTTGAGCGGCTGCAGTGGATGTAATCGGGTCAAGGCTGCACGTTCAAAATGTTCCTGCAAAGCAATGTGTCTTAAGAGAGATCAACTATGTGAAAAGTGAAAATTAGAAATGAGAACAGAATATGAGGAATGATTTCCCATAGCGACTATTCCTCATTAATCTCTGCTCCACAGGACAAGGAGCAGATGACAACAGGGATTTACACCACCAAATGGTTTCTCCAGTGCTTCATTGACAGAGTGAGTGTTTGGATTTCCTCCGCTGTTTCAAGAACGACATGACTGTTCCACATCCAGAGCTTTACTGTTCATACGAAATCCCCACATGTATTCTGCAGTCAATCAGCATCTTCATCATCACAGCATATTCCCCTTGCTTTCCTTTTTGAACACAGAACCACATCTGGTATTATTTTTTATTATTTTTTTAATCAGACTGAACTCTCTGCTGTTGTATGTCTTACATAACAGACCCCTTTCACCCTCACCCTGCGTTTGTGGGACATTTACATATTGGAGGGAGAGAAAATGCTGGCTGCCATGGCTTATACAACCCTTAAGTTACACAAGAGTGAGTATGAGACTGATTGAATTATCTTCTGTGCCACGCTGTACTACGCTAAATGAAGGGGAAAAAAATGTTCAGGCCCATGGCTGCTGTTGCTATACCGGGGAGTGTTACTTTGTGGATTACATCGAACGCTGCCTCTTGGTTGGCTGCCTCCCAGCTGGATGGCTTACATAATACAAGTGGCCGGTTGCTGTGGAGAAGAATCGAAAGCTGACTTTTCATTGGATGCTTGCAAAAGCATTGTCTCAACACATTTCTTTGCAAGATTGCTCTTTTGACAGCCATTTATTTATATAAAGTTGCTACCTATATCGCGATAAATAAAATCTCAAATTGTGCCCCGCCCCCTGCAAGAATAATTTTTAGGTACAGGATTTTTTTTTCCCACTTAACAATATTGCTTCTAATTGATGAGTCACCATATCATACATTTTACCTTATCTTTGACTTTATAGAGTAGTGTCAGACTTTCTATGACTTAACTCATTTTGCCTGTGCATATGTGTGTGTCTCTCTCCAATCAGAGCGCCTGCAGAAGTTCCAGTTGGAGGACCTGAGGGAGTTTCTTCAGGAGCAGCTACCTGCTTCGTTCTTCCTGCCTGATGATGTGGTGGTTGAACACTTACAAGCCGCCATGACTGAGCTACGTATCAAAAAGCTTGGCCAACCACCCCCAGGTGCAGTTTATGTTCTTTTATTTCCTTTGTTTTTTCCACTGTAAAGCAACATTTGTGTCTTTGTTTGATACATCCGAAACTATTTTATTTTTCCTTTCATTGATGCATTCTCTCTCCCGTTTCCGTTCATAGCCAAGTCAGAGGAGCTGCCAAAGCAACCTCTGGGTCAAGAGCGACCCGTTCTGCTAATGCCTCTGCAGCCTGACTCACCTCTGGAGGTCAAAATAAATATGCAGCCCCATAGCCAGCCCAACACAGAGGCGCCGCAAACAAATGGCAACACTCTAAACCAGACCCCGTCTCCTGCTGAGCTCCTGGGCTCCAGAAGCCTCTCCGGGGCCACCACACCTTCTCCGTCTTCACCAGATCCAGTTGAAGAGCACACACAGAAAACGCCTTCTCCGAGGCCTTGTAAAAAACCTCTATTACCTCCGAAAGCAGCCAAACCCTCTGCTGTGGTAGACGTGAAGAAATCAGTCCCAGAAGTTATCCAGAGAGAAGATGGGAAGAGTCATTATGGAGACCCAGAGACCCAGGAGCAGCCTGTGGTTTGGCCTCCGCCCTATGAGCCCCCTCCTCATGTGATGCAGATTGAGGAGGAGATAATGGATCTTCCAGATCTGCCACCTCCACCTTTATTTTACACTGACCAGTATGAGCAAATGCCCGGTGATGGTGAGTCACCCTGTGTAGGAGTAGGGACCGGCCCTGCCTCATCGCCGGTCACTCCAATCAAGCCATCTCCGAAAATCCCCCCAAAGCCCAACCTCAACCAGAAAAAAACTCCTCTCCCAAAGCCTTCCCCTCCCCGCACCTTCACTGCATCCTCCTCCTCATCCCCCAGGCTCCCTCCCCCAAAGCCAACCAAGTTCCCGGTGTCCCTTTACGTCCCGGTGGCAGGGGGAGACCGGCGGCCGTCCAACACATCGCAATATGACAACCTCTCCGAAGCCGATGAGGACGACCGCATCCTGGAGAGGCTGCTGGGTTCCACGCCAGAGGAGGTTCCCAGCATGCACTGCAATCCGCCAGCTGCCACTGACAGGGACTACGATCCCGCTCTCTACCTTCTGCCTCCACCTCCCATGTTCATCCCCCCTTCTCCGTCCCTCACTCCTCCCTCGCTGTGCGCTCTCCCCAGTTTGCCACAGGAGCCGGAATGTGAGGGAGAGGACACCTGGGTGGAGGACGCCATCATCCCCCCTCCTCCGCCCAGCTTCGCTGACAGACTCAGTACCTTCCAGTGTAACGCCACCAGCTGTTCAGATGCACAGAGAGCCACCTCGCCCAGTTACTCGAAGCCTTTCTCCTGCCGCCCCAGGGACCACTCTGCCTTCCCGGCACCTCTGTTGTACACCGGGTCTCCCCCAGGCCACTCCAGGCCCTCAGGACAGTCTGCAGGAGGGGCACCTATGGTGCGATCCAGCCCAGACTTTTGCAGGGTGCCTCCAGGTGGACAGCAGCTGCCCAAATCAGTGACATTTTGAAAAATTCCAAGTCTCAGTCAAGTGTCACTGATCATGCCAAAGCCATTTAAGAGTTAAAACGGCTTTAACAAAGGCCAGTAGCTGTTCTGTGTGTTTTGTTTTTTTTGTGTGTGAAAGGACTTTTTTTATTGATATGTACAGATTTCTGTGATACTTGCGCCTTTTTTGTAAGGGCAGTTGTCTTTTCTAAGTGTCAAACTTGTATTTAAAATTGCTGTTTGTGTTACTGTTTGCTGCACAAAAAGTTAGTATAGTACGTTAGTTTGTGAGACCGGATTCAGTTTTCAATTTGAAGTGTGGTTTAAAAAAAAAAAAAAAAGACAGAAATAAGGTCATCTAATAGCAGCTGCGCCTACCGTCGCCTCATTTTCAGTTACTTTCATTTTGGTCCAGCAAAGTGTCTTAACTTGATCACAGTGCACTGAGGGAAGCAACTCTAACACAAGGGCTTTTGAGGCTACAGTATCTTTGCAAAAGCACCCAAAACCTGTACATTTTTACTGCATTATATGGTGAACGGTGAGCAGGCTCACACTTCTTAGCAATATGTTAAACTGTAAAGAGAAACAATTAATATAACATAGTTTCATTACTGTTTTCTTAGGTCAATACTTGATATTGAAGGACCACACAACCAGGTTGTATTTCTAAAACATTCAGCAATAGGGGAAACTGGCGGATCACGTCACTGGTGTTAATACTGAAAGTACTTTAATTTACATGAAACCTGGTCCGGTCATCTATTTCCCAGGAAAATAGAAATGGGAGCTCTGTTTCCTTCTTTTTCTTTTTTTTTTTTTTGGGGGGGGGGGGGGGGGGGGTGATTTGATTTATTAAAATACTGTTAATTTCAGAGAAAGTATTATTGTATTACACTTTAGTGATTTCATGGCAATAATGTTTCATATATGTACATGCATCTATCAAGGCTAAATAAGTTGTAAATGTATGAGTTACATGAAGATTTTATGAAGGCAAAATATTATCAGCAGTCTCTAAAAACTCCTATCACAGTATGTAGGGAAAGTGGCTCCATCTAGTGGTGAGTAGGAGTGATCAGATTGACGGTAGATGTGAATCAAAGCCCTGCATTTTACAACCAGTGACTAGTGAAAAGATATTTTTGTCAAACGGGTGTTGACCATTACATAAATGCTGAGCAAGCTCGACTTCAGTATACAAGCACAGAAACATACTTACACTGTTTCCATTTTTTTCTGACTGGGGAGAGAAAATGAATTCTTAAATAAAACACAATTTAATTCACATGCACAGCTATAGAACCATAGCATTCATTTTTAAATGCTCCAAGCTAAATTTCTTGAGAAATGGAAGTTGAGCCATATTATAATAAGGATGTATAGTCAAATATGTTTATATCTGTTGTTGTTTCACTCAGTTATATATTACATTATATACTGTGTCTGAACATCAGTTTATTTTATTTTTTTTGCACTGACCTTTATTATTACCAAGGGGTTTTGTAATTCTTTGTAAGTATTCAGTTCTGTTTTAAGGGAGTTGTAGCAAAAAAAACGAAAATAAAATCAGTCTTCCTTTTAAGGTTGTGACTTTAACCAATCTTTTATGGTTAGTTCATGAACTTTGATCTGACTGTTGCTTATATTTGCGAAGGACATTCTTACCCAAGAACGTGGATCTCTCGACTGTCTTTAGACATGTGACCTGAACACCAATTGTACATCTTTTTGTGACGTCAGACTGTGGCTCAGACCAAAGCTTGTGTACATGTATGCAACGACTTATTTGAGATTTATAAAGAGATCAACCTCAGCCGCCTATTGTCTTCTCCTTCCCACAGAGACATAATCCTCATCTGGTTTTTCAGATATTTATTTCACACCCACAAAATTCTGTAGTTTCTCTTACTGTACATGATAGTCTCCAGCTTACACAAAAGAACAGCATTTTAAATATTAAGGCAATTTTTAAAAAAAGTGCTTTAGTTTTTACATCAAATGTGGAAATATGCAATTAGGACAGCAAAAAAGAAAGCAATTAAAGTACCAGTATATGAGCTGTACCTCATCAAGAATCCACTGACTCACCACCAACACCCTATTCTCAAACATCCTACATGCTTCATACCCACTGAGCATAGAACTCTAAATTCATCTTTGGCACAATCGCACTAGCCAAATTCAGTTTGACAAAATAAAGTTAGTTAAAAACTATAAGCATCCATTTTATTTAGATGCTTTTGCATAGAGTTTTACGGCATTCAAAAATATAACAGTGCATTTATGTAACATGATACAAACTCCCATTTTTTATGTGACAAAATTAGTATTAAGTACATTGTACATTATTATTTCTATACTTTCTACCCACAGTGAATATGCAGCACCAAAGGAGGACAGAGAAAGTTATCTTATAGTTAAATTAAACATGTGTTAGTCTACACAGCTGATTGCAGTTAGAGTGGGACAGTCCATCTGCTGACAGTGCGTTACCACCAACAACCGCTACTCCCAGGGGGTGGAAGCTGTTTGCACAGTAACTGGAGTTACAATCAGTCATATCCTAAGCTGACTCATGAGTTTAGAGAGAGAAGTGACCGTTTCCCTGAGTTTGGAGTCCTCTTCCTTTCCCAGCGACACTCCAGCCAGGCGCGTGGACCCGTTGGATCCCAGGATGCACGGCAGGCTGAGGAACACCTCTGCACCTATGCCACTCCAGCCCTGAAGCAGATAAAGAGCAGTTATCCAAAGGAGCACGATAATCGTTTCCTGAGAAATACAGAGTACAGATTGTGATCTGTTCAAAACACACGAGTCACAGTTACTATATCAGACCAACAGACCTAGTGTCAGAAGAGACAGGAACTCGTATAGTGAAACATAGAATGATAATGCCGGGGATTTCTGATCATGAAACACACCTGAGCCAGCGTGGAGATGGAGTGAGCCTTCATCTTATCTGTCAGGATGCTGTTTGTGATGTCAGCAATGGACAAACCCACAGACCACGAACGCTGGCCTCGATTCTTCATCATGTCAAACGCTCTGCAGAAAAATGGACTGTGTGTCAGGCAAATATTTACTTTTATATTCAAACTTTGATTGCAAAAATGTTCATAAATTGGTGAAACATGACCTCGATGTATGGTTTTATTATTTACTGACTCACCCAGGGAAATTCATTTTCTAAATCTCTATATCTTTCATCTAGAATGTCTTTTAAACACCAGGAGCTGTATTAATAAAGATTCTTTACACTAAGAGTCTAAAATTTCTAAGAAATTCCTTAGAATAATGACATTTTCTGAGAATTTGCCCTCAAAGTCACAGATTCACAGAAACTGACGTGAGCTGAGCTATTTTGCCTTTGTTAACACCAAAGTCATGAAGATAAAATCAGCAGCATAGTGAATAAATGTAGGCAAATAAATGTAACTAACAACATGTGATACTGTGCAAGTGGACATGAGTTTTCACACATTTTGTGGGATAATTTTAGAGTATGGATTAATATCTACTTAACAGAGTCTTTATTTAAACTATTATTCATAATTACACAATCTTCACAGAGATAAGATTCTATGATTAGATCAATTGATTTCACAGTCCCTCTTTTTAAGACCTTTTATATAAAATTTAATACCAAATTAATGGCCTCTTTCACAGATGTAGCAGCAAAGAAAGTTAATTAATTTTAATTTGTTCATTTATAATTGAATGAAATGCATACTACATCCTAACTAAATATTTTTTTCACTAAAACCTCACCTGTAGTAGGTAATATGATTGACTACATCAAATAGAGTAAAGAAAAGACTTTATTCCTCACTCTTTATTTAGACTACATTATTTAATCAATATAATAGTGGTTGACAAATGAAACTCTATGCATCAATTTTAAGACCCAGATATCAAAATTCAAGACTTTTTAATGTATTATTTCCAAATTTATAAATTCAATGGTTTTTGGAATTTAAGCCCCTACACCATGTTGCTAGGAATTTTAGGCTAAATTAGGGGCTCTCTCAGAGGATCCTCAGAATCTTTAGTAATCCTGCCCCAGATAACACAATGGAAACCTTTTACTGGTACCTGTCTAACAGCGGTTTGCTAGAGCTGGATCCTGTAGAGATCTGTGTCTGCACACCGGAGCTCAGCCCTGTGCTACTCATCACGGCGACTGCAACACAAAATCACTGCCGTGGGTCATGTACACGCCATGAGCATGGAAAGTGTGTACAAGATCAGCAGGTAATGCAGCATTTCTGGTTTAGCCACTATTGTTCAAAACAAAACACCAAATAACAAAAAAAGACAGACGTGCAAACAACGGACATAGACTTTCCACAATAATCCACGGAAAACGAAAATTAAGGCATTCCATCTAAATATTTTAATGAATTCGTTCTTTCTGGCTCACCTTTGTTGTTGGAAAGTTCTCCTATGACCCAAGCCTGTTTGTGAGTGTTGAGGTTAATGTCCAGAATGTGTGAGAGTCGTTCTGAGTCCAGGTTACACCCTGCCCCGATCACGTGTGTTGGTGGCAGGCCGCTCTGCCTCCAGGCCACATGGGCCATGATGTCCACTGGGATCCGAGCAGAGAGAGAGGATCAAGTTACACAATGTACAGGGTTAACAAGCAGAGCTAAGTGTGTGTGTGTGTGTGTTTCGCTATCCCTGACCTGGCTGGGAGGCGATGAGCATCACAGCGTTGGGGCTGAGACGCGCCAGGTTTGGAATGATTCCACGGTACAGGTCGACGTTGGTCTGAACCACACTGACGTACGACTGCTCGCTGCTCCATGCGTTCGCCGTCACCACGACAACCCTGGAGCCCGCAGAGGCAGAAATATCTAACAGAGGAAAATAATGCTTTGTTTCTGGTTTCTTTTTTTGTCTGTCTCCATGAGAAAAATGCAGATAATGGAGACAATGCCTCATCCACATGAATGCAGATGCTTTTAAAACTGAACTTTTATGGCCCCTGGTTAAAAAAAAAAATCCTGTCCACACCAGCAGTTTGATAAAAAAAATATTCCCGACCAGATGAAGCTGCAAAATGCACCTCAAAAAATGTCATGCACATGTCAAAGCAGTAGGTGGCGATAACAGGAAGACCATTATAGCCAATCACAAGGCTGGAGTGCTCCACAAGTCTCCATGGATACCACTTCCTGTTTACCCTCACACAGTGTGACGTCAAATGCCGACAAGAAATTGAGGTACATGTTTTACATTTTTTGCAGAAATAATGTCTACTGAAGACACAAATTGATCAGTTGTGAGAGATTGGCTTGAAAGAGGAATCTCTATAAATTTTAAGAAATAGGGTCAAGTGGGAGGAGAAGACAATAATTCTTCTGGATTATATAGTAGGATATAGGACAATAAAGTACTAGGCCTGCAGATGGCAACAACGTAAGTTTTTGGATGCCGACTGCCTTGAAACTGCAGTTTCCCCATCCACACATGACTGCTGAACCTGAATTTAAAAAAAGGTTCCCCCTGGACCCTGGTTATAAAAAACTTTCAGGAACCCACAACTGTGGTTACGTGTGGATGAAAGGCAGACACCGTGCAGAGAAACACACAGTCTCAAAAATACCTAGCCCTATAGCCCTAGCATCAATGGTGACTCAGCAAATGAGCACTTGGACATAACTGTGTGACAGTGCAGAAAGTGACGCACCTCTGGAGACCTCCACCTTTGGCAGACTGAAAATCTCCAGGTCAGTGCTGCCTCCTTTGGTGGAACTCTCCGCAACATCAATGAAAATGAGTTGATCCACTTTACACTGAGGAAAAAACAAATAATTGAAACATTTTAATTCAAGTTGTTGAAATATTCAGTTGAAATCTATAGCTTATAGACAATTACCTTTGCTAAAATACTCATCACTGATGCCATCCCTAAATCTCCTCCCCCGATCACTGAGACTTTGTTGATGGGTTGATCGTGGTGTCTGACTCCACCTGAAACGGACACAGGTTAAACCAACGGTAGCGACTAGATTATTGACCGTGAACAGCAGATCGAGGGGAGCACCGTCATTGATCTGGATTTTGGAGACAAACGCCAGTAGCTCCTGGGGGTCCTTGTTGTCTCCTGCTGGTTTGGTGGACAGCGGAGGGTCCATGTCGAACTTGGTGATCATCTCGGCCAGAAGGGCCACCACGGACGACTTGGGCTGTGCCGAAGGAAACGGAAGCAGATGAGAATACCACAAAAAATCTGCTAGTGACACAATTTTGAACAAAATAGGCAAAATCTTACAAAATCCCAGTTGTGCAGCATTGGCAGGTAGATTCGCCCTCTGGCGTCGACGTGCTTGCCCTCTCTGATCACCATGTTGGGGGTCGGCTTCAGGAGGCATATGGGAGGGGTGAAGGGGAACGAGTCCAGCAGCCACAACTGGATGGGGAAGTTGTAGGTGCGGCCTTAACAGGACAGAGCAGCTGCTTTTAGTTCATAATAATGACTTCACATTGATTTAGAAAAAAAAAACTGCTGTCAGAGGGAAACTCACCTTCATAGTGGACAGGGATGTTACCAACTAATTTCAGGAGATCTTTCTGGGTGTTGTCACTGAACGCTGAAATTCACAAGAGAGTTGTAATGTGCATGAGAGAAATAGGTTCATTTTCAAACCTTTATTTAAGCCTCAAAGGTCACAGAGGTTTCCCTCATCTGCAATGATGTTGAGGTACATCATCAAGTTTCACTGCACAACATTTACAAGCATCACACAAACTTAGATCATACCATTAAACAACAAATGCAATAACTCAAATGCAAGAATGAAAACTAAGCTCAAGAATTCATTTCAAATATAGTCTTCTTTATTAACAAGAAGCATGCTATGCATAGGCTACATCAAGTGCTTGAGAAACTGCAGTTTTGACAACTGAAGAACTAAAAGAGACATCTATGTCTTAATAGAGCAAAACAGTCTTAAATTAGAGTAGTGCAGGGGAGTCAGGGAGGAACCATACATGTGTAAAATAGTTGATGAAAACAAAACCTGGCTCAGGAAAAGGAAAAAAAAAAATCACAGGTTTGATGATCTCAAGAGCTTGTTGCTTGAAATCATGGTTTCTGATCTAAAACAATAGATTGTTCAGACCTTCAAGGAGGTTTGTGAGCAATGACCTAAAGTTTTCAGGGTGAATGAAAGAGTCAGTGGTGTGTGTTCTGCAGACGGTCCCATGTAGTTGGTGTAACAGTAACTGAAAGCAGTTTTTTCAAGTTCAGAGTGAACTTGTGGAAGTGAGAGATGGTCACATAAAAATGTTGACTCAACTATACTTTTTGTCTTACTTTACTTTTACAGTGCAAGGACAAACTGGACTTATTTTTGTATATAAAAAAACAACAACTAGTGTTTCAAGAGTTTTTTGTAACAAGATTATCAATGTGATGTTTAAAAATAAATGACTCACTGAGCCAAATACCAATGCATTTGTACTCTGAGACTCGTTCAATGATAACCATTCAGTGTCAAAATGTGAAAACATGAAAGTCAAATAAAACAACAACAAAAAAACATAGATGCAGTTTTCTTCCAACTCACTGTATGTGTCTGCGATTGGTTTCATCCCAGGGTAGATGCGATGGACTTTCTGCAGCTCCTCCACTGCAACATCGTGGAATTTGTACTAATATCAGGAAGGAAAGAAAACACTCATTTGAATTGCTGAGATGAAGGCACCTATACACAGTATCAGTGCCCTAATTGTTAAAAATGCACCCTAAAGCGCCATTTTTAAATATCTAAACATGCACTAAAGTGACTTTATAAATGTCTAACGTATGACGAAATGACTTTAGCGCATACTCCAGATTCCACTGGGACCAAGAAATGCTACATTATTATTGCATATACTTTTGTGTTGGACCCTTTTTGTTCCATATATCTTGATTTAAAACTACAGGCAACAGAATACAGGAAATGTCATCAACTTCTGGGATGCTATACCCCCCCCCCAGAGAAAAAATGTCATTCTTGCAACCTAACTACAAACGTTGAGTCGTCCAGTTAGATTAAGTTAAGATTTAATAAGATATAATTTATATTTATATATATATATATATATATATATATATATATATATATATATATATATATATATATGCATAAAGTACAATGTAGATGCCTTCTTTTCCTTCTTTTCCTTTTGCCCCCCCTTCAAAAGATCTATGCACACCACTGGTTTCAGGACCAAACATCCTTTTCTTGGCTTCTTGATTCTTTATTTCATAGCTGTGAAAACAGCTGTTTTCCCTTTTTTAGATGCAGTAAACAACCATGACTCAGTGACATTCTGATGGAGGGGGTCCAGCAGGTCATTCAGGTTTTTATTTTGCAGTTTGATGCTGCTTCACATCACACAGGAGCTGTCAACAAACCCCAGATGCTCACCAGCTACAGTACAATTACAGCATATGTGTGTTTTAGCTGCAGCAGCAATAAAATGACAGGCGTTAGCCTTCACGTGACATCTTTTTAACAACTGTGTACATTGCTTTGGAAATAATGAAATGACCCGGAGCTAACAAGGCAGACATTCACGTCTTATATGCGTTAACCGAAGCTATATTTAGTAGAACTGGATTCACACAGAAGAAAGATGCCAGCTAGTTTGTCTCCAGACTTCTTTTAGATCACATGTCTGTGTTTTACACGTAATTCTCTGACACGTGAAGTGACAGAGCTGGTTCCGCCAGTTTTTGGCGGCTGGTGGAGGTTAGTAAATGTTGTTAATCGGCATTAACACTTACAGCTTTTCCACTGGGATCGTGTGTTGTTAGTTTTCGTGGTTAATTACCAACCTTGGACAGGATCCGCTGCAACTTTTCTGAATGAAGGTCCATCTATTGAAAGTAAATAAAAAAATCACAGTTTGTCCTGTAGTGTGTTAGTTCCTGTTGACGCCGGGCTTCAACTTCAGCTACAGTCAGCAGGCTCCGCCCACCGGGGGGCAAGTTCAGGAAGTACAGCGAGCAAAGAGGGACAAAACATGCGCAAATACGAATAACGAATATGACTTGGCCCAAACTTTTAAAAGTACAGTGTGTAGTTTCTTTTCTTTTTTCATCCTAGATTTCTTTTCTTTTATTGTCTTGTTTTATTTATTTACATTTGTACCTTATGTTTGAAAAGGAAACATTCTGTGGATGTGTTTTTATAATCCCTCCATTGTTGTCAAATGAACACCTTCAATAAAAAACAAAAAACCTTTTTGTTCCACCCAAGCAGTAACACACCTGATTCTACTAATGAAGGTCCACAGCAAGGGTCCTAATGGTTGATTAATAGAATCAGGTGTGTTGCTGCTTGGTTGGAACAAAGCAGCTGTCTATGAGTAGGGATCAGGGTGACCACTGATCTAGCTGAACTTTCTTTTTGGAAATGAAATATATTATTCATGTATGTTTTCAGACATAATTAATTCAATTAAAATAAGAATTGTGTTTTTATTTCCTTACTTTGAGCAGTTTGTAATTTACTGAAGGAGGGGGTCCACCACTAAGAAGCCCACAAGGTTCCTACGGTAGCCCACAATGGACAAATGTTTTTCGGGGCCACTGTAGGTTTTCCTACATGCTCGGGCTACATAGTTGATCAATCTATGACTAAACACTTTTTTTCATGTTTCTGCTGGAAACAAGATGCCTCATCACACTTGTGTAATTTGGAAATGGACCCAGAATTGATAAAATGAGCTGTGATGTCACAAAAGTTGGTAAGCACAGAAAAAATACTTTCAGCAGATGAACAGGAAAACAACCTTCTAATGTAAAGGTCAGCACTTGGCACAATGAGACACAACCTACCTGTAGGAAGAAGGAGGAAAATATTTTGAGCAGATGTGGACTTAAAAAAACAAAAACAGAACAATGCTGACAAAAAACATCAAAAGTCATGTTTCCTCCAAAATTTGCACTTTTTTTTTTTAAAACAAAATCAAGTCGTATTCCACACAAGTGGTACAAAAACAATATTCCATTGCTTTCATTGAGAACAAAACTTTTTCTCATATCCACGTTTTGTATATATTAAGAAGATTGTCATACTGACAGCGTACATAATATGGACATTTAAATGAAAGCCTTTATGCAGCCATTTCTTTCAAATCACTTTTAAAGAGAAACACACAACACATCAAGTGGTAATGTTTTCTGCAATTTGACTTCATGATCAAAGTTTGTATGAAAAAGTTTGCAAATTCTGGTCAAAAATAGCTTGTCATGAAGATATTGTTATGCCACTCTTGGTCTAAAAATCACTCTTCCATATT
Organism: Lepturacanthus savala; assembly: GCA_030544235.1. Lineage (NCBI taxonomy): Eukaryota > Metazoa > Chordata > Actinopteri > Scombriformes > Trichiuridae > Lepturacanthus > Lepturacanthus savala. The sequence goes on along the minus strand of CM060465.1, from coordinate 13,308,935 downwards.
CATACGTCGCTTTACCACTCAGTTCCTTTCAGAAAGTTGGACTGTTAACAGTGTAAACCGTGCACTCCGAGGGGGAAATAAATAATATAACAAGGAATTTCAGCAAACTTTTCAATATATACTATCAATCTAATGCTTAAATGTTTTGTGCATATTTTTAATCTTTGATTTTCCTCTGGTTTAGTTCCATTATATTCTTCTCTTTTCCTTGTTCGTCAAAGTCATGTTAGTCCGCTCGGTTTCTGTTCGGACAAAGAAGGGGGAGAAGCAAAAAGAAAGCAGCAGAGGCCGAGGTGGACACAGTCACTGGGGTTTAAGTGTTAAGACATCAGACCCTTTGTTTCATCGTCAGGTGACTCAGTTCAACTGCAGTATTAAAGGCGTCAGTTCCTCTTTTTCCTCTTGGCATTTTGCATTTTCATCTCCATTTCCTGTTTTCTCTCCTCTTCCAGATCTTCCTGCACAGCCAATCTCAGACTAATGTGTAAAAAGACAGAATACAACATTACCTTAAGGCAGTAAATATTTAATCTTGAAGTACATAAAGTACAGATGAACAGTAAATGACTAATTTCATTTTCAACTTACCTCCTAACTTCTTCTTTCTGCAGATCTTTCCAGCTGCTCTCCATGAATCTAAGTGCATAGTCACTCTCATCCTTGTATCTGAGAGAAAATGGCATTTTTTTTTTTTTACACTTAGAGGTTGGTTCATAATAAAGCGAAATGACTTGTAACCAGAATACATGCAGACAATTCTTACTTTTTTCGATCGTAGCCGAAGATTTCTTTAATGTGTTGGGAAATTTCATCCTGTTCGTCACCTCCATCATCTATAAAATCGTCCATTTCTGGGTCATATTCCTCCTCCTCGTCCTCATATCTCCTCTTGTACGCGGAGGTGATGGGTGGTAACATCGGACCTGAATGAAAGGTAGATATGTTTCCTCATTTGATAAATGTGAATTAGATCAGTCGATTAATCGATTAGTTGCCTATTACTATTATGTTAATCCCCAACTATTTTGATAATCGATTAATTGATTTGAGTTATTTCTAAAAAGAAAAACAACTAATTGATTAATCATTTCAACAATCAATGGCTTAATCAACTCTCAAATAGTTAAAGCCCTCATGTGAATATAAATATACTATATGAAGAACACATTTATTTTTATTTGGGGAGTAAAGGAACAGTAAAATCAGCAAGCTAGTGATTCAAGAATTATTATAACCGTTGTGTTAGATTTTATAAAGTAAATTTCATGCAAGCAGGTTAACACTGAAAGTGTATTTTGTTGATTAGTGTCAAAATCCCTCTGAAATGACATTTCAAAGATATCAAGGCATGTGCAGGACAAGTCAGACAGCAGCTATTGTTCAGTTTACATTCTACCTTGGACAACCACTCGCCTTGATTGACGGGTGGATGTAATGACACTTCAGATGAAATTGTTTTGGGCAAGATGACAACTTTGACATAAAAATAGAAACTATTTTTGTCATTTTTTGTCAAATATAGTTGAATAAGTGAACTGGGGGACTTGGGGGAAAAATGTTGCGGCTCTCTGACCCAGGAATAATGACAAAGGCTGCTGACACACTCCATTCAGTTTGGGAAACAACACCCTTATTGTCTAGTACTGATCGTGATGTTACAGGCCGCTTGCAAAGTGTTAACTGTTTATTATATATAAATTTAACCCTATTACAACTTCATGCTAAATTGCATGTATCATTTCCTACTGTTTTTATAATGTGTTGCTAAACTATACAAATCTAGCATGTGAGAGCAGAGGATTACATAATAATGACAAGTCCTGCATCTTTACCTTTTAAACGTTCTCATACTTTGTTCTTGATATTTTACATTTAAAAAATGTCTTAATATCATAATATTAATGCAGTCATTGCTACAATGAGTGTGTTGCTCCTGTGTGACCATAGAGTATTTAGAGTATAGTTTAGCTGTGTAAATGCACTGAACAAATTGACACTTGGATGTAACAGAATTTTTTTTCCAATCAAAAATAAATATTCGTGATTGTTTTTGGATCCAAAGAAGATCAGTAATCTTTATTAAAAAAAAAAAAACAATTGTGGTGTAGTCATGGGCTCTGACCTGAATTTCAACAGCCACATTGCTATAATTAAGTCCACCTACTATCTGCTGAAGTATTTATTAAGGATCCTCACTATGGACAAAAGTGGATCATATCACTCCAGTTCTCAAGTCTTTAGACTGGCTTCTTGTCAAATAACTGATTTTTAAATACCACCGTTACTACATTATGAACCATCCAGACCTCTCAGATCATCAGGACTTGTCTGCTTTCTGTCCACAAAGTCAGAAATAAACATAAAGCAGGGTTCAGTTTTTATTCTCCACATATCTGCAACACACTCCCAGAAATTGCAGGTCTGCAATTTTCTTTTTTTTTTTTAAATCGAGGCTAAAGATGTGTTGCTGACATTTTTTTTAAAATCAAACTTGAGACTTAAGTTATCTCACTCTCTTAACTTTTATCTCCTGTTTTATTCTATTTTAGATTATTTTATTTTCCATTGAACTGTTTAATTTCTATTTAGATGTTTGCTTTTTTTTATATTGCCTCATCTTGCTTCTGCATTGTGTCTGGATGCCTTTCATGTTTTATGTACAGAACTTTGAATCATCTTGTAGTTGAAATGTACAAATAAACCGTCCTATACAGACACTCCATAAAAATTGTACAGTCATCAACAATCCAACTGTCTGACATGTTGAAATATTAACATTTCAAGTTGTGACTCATAGCTCCTCTCTTCTCCCAAAACTGCATTGTCATTAAATATCAGTGTTATCAATATATAACTATTTTGTATTATTATTACAACAGTATTAAAAGGTAGTGTCTAATTTAAGGCTTCAGTATGGCTGCACCATTTTTCTCTTTCCTTTTCTTACCTGGTGGCCTGTTCATGGGTCTGGGGGGCATTCCTCCTCTCTGCACCATCCCGGGTCGGTGTGGCATGCCTGGCCTCGGAGGGACTCCCTGTCTGGGTCCACCTAAATTCTTGGATGAGATGGTCTCTGACACCACGGTGCACTTGGGTCTCCCGGGTCCTGATCCAAAGCTGCCTGCTGGCCGCCCGGGTACCGGTCCTCCGGGTCGACTAGGTCCGGTCCCAGGAGGCCGGGCTCCTCTGCCTCCCTGGAGGTTACTCCCACTGGGCCTGGCCTGCGGGCCGCCGCCTGCCTTGGCCTGCAGGTTTCCTCCAGGCCTCGCCTGAGGTTGGTTCCCGGACTTGGGAGGGCCGCTCGATGAAGGTCTCATCGCTGAGTTACCACCTGATTTTACTGCTGGATTAATCCCGGGTCTTAGCGGTTGTCCCTTTCCAGACTTGTTACCTGCGACTGTAGGTCCCTGTTTTGGGGCACCACCCGGACTGGGCCTGGTCTGTTGGGAGCTCCCATGTTGAGGTCTTTGCCCTGATGCAGGTGCACCAGGAGGCCTGGTCCCAGGAATAGCAGAAGGTCTTCCATGTAGTGATGATGAGGCTTCTTTTTTGAAGCTAAGGTCACTTGAGGATTTGTGGCTAGATGAGGGCTTGGGAACCCCTTGTTTGGTTGAAACCTGAGAAGATGTGGTTCTCGAGGGACCCATCTTGTTTATGGCACCAGATGAACCAGACAAGCTCGTTTTGGATCTGTCTCTGTCACTGTGAGTCGTCTTGGGTCTGTCTCTCTCTCTGTCACTGACTGAGGGCTTAGAAGAAGAAGAATGACCTTTATCACTCGTCGGCGTTGGATGCGGCTTCTTTCCCGTCCCACTGGGCTGGCTCTGTCGTTCTAAGGAGTTCTTTTGTGGTTTGCAATTCTTCTGCTCCTTCTCCGGAATGCTTTTTCTTATTGAACCGGAGCTAGATTGAGACCTGTGGTCTTTCTCTCTCTCCGATTTTGAGTCTTTGTCTCGTTTCTTAACCTTGCGCTCCATTTCCAGTTCCCTTATCTCATCAGCTGTGCGCAGCCTTTCCTCCTTTTTTGTGACCTTGGCTTTTACCTCGACTGGCTCAAACTGCTTCTGCTCGGCCAATTTGAGCAGGTCTGCGAAGTTCATAGGAGGAGGAGCGGGCTTGGGCAGCCCGCCAGGTTTTTTAGATGAGGGCTTGAGGCCGCTTCTACTACTACTTCCGCTGCAACCTGAGATTTTCCCTGGTCTCAGGGGCTCTGGCTCCTGCTCCGTCTCTGAATCCGTCTGCTCATACTCATAATTATCCTCATCGTCCTCCGGGTCCATCGAGTAATTCCTGAATCTTTCCCCGTTCGCAGAATCTTCCTCCATCTCTTGTTTCGTTCTCCTCTTCTTAGGAGTCTCCACCACTGGGATGCCGTTGTAACCTCTGAAGTTGTCCTTCGTTCTGGAAGCCATCGCCCGCGCTTTGCGATCCGACTTCATCTCAACCCTCTTCGCGAGGAGCTCCCCCTTTTGTTTTTTCATTTGCATTTCTGCAAAAATGTAAAGAAATATGGATAAAATAACAGGTCAAAAATAGTTAAATATTGTGTATGATTTTATCCAAGTTATAATACATAATAATTACAAAATACTTCTACCTTTCTTTTGGGCCTCTATACGTTGCTTCTTCAGAAGAGCCTGCACAGCAGCAGAACTTACACCTTTCGACTTCGGGTCCTTTTTAGGCGGTCCAGCTTGTAAACTGTATCTCTTCTGATCATTGGAAAAATAATACAAAAGAAGAAAGATTATGGTTTAGGGCTATTATTTTCTCCAAAAGAAATTTCCTTCTCAATACATTTAGGCCATTTAAATTTGAGTTACTGCTTAAACAAAAAAAATAACTTAATAAAATAATAAATATGAAGAAACAGGGAACAGTCTGAAGCCAAAACCCTAAAAAATAATGTTTAAAGGACTAAATTTAAAACAAACAGCAAGTGGTCTGAGGCAATTTTCAATTTTAGCCCAAAGATCTACCTATGGAATCTGCAGAGTGATGACTGTTAAATATTAAATTTGTCCAAAACTATTGCAAATTGCATTAATACATAATGTGTAGCGGGGAAAATGTTTTGGGAGATTGAGTGTGATTATATAAAAATGTTGTCACTGCTGCTGCTCATTGTATTTCAGTTTCAAGATGTAATAGCACTATAAATATTAATCAGATTATTAGGAGGACCCTCTATCTTTTGTTGTTGTAATGTCCTCTCTCACTGTCATGACTATGACATGTAGGATTTTTGTTTGAACCAAAACATAAAAACGACTGATTATGGACTACATGAGGACAATTCATAGGTACAGATATTAAAGGGATAAAATTGCATCAATTGGGCAAACCTGGAATTTAAGGGTTGATTGGTGCACGTGTGTTTTTGGGGAAAAGTCTTCAAAGCTTTGCATAGAGGGGTCACGCCGGCTGAAGTTAGCAGCTAGCTGCGTTATCCGATTCTGACAGATGAGCTGGCATTTGTGTGTTCACGAGGTTGTGCCCATTATTTCCCACCGTCTGGCCTCTTAGTAGCGTTACATGTAACTCACCTGCACACTGCTGAGACCCTGGTTTTGCGAGGCGATGTTCAATATGTTATCAAAATCCATCGTTGCCGGTGGAAGGTGACGTTAACGTGAGCTGTCTGTTCGACTCACGCGAAACTCCAGGACTGCTAACGTGAAGCTTCACGCCGACAAAACACGGCGACCAGCGTCGGGATACGGCGAAACGTAAACGCCACTCGGCGAGAGATGAAGAAAGCACTCCTGTCGAATAGAGTCAGCGGAGAGACACGCAGCACATTGAAGAGTTCACAGCACGTTAATGCTTCACCGTTACTCCAACGGCTTGTGTTAGCACACGTTAGCAAAGTTAGCTATCCTTGCGTTCAGCCAAGCAAGAAAGCCCCAAAAGACGGACTTGTCCTTTTATAGGAGCACAAAGACACCAAACTAGGGCCAGGTCCTTTCAATTAAAGCCTAACGGTTACTGAAATGCAACCAGCGAGAACTTAGCCATAACAAACACCGGGTGTTGGTAGCGACTTCAGTGAGAAACCGAGGAATCAAAGTGTTCAGAGAGTGACGCTACGCGCAGTGAGAGGACTCCTTGTTACGTACTTCCGGCTTTGGGAAAGCACAGCGAGTCAGCAAATACAGAAAGCCTCAGGGAGTTGGCTTATTTCTATTGAAGGAAAGATTATTTCCACCTATTCTTATTGCAAGAACAATGATATATGTCATTGTAATTATTTTTTTCATTTTATTAGCTACATTTTATATCCATAAAAGATATAAAATGTTTTCATGTTTAATAAAAGAGTTTTTACGTCAACATTTTAAAAAAAAATTGGATAGATGTTAAATATTGTTCTGAATCACCGAATCTTGTAACTACTCAGAAAAGCATTTCAGTAAGTCACTTCATATCCATAAAAGCTAAACCCTCTTTTTATACATTTAATTAAAGAACCAGAGTCAAACATCGGAATATGATCTATCTCACACAATAAGAAAGCTCTGAAAACTTTAAATATATTCACCAAATGTAACATATTATTGTTTTCATATTTATAAATATATATCTTAATTGTATGAGTAACTGGAATTTCAATCTATTTTCCTAACGCAACATCCTTACAAAATACTTTTGACACTTTTGACCACATGATGTCGCCACCACTATGGATATTGCACTCAGATTACTGAACCAGAGCACTCTGGAAATGAGTTCCTGACTTACATTTCATTCTCCATTGAATGGAAATGCAGAATGGCCCCTGTCAGATTGATACTTATGCAGCTGGTTGAGGTGTACTTAATTTTAAATGTATTGTGTCCTGTTAAGTATAATGGAAAATGATCACTTTTATGAACTATAGCTTCAAAACTAATAATAAGGTGAGTTGTCTGTGTTCTCTGCTGCCACAATAATCAAGGATATGGTCTCTGACATTACAGAAATAATCCTGTTTATCGTGGCTGCACATTCAACTGTGAAAACCACTGTGGTGTGCATGGGGGCTGTCTGAATTACTGAAGCAGTCTTTTTATGGATGTGTTGTACAATCAGCTCCTTGAATGTTCAGAGGGCCACTAGCACCAGTTAGAAGAGTTGAGAGATTCAACAGAACATTTCTTTTCTGGGACCACAGTCATATTTATAAGGCAGGAGTCAGGAGTGCAACAGATAGACATCACACAATGAGGTAGAAACATTGAGCTACCTCAGCCCCACCTGTAGACGGCATGAGTATCATCAGAGCTGAGAAGAAGAGTCTCTATTCCTCATCACCAGCTACCACCTGTGATGAATCGCCTTCTTCAACACCCTAAACCCCAGGTCACCCTTCTCTCCAGTTACCCCCTCCCCCTCTTGGAGTTCACTGACCAGCTGGTCACTGCCCCTACTTATATATATATAAAACACAGCAAGCTCTAACTGATAGCTGCTAGGTCCAGGCTTCTAACCTGGAGTCCTGTGAGCCAGTAGCCTCCTCTTTATTACACTTTATTTGAGTATTTTCATTTGATGCTACTTCCACTCTACTACATTTCAGAGGGAAATACTACAATTATGCGACAGCTTCGATTATTTTTCAGATCAATATTTTACACATTAAACTTTTGATCAGTATGTGTCATACGTATTGTCATAGATTAAACTATTCAACAGTATAAGGTGGAGTACATTTAGCTCTGCCTTGAAGCATTAAAATGCTTTAGTAAAAAAGTACAAAGACAGTGAGAAAGTGAAAGTACAGAGACTAACTGACAAATGTTTGTCTGACTCAAATAAACTCATTTTAGTTTCACAATTCCCCCAGAAGCTTTGAAATGAGGAAGACAAACTCTTTCATGACTGTTGATTAAAAAAAAACAAACATCTTTATTCATAAAGCTTCAGCGTGTTCACATGTCAAGACCAGTAGAGTCTGTCAAATGACTCGTGTTCATTAATCACTTAATGTTCTGGTTCACTTCATCTACACAATCAGTTTGTTTAACCCAGCATGTCAGCCTTGTACAAAGACATAATCAATTTTACCTCCTCATTGATTTTTATCAGGACAATTAACTTGATTGTTTTTTTGTTTTTTTTATAAATTTACAAAATGGTAAAAGAAAAAAAGGAAAGAAATATGAATAAGTTTAGCTGTTTTCTCTGGTTAAAACAGTGAATTCATAGAATAATAAAAAAAATTACATAAACACATCAGTACAAATGTTAGATTAACATTAAGTGTAATAATGGCAAAATATCTTCATCACCTCATCCTGATGAGAACCGATGTTCTTCCCAGAGCTTCTCCGAGGGGTACCCTGTTCATTTTAAATGGAGCTGCAGCATTTATTGATTTTATGTTACTTTGCAGTGCCTATCAATCACAAAACATGCATTATAATGTGGCTGCAGGTGTTTCTCACTGTAAGAGGCCAGACACAGAAGACAAGACTTGAGAAATTTCAGTTTCCTCCCACTACAGAAATCACAGGATACATCTTCAGGCCCAACGGTGATCAGCTGTTTCCAGTCTTCTCAAAATCTGCTGACATGGTGCTTTTTGTCAGACGAACCTTGGTGTGAAGGTTTATCTTCCACTGGGGACAGCTGTGGATTTTCTTTGCACCCTTTCAATTCCAGAAGCTTTTAATAGATTTCATATAGTAGCTGCGTCAAGAGGGAATAATTATTTTTGCATCAGTTCTGAATCCCACAGGATATGAATTCACCATCTTTTTTGACTTAATCAAAGTTTTAATTAAAGTTTTATTGATGGGTGTCAATGTGTTTTTGCACAAAAGGATATTTGTACCACAAAATGTATTCCAAATATGTCAAACACACATTTAAATTTCATGTTTTTTTTATTAACCAAAAACAGCTAAATTGTCTGCACTTTAACTACAATATGCATTCCCAATGACCTTCAGCAATTTCACGCTAACATATTATCAATCTAATAACATGTTAACTGAACCTGTAGACAATCTGAGGGCCTGAAACCTTCATGACATCCCTGGTTAGCAGGCTGGAGGCGCCCTCTTGTGTCCTGCATCTGTTTTACCATGTAAAAACTATAAACTGGTTGCTTCAAACAATTTCAGTGAAGTGATCATTCTTGAAACCGGATGTAAAGATCGATTTATTAATTTTATCATTTTGACATGGTATGGCTGCACTAAGAATCTAAGCATCTTTCATTCACCGTCTTTAAAATATTGTTTTGATGGTTATATAATCATCATCTACTGTGTAAGTGGTGAGTCATTAGATGACAGGTCTGCTATATCTCTTAAAAAAGATTTTTCTGTTTGCAGATGCCCTTTATTAAATCATCCTATAGGACAATGGCCATTTTACATATGCCATTGTATTTTTTTACCCAAAGTTTTTTGCACAAGTCAGAATAAAATGCCTTTAACTAGCTTTCATTATGGTGGATGTTTCAAGAAGCAAGTAGAAGCTCTAAACATGATTCTTGAATTAATTTCTACTAGTGAATGACAAAGGCTATAAGCTATAATGTTTTATAGTCATATTTTTTATAATTTATTTTTGATTATTTATTAATACAAATAGAGTTTGTATTGATTTAATATGGTATACTTATTTTAATATAAAAACTGTGCAGATTAAAAAATGCAATAAATATGTAGCCAAATATAAAGAAGGAAAGGAAGTTCCAGGATCTTCAGTCCATTAAATGTGTACTTCACTGAAAATATGCAACATCTCAAGTTTCAAAAAGTTGCCAAACTGGATATTGGAAATGAGTTATGTTCAATAAAAAACAGGTACAGAAGACCTGGGAAAGGCATTTGTTGCTGACATTTGTTTAATTTAACTCCAGGTAATATAAATTTTGAGTTTGCTCTATGGAATTAAAGGACACTTTAAGCAAGGTTTAAAGTTGCCTAAACACTAGACTAGAAACTCACACTAGAATATTCAAAAATGCCTGATTCTCGTTATTCTTTAATGTTACATTGTGACACAAAACGTTCTATTTATGTCTACAGTCATCCACCACCAAGGCCTTTTTGATTGAAATGTCTCTGCATTTGATCTTTTTTTGTGTTTTTTCCCAAAAACTATTTTAATAGTTTCACGATCTGTTGCATAGATTCATCATCAGGCTTTTTGTCTGAGGGTGGGGTTGTGGGTGTCATTCACCCAGGATGGTTGGTGCAGGATGAAATATATGCTCTAAAACAACAAGCCCAGTTCTCTAAAATGTAAATAAAGGCCATCTGCTCGGATATGTAAACAGCTGACTGGCTCCTCCTATGAGGGCGGCCCCTGACGGGATAGCCCCGCCCCCTAAAGCGGCCACTCTTCCCTCCTATTGGTCGACGGCACTCTCTCCGCCCACCGGACAGACCGACAAAAACATTCGGCATCCCTCACTCAGAACAATATAAACAGCGGCGCCCGGGTCGAATTTAGACAGAATTCACCTTTTGTCGGACAGCGCCAGCACCGAGGGAGAGATGGTTTCTCCGGTTACCGTGGTGAGTAACGTTATCAGCTCCGAAGCAGCGCTGACACCTTCCTCCGTGAAGCAGGAATACCAGTAGCAGCTAACTACTTTAGCTAAACGCTGCTTCCCCCCAGTACACAACACCGTCCATCCTTACCGTGGACTCTCCATCATTTAACGCTCATTATCGACAACCTCGACTTTATCTTTTGCGTTTTTGGTTGCGTTATAACCACATGTTATTCAGGTGCTCTTTAGCTGATAGTGTAATTTTAATTATAGAAATGTATGTGAGCTACACTGGCTATCAGCCTCTTTTTGGCTCAAAACTGTGCATCTCGGACGTGTGGGAACTTTTTTTCTGCCCAGTGCGGTTTCTTTGTCATTGCAGCCATTGCTGTTCACTGTTTGGTATCTCATATCACAGAAGGACGTTTTCTATACATTTCCAAAGGCAGGCAGGCAGCCCTCTTGACTAAAAGAAAAATGCTGTCACGTGACGGCCCCCTTTTTTTGGTGTGTTTTTGTTTTCGTTCTTTTCTCTATCCTTCTGGTAACGCATGCGCGTTCTCTCCATCTCCTTCTGCTGTAGTTGTGGCTTTACATAGACTCTATTACTCAGCCCTGTCTGTCTGTCGGCGGTAGACTCAAGTGTCACTGAAGGAAACCGGCGATTTGAACAGAAGTGTGACTGATTCCTGAATAATTGAAGTGGCCCCAGCAGCATCCTCTCTTGCTAACTGTGAAGGTGCTGCTGGTAAGTCTGACCCCTTTTTGCAGGGGCCGCGGAGCCTGGTTTGCTATAACTTAGCCACATACTACCACAAACCCTGATGTGGGGCCTGTGTGGAGGAATGCTTGCCATATAAACTGGTTGCTGCAGCGATGATGATGATGATGATGCAGGTTCTTTAATTTATTTTTTTTTTGTTGGTTCCAGCATTAAGGTGAAAGGGAAATGTGGAGAGGTATTCCATCAGAGATAAGCAGTGTAGCTATAAGAACTGATATAAAAGAATAAAGTAGACAAACGGTGTCAAGGGCTGTGTTAATATCATTATCATCATATCAACATCACATCATTCTTCATTTTATTTCTGACTCTAAATGAGATTTTGATAACCATCGCCACACTCCACACCATCTGGGGAGCAGCATTTCAAGGAATTTATTAACTTCTGTCCTTTACCGATGATGTGGAATCAAGCACTTGGAACACATGGAGTTTTACACCAACAGCATGCTGTACTCATGGGCTTTGAAACTGTGAGCAGTAGGGCTGCAACTAACTACTATTTTGACAGTCCATTAATCTATCAATTAATTAAAGGATTAGTTTATAATTAGTTGTTTAGTTAATGACATGGTGAAAAAATGTTGATCACTGGTTCCCAATGCTGAAGACGTGAACCAATGACAGCCAGTTTACTGCTATAGAAGACTAAAGAAACCAGAAAATAATCAGATTTAAGAAGTTGGAACAAGAGAATTTGGACATTTGATTATGTTATAAATTGATTATTTAAATAGCTGCAGATTAATTGAATAGTTGGGAACTATTTACATAACCGACTAATTCTTGCAGCAGTCATTAACAGTGAGCATGTCCCTTTTTAGCTTTATGGAATTGATCTTTGAGACATCTGGCATGTGTGCTACCCAGTTTTACTGACTCATTTACTTTAGGAAAGAAGAATCATTCATAAACAGCAGAGCCTATGCTTGGAAGAACCTGTACATCTAGTACCTGGAGTTAAGGCAGCCGTAAGACAGAAGGAAACATTGATGCATGTTGCTGAATAGACATAACTTCATTATATGACTCACATGCGGGATAAGCCTACTTAAGTTACAGTAACCCTCAGCCAAACACAAGAGATTACAGATCCTTTATATGTTACCGCGTATCATGTTCCTGACTTTTGACTAGCTTATGAACCACTGGTTGAATAGATGTCATGCCGATTAGATGTTATTCACCGCTTCAGCGCTTTTGTTGGTCGGTGGGCACTGTGGATGGATATGGGACACCAGGCTATTTTGTAAAAAAGGAAAAAAAAGCCATTCCATCCTGCTATTCATGCCACTAAAAATAAAACCCTCTATTGTTAGTTAGTGCCTCTGCAAATACAGTTAATCAATAACCTGATCACTCTTTAACAAGAGGGCATGTGAAACATGTGTTTAAAGCCAGTTAGTTGCACTTCTGCAAACAGCCTTTATTTATAAAGCGATCATTCAGACCGTCGCATTTTAACAACGATTTGTTTCATTTGCCTCCTAAGTGAGACAGTATGTTCCCTTCTTTTATGCCGGCAACAGCTGACTGTCACACAGGGAAACTTATTGTAGCCGTCACTATATAATATCCCCTTCAGTGTGCCCGCAGACAAACTAACGCCTCAGGTTAATGTGAGTGGATTCGGTTACAGACGGGACAAGATACTGGTGTAAGATACAAGACCCTGAACAGGATAGGTTACACCAACACATCCACTGGAGGCCAGATGATATTTTCCAGCAGGCACTTAGGCCTTAGTGATGGAACAGTTTTTAACTTTTGCAGTTAGGGTCCAATGCATTAGAAAAGAGCAATAGCTGATAGATAGATAGATAGATAGATAGATATTTGAGAAAGAAATCGTCAGATTCAGAATTTCTTTGAGGATTTGAAAAACCTTTATATAGATTTTTCTACATTTTGTGCCACAAGGAGCTACTTTTATTCTTGTTTCACTCCTAAACCGGTCTTGTTTTCATTGTGTAGATGCAGCAGGTTTACAAGGAAAACAATGGAAAGGGAAGCTGCAAAGTATGGTTCCAACAGGGCATGAATAGGACCAAAGGTTATAGGAATCTCTGACTTCCCCCCACCCTCCTCCTTGTCATCTGTAATCTCAAACTCTCCAAATCTCTTACCAGACACAAATTTTATTTTTTTTTAATTTTCACCACAGGTAGCAAAGTATTTATCTTCTGAATTATTTAAATTAGGTTTTATTGGGCGTTTGACTATGTCAGTCAACAAGGTAATGACGCCTGAAGCCAATAACAACACAGAAGTATGTTGTTCTCTTTTGTTCTGTGCTTACTGCAAGTAACATAAACACAATGTTGATATTTACTAGTCTGGGAATACTGCCAGGGTTATCTCTATCTGCTTGCTGCCTATTTCATCTTAATGGGACAGCAGACATCCATACATTCACGCACACACACTCATTTATGCCCTAAGACTATCTGTAATGTTAATTTGTGTCTCCATTTGTTTTATGAAGGCCAGGCAAAGTGCATAATGGAGAGGAAAGGACGAGGAGGGATTTAATTCACATTACTTTACAAGGTATCATTTTTATCTTACTGGGAAATTCCCTCTCATGCTATGAGGAAGAGGCAGATAATGGTGTAATTGAACATACAGGCAGAGCTTAAAAGGTTCATCCTCAGCAAAAGTTAGCACAGCTCCAGCATACAGCCTTATTTTGATACTGATCTCAGTCATGTTGAACCAGACGCCAGGCTTTAGCGATAGCAGCAAACCTGTTGTTCTTCTATTTCGCTCATTTGATAAGCAGTAAGAAAATGAAATTCACACAGGAAGAGAACACTTTTGTTACAGTTATCACACAGAATGATAAAGCTGTTACATATCACCTTTTACAGAAACAATTTACAGTAGTTTAAAGTGAACAAAGATAAGTACAGTGTAGCATGACACCAGAAGTCGATGAAGTCAGATATCAGAGGTATAGAAACAGGTAAACATAGCAAATTACAGCAAGATACTCGTTGATATCATCTACAATAAGGTGATTTAAACATTCTGTAAATCTACCCTACCTACAGTTTAAAAAAAGTCCAGTTTTTGCAGGACTGAGGTTGTAAACATCTCGACAAATGCACATAAAACAAATCTGTGATCTTTGCCAGAACTTTATATACAGTTCTGGCCAATCACAGCGAGCTGATGCAGAGAACAAGAATAGTTCAGCTCAAACTGTAAGTGATCTACTCCCATGTTTTCATTTTTGCTCAGATATTTACTCATGGAAAACAATTTTTGAATACATTGACATATTTATTTATTTATTTATTTTTTGGAAGAGAAGTAAAAGCACCTATCTGTAGCCTCGCCTGCCTGAGACAAATCAATAAGAATTAGTTTCTAGCAAAGTAATGTTTGTATTTTCTAATTTGAGACGTATATAACACCATGGTTTGTGTGTATTTGTGTATATATATATATATATATATATATATATATATTATAGTATCAGTGTGCGGTGTCCTCCTGTTTTTTTAAATTTAAGTCAAGTACATTAGGGCAGGTGTAAGTGAGGTGAGTGAAACATTGATCCTGTGCTTGTATTTTCGTCCGCTGTTCTTTATGGAGTAGTTGTGCAATAGAGGGCCTCCCCTTCCTCCTGCTTAACTGTATGAACTGCAGTGACCCCTCATTCTCTTCTCACCTCTTCTCCTTCCCCCTACTCACTTGCCCACTACTAAATCCAGCTGTCATTTGAATGCCAGTAACCCCCCTCCAAGCAAAACAAAAATATTACTTAGTTATGACATAGAATGACTGTGCTTGTCCAGACTTCTCCCTCAACCCTTTTCCACAACGCGCTATGGCCCATTTGCCTCATATCTGCTCCAGTGATCTCAACTCTAGTGACCCCTCACTCACTTCATGTCTTACCCAACTCAAGTTTTCCTTCCTCCTGCCTCGACTAATTCTCTGGGCCTTTTCAAATTCTCAGAAGCACAGGTGGGTGGTCATTCCAGAGGTGTTGTGAAAACTCTTTCTAGCTCTGTTTTTTTTTTTTTTATTGTTTTGGTGACCTTGCTCAGGCCTCATCTGTTTGGACAGAAAGAGATATGACCAGTGACGCAGTCAGGGAGGGGGGGAAATGGAGACTTTGAATATGCTTCGCATTTCTCAAGAACATGAGATGCTTAGAAGCGAGATGGGGAGCGAGCCAAAAAAGAAGAAAAGAAAAAGGTTACAGGGAGTCAAAGGAACAGTGTGGTGGGAGTTTTTTTTGGTTCTTTTTTGCATTTCCACTTCTGCTCACCGTTTCTGTCTGCTGATTTTCGTCTGAGCCGTGAAACACGTGCACGTCTGACGATAAATGTTGTTCTGATCCTCACATGAGCTTCTCCCAAATAAGGAGAAATACTTGAAACTGCTGAGTGGTTGGAAAACATTGTTCCCTCTGATATATTTCATGGCTTTTTCTTTAAGATAAAATATTTCTTTAATAAATAAATTCAAGTTTAAGACAGAGGGGCGACAGCATCATATTGTTCCCACTCGCTAAATAAAATCACCTTGTGTAAGGACAAACAGTTATGACTCTATTAATAAGGTAAATATTTAATCTGCTTTATAGGTCAAGAGCGAAGGGCCCAAGCTGGTGCCGTTCTTCAAGGCGACCTGTGTGTACTTCG
The DNA here is from genome assembly GCA_030544235.1 of Lepturacanthus savala. Classification (NCBI taxonomy): domain Eukaryota; kingdom Metazoa; phylum Chordata; class Actinopteri; order Scombriformes; family Trichiuridae; genus Lepturacanthus; species Lepturacanthus savala. The sequence continues at coordinate 13,293,001 of CM060465.1, read as the reverse complement.
TCCTGTGGCTGCCCACTTCCAGCCCGTCGTGGTTCAGCGCCCTGATCAAATGTCTGCCCATCTTCTGCCTCTGGGTGTTTCTGCTGGCCCACGGCTTCAGCTTCCTCGGAGCTCACTCCAGCGCCCGCAAGATCTTAGCGGGCCTCATCTTTTCTTCCCTGGGTGACGCCTTCCTCATCTGGCAGGAGCAGGGCTACTTTGTCCACGGTGAGGAGGAAGCTGACACGCCGACTTAATTGTGATTTTAGCTGTCATTGGTATCGGTGATCAATGCCGTGCTAGGCAATTTTTAAACAATCTCCCAGGTTAGACAAATTTATTGGTTGATCTTCTTGATGGGTCCTGGTGGGAGGGATCAGCTGCGTTACTGCTTGGTGTAAACAAAAGCCTGCATCCTCCATGACCGGGATTGGAGAACCCTGATCTACAAAAGGGCAGCAGCAGATCTATTATCCAGTCTCTCTGTTATAAACACCCTTCATGATTTATAGACACCATGCTTCCAAGCTTACTACTAATAACTTTTTCTATTAAATGAGGGCTCATTATTGTTTTTTTTTGGAGCGGTCACTTTCAGTTTTATCTAGCAATGCACCAAAATGAAATTTTTTGAAGCCAAATATAAAATTAAACGCTTTGCTAAATACAGAATATCAAATGTGCTTGTTAGGTTTTTCATCACTTTTTTTTATATCTCATAAGTAGTCAAGTACACATATTTTTCAAAGAAACATCTCTGATAAGCATACACCCAAGAAATACTGCCTGCTCGTTATCATGTGGGCAAGGGCACTCTATGTGCTCCTCAAGCCTCCAGAAGCCAATGTCCTCTACAACACTGAACGATTGATCATCCAAAGCCATGAACTCCATTATCTCCTTTGTGATTCTGTTTGCTTTGGCGCTGTCCTTTGTTATTTTTTTTTTTTATCCGCTGCAGCCGTCTCTCTCTCGGACTCAGCTGCTGTTCAGGGTGTTTTGTTTTTAAATGACAAATTAAAGCAGTAGAGCGAAAGTTCTTTGCAGAGGAACCCCCTCTAGATAGTTTGGTTTGAACACTGGTTGCAAACTGCAATTCTATTCTAGCTCTCTAACACTTTAAATATCTCCACATAGGGCTGCTCGATTATGGAAAAAATCATTATCATGATTATTTTGGTCAATACTGAAATCACGATTATTCAATTAATGATAATTAATAACATTTTTTTTTAGCTACACAAAGCACTCTAACTCGTACATGCTCCTTTTCTCTTTCAGAAATTTTTCTCTTTCAGGAAAATGTCAAAAATCGTTTCAACTTGATTATATTAATTTTGGAAATTATTTGACAAGCAAATCAAAATCGCAATTAAAATTTAATTATCTCCACACTGCCAGCATTTTAATGAAGGTGCAATGTCACTGTATGTTTTTTGATTACATTATTATATTGAAATGTGGCATTTTTGCAATGTTCTGCTAAATATACAGTTGGCGAATATTCAGTGCACCCTCTAACCCTCTAACTCAACTATTGGCTTGTTTTTGATCATGTGACTACTCCATGATTTTTTTTTGTTGCCCTGTTGGACTTGTCACACTTGTCTCAGAAACGGTCGTGGTGAGTACAAAGGTATCATAATCCATTGACACAATGGCCAAAATGACAAATATAACAGCTGCAGGAATGAACATGAATTAGCCCCATGACATTACACTTCCATTCAAAAGTTTGGTGTCACTTAGAAATGAAAAACACTGTATATTTCTATTGTGGTAAATGAATATTCTAGCTGCAATATCTACATAGGTGTATAGAGGACCATTTCCAGCAATTACCACTCCAGTGTTCTAATGGTACAATGTGTTTGCACATTGCATCAGAAGACTAATGTCACAAAATTGTCTGGGTGACCCCAAACCTTTGAACGGTAGTGTATGTAGTAAATGTGCTGCTTATTTAGTTGGACTCTAAGCTTACTAAATCATTTCTACTCTGTCCCAGGCCTCCTGATGTTTGCCATCACTCACATCCTGTACTCGTCTGCCTTTGGGATGAAGCCCATTAACGTGCGTGCAGGCCTGGTGATCGCCGCCGTGTCGGGCCTAAGCTACCTGCTGCTGTACCCCTACCTGTCCGGCCCCTTCACCTACCTGGTGGCTGTCTACATCGCTTTGATTGGCTTCATGGGCTGGCGGGCCATCGCAGGCCTGCAGCTGGCCAACGACCTGTGGACGTGGACCAAGCTGTCGGCCTGCCTGGGCGCCGTGCTCTTCATGGTCTCCGACCTCACCATCGCCGTCAACAAGTTCTGCTTCCCCGTGCCCCATTCGCGCCTCATCATCATGGCCACCTACTACGCCGCGCAGATGCTGATAGCGCTGTCGGCCGTCGAATGCCAGGACGCAGAGGTGGCCAGGAAGAGAACGTGAGGAGCCGTCCGCCGCCGTCACCATAGCAACCGGCCACAAGGCCGCGAAGGTGGCAGCTGCTCCCCGAGTGATCATGGACACATCTCACTGCCAGATCCCCGACCCTCAGCTCCTCATCTCAGTGTGGCGTCCCCACATTGTTGTTACCATGGCGACTAGCCCGCCACAGGCTATCTCCCCACCACCCCACTAGTATAGTAGTCTTACACCATCTTCTTACCATGAAGACATGGTAGAACTCTCTTCAGCCTCTCCCAACAACAGTCCTACCTGCCTATTCTGATCCTAACGGCTGTCTATTAACCTAGTTACCATGGAGAAGTGTTGGAATATTAACTTGCTATATAGAGTATTACTTTACTTTTATGTTTTAATTTAAGGGAGCATGTCACTAGGGACCTTCAAGGAGAGATTGGGGAAGAGTGATTGTCTGTGTTTGATTAACACTCTTACCTCGCTTTCCACGGTCCCATCACACACACAGTCACCACACACACACACATGCACACACACACACACACACACACATACACACATCAACTTCATGTGGTCCAATAATGCAATTTAACATATGTGAGCTTTTGTAGCTCTTTATTTTATCACCTGTTTTGTTGCCTTGTTAAAAAGGGAGGTTTTTTTTTCCTTTTTTTTTTTCATTTAACCACTTGCCCGTTTAGCTTCTCACTCTGTCGCCCTATGTTCCTGTGAATTAAGGGTGCTACTTAAAAGCTATTTTAAGCTATTTAAAGCCAGGGGCATATCCACACCCGATTTATTGTATGCAGTCCCTCTGATTTCACTCACAGCAGCCGAAATGCTTCTGTCCACGCTGCCGTTCCACATCCTCAGTAAGCCCACACCCAGCCTGCCTGTGCTTTTTGTTAAGACACCCTTGAACATTAAGATGCACAAAGAAGGAAGGACAGGGAAAAGCAGGTGGAGGTCGTCTGAGGAAGGTAGATGCATGCCGCTGAGACATGTTGACTTGTCATTATAACGCCCTGTACAATGCACCCGCTGCTCCTTTGTGGTGTTAAGTCCTTCAGGCGTTTTACAGTGTTTTAACTGCCAGCAGGCAGGCAACGTAGGTGTAAATGTCAACACACACACACACCTGATACCTCCAGCTCCTGCTGCTTGAGTTATTAGGAAAAGTCCGTGGGGTTCTCGGCGCTGGACTAGACCGGTTGGCCCATGCTGTCCTTGGCCTCGAACCATGTTATGATGACTGAAAAGAAGAACAAAAGCGTAATATAACTGGCTGGAATGGTTTGTTTATCAGGTATGTGTGCGTGACGACATGCACACAAAACATGCACAGAACTGTACACGTTGCCCCAGGGCAGCCTGACCCAATGTGCAAAAGAGAAAAAAAAGGTAGAAAAGGGAATTGGCTTATCATGTGAGGGGACGGTTATCCCATTATAGCCAATAATTCCCTCTCATAGGGCACTTCATCAGCTTTAATCCTGCAAAATCCACCGCAGCTAATCCTTGACAGGTTGCCCCGATATTTTGTCTTTCATCTATCGCACTTCCCTCCCCTTCCTCTCACCTTCATTTCTTTTGCCATCTGGCAAACCTTTTTTTATGTCTGAATGAAGTGTTTTATTGAATACTGAAGAAGTACTATTTTCGTGTGTGTGGGTGCATGTGTGTTGTCTGTCTTGGCTGTATGTGTCGGAGCAAAAGTCTGTCTCTGTGTGTGACAATTCAGAACCAACTCAAGGCCACAAAATGCTGTGGACCATCATAATTTATATGTAGTAGACACACTACTGGATATCTTAATTGTATTCTTAAACCTGTCACACCCATCATCAATACAAGCTTTGATTAGGGATGACTTCAAGTTAGTATTCAATTGAATTATATATTTTTTCCTAAGTTTTTCCATTGCTGGACTTGCTTCTTCTTGACCCTCCCCTTACACTACTGCTCAAAAATTTGGGGTTACCCAGACTATTTTGCGTTTTCCATGAAAAGTCATGCCACCATACAACTATGAGTTGTAAAATGAATAGATAATATAGTCAAGACACTGACAAAGTTAGAAATAATGATTTTTATTTGAAATAATTTTTTTCCTCCAAATTTGCTTTTGTCAAAGGAAGGTCAGTTATAGTGTCTCTAACCAGCTAAACTATGTTCAGACCAATCCAGACATTTGCAGCTAGAATAGTCATTTACCATATTAGCAATGTATAAAGTGTATTTCTGATTAGCTTAAAGTTATATTCATTGAAACAATTTATTTTTCTTTCAAAAATAAGGAAATTTCTAAGTGACCCCAAACTTTTGAGTGGTAGTGTACATGTCAGTACAAGTCACTGGTTTTACAATTAATACCACTAACAGTTCAGACACTGCATAGAAAATCAATTGTATTATGAATGTGCAATTTCAATCACAAAGTATTAATGACTTCAATCTAGTAAAGTGATAGGTTTTGTTATTTTGACATAGTTTTAAAGGGCCTACGAAGTGTTTCAGGAAGTGTGTTTTCCACCCAAAAATACCACATTTCCCATGATCCTCCCCATGCACTGTCACAAACCTCGGCATATGCAACTGGGGTAAAAATAAATGTCATCATTCCAAGGAAAATTCTGACTGACCCAGCCATGAAAATAACAACCTAAAAATAACATACATACATAGAAGAAACATTTTTTAAAGAATAGACACATAAACAAATGTGAGTAATTTAGCCAAAATTAGACCATTTCTAACCCAAAATAAACTCCTCTGGGTCACTTTTAATGCTTCAGTGTAAGCATACGCAAAACATGACGTGCTGTGTATAAATCCAAATGGAAAAGAAACAGACCCATGTTATGGTTGTTAAAACACCAACATATGCACAAAATAAACACACACACACACCAAATATGTTTATACATCACTTCAGCCACCATGTCAGATCTGCAGGCAGACTGTGGTGTTATCAAATCATCAAGGTTGTTTTAAAAAAAGGAAAAAAGAAAAGGTTACATCAACCGCGGTCTTAATTTGAACGTGAAAGACTCTCAATGCAAGCAGATATTCCCGACCGCTGCTTTAGAAAGTTCCTCAATCCCCTTTCGGCCTGTCAGCACAGTATTTCTTGTTGCTCAGTCAGAAGTATTTCATCAGTCCGTCTGTGTGACCACATGTCTCCTGTTCCACGTTTTCTAATTTCAACTTCCTCCTCGGCTGTACTTTCAGCACGCTCCCGCCTCGCTCCTCGCGTCATCCTCCTCGCCGGCAGAGCGTGTTCTATCAATGCTTAATATAAAGTGCTGGAAGTCAACCACGGGGAGCTCTCTGCTGGCACATATGCATCTGTCTGCTTATTCTGCCTTAAATTAGGTTTTAAGCGGAGGCCGGTCGTCAAGATCAACTCCAGCACGCAGCCTCATAACCGAGAGGGAATGACGAGACTGAGTCAAACAGTCTTACTCATCATTACTGCGTTGGCAATTTATGTAAGCGCTGCTTTCTTTGTCCTCTGTCTCCTGATGAAGCCCCCTGACTTTTTCTTCCCTCACATCCTAATGGCTACTTGCCAAGAGACAGGCTTTATGCGAAGTATTTTTGGGATTATTTTTGTTGGCCGGCGCCACATTCCACGACTTTGGAAGCTGTAAAGCAAGAAACGACTATAAAACGCACATATTGAGTCGGAAAGCTGCCTGCTGTTATGCCTGTCTGGAGGGTATCCCCCTGTTATATCTACTCCTCGCTCTCTCTTCTCCTTTTATTTGGCTTGACTGTTTGACCGTTGCACAGATAACCAAAGCCGAGAGCAAACAGACAAACTCATTTGGTTGAGTGGCGCTTCACCAGCCGGCCTTCGAGGCCTCTCATGTATCGAGCACCCTTTTGTTTCGCTGGAGAAGGAGGTCTTTCGGCCTGCCACCGAGGAACGGGGGGTTATTGTCAAGGGGGGATACTGGAGCTTGTAGAAGATGTTGAGGAGATGAAATGTGACACGGGGAAGAGTCCCTATCCATCCGGCCCGATAGCAGCCATCCTGTCCCTCACAGATGGCAGGCCAGCGGGTGCATCGTTTTACCTCAGCCTGTCAACAGCCCTGGTCGCTCTGAGCTTTGTGCGAGCAGACAAAAGGGACCTGAGAGAGCCACGGGAGGCCAGGACGGTCTGGCCTGTGCCGCAGTAATGAGTAATGAGCTGGAACCAGTAGCTGTGGTAGTAGAGAGGCCCGTCGCTTCACTTCGTCCTCTGAATAAGGCACTTTTTTTTTTATTTTGAAAGTCTTTTGCTGTTGACACTTTGCGGATTATGGCCCAGTATCTCGCACAGCGGTTGACATTGCAAACACACAGAGCTGTACAGTTTGTCTACCTTAACTCATGCATGGCAAGTAGGTTTAAATGAAATATAAATCTATACAGGTGGGTAAATTGTGCGTTACACAACCAGGTGTTTTCGTTCCTATGACTGACAGACCCCCGACATCAGTATGAGTTCACAGGAAGTGTTTGAAATGATGCCAGCTTCTACTTCTTTGTAATATTGTATCTTATATCAAAATCTTCTTTGTGCTGCACTTTTCTGTACCCACAGTAAGGCCAGTAAGTCTCTTAAACACTAGTAGCTATAGTGTTTAAAACAAAGGATTGTTGTGTACTGTATCCTTTTAAAGTATATGCTTCTTTTTTCCATTTCTTTTTTTTTCAGAGAGAAAACTGAAGTTCCTGTTTTGGACAGTTTTGTTTTGATATTGATGGGTTTGAGCATGAGAAAGTGACACACTTGCATGTGAGAGAGAATCAGCTTTCTTCTTTAAAAGACATTAATGGCTCTTGGATGTGTTACAGACCTTGTGTATATCTTCTTCATAAGTGTTATCTTTTATTCTCAAAAACAAAACAGCCTAAAATGTTATTTTTGCCTGTCAACGTGGGAAGAGCTGGGTTTGTTTCCCACATAAGCTTACGATTTATTTTATTCAAGGCCCATTGCAATGCATCATTTGACTATTTCATGAACAAATACGTTTTCTTATTTTTAATTCTGATATTGTCCTTGATTTTCAACATTTGTGATTTCTTTCTTTCATGACTGTAGAGATGAACTAGTTTCTTTGCTGTAGTGAAACTGCTATGAATGTGAATATCTATTAGAGAAATAAATGCAAATACAATGCAACTTCAACACACTGTTGTTCGGTCTTTTGTTTCTTCACTGTCCCGTTTCTAGAATCAAAGGTTTAAAATGTCAGCTGATATTTATAATTGTTTTGTGTTCCTACAGAAGCTGTTGGCCCTCAGCAGCTAAAGTGCCATTAAGGTATAAAGGCCTGCAGGACAACAGAGAGCTCTGTTCTAGTAACTGCTGTCACTCTATTGTCTGGCCGGGGTGGAAAATGTGCTTTCGACAGCCTTTAACCCTGTGGAAACTCACCCAGACTGCCAATGAAGCTTTCTCTTACTTTTTTTTTGCTTTTTTTTACGTCTTCCTTTTGCTTTCTTTCATACTGTTTCTTTTAAACACAAACACACACACCCCATGGTTTATTCCTGATGGACCTGTGCCAGTTCTCTCCAAATGCGTCTCGTTCATTTGCAGCCAAGGTCTTACCATCAAAGAACTTCAGTCTTCTACTAAAGACATCTCTGCAATGGCCTTTTTAAAACCAAGGCCTGCTCTCTCTCTCTCTCTCTCTCTCTCTCTCTCTCTCTCTCTCTCTCTCTCTCTCTCTCTCTCTCTCTCTCTCTCTCTCTCTCTCTCTCTCTCTCTCTCTCTCTCTCTCTCTCTCTCTCTCACACACACACACACTTCTACTGAAATACAAAATAAATGTAAAACAAACAAAGGCAGACTATAATAAATGCACTGCTGTTGGCAAACATGTCAATCCCATGTGATAAAACATCAGGGAGGCTGCAGCATGCGGTTCCCTTTGGTTTCTGCTAAATTGACTATTAAAGTTTTCACTCCAAACTACTTCCACCCTGTTGTGCAGGAGCTGAGCTGTGAAGAGCCTGAAGGTACTGATGAAGTCAGTTTGGTTCTTAATTGATTTGAACCTGGCAACCCGACACTGGCGAGTCCCCCTGGTGGCTCTATACAAATTGAGTCTGTGTGGGCCAGAGTAGTGACGTCAGCCTTGTTTGGCAGCTCCTTAGTGGGCTCTCTCTTAAACAGCAGCGGAGGAAATGCCTGCACAGAAGCTGTCAGGCCTCTTGAACCTGAAGGAAACCGTCATGGGTCACAGCCAGACAGCGTTAGGACGGTTTTACGAGTAGTTGCTCAGAGTTACGGCTCTGTACTCCAAGCCCAAGTAAAGTGAAATTAAATCAGGTTGAAGCGAAGGCTGTTATCAAGGTGTTTACTGTATGAACGATGTTGTGCAGGACACTCCTCTTAAACACACAGACAAGGTAAGTAATGGTTTTGATTTGCCATGTCAGTCACCTTCAGTCCAGATTTAAAGAAATAAAACTTTCAAACAATCAAATAATGTCACTGGGATGGGATGATGATGTGGATGAAGCTCTAAAAAGTATTTTTCAGAGCCTTAATCACATTTTTTCTTTTCAAATCCAATAATGTGCTGGATTACCGTGCCCACACACAAAATAAAGTGTCGCTGTCCAAATACTTTCTGGCCGCACTCTACTGTATCAACGGATGCGCATGTGTGTAGTAAATTCATTTATTAAATTGTCCACAGTGGAACGCATTAGGGAGAGCTGTGATCGCAGACGATTAAAGCTGTAGCCTAGATTCAGAAGCGACATGATACACAGATGAGCAGAGTACTGAGCCAGCAGGACACCCCAAAGGGAAGGGAGATATTAACTAGTTTCATATTTGGCAGAATTCATGCCTCTTTCCTCAAACCATCCTCTTTGAACGTTGTCATTGTGGATTATAATGCACTGTAGACTGTCATATTAAATGATAATATACAATTGTGCATCTGTTTCTTTAAATTCCTTTATAGAGCGAAAACACATATGTGACCAAGTAAAATCTCTTTGGCTAAATGAGATGACTAATTTGTAAAATATCTCTATGTACCTCCAGGACATCATACTGCTCCTTCTCCTGAGGAAGAATGCCTTCATAAAAATATGGGAGCAAGTCTGACCTCTAGTGCTCATTTGCTGTATTACCAGAGCCAGGAGAATTAAGTACAAGCAAGTTGAAAGATGAGAAAACAGCATTTTAAACAAATATAAGGCACAAGCAGTCAAATCAATCAATCAATCAAAAACTAAAATTAAATGTGTATGTTTCTAATGTTCTAAAATTTAAACCCTAGCTAAATTTATTTTAAGTGGCAACAGTATTATGCAGGAGTTTTTGGCCAATCAATGTGCATCTTCCATGGCATCTCTTACAAGATCAGCTTCTCTTTGTTTGCTTGGTCGGTCAGGCTCTCCAGCAGGCCCTTGTCATCCTTATCTGGAAGACATGGGGACATACAGGGAGATAAAGAATTAGTTCAATGCTTAATACAACTTTTTCTTTCTCCAGTTGGTAACTTTTAAAGTAACACTCAGTACCTTTACATGACACTCAATGGTGTGCTCAAGAAGCTGTTGTAATTGTGTAATTATTAATAATCACACCATGTAAGACATGTACAAAGATGTAGCTTTGTGTGCTCTTCATGTATCATCTTTTAATCGTTTATTGTTGTTGCTGCTGCTGGCGTGAAGAGGTCAACTGGAAATGGCTCTGCTGCCACCAGTTAAAAAAGGTATTGCGCCACCTACCGTACTGGGGTATGATGTGTTTCTGATATGATAACTTGGACTACAGCAGCTGTGCTCAGGAGGAGCATAGTTGAGTTATGGCTATAATCCAACTAACATGTGCATGTATTTGTCACATTTGATAAAACTGTTATTATGTCATGACCCTATGTGATGCAACAGAAAAGACTCCTCTGGTCCCGCCTCCTTTCTCTTAATCCTGTTTATAAGATTTCATTCAGTCTGTCATTAAACAACCAATCAGATCGAGGGGAAGTGACTCATGCGGTGTCAATCATTTGTCGTGAATACTGCAGCAAGCTATGGAGCCTCTACTGGGAGCAGGAAGGGTTTTGGAGGCAGGGTTACCTGCTTTTCCTCATATTCCTACCAACACCTTTAATCCATTGTTCCACTGTTGTTCCACTCTCTAAAAACTTACCAAAGATCACAAGGCTGCAGGAGCACTTGGCCGTCCCCAGTGGATTCTCCAGTACTAGTGTGTATTCTCCTCCATCTTTAGCTCCACAGGTCGGGATGACCAGGGTGCACACTCCGTTGGCCGTGCTGTGCCAAAACCGGGAGGAGTCGGAGATCTTGGATTCCCCTTTATACCAGCACGCCTATGAATGGGATTTACCAACAGATGGTTTATTAACGTGCAGATGTTAAAGGGGGAGATGGGAATATGTCAGAAACATATCAGTCATACCTTTGGAGTCGGCAAGCCCTGATAGGCACAGCTCATGGTGCAGTCATGGCCTCTGCGTACAGCATGGTCCTTCAGTGGCAGAAGGAACGTGGGTTTCACCTGACGTGCTGGTGCAGTGTATTCCTTCAACTGAAGGCTGCTGATGCACTCTTTAACACAGTTATATGAACAAAGACATACACATGAACACCAGCACTGGGAGTAACATGTTACAAAAGTAATAAATTAATGTAACGCATTGATTTTTGCTGTAACACCGTAATGTGAGGCATTACAGGGGAAAAATGGTAATATTTTAGTCAGAGTGGTTGTATTTTTTGGTTTTCTTCATACAATTTTGCTAAAATCACCACAAGATCAGCAGCAGTGAAATGAAAAAAAAACATTTCATTTTCTTTTCCTTTTGGCTCGTCAGACAGAAGATGGAGATGAGTGAACCTGTAGAAAACGTTGAATAGCGCATTCTCCAGATGGGCATACGCAAATTAATTTGTTTGTTAAACATAAAGATTTGAAGAACATTGTAGTCAAATGCACTTTGTGTGCTACACCTAAACAACTATCCACTTCCTGAAATAGCAGCAGTAATTTAACATTTACAGAGGTGCCACTGTAACATGAAGTTAGCAAGGAAGCAAGTGGAGCATGAGAGTGGAGGTAAAACCAAACAAAACAGAAAAAAATTATATTCTCCTGCTTTGAGATTCTTGAGCCTCAAGAGGTTAGGAGACTTGTATTGGAGGATGTTGTTGAAGACATGTAAAACACTTTTGGAAAACTTGTCAGCAAGATCCCTGTTGTGACTAGCAGCAATAATGACAAAGGTGAGTTATAATTAGATCGCCAAATCCATTTCCAGTTATTTTGGTGAGAGTAAGTTAAATACAACACAATAGTAGTAATAACATTTTAAAATATGTAATGTAACAGATTACTTTGAAATTACAGTAACAAGTAATAAATAAAGCATTACAGTTTTGAAGCAACTTGCCCAACACTGATGAACACACAAGTACAGAAAAAAGTGTTTTCTATTCGATCAATCAACGGTGTAGCGCTCAAAATCAAATATTTACCCACTCACCTTTCTCCTTGGAGATGATGAAAGGTTCCTTGGAGTCCAATGGGTCGCTGTCTCCGATAGAATTGTGTGCGACGACCCTGAAGTAATACTTCCTCCCGGGCAGCAGCCCGGTGACAGTGTACTTGCTGCTGAAGACGCACTCGGCTACTGTAAACCAGGAAGCGGTGCTGGTGTCTCGTTTGAGGATGATGTAATGCGCGCCTTCGTCGACTTCAGCCAGGTCTGGGGTGTGATCCCACTGCAAGGTGACAGTGCACGGGACCTCCTCCACCAGGCGGAGGTTCTTCGGGGGTCGAGGGAAGTCTGACGGAAGGGAGGATGATGTAAAATATTTTATTAGTCCCACAAAGTCTTAAAAGCAGGGATGGATGGATTTGTTACTTGCAAAAATACAGTAAATAACCATTAAATAAAGCATCAAATGAAATGATAATCAAGTCATCATTTTTACCTGTAATTCTGACATTAACATCATAATGAGCCTCTCCGTAGTCGTTCTTCAGGTGGGCCCGGTACACACCGGAGTCAGATCGCTGAGCCGAGGAGATGAAGAACTGGGAGTGAGTCTTGCTCCAGGTGATGCCCTCTCTTCCTGAAGTGAGGACACCATCCTTGAACCAGGTTACCACTGGGGGAGGTGAAGCCTGTTGAGGGTGAGGTAGGAAAACCAGTGATAGGAAGGATTTCTTTTGGTAGGACTTGTATTAGTTATGTCCTGTGGGCCAGGGAAACATACTGTAAATTACCAAATAGAAGCTTGGGCGTATTTGTTTTTATCACTTTGCAGATCAGGTGTTTAATTGAGACCAGCCTGCAATTTGGGAGAGGAGATTCCTTTATGACAAAAATCTTGCCCAGCAAAACTGGGAAAATATGGTAATTTACTCAAATTCTTTTATGAAAGCAGTATGATTACTGTATAATTTACATTTTTCAAAAGTCAGATTATGGTACTGTAGTTCACCATCTCGCAGCTGCTTCTCCTGGGTTTTTCTCTGCATATATTACCATAGTAAGTTTTAATTTCATGATGTATTTTTTCGCTGCAGCGTCAGTTGTCATGTCCTCTTCCTTGACTTTTTTAAAAAATAAATCTGGGTTTAAAAGGGACCACGCACTTAATTGAAACTCTGCTATTATTTGGTAATTTACAGTTACCAAAATCTTCATCTGACTGACGGAATCTTACAGTGAAGCTGAGGTGAAGGCAGAGTGCTGATCCAGCACGGACCACCATCTGGCTCTTCAGCTTTCCCTGGAGGTCAAACCTGGGTGCCACTTTGTATGGAGGGGAAAAAAATATCAATGAATAGAAAATAGAAAAAAATGAGACTTCAACAGAATGCAGTTCTATTACCAGGAGGAGGCAGAGCCAGGACACCCTCCGACAGCTCGATGGGCTCCCCCAGCCCGCCTTCATTGACGGCCCGGATACGGAAGTGGTACTTCATGCGCTCCTGAAGTCCTCCTACAGTGAAGCCAGTGCCAGCGATGGGGATCTTAGTGACTTTCGTCCACTCTTTGGCGTCTTCGCTGCGGATCTCAAGGATGTAGCCCGAAGGCTCATCTCCCTGCTCCGGAGTTGTCCACCTCAGAGAAATGGAAGAGTTTGTTGAGTCAGAAACACACAGGTTCTTTACCAGGCCAGGAGCTCCTACAAGGAGAAAAACAGTAATATATATATATATATATATATATATATATATATGTGTGTGTGTGTGTGTGTGTGTGTGTGTGTGTATGGGTAAAGAGAAAAATGAAGAAGGCAGAAAAGGACTCACGTATGGGGTCTTTGGCCAGGGCAGCATTAGAATTGGTGCTGGGGCTGCCTGCTCCAGCCCTGTTTACACTAGTTACTCTGAACTCATACTCCACACCTTCCACCAGCCCATCCACTTCAAGTTTAGAATCTGGACAGATATATATGTAATATTTATATGTACTGCAGAAATGAAAAAGGATACAAGTTGGACACTAGGTTGGACACTATGGGCACTTTTCATTCGTCACGACTTGGCCAACGCATTACAAAACCTTTATGCATGTCTGGATTGTGTGGATACCACAAGTTAAATATTTTGCATTTATTAAGGTGTGGCAACAATCTTATTCGACTGCCCTTTAGTCTGACCTGTGATAAGATCCTTATTGAGCTGCAGCCACATGCTGCTGCCCTTCTTCCTCCTCTCCACATTGTAGCCAAGGACTGGGGCTCCTCCATCCTGGGCCGGAGGTGTCCAGCTCACTGTCATGGTGTTCTTGGTTACGTTGGACACCTGGGGCTGGGTCACCGTGCCGGGAGGCTCTGGGTAGGAGAATTTAAATTAGGACTGTTGTTCTCAAGCACAAGATATGAATAAAAGAGAAAGTATCTGACAGTGAAATTATCATTTCAGTGGCTGGGATCATAATGATAGGGAAGCGGATAACAGTGAAAACTAGAAAAAGAGCATTTTTCTCCCTCTGCACTGGTCTCCCATTTGAGCTATTTTGGAGACACTGGCAAATTTGAAACAGAGGTCCATTCTGCTTCTCTTTGAAAATCTTCGTATTGGAGTCAATGAGGAACAGAGACAGATGCTGCTTGTACAAATCCAGTAAATTTCACACACATTCACATTGTGAGAATCTCTACAACATTGGAAAAATCATGTACTGTATATACATTTAAGTTGTGCCCAGGAAGAGAGTGGAAAGAGAAATATTCTAGATTTTTTTTGTTCTCCTACACTGTAAGCGATGATGTCACCTACTGAAGCACCAACATTCTGTTCCATAGGCTCCCATTATACATGCGAAGACTCCAAGCCTATTATTCGAGGCTAATATTCATGATACACCTTTCTTTTGCACATTTTGATGATTGATGATGATGTTAACGAGCGTGTAATATGTTCAGATGTGCTCTCACCTATTGGCTCTCCTGCACGCACCTCCTCCGTCTCGAGGGGGTCACTCATTCCCTCCGCGTTGACAGCCCTGATGCGATACTGATACGCCTGCCCCTCCTCCACTTTGTCATTGGTGAAGACGGTGGTGCTGCTGTCCACTTCTCCAACTTTAGTCCAGGGCTTCTTCCCCGCCAGGCAGCGTTCAATCACAAAACTGGTCACCTGCTTACCCCCGTTGTCCCGGGGAGCCTTCCACTTCATCTTGATACACTTCCCCGAAAGCTCGAGGAACTCAACTTTCCCATGAGGAGGTTTAGGGCGGTCTACAGAAGGAGGGAAAAGATGAGTATTTGAAATCTACATTAAAAAGTTTTTTTTAATTAAAAAAATGTTTTTGCTTTATTTCACCTTTATTTGATTATACAACAGGAATGTGGGAGGCAAAAAAAGGATAAATGACCTGCAGCAAAGGGCCGTCCAATGCAGGATTTGAACCAGGGGCATCTGTGGTGGGGACTATAGCCTCTATATACAGGGCGACTGCTCTATCAGCTAATTCCAAATAAAAAAAAAAAATAATAAAAATTGGTTGCAAAAAATTGTCACCCACCAATCACGTTGAGGTGCAGGTTGGCAACGGCAGTGCCACAGTCACTCTTTATCCGAAGCATGATCGCGCCACTGTCCTCTCGTACACATCTGGTTTAAACAGGCAGCGTGACATTTATATGTTTCAGGATCTTTTAGAAGGTCATAAAAATATCAGCAAGGATGACACTTCTCTCTGCTCACCCACCTGCTGAGCACCAGCGAGGTGTCGTCAGCCGTCCGCTCCACCTTGGTCCTCTCATCCTCCGTGACCTCCACCCCGTCCTTGTACCAAGTGACCTTGGGAGGCGGTTTGCCTTTGAAGGGGATTTTAATAGTGGCTGTCTGACCTGCCTTCACAGTCACAGGACTGGCCCCCAACAAGTCCAACACGGAAGAATCAATCTCCGGAGGGTCTGGCAAATAAGATTGTTTTTTAAGGATACCTGGATGCAAACACTCTGGATCTGGATATTTTTGTATTCCTTTTTTCATTATGTTAAAAATGTCCTTGTGCTACTAGAATGAAGAAGCAGCTGCAGAAACACAGAGACACACAAACACACCTGCAACCGTGAGCACTGCCTCACTCTCTGCCCCCTTGGCTCTGAAAGTGTACTTGCCCTCATGGGCATCAGTCACACCGGTGAACATCAGCTTGTGGACAGCTCCTTGTTTGAACACCTGAACCCTGCTCTGCTCTGAAACCTGTCAGAAAAACCCAACTCAGTGATAAACACACTTATAAACACTCTTTTTGTGTGTTAACAAAAAATAAATGCATTTAAAATGGTGGCAGCGAAGTAGATTCTTCTTTTTCTATAGTGATGTCTAGTTTATCATTTGAAGAATATACACTAACATTCAAAGGTTTGGAGTCAAATATTTTTGAATTATTTTTGAAAGAAAAACACTTTTTTCAATGAAGATAACTTAAATGAATAAGAAGTACACATTGCTAATGTGTTAAATGACTATTCTAGCTGCCAATATCTGGTTTATGGTGCAATATCTACATAGGTGTATAGAGGCCCATTTCCAGCAACTATCACTCCAGTGTTCTAATGGTACAATGTGTTTGCCCATTGCATCAGAAGGCTAATGGATAATTAGAAAACCCTTGTATAATCATATTAGCAAAACAGTTTAGCAGGTTAGAGAAGCTAGAAAACTGACCTTCCTTTGAGCATGATATTTGGGGGGGGGGGGGGTCACAAATTATTTTTTATAAACATGTCAATGTCTTGACTATGTTCTCTATTCCTTTTATAACTCATGGTGGTAAATAAAAGTGTGACTTTTAATGGAAAACACAAAATTATCTGGGTGACCCCAAACTTTTTGAGCAGTGGTGTACTTAATGCCATGTTTTTTGACATTTAGGTGCAAAGACCAGTCAGATAAATTGGCACAAGATGGATTCATAACGGAGAGACTATAACCTTTTCATCCTATCACAACTTACCTCCAGGCCATCCTTCAGCCACACTCCATCCACCTTTTCGTCGTCAAGGACAACACACAGCTCTGCAGGGGAGCCTGTAGGACACTGAACGTCTGACATGCCACTCTTCACTGAGGCAAAACGCTCTGACATGAAAGAAAAATAGTAATAATTTAGGGTCTTATTAGTGAGTCATTTCTTATTAGAAAACATTTAATTCAGAGGCTTTATACAAGTCATGTAACACTGAAAAGCAAGTACAGACTGATGGATTTCATTATTACCGTCCACGGTCAGATTGGCAGAGGTGCGATATTCGTGTGAGTCATTGTCCTGAGTGCAGACGGCGGTGTACACCCCCTCATCCGTCAGCTCGCAGTCCTTGATGATGACTTCTGCCCTCTTCCCCTCACGCACGAAGACGTAGCGGCGGCTGGCCGTGATGTCACACCCATCCTTCAGCCAGCGGATGTGCACGTCCTTGGAGCTCATCTCGCACTCCAGGTGGGCCTTGCCTTTCTCCTGTACGCGGACGTTCTTCAAGTGGCTGGTGAAGTTGATAGGAATCCCTGGACAATATAGTAGAGTAAAAAATAGACAAAGAATAAGAGAACTAGTCAATTCAATTCTGATTTTGCATTGTATTTGTGTATTTCCAACACAAGAAAAGAAGTTTATTATGTTTTAAATGGTGGATACATTGCTTTGGATAAGGAGGGAGATGTGAGCCTAACTTTATCGTTATAGCCAGTTCCTACACATTTTACGACAGAATTTTATTATAGAATTATGCTAAATGAACAAGGAATCATAGAGCTTGCCCATGAAAAACTGCAATTAACACGTCTTAAATTATATGCTTCTGTTCCGGCATCCCCAAAGGACAACCGCATGTCCTTGTGAAGATATTTACATGCCCCAACTTGCACTTTGGGCAAGTAAGCGTCTTGTCAGACAGAACCGTAATAAATGAGCTTGTAAGTTGCGGGGAGGGATTTGGTTGGATTACTTTCAACTCAGCACTAGGAGGGAGGATTTATTATGCTAACCATACGTCTTCATTTGGGAAGATAGAGGGAAGATGATGTTGTTAAGCATAGCTATACAGGAACCTTTAATCTCATGGGGTAAGAGAGGCAGCAAATGCTCATCTCCTGAAGGGAGGAAGTTTGTTTCCTTGGATATGCTAACTCCACTAAAACAGGAAGCCCTTTTGGGAAACTCTAAACAAAACATCAAACATTTTACGGTTTATTTTTTTATGATCATGAAACCCATGAAATACTTGTCTGTACTTTCAATGGAAAGCGGCACAGAGGCAGTGAGGTCCCCGATGCTGATGGTGTACTCTCCAGCGTCGCTGACTTTCACATCTTTAATCTTCAAGGTGTAGGTAAGGCCGTCTTCAGACAGGGACACGTCAAACTTTTCATCTCTTTTGACTTCTTTTCCTTCTACCTGTCAAAATACAGACACACATCTTGGAAAACTCTTGGAAAGCTCTTGTATCCCTTTCCCCAATGATGTGTCAGTATCCCCTCCCCCGGTGTTTCTTTTTTCGGCCAGGAGCATTATCAGCAAGAATACTGATGCCAAAAATATCCTACAGACTTTCCTGTTCCTCCTGGGATGCCTTGGTAAGTTATTGTAAAATCCTGTAAAAGCATAATTACTTAATTCTTTGTGAGTTGAGACACTGACCTTCCAGATAAGTGGTGCATCTGTCTTCTTAGAAAGACGGACCTCAAACACAGCAGTCTGACGCTCTATCACTTTTTTGGGCCCAAAATCAGACAGGAATTTTAGAGGTTCAACTGAAAGAAAGAAAAGACGGGAAATCATTACAAATTAAAACATAATGTGGATGCACTATATAATCCAAAGACCTTACTGAGAAGGACTATTTCATTTTAAAAAAGCCCATCTATAAAATATGCCTGGAAATTGGCATTTTTATTTGTGGGGAGAGTAATATAAGAAAATTATAAAAGCCTCAAAGAAGGGGAATTATCTCTAACTGGCCAGAAAGGGAGTATTTTGTAGACAGAATAAGAGGTTATTGACCAGATAGTGAACTGACACTGGATAGAAAGTATAAGAAAAATTTTATGCACATAGGCAGGTGAATATCTTCAAAACATGCCCCTCTCTGTAAAAAGAATCAAACATGTCCAAATTCAATTGAATTAATTTTTTATTTATATAGCCCAATATTACAACACAGTTGTCTCAAAGTGCTCAAATTGCATCCATTGACAGGACATCACATGGCACACTAGTGATCAAGGAAGCATATAACGTAAAAAGTGGAAGGTGTTTCATTCTGCACTTGCCTATGACGTTAAGCCTGGCTGACAGTCTCTTGTCTCCAACCTGGAGACTGTAGGTGCCCATGTCACTGAGGCTCACGCTAGAAATGCACAGCATGTGTTTGGTTCCCATCTGTTTCACTTCGTATTTCCCATGAGAGTACTGGATCCGCAGCGGCTCCCCTCCCTGAATTGTAAATAAAACCATGTCTGGATCATTGGAGAACTTACTAGTGGTTTATGTATCAGAAACACCCATGTATATTCACTACCGTTCAAAAGTTTGGGGTCACCCAGACAATTTTGTGCTTTTCCATGAAAAGTCTGAGTTTTATTTACCACCATGAGTTATAAAATGAATAGAAAATATAGTCAAGACATTGACAAAGGTATTTGAAATATTTTTTTTCCTTCAAACATGATTGCACAAGGGTTTTCTAATCATCTAGGTGGATTATAAATGTAAAATATATATAAATATATATTTATAATATATAAATGTAAAATTATGTTTTTTGTTTTTTTTTAAATATATACAAATGAACTTTTAAATAAGAAACCAACATGAACACACAATGAACATTTTGAGAGACCTAAAGAATGCTTTTAAGCTGTATTTTACATTTTTTGGACTCTCTCATCTTGCCAAACATTTTTTGTTATAGACCCATATATAACCCAGACCCAGATACTAACACAACAGACACATTTACTTACCAGAAACCATTGCATCCTGATATTTGGATCCTTCAGTTGCAGGATGGTGTCAAACACAACGTTGGTATCAGCTTTGGCAGTGATGTCCTCCAGGGGCTTCAGCACACGTACTGTCTGGAAAAACAAAAAGTTATATATTTTAAACAAACCACTTCAGTGGCGAAATGCAACTGCAAAGTATTTTCCTGTGTTCACATTAGTTAACTTGAGTGTTATCATGCTGAGATACCTTTGTTCCCATGCATGTGCTGTGACTTTAAACATTCAGCTCTATTTTAAGCATTTTTCCACACCGTATCCCAAATCTTTTCATCCTTATCTGATCCTGCGGTATGTCAACAAGCACTCTGTGTGACAGCCCCACCTCCACCTCCACTTTCTTCTTCATCTCCTTCAGCTTCTTGAGGATGCCTCTGAAGTCGGTGAAGCCGTGCTCAGCACAGATCCTCTCATAGTCCTTCTTGTCAGCTCCAGCCAGGATCTTCAACATCTCCTCCTCTGTCGGTGGCTTCCTCTCCTCTCTCTTCCCCACACTGCTGCATAATGAGAACTTTAAGAACTTTTACATGTGCAATGCATAGGTGCAGTATGCCAGTTTTGTGTGTATGTATGTGTGACAAGGCATATTTTATTTGTTTCTTGATAAAAAAAAATTAAAATTACAATGCTACAATATATATATATATAACATATGCTAAAAGATCAGTTGATGATGGATATATAAAAAAAGAAAAAAAAGAAAAAACAGTAAGATATATAAAGTAGGTCAGTCATTTCTATACTTGCTTATAAGGCAAGAGGCAGGGATACACCCCAGATGGTTAGCAGCCTATCATGGGGCACACACACCATTCACTCACACACTCACACCTACGGACAATTTAGCGTCTCCAATTAACCTCAGCATGTTTTTGGACTGTGGGAGGAAGCTGGAGTACCTGGTGAAAACCCACACAGACACAGGGAGAACATGCAAACTCCACACAGAAAGGTCCCAGACCAAGATCTTGAACCTGTGACCTTCTTGCTGTGAGACAAGAGCTCTAACCCCTGTACCACATTATCACTGTGAGATTTAATCACTGATCTAATTTTTGTTTAATTTTGTTACAAAAGGTTATTTTGATGTTCTGTGATCTGTTATTATTGCAGGAGTTATGGGTTTGACTATGTTTGTCTCTGCCTATAACTGGAAGAGTGTTGTCTTTCCTCACTGCAGTAAATTATGCTAATAAAGGAAGACATGTCACTGTGGTCATTTTGTCACCCTTTCCAGGAGTGTAACATATGCACATGTATATCTTTGATGTTTGTGCCAGTGGTGATTGCTCTAAGACTGCAAGGGAAGCTATGCTTCCCCTAAAATGTAAAAAAGTGGCCAAATAGATGTGTTTACAATATATTGACCAAATAATTAACTAATTCACCTTTCATTCAGAATCAGCTGCTTTTCACAGGTCACTGATGTGACTTTCTACTCATTCATTAAACAGTGTTGAAGCTCAGCATCAGTAGTCTTGAATGGGGAGGCATAGAGTGGGTTGTTCCACTGCAGTGAAACTAGATGCTCATTGGATAATTGCTGGGTTTGGTCCCACCCATTGAACGCTGAGCATCTCTGCTGGTCTATGGGGAGTGGGTGTGGCTTCGGCGAGCCTGAACGCTGAATTTCTGCGTGATGACTGGATGATTTGTCTGAGGCTGCTTCTCATTTTGGTTGACAGCGACATCAGCGAATCAGTGACCTTAAACATAAACCACCACCACTGGAGTGTTTTCGAGTTTCATTCCGAGACAAGTTGATCTGGACACAAATCATCTTTGTGATATTTTTTTTGTAAAAAACATTAACATCTTTCTCTTACTCTCACCAACGAGCAGTGGGTGTAGCTGTGAGCTTCCGCTGTCATAAAACGCTCACAGGTGGTCACAGCCCAGCTAGTGAGCAAGCTTACAAGCTGCACATGATGGCAAACATTTTGAATACTGTCAACTGGGTTTTGGCAAGGCCATTTGATAGTCTTCATTATGAGGAGATCAACACCCCAGATTGATTTGGTGCAAAGGGTAGAGAAATGTAAATTAAAAAAGTAAAAGAAAATTAAGCTGGCTGACTGGAAGTTCTGTTACAAATAAACTGCATTGTTGGCTATGCATCTAGATGAAACCATAGAATGAGCTTCCCCTCCTTGAAAAACCAGCAGCCACAACTGGCATGTGCATATGTGCAATGACAGCTCAGAAGCATCTTCCTCTGCCCCTGCGGCTACACCGTGGAGCTCTTTAGATCTCATCCTGTAGATATTTCTGGAGCATTGCAGAAACAAAACAAACATCTGCGGGGTGGCTCAGACAAAGCTCTGTCACACCTCGATAGGTTCTGGGAGTGTGACGGCCAATATTGCATGACATGCTTGTATTCCTACCGTTTCTTCAGCATCTTTATGAAGTCCAATGCCGGATCTGGAAACAAAAAAAGAGAGAATCCTAACCAGAGGTGCATTAACTGAGCTGAAAGCTTCTACACATAAGGACTAAGAAAGGTTCACACGGTCATATGAAAAATGGATAAACTCACTTTCTGTAACGATGATTGATATGGAATAGATAGCTTCTCCATGCGGGTTAGAAGCGATGCATTTGTAGACATCGGCATCCTCCAACGTGAGGTTTTTAATCTAAAGTGGAGGCAACACATATGCATAAGTACCACCTGTATTGCAAAATAATGCATTTGAAACATCATTGTTGGTTACTTTAGCAGACCTTATTTGGAGCAGTACAACACTATGGGCTACCCTGTCAACATTTAGCACTGCAACTTAACAGTCATCCCTCACCAGAGAAAACAGATGGCAAGGGGAGACACATATGTCAGCACCCGCAAGTTAATTGCTTTATAATAACTATTTAAGCTTCACTTAAGCTCCCAGGCTGGTACAGAGAAAGCACTAAATCCACTCCAGAGTGGTTATAGATAAAAGGATCAGAGAGAGAGAGTTTTTTTTTTCTTCGATCTACTTTTCCTCATGATGCATGAGGTGCTGTTGGGGTTGGCAGCGCCAAGATGGCACAGCCCCACTGCTTCATGATAGGATTTACAGAACTGTTGAACTGTATGGCAGTCTGTTATGGATGCATTCAACTATTGGAAATAAATGTGACATCTGTGTGTGTGTGTGTGTGTGTGTGTGTGTGTGTGTGTGTGTGTGTGTGTGTGTGTGTGTGTGTGTGTGTGTGTGTGTGTGTGTGTGTGTGTGTGTGAGAGACGGATTTGTCTTGTAAAAAGAAGCATTGCTACTTCATATTCATCAAACAAGCAAACATGAAAACAAAAAAGCTTATCTGCAATGTTACAGTGTAGTTAGTCATTGTACTGTATATAGTTTGATGCAACTCAATTGCAAGACCACAAAATGATTTTCTGACAGAAAATAACAAAAATAAGAGAGACTTAATATAGATCTGAATCAATACAAACACAATTTTAACATCAGGAGCATTGTACATGAGCTGTTGTCAAACCTTGAATATATGCTGATTGTTGAGGTTATCATAGAAAGACACTGCTGTGTCGGATAGGGGACACCCACTGGCCCGTTCCCAGCAGACACTGGGCTGGGGTTTCCCTGTCACCTTGGCCTTGAACACCGCATTGTCACCTAGGAACGGCAGATGAGATAGGGACATGCTTGTTATCTTGCTTGAGACAGATTAGCTGCAGAGAAACCACTGTAGCATTACCAATTGATTCCTGAGACACAGTTGTGATGTTTAAATCACATTGGTGCATTGAAATCGAATGTTTCACATTAATCTGATTTATTACCTCGCTTGCGCTCTATCTCGCCTTATGTTTTCCCTTCGAGACCGGTAAGTTCATCCATGAATGTTAATGCTACGGCTACTGCAGTTTTTCTGCATATTGTGACAGGCTACACTAGCTCCTACAATCCTCTTTATGTATAATTTACCGGTAGAGTCAGCGTGAATAAAACTTAGACGTACCGTTGATGCAGTAAAAGCGTTAGTATTCTGCAGAAATGGAGAAAAAAGACGTAGAGGTCACTGACATCTCGAAAACTCCATCACGTCTTGGTGAGGTGTTTTTGTCAGGACTTTGATCAGAATGTGTTAACACCTTCACCCAGGGAGATAAATGTTATCTCGAGTTTACACATTGCGGCAAACTTTTAGCTGTTGTGGAGTTGAGTATCATCTGGAGTTTAAAGGGAAACTGCAGGCAGTGATCTAAAATTATTTCTCCTGTCATCTCTAAGGCTTGTTGTTTATAACGCAGTGTGAAGGGAGACAGAAGGGGACGCAAAAGGGCAATTTGTGAACTTTTCAAGGTACTGCTGGCTGCAAGGGAGTGTGGTTCACCTCACCTTCTTGAATGGTGATGGGACGCATTTTCTCCTCGAAATCTGGGACAGATTCTCCCTCGGGGATGTGGGTGGATTTCTGCACCTGGCTGAAAGTCTCCACCACAGCTGAGGTCTTACGCTGAACCCCAGAGTGCTCTGAGGGAGTATAAAGGACATTCACATCCACAACGTCATGATCATACACAAGTAGGCAAACCAGAGCAGCCTTACATTCAAATGTGATGTAATTGTTATGACTTTGAATGGTGCCTGTTGCACTGTAGTACTGAAAAATGCAGTTATCCCATATCATGCAAATAGCCACTTTCATGGATTTTTTAATCTCTAGATAAGGTCTAGGGGTTATGCATAAAATATTGAGAAAAACGGGGGAATGCACACAGCCTGGATTTGGAAACTTTGCTGTTTCACAGCAAATGTGATGTAATTATCATGCAAATGTGATGTAATTATCATAAGAATGTGATGTAATTATTGTGACTTTGAATGGTGCTTGTGGCAGTGTAATATTGAAAAATGCAGTTAAAGGCCCCATATCATGCAAATAGCCACTTTCATGGAATTTTTATACTCTAGGTAAGGTGTAGGGGTTATGCATCAGATACTTGGAAAAATAGAGGAATGCACACAGCCGGGCCTGTTTCACAGTTGATTTGTACTTCCTTGACTTCGTGATGTCATGAGGTAAAGGTTTCCAGCACCTGCCCCCACCTTAAAACTATATATAGCTGTTATAATTATTTTAGTTATTTTAGTTACTATTGCTCATTGTTTTCGCAGCTGTACAGTAATTGAAGATCAATTTTACGTCCCATAATGAAAATGACATGAGCACATGAAAGGAGATCACATGAAAGGAGATCATTATGTTTCCTACCATCCATGGTCCTGGACAGGCCATGAGAGACTTTTCGCAGCTTGGTGGTGCTTGTGGAGGAGGTAGAGGAAGTGGAGGAGGACGACGTTTGCATCTCTGACATCTGCCTCATCTGACCCATCTGCTGTTCTGTCTGCTCTTCCATCTGCTCCATCCTGCCCCCGGTGGCCTGGAGGAGTTCTGCTGCCATGGTGACGATGACGTTAAGGTGGTGCCCGGCTATTGATGGAAGCAAATATAGATGTGAAAGGCTATCTTTGTTGTGAATTGGTAGAAGCAGAACTAACTTCTTTTAGTCCTGATAAGTTGCCTCCAGTAGATAGGAGGGATCAGACAGGGAAGCGTCTCCAAAAATTCATTCACTGATAGCTAGCAGTGAGTGTGTGCCTGCGTGTGTGTGTACAGGCTTTTGCTTTTGCGTGTGTTGAACACACTTCCCCACTGTGTCCTGGTAGTAATTGGGTTTGTACGTACCCAAATTGAAACTCACCTCTCTCTTCCTCTGCGTGTCCCCTGCCCTTTTCCAGCTTTTATCATCCTCATTTCACTAACACTGACTACAATAGTCCGTTGCCATTGCCAGGCTCACACAAAGATCCAATTATAAAAGTAATCCACACACCTGCTGTGCGAGATAAGGCATTGTGTTTGTACCACTGATGAACTGTGCCGTTCCTTCCTCTTTCTTTGAGTTTGGATTCCTCCCTCGTGCCGAGTTCCCCCCATTTCTGTCTATCTGCATGTGTGTAAACTGTGCATCTCTGCCTGCACATAATGTACACTTTACCCATGGCTGAAGGAAGAAGATAAGCCACATTACAACGGTTTAATGTCAAGTACCAGCAGGAGTCAAGCTCCAGTGTCTCCAACTAATTAAAAATGTGTCACTCTGCTCACTCAGCCTATTTATGAAACTTCAATACGCGAATAAAACTCACATAAAGCCCAGCATGCATGAAAATATATAAAAATATAGAATTGTTTTTCACTGACAGCCTGGTTTTACGATATAAATGTCAAGCCAAGAAAATTGTGCAATAAGCCACAAGAGAAGCCTCTAAATGTACAATGTAATCCGAAAGGTGAATGTGGGTTTTCCTTCCTGCAGCAAATACAGCACGTGCTGGGGTTACGGAACTAATTAGGTGTTTAAGCTTTGATACCTACCAAAGGAAGTGGTTTGAAGCAGCCGCAGCAAACTCTGTGATGGTACAATTTTATAGTGTAAAGGAATGGTAAGTGTGACTCACAGCTACAAAGAGGTAAACAGGTCGCTGTGAAACTGCATGTGAAACACATGAACATCTCCTCTCTGCCTCTTTGCTTGGTGCCCTTGATCTCTCTCTTTCTCACAGCATCCAGCACAGCACTTTGCAATAGAATTTTTTTCTCTCCTGCCCTCCGCTCTATTATTTTAGAAGCAAACCAAACTTACTTGTTACAGCAAAGCCTTTACTTTCTTTTCAGATTTAGTCAGCGGCGCAGGTTTCTGGAGTCAACTGCTTTCAGCTTCTGTCTCCTCTTATGATGTTCTTGGTCTCCAGCTTGATCTCCGCTGCTTTCCTGGTTCCTTTCTGGTGGATGAGCCAAGGCTGGAGCACTTAGCTCAAACACCTGCTGAGTCCTGTCTCTGGACAAATAAGGTTCTGGCCTGAGTTTGTTGGTCTATGCTGTCCTTGGCTGGACCAATACATCATGCTAATTTTTCCCAGTGGTCAGTTAGTTTCAGTGTCCACCGGGGGCTGCTTTAGATGAGTATTTCTGAACATTAACTGTGCTCCAAAGAGCATGTGGTGATGGAGAGTTCCTAGCAGGCTCTTCCTCTGAGGCATGTCTTCCTGTGTGTGTCAGTGCAGTGTCAGAAGTCTCGGTATGTGCATGATTAAAAAAATACACAACGCAATAGTTTTAAGATACATGAAATCAATACTACAAAAATTATAAATTACTATTCTCGGTTGGTCTGTGACCCCATCCCTGCATGATCAGTGCTTTAAGGCTGATACCATCTGTCTTGAGTTTTTCAGCACTGAACAGTGTATCAACAGCCCAATAACCCATGTTGCACATGTTGGAATCCTTAAAACATGATGAAGCACAGGAATTATAGCAAAAAACATTGTTGTGGTTAGTTAATGAGTTAGTAAAGTTTAAATTAAAACCAGACATCCATGTTAATGTGCAGCCATGGATATTATTTATTTCATAACCATTTGACATTTTGTGTCAAAAAATAAATAATATATAAAACATTGTGATTTTTGTAAAAAATAAATAAATAAATGCTTTCTAAAACTGTATTTTAAAAGGTTTTTGACTCCTTTTGCATTAATTGTCACTCACCCATATGTATCTATCTCTCTCTCCCTCTCTCTCTCTCTCTCTCTCTCTCTCTCTATCTATCTATCTATCTTTGGTAGCGATGTTCTTGCTCAGAGAGTTTTATCTGGTATCTCTATTCCTTTTCATACAGTTCTTTCTGGTACTTCTGTTCTCGCTCAGAGAGTTCTACTTGATAGCTCTGTTCCTTCTCACTCAGTTCCTTCTGGTACCGACGTTCTTGCTCAGAGAGTTCTACCTGGTATATCTGTTCCTTTTCACTCAGTTCTTTCTGGTAGCAATGTACTTTCTCAGAGAGTTCTATCTGGTAGCTCTGTTCCTTCTCACTGAGTTCCCTTTGGTAGCGACATTCTTGCTCAGAGAGTTCTATGTGGTATCTCTATTCTTTTTCATATAGTTCTTTCTGGTAGTGATGTTCTCACTTATAGTTCTACCTGGTAGCTCTATTCCTTTTGATACAGTTCTTTCTGGTACCAATGTTCTTGCTTGGAGAGTTCTACCTGGTAGCTCTATTCCTTTTCATACAGTTCTTTCTGGTAGTTATGTTCTCCCTCAGAGAGTTCTACTTGGTAGTTCTGTTCCTTCTCACTGAGTACTCCCTGGTTTTCTATGAAGGCAGCCATTTTCCTGTCTGTGCTTTTTTTTTCATTCAGCAGTTTTACATGACCTCTCCATTCTCCTTCTCAAATTGTTCCTCCTTTTTTCTGCAACAACATTTCCATTGATTTTCTCATGTCCTCCATTCCCCGGTTATAATCCTGACACACAAACACACAAATTCATGAGGACATTTTCATATCAGAGCAGGATATCTGATGCCTACATTTACATTCATTATGTATACACACACACAAAAATTAAGCTATGCACACACTTCTGAACACTTGAAGCTTATGAACATGACTCCAAACAGTTAAACTCTAAGCACAATTCTATTGTTCTTACTCAAATATTCTAAATCAAATTAGTACATTTACTTTAAACATAAATTGCATCATTTAGCACATGTTGTTCACCTGGAAACACTTATATAGAACTGTTGTATGCAGTCAGTGCATTCAGCTGAATATTTAATGCCAAATATTTACTTCATTACCTTTTTATATTTGTGCACTAATTTCATCATTACATTTCCAGAAATGTATTGTTACTATAATGTTTCTTAATTTGCCCTTCAAAGTAAGTACTGTGATTTGGCCAAAACAAACAATAGTGTGTCTCAGACGTCAACAACTTTCAGTATCAATAAACTCACAATCTGACTCTGTGAAGCTGGTTGTTGGAGCTCTGGAGATTCTGTCAATCTATAAGATATATTCACAGTGTTACAACATGGCATCAGACTTCATATTGTATGAACCCTGACATGGCAACTTTTAGGACAAAAACTATATTTTAAAAACAAATTCTACAGTTGTTTATGTTTGAATATGTAACATAGCCTCATGAAGCCAATATATATATGAACACTGTTTTAGGGCTGTTTTAGATTTTTCACACTGTGCTCTGTATGTATAGCTTTGATGGAAATAAACAATTATGGGAAGAGAAATTTATTATTTCTTTTAGTTCATTGTTTGATATTTGCAAGAGGTTTGGTGGTAATAGTCTTTTGAGTTTTCAATAATTGAACCACAGGTTCTGTAAATGTGTTCAAACATTTACATTTCATACTGGATCCCTTTGATAAATCCTTGAATTATTTTTTATGTTGGCTATTAATTTTAATCTGGGATTTATCTAGTCAGATAATCACAGGTATCAATTTTTAAAAATGAATTTACAAGGTGTAAATTCATTCTGATTGTGAATTCTTTCTGATTCATTCTGCGCTATTTTTGAAACTATGAATAAACTCTACACACTCACCCTAAAACCTTTAACCAGAACAGCAAAACATTATACAACATACAAAAGCAACCAATTCCCACTAAACTCTTCAAACTCTATTTTAAAATTATGTTTTTTGTATAAATACAGTACAGACTATCATTTGAGTGCATAAAGAGTTGTACTTGTTCAAGTTCAATTCTATTCTAGCTTGAAACCTATATTGTTTTGTAAGTTTTAATAGGGTGATTTGATTAATTTCCCAGGATGTTCTGCAATAACATTTTCTGAAAACATTGTAATAGTGTTTTGTGATAACAATATTAACATTATTAGGTTTTTGTGGAATTTGACCTTTTGTGTATTTGGCCATGAAACTTTAAAACAGTGAAGCAATGTAGAGACTAATATTTGCAATTTTACTAGAAGTGTGAGAATAAATTACAAATTGGATCAAAGGTGTGTTTGAAATGTTAAAAACAAAAGTTTTTATGAAATTGTTAAAAAACAGTGTATCAGTTCAGTTGTGTGTTCTGGTTTGAACATCTTACCATCTGGGCTCTGCTGATTGTCTCGGCATGGTGGTTAGTGATCGAAAAATCCAACTGGTGAAATCAATATAAAGTCTTGCTGTTTATCTTGAAAATAATTCAACTGTCTCAAACAATCCAACTTCCAAAATCAAAGTCTTGATGTCAAAGTCTTGCTGTAAATCCAACAAATGCTGTTCTCTATGTGAAGTCTGCTCAGTTAAGAACCTCATAAATAAATTGTTTACTTTCAAAGATGTAACACTGACAACACTACTAAGTTTTATTGTTTACATTTGGATCCCCATAATTTGTTACCAAGGCAACTGTACATTCATAGACTCACACATGCAGACTCATATAAATGCATGGATTAAAGCAAACAAACTCCTGAGCATGAACTTTTTTTATGTGGGTGCATAGGTGGGTGGGGGTGGTAATTTGTGGTGTGGAAACATTTGCAGGCTCAAAATGATGCATGAATGATTGCAGATTAAGGCAAATGGATCTTGTTGCAGATGTACAGGGAGTGGAGCTCCATTATAATGGAGGTATGTCTACCACAGCATTTTTGTAGTTAGATAATGAGTTAGTAAAGTCTAAATTAAAACCAGATATCTGTGTTAATGTGCAGCCATAGATATTATTGATTTCATGACCATTTGACATTTTGTGTCGAAAAAAAAAGGCAAAAACTTGTGATTAAATAACAAGAAACCAACATGAACACACAATGTACATTTTGACAAATCTAATGAATGCTTCTTAAAACTATACTGTAAAAAATTGACTTCCATTCCCCTCTTGTTCCCTTATACACACGTAGACAACATGCAAGCTCCACACAGAAAGGTTCCAGACCAAGGAGGTCTTGAACCTGTGACTTTCTTGCTGTGAGGCAACAGTGAACACTTGCATTTATACTTGTGTCTGTCATGCCTTCCCCCCTGTGTTCAGATGGCAACTTGTGTTCACATTTTGTTAGTGATGATGTGTTTTCCTGTTCCTTGTCAGGAACACATCAGGGTACACACTACAAAAAATACAGTTTGAGTGAGCACATTTCAGTGTATACTGTAATTGCTGTCCATTTGTGGTCAGATCACTCAGGACACATGTTAATACAGAGTATAAGCAGACTCAACATATTGGGCCAATTTCACAGATTTTCAGCAGTGTAGTGACAGTCTACTGTGTTGTTACCTCAGCTTTCCTTTAGGGGAGACTCTTGACATGCTAGCACATTAGCATGCTGATAGTAGTGCCAGCTCAGCTTCCTCAGCCAGCCGAATGACCCTTTTCTTCTCTGGGGACAGGTCCCTGGAGAGTCTCCCTCTAAAATTAGATGCCATTTGACAACTTATCAAGATAGATGAAGTGTTGAGGCAGAAAGCAGGACAACTAAAAGTGCATGCAGTAGCTTGAATTTGACTTTTTTTTCTAGAAATAGACATATTCTCTGGATTTGTTTTTCACAACCTTGATATTGTAAGCATAGAACATTTGTAACTTTGCTGTCTAAAAGAGTTTTTTGACCTCCTGCACATGTTTCAAAAAGATAATCGGTCGACGTGGGACATGGTTAGCCCAAAAAGGCTCAACAAGCCTTAACAAGCTAGTCCATGATGTTACTGAAAATTGAAGAACCCAACAGAAAGTTATTTTATATTTTATGTATTTAAAAACAAGATTATGTACTTGCCCAGTTCCATACTTCTGCTCAGTTTTCATTTTCCTTCTAGTCTGAGATTTCATTATATTCATGATTGTACTTCAGTAATGGTGGTGGAGAAAGATGCGAGTGAAGCCATTAGGACCGTTGTGGAATACTAATCAGCATTCCAGTATTTCCAGAAGTTAAAGTCAGAGCATGAACAATCTTTGGTGAGTGTTTCAGCTCCTGATATATGTCACAACCAAATTTTAATAATTGGTTATGGCAGACCCAGTAGTTGTAAACTTCAACAGAGAATCCGCCTTCAAGTGACTTAATAATTCTTAGTGAAGAGTGGCTCAAACTCTTTACAAATGAAATGTACTACAAGAGTCTGGTGGGATCTGGCTGATTATGCAGCTATTATGTTCATAAAGGGAAGTTCAGATGAGCCAATATTAGTTAGCTTGGTAAATGTATCCAAACTGCAGAGCCTACCAACAACGTTCCCTTAGCCAGGTGTCAGGTGTCAGCTAATTATGGCTAGCTAGCTTATACATTCATGGTTAGCTACAGAGATACCATTTCAGACATTTTGCTTATCAAAGTAAGAAAGGCACAGGTGAAACTAATAACACTAATTATGGCTGCATTCTATTTAGGTGAGTCAGTTGCAGGCTCCATTGAGCTCACTGCACTGACATGGTTTACTGGAAAATTAATGGAATTGAGGCATTATTAATACTATCATTTACACTTTGTTATTTCCTGCTTTGACCAGTCAAAATGATTGGGATTTATTGGGATCCAAATCATGTCTAGCCAGCTGGTTAATAACCTAAAAGTTGTAGAAATCAAAGATCCAGAGATTAAGGTCAGACTGTAGTTTGTGGTATTGGCTTAGTGGTGCATCCCCTCTGAGTCGTTACAAGCAAATCCTTGTTATCTTAGCTAACCGTTACTTATCACTTTTACATCCTCTTGTAAAGCAGAGCATCATCCTACCAGAATGACTCCAAATCTGCTATGGATGGTAATGACTCAATTCAGACATATATTCTCAAAAGAAGTTTTATTTAAATGAAATTTGTTTATATCTACGTTAACATTCATATGTGTCATTAATAGACCAATACCAGATGCTAGTAGCTAGCTAATTAATGAACTCATAAAATGCTAAGAAGCGTTGCTTTCACTCACTTCATTAAGAGCTGTTTCCATGATTCTCCCCGATGAGGCAATGTCTGCTACTCATATGTGGAAAAAGGATCCACTCAACACAACGAGTTGACTTTTAAAAAACCCTGATGTTCTTGTTAAGGAACAGTCAAGGGGAAGATAATTCCCACACCCGTGGACAGTACCTGTTGACTGATTGGGCTGTCCCTGGCTTTTACGATCTCGCACAATGTCAAAATTGGAATTGAGTAAATATTCCTTGTTTAATGGGCTTGAAACAAGCTCATCATTGGAGCTGTGTGATGCATGAATGTTTTATTGCAAATCTGGACTACTTGTCATGGATATCCTCTTTGTGGTGTCAGCAGGGAGCACTTAAGTGTGATTGTTTGCTTTGAGAGAGAGAGAGAGAGAGAGAGAGAGAGAGAGAGAGAGAGCTATAGAGAAAGAAAAAAAAGAGATAGACATAGGGAGCCTCATTGGCATTACTTCCCCCTAATCCTCTTTGCGCTACACCTGGCTGGCATACTAATGATGGAGAAATGACCTAGATTTCTCCCTCAGTATATTCATACAGCACAAAAACATAATGAATGCGGTGGTTGGATCTTTTTTTTTTTTTTTTTTTGTGCGACTGCTGTTTTTCTGTCACTGTTAAATCTGAGAAAGAGGCCAAGCAGGGATATTCATTCTTGATGAAAGACACACTCTTAACGCTACAATAGTTGCTTTGGTCTCAGTTGTTTGAGCGTCTTCAGTGGCTTCAGGATAAATCCGAACCTTTGCTGTGAGAGAGAGGCCACGGGATTGTCAACAAAAATCAACATCGAACGATGTCTTTTTTGTGACAGTATCTTCCGTACAAACGTTTTAGAACAGATACAAAAGCGGAGCTATTTTTACCGTTACTCTGTTTAAACACTTCTCCTGTTCAGATGAAAATGTAGCTGACTACACAATAACACTAACAAGATCATTAAGGAATGACAAATTCTAGTAGCTTCAGACCTCAAGGCTGAGGGTCAACGTTGACTAGTGGGTGCGTTTGGAACTTTTAACTCTAACTCAGTGACGACTTGAGCAGAGGAATCGCTGCAGCGTTGTGTTTAATATGGCAGCAGCTGTAGCTACGTGATGTTAAATGCTCCGTCTGAACTGCACATCTCTGGAGACGTCTAATTTTCAAATCTGTCTAACTGTATTTGGAGGAAACAGCTGCAGATGAGTGCCTGTGTCTGTCCTTGGTGCGTGTGTGTGGGATGCTGGGTGGGAGCAGAATGTAGAAACGATTAAAGTCAACTTGGCAAACTTTTTAAATAGATTCACCACGCCTTTGCATTATGCTGTAAAATGCGCATTTGATGACATAGAATACACAATGTGGACTACTTTAACAAGGTAATGCAGAAAAATATTCTAATTATGTCTAAATAGAGGAAGTAGGTTTTTCCCATGTTGGTTTTTTTGTTCTCTTTATTTTATTAGGATCTCTATTAGCACAAGCATTATAATTAGATATTCTTACTCATACAATCACACAACCATCAAACACAAAAAGAACAGAATCTTAATTGTAATTTATTTTATAAATATTAAGCAAACAAAAAATCTAGTAATTTGCATCTTCTTAAGACTTCATACTAGACTTGATTTTCTTTTTCATCTTCAAAATGAATCATAATCCTTGATTAACATCCTTGTTTGAATTACTTTTTTGTAACTCCTCAAGTACAGAATCCTTTTCTCTTCCCTGATCTGTGCTCCTCTCAATTTATCCTCCTTCACCTCCGCTCCTCTTTTCTCCTTATTCCTCCACATCTCTTCCCCCTTGCCTCTTGGCATCTCCTGTTTCCCTCTTTACTCGTCTGTGAACACGGACGAATGTTATTTCCCCAGAAGGAAATCCAATAGGGCACGGCGGAGCAGAAATAAATGCCACTCGGCACCTGTTTGGGGAGGAGGAAGCTCTGGCGCAGAGGGCTGCTAGAACTGATCCGGCAGGATGCAGGAGGCAAAACCCCTTAATCCCTGTGACATTTTAGCTCAGGCCTCTCATCAAAAGCCTGTGAGCCGCTGCGCTGCCCCAGGAAAAGAAAAAAAAATAGCGAAGTCGGAGGATGTTTGTGAGAGATTGAGGGAGATGAAGGCTGATGGACAGACAGAAGACGAGCAGGCAAAGACAGACCAGCAGATGCTGGATCAAATTATTGAACCTGAAGGTGTTGAATGAGATGAACTGATGATTAAATCTGTGGTGGCTTTGAGCAGGTTTCTCCTCTTTCCTGCATCAAACCTTCACATTTCAGGATGCAAAGATCAGCACACTCTGAGATGTTCTCTGCATACTAGTGATGGGAATTTTGGCCCTTTTTAGTGAGCCAGATCATTTGGCTCAGCTCAATAAGAAGAGCCGGCTCTTTTGGCTCCCAAACTCCTCTCCATTTTTCCACTTATACCTTTTGTAATTCAGCCAAATTTAGCACTGTTTTGACTTGTGTTTTGTATTAAAACACTAAATCATCTGGTTCGAATTTAAAATAAAAATTGAAATAAAAACACTAAAACCACAGATTCAAAATGAAAATTAAAACACTAAAACCACAGATTCAAAATTCAAATGAAAAAAGTTAAAAGAAAATAATATAGAATAGAATATTATGGATATAATGAATGAATGAATATTAATATACAATAGAATGGCTCAAATGGATGGGAGCCGGCTCCCATGGTTCACTTCAAAAAGCTGGCTCTTTGAACTGGCTCGTTTGCGACCGACCCATCACTTCTGCATACTGATTCCCTAGTTATTGCCTCATCCCCTCAGCTGTGCACAGCGGCATCATAACTTCAGAGTCACGCTTTGACACCTGTCAAAGCAAGCTGGGCATTTACTCCTCCCTATGGGCTTGGTCTACACCCCAAGGAGACAAAGGCTCCTTCACTTCTATCGCGTTCCACCTTGCACACCCCTCTCTGTCCATATCGTACCACTGCACACCGCCTCCTCCTGGATTCATCCAAGCATGTGGATCCCCGGAGGCAAGACCTCGATGCCAAATCATTCTGCAGTCATAAAAGAGAGGGGCGGCAGAGGCAGAAAATGGCAGGAGTTACATTTTAAATCCCAAAGAGAGACATGTACCTGCTTGTGAACATGTCTCAGATTATATAATAAAACCTTTCTCTGAGCCAATTAACACCTCAAATGTAGCGTGAGGAACTTCCTGTTTATCTTTGATTTAAATTAAAGGGGGCAGCTCCATTGGATGCACGCCTGTCCTTGGATGAAACAGAAATAACCGGGGAGCATATCAGGTACATGGACTGTGTTTCTCTGAAGATAAAAAAACAGTGGTATTTCATCAAATCAAGTGCGTGATAAAATACTATTGGGTTATCCGACAAGGTGAAGCTTTTGTTTCAGTGTAATAAATAATGTTTGACCGAGGTCATCCGCTAAGTATTCATTTCAATACGGCCCAGATGAATACATAAGCGTTTCATTTACGTCCACTGTTTGCGTTGAAGATTACATTATTAATCCATGGAGACGGAGGATTATGGTTTGTGTTCTGCCTGATTTAGAAAGACACAGCTGGGACAAACTAAATTGAGGTTGTATTCTCATGTTCTAGATTTTGTGCCCTTTGATCCTTTATCTAGATTCATATTGGCATCGCTAGTGTCCCATAGGTGCGGATGGATGATGAGACTTAAACTGAGGGTAAACCACATGGTTGATGCACGTTTTCCTGAATTTTGAATCTGAGGGATGTTAGAGAGGGCACCTGATCTGCCTAATTAGACGTCCTCTAAGGACCATATGTGCAGACGGACTGAAAAATGTATTATTTTATTATTATCTCAATATACACTGCATTTCTTCTGAAATCAGCATCTCTACATGTATTCCAGCCATTTCATTCCAGCATCTGTTGAATTCCAACACATGCACACTTCATTCTGCTTAAAGACGTACTAATTAGGTAATTAACACCTGAACCAAGAACAATGTAAAGACTTGTGGAGAACATACCAAGATTCATGAAAAGCTGTGAATAAAAATAAGAGTTATTGCACCAAATATTGATTTCTGAACTCTTCTCGAGTAAAAGCATAAGTATGATGATGTTGTTACATTTAGTAAACAATAAAGCACTATAATAAACTCATTTATATTAATAGAAAATATAGAAAATGATTGAAACTTCAGGATGACTCTGCCAATTCAACTTCACAGTGAGAGTGTTTTTTTTCTTTTTATACAGTATTTTATGACCGTCTGCAATTACTTTTTATTTTTCCAGCTGTTAGCTGCTTCTCCATTTCATATGTGCATTACATTGCAGGGGGTGGAATCAATCCCACAGAAGCGTCATCATGTCATTTGGATTTATTACACAGCTGTTGGTCCTATTATGCTGGGTTTGGTGCTAACACATAATTCTCTAGCTGATGCCAACGTCAACCTCGGCACAGACTTAATCAGCCACAATAAATGAAAGAGTGATCATTAACAACATTAGTTCCACCTGCACCTTTCCTGCTTACAGTTAAGTGTTTGTGTATGTAAGTAAAATATGAATGCATTCTGGAAATAACCCAGAATTAAATGTATTCCTCTACGTATAAGTTGTCACCTGACATTTGAAGATGGATTTAGCAGTGACAGAATCTACAGACTCCACTGCTCCTCTTAATGTGATGATTGCTCTTTTCCCTTTGGCCAGGAGGCGGCAGCCAAGCGCGTCTCCCCGGCCTGTCTACAGGCTGCTGCTACCAGCACAACACACAGACTACATCATGTGTAGCTAATTACTTTGTAATGAGCAGTCTAATGAACTGTGATGGCGATAGGAATTATATTATTTCAGCCTCATAATTAAAACAATAAAATAGAAAAATAATGTAATAGCAACCTCCTCTTAAAATAGCAGAGTGGAGGTGAGTTATACAGACAATTTATGGACTTTCCACCATCTCTGAAACACAGTTTGCATATGAGTCAATTGAAGAATTCTAGTTCTATTCTAGTAAAACATTACATATACTTATCACCCAGTGATTCCAAAGGGGATGCAAAACTGCAGTTTCAGCATTTAATTGTCTAATATTAGGAGATCCATAGTGAGAAATGTGTGTGTGCTTTTAGATAATTAATAAAGAATTTTAAGAAGTAACTATTTGGATTATTTCTGTGTACTGCTGTGTGTAAAGAATTAAGAGTTAATTACTCTTTAAAAGGCCATATTGGGAAAAACAAAACAAAACACTTTTTCAGTACTTTTTCAGTGTGCAAATATTTATTTCTCTGGTGTGCTGTGGTGGGCTTGGCTGTGATGTCACAACAGGCTTTAAAGCTAATAGAAACAGCCCCTGGTTGTGCTTGTACCTTGACGCCTATTTTAGCTCTCTGATGGGTGTGAAATTTGCAAGTGTGTATGTGAGAAGGCAAACTGCATTACTGCTTCAGGTCTAAATAGCAACGTTTGGACCATAAAACCATGCTAATTCTTAAAAAAAACACCAGGGAAATTTGAAACTGTCTAAAAAAATAGCAAAATAGGGGCCCTTTAAAAAATGATTAAATGATAAGGAGGCAACATGCACTGATGAATAAACAGGGAAGCTTTAACAAGTTTCAGCATCCAGCTATTGGCCGATGTATCCTACTACTGTAGTAGGCTACCGAGCAAACAATGAGGGCAGACGCCGTCGTCCCGCCCCCTCCGAGCCCCTGTGCGGCCTCGTGATTGGCCGCTGCGCCCATCACTCCCCCCCTCCCTCCCCTGGTTTGGTTGCTCTGCACCGTTAAGATGCTCAACTGATGGGCGTACGGGGCTGTGCAGTGAAAGGAGATACCCTTTACGTGTTCCATTGTAGCAAAACAAAACCATGTTCTGTCCTGGTTACATCACAGCTTGTTGCTGTTTTTTCCGCGACACCTTCCCCGGAGCTCAGCCGCTTTTCCTCCCCGGCGACGAGCGGGTCGGACGGTGCTATTGCGGCGTTTTAACGGGGAAAAAGCTCCCGATAGAATAACAACACACGGCGTTTCGCAGCGCCGCTAGCTCCGCGCCGCATCTAGTTTATTAGTTTAAACCGGATGCGGTTCTTTCCCTTTGATCTCTGTCGCGCGCGCGGTGGACCCGGACGACGCAGCTACTTTTTTTTAGGGGGGGGTGATAATTTGGGGCATTAAAAATAGAGACGGGGAGAAATGCACCTGCCGTGAGATAACGGACCAATTGGAGCGCGTGGACACCTCTCATCCGTGGACCTCGCATCGGACGGGCTTTTTGAGTGTTTTCTATCCAACCTTCTCTCGTAACACGGAGCGTCCACAGTTTTTTTTTTTAAACCCACATCTTCAAAACCGTGACTGTGAGGATGACAGCTGATCAGCCCCTCCTCTCCTCGCATCTGCTCTGCCGGGACTTCAATAAAAAAACGCGCTTCTTCTGAATTCGCCGTCCATTGGAAGCCGGGAGACTCAGTTTTTTTTCCAGATGGGTTCAGCGGCGGCCGGAGCGCAGAGTGGCTGTGTGACATTTGGTTGATTGCCATCTTTAACCTTTTTTTCCTCCCGAATTTGTTACCTTCAGTACCAGCGTCAGCTGATTGTAATTTCTCCCTTGTTTAGAAATATCCAAATCATTATCAAGAAAAAAACACATTTTTGTTTTATTTGTGTGCGTGGAAGCGTGCGTGGAGATGCTCTGTTGTCCATTCACCTCCCCGCGTGGAATCTCCTGTTCTCCCACTCGCTCCGCTGATACTTCTGAGATAAGCCTCATGCCCGGGGATGATCCTTGAGTAGCCGATAAAATAATCAGCGTCGCGGTGTCAGCGGAGGCTTGAGCTACAGGGGATTTGCGATAGATTATCGCCGGACTGCTATTTTGTCCCCCACCAACCCCCACCCCCCTCTTCCTCCCCCTTACCCCCCCTCTTCATCCTCCTCTTCCCGGTCACACTCTTAACTTGAATTAGCGGCTTTTCATCCGCAGCCCTTTTCCCTGCCCGGCTCGGAGACTCCCGGTAAAGAAGGGGGGGTAAAAGCCTGTGTCGAAGCTGTTTCGTCGCGGGGTGGGGGGGCGGGGGGGAGGGAAAGGGGAGGGTGGCGGGGGAGGGGAGGGTGGGGAGGGGGGGAGACGCACTGAGCGATGACCGCCACAGAGGTGTTTGGACCCAGATCTGAGGATAGGAGCAGCCCCGCGGATCCAGGGCAGGGAGACGCGCTCTGAAGGCTGCTGGTCGACGCTGCCTCCTTGTTTTGGAAGAACAGCCAGACCCTCAAAGTCCTCAAACAAAACAAAAACAAACAAACTAACTAACGCGGACCCGGTCTTGACTTTCTACCGTGCGGCTTTTACCGGAGGATGTTCCAGCCAGGATGCTGCGCTTCCCCGTGAAGAAGATCCGGAAGCAGTTCAAGCTCCTGCTGCTGCTGGTGCTGCTCACCTCCGCCGTGTGGTTCACCTACCTGCACATCAACCAGGGCAAGACCATCAAACTGCACTTCAACTACGGGAAAGGTAGGAGAAAAACAACCCCCCCCTCCAAAACAAACAAAAAAACAAACAAACAAACAACTTGATTGATTTTGTACACTTTGGAGTTTCCTAAAAAAAGTCTTGATTTGTGCTTTCCTTTCCTAAGCGCTACCAGCCCTTAAAATGCATTTAAAGGACATTAAACTCTTTATGAACACTGAGATACACTAGAAACTAGAGATCACCATAGTTAGTAAAATAACATGCTATTGGAATATTATAGGAACATTAAATTGACTTCACTTTAGATAATAATGTCATAAAGAATGACATAACAGATTATAACTCAAATAAGGAACAATCACAATATCATAACTTAGTTACTATATATTTATTAACCACTGACCTTTCTACCTTTCTGATTTCCTCATACTGATTGCCCTCCCTATGGTGTTGTGCTGGGTTTAGGACTAGATACGCCACTAGAAGTTACACGGGGAAGACGCGTTGCCTGATAAATTAACAATAGTTTCCTTCTCCAGGCAAAGCAAAGAGCACCAGCAGCCTCGAGCCAGGCCAAAAGCCAGGCCGCCGCCTTCAACATAAATAATCAAAAGGCTTTTCATGAAGGTGGCTTCAGAGGTCACAGGCATGCCAGTCAGACTCAAAAAAAAAAAAATATGAGAGGGCGGGCAGGTCTCCACCTGTTGCTGCTCTGCTTCTTATTACAGAGGCTTGATCGTCCTCCGTGCAGCTTCTGGCTGTAACAGTGCATGATGTTGAGTGTTATTTAAATGACACTTAATAAATTAAAATGAACCCCTGATATGTGTTGGATGATGTAATGTGCCATCACCTACTACTACAGGTTTTAAATGGAGTGATGTTACTCTATATCTCTTGCAGCTGTCCGTGAAAAGCGATACCCAATGATTATGATGTCCTTGAAGGGTGTGCACCACGTGTACGTGCGTGAACGAACACGCACATGCACACACTCACGCACGCACTCTCACACATGCACAGGGATCATTTCATTGTCTCTGATCTCACCCGTGGGGTTTTCCCAGCAACAGACTCGATTTCGTTTTGTGATGGGGACAGTCTTTAATCACTGAGGGCTGACGTCTGTCACTGTGGTGTGTAGCGCTCAGTGTCTGCAGCTAAGTGAGTTCGTATCAGGGTTTTAGGGAAAAAAAAGCGATAGTCTCGTATGATACTGAAGGAGAAAGGAAACAGCAAAGTCTGAGAAAAAAAAAGAAAAAAATAGCAAGAAATGAAGGCCTGCCTATATCATGAAAGGTATCACAATATCCATAACACATACAGCCCTGGAAAAGAAATAAGAGACCTCTGCAAAATTATCAGTTATTCTGTTTGGGCAAAAGGGACATTTTTGTTTGAGTGTATAAACTATTGACAACATTTCCCCCAAATCCCAAATAAAAATATTATATATTATTATAATCACAGCTTTCAAGCGTCTTGACATACTCTCCACAAGCCTTTACCATCGTTCTTGTGTGACTTTATTCCACTCCTGAGGTGTGCATGTGTTGGAATTCACCAGACGCTGGAATAGAATGGCTGGAATACATGTAGAGATGCTGATTTCAGAAAAAAAAAATGCAGTGGTCTCTTATTCTTTTCCAGAGCTGTAATTCCCAATGAATTCCACATGTATGATGCAAACAATACCATAGAAGTGGTTCAAGAAAAGCATACGAAAGTATAATAAACCTCATAGAGGCCGAATTTATTGCAGGACTATAGTGTTGCATGTACACACATACTCACAGACGCTGTATTTTGATGCAGTAAATGGTCACTCTCAGTCTTTGGCACATTTACTCAGACTTTGTGATTTTTCCCAGTGTATATTTTTTTTAATCCTCAATATTACAGAGTTCCTCATTTTTTGGGATTCTGCAAGTAGTCCACTTCTGTGACTCTTTGCGAGCGTGGCCGTCTGTGAGGAAGGAAGTGCGTCTTGCCGCACTGGTCTGCGAGTCTAATTGACTGTCTCCCATTTAGCAGGCATCTGAGCAGGTCAACTCACTTAGCCTCTTATGAATAACATGTCCCCCCTCGCACCGAGGGTTTCTAAGTGAGACGTAGCCATTACTGAAAATGGGGCATATGAAGTGTGTAAATATTCATATCAGCCTGGCAGTGTTCTCGCCACACAGGAATCCTCATTGATTCTTAGCGCTGAGGTGGGGCAGATAGAAATAATGTAATTTAATGTCTGCCCTGACTCCTCTTATGTCAATACGAAACAATGTTTTTATCAAGTTTTCATCCTGACCCAGTTTTCAGCAATTCTGCCAAATCCTCTCCTTGAGCAACACAAGTATCAGACAGATTGCTGCTAGTACTTCATCTACCAGATAATGTCTTGTTGGCACACGACCAGCGGACCGATGAGAAATCTAAACATCTTGGCATCCCGTGTCCCGTTGAGGCTGCGTCTA
Organism: Lepturacanthus savala; assembly: GCA_030544235.1. Lineage (NCBI taxonomy): Eukaryota > Metazoa > Chordata > Actinopteri > Scombriformes > Trichiuridae > Lepturacanthus > Lepturacanthus savala. The sequence goes on along the minus strand of CM060465.1, from coordinate 13,250,361 downwards.
TCTAGTTGTGAATAATGATTGAGAAGCATGTCGGAGACGGTTGAGTTTAAACACACTCTGCCAAGTGTTTCAGACTTCAGTCTATTCACCTCTGTGCGCTCATATGTTGGTTGACTGGGCAACATAATGAGGCAGCAGAGGCCTCAACTTTGAGAGGAGGCCTTCATAATGGCACCCTCAGGAGTTTTCATGGAAGACAAAAAAACAGTCTTGATATTCTAAAACACATCAGTATTCTTGAAACCTAAAAAAACCACAGTGCTTTATCTACCTCAACTGCTGGCTTTCTTTTAATAACCTTTTAGATAGTGGTAGAGTTTAACATGACAAATATGGTTACCAGGTAGCGGATGATCTCTGATCTGATGAAGGCAATAAAATGCTTAGTGAAAATTACCTGTTTTACCCCGGGGAAATAATGAAAATGGAATGATATTAGTACAAACTTTGTTTCAAGCACTTTGACAGACACATCATTATTCAATAATCATTCACAGAGGGGCACTGTGGTTGCTGGGTAAAGGGATCAATCTTACCAAAGTGTCATCATGTCTGTCTGAGTCAGAAGTTTCACTAGGCAGCTGCCGCTGTATGGAAATTGGCCATCGTTGTCTGTCACTAAATGATTCAGTACAGGATGGAGCTGTGTGATAGACTGGTGATAGAATAGTGATGGGCAGCCTGCTCACCTTGTTTTGTGATTCTATAGGAAGCAGAGGGGGGTATGAAGAGAAGGATCTGAAGACAAGAATAGTAGTTTAAGAAGTGAGAAACTTTGTCGTTATTGTTGTAGCTGTATCGCTGTATTGTCAAACACTGGTAGCTTTTATGGTCATCAGTTAAAAAAAATCCCATCCACACCTGTGGTGTGATAAAAAATATCTCCGACCATATGAAGCCACAAAACAATGTCATGTCACATGTCAAAGCAGTAGGTGGCGATAGCTAGAGCACTCTACAAGTCTCCATTGATATAAACTTCCTGTTTACCATCACACAGTCAAAAAATATCAACAAGAAATTGCAGTACATGTTTTACTTTTTTGCAGTTAATAAAATTATGTTTATCAAAATAAAGAATTGCTCAGACAGTTGCAAGAGATTGGCTTGGAAGAGGAATTGCTGAAAAGCATTTTAGAAATAGGGTCAAGTGGGAGGTGAAGTCGATATTTCTTCTGGATTATATAGTAAGATATAGTACAATAAAGCACTAGCAGGTGGCAGCAATGGAATTTTTTGGATGGCGGCTGCCTGAAAACACCAAAGAAGAAGAAGAAACTGTGCTTTTTCCAACCACACATGACTGCTAAAACCAGAAAGGTCACCCTGGACTCCGGTTACAAAATACTCCAGTTTCAGGAGCCCACAACTGCGGTTACATGTGGATGAAAGTCTGAACCATGCAAAGAAACACACAGTTTAAAAAATACCCATGTTGGTGTGGATGGCCCCTTAGATGATCACATAACAGGGTTGCAGCTAATGATTACTTTAATAATCAAGTATTTTGTAGTAGGGATGGGTTTTTGATGCAAAAGTGATAATCGATAATCGCAGGGTAGTAATTGAGTATTTTTTCACTAATCCAGGGGCCAGGACTTAGGCGCTAAAGAAAAAAAAAGGCAAAGAATAAAATGAGCAGCGTTGATTTTTTTCTTTTTTTAAAAAAAAAAATAAATTAGAATCAAAATATTTAGGACTCTCCAGGACTAACAAAAGTTAACAAATCTCTTATGTCAACGGCACAGAACACATATTTTACTGTCTTTCTCACATATATCTACAGCTTGAAAGGTGCTTGTGTCGGTTTATTTCGTAAATCACGTAATAACAGCAAACCATAAACACAGAAAATTGAACATGTTTTTATGAACATACCTCAGAAACAGCACTGCTGCTAGCATGAACATTTTTAACCTGTCCGTCTTGATAAAGATTAATCTGAGCAATAGCGATCACTTCTGTTTGTTGCTTCTTCTGCGGTGGCGTCTAACGTTAGTCATCACACAGCCGATCAGATGCTATATTCCGTGTGGAAGGTGCCAGTAAAATAAAAGAATATTCTTTTCGGACATGAAAAAACAATCAATTATTTATAGTTTAATGACCAATTGATTATTCCAAAATTGTTGCCCATCCCTATTCTGTAGATTATTCCATAAATTCCATTGATTCTGTATTAAACGTTAATGTTAATGACACTGTACCTTGTGTCATAACTGCATGTGGACTGGCTGCTTCCTGCTGAGATGCTGAAACATTGACGTTGTGTTGTTGTATTTGGTGAGTTCACTTTTACAAGTTGCAGGGTTTTCATTTAGTTTCAGCTTGAAGTGATCCCAAAATTTGGACAAATGTCTTTTCCTCTGAGCTATCTCTTCTCTTTTCTTCTGACACTGGTCCTACAGTCTGAGTGCACTCAACTCTGTAAACACATCATTTATTCTTTTGTTTCCCTCGCAGCCTGAAGTCTAATCATTTCAATGGAGTTTCACAAACATTAAAGAAAGACAACTCAAAAATCCTTCATAGTGAGGATGACAGTGGATCTGCTGCGAAAACCTGTTTGGTCTCCACACCAAATACAACACAGATTTGCACCGATGCTATTTATTGATGAGCCCTATCACACAACCCCCAATGAAATAACTCTTTCACTATCGGAAATTTGGGTATAAATCTCTGATTCACATGCTTTGCCTATAGGGCCTGCGTGGTATGAATTCATCCAGCCAACGGGGAACGTCGCCACAGACACAAGATTAAAAAAAATCTCTCTACTGTAAAATATAGAGAAAGTAAAATGCTGGCGATAGGCTTCATCAGTTCTGTGCACCCGTTTGGCTCGATCGGATCAGGCATTCATTGATACACTAAACCTTTTTAAACTTGACATTTTGGGTGCAGAACAGAGATTCTTTTTAAAACCCTTGAGAGACAAACGACTGTAATTACGGCACAATGAGCAATTCCGACAGGAGTTTGTGAATGTGTGGGCGTTTCTTATGGCATTTATTTCGATTTTTCTTAAAAGGGAAAGGTGGCTGTTGTGACTATGACGACGGGGAAAGCCAAAAAGGTGTAATTAAATAGTTTTCAGATTGTGCACTGGCCAGACTGGCCTTATTTAATCAGAATTTCAATGAGGAAGCATGTTGGCAGGCGGCACTGTGGTGCATATTAGATGAGTGCCACATTTATGCGGCCACCCAGTTGTACAACAACCCCCCTGTATTCTAGCATCAACAGGTCCACTGAAGAGGAGGAGGAGGGGGAGGAGGAGGGGGACGAGGTGGCTGGCTGCTACATACAGGCCTCTATTGATTAACTATGATTACACATGTGAGGGCACACACATATGCATACACGCACCCACCCCCACGCGTACACACAAATGTGTTGCCTATAAATTTTAAAATAACATATAACATGCACGTACACTTTATACATCATCACAGCTCTGAAGGGATAAGGAGGAAGTCGGAGAGGGGAAGTCTCAGGGGCCTCGACAGATTGGCTGCTTGGCTGCCCATGGAGACACCATATGGGAGATGAATGTGTGGCGTTGAGCTAGTGGGATGTTTCAGTGCATATTTTACCACGACTAAAGCATTTACAGATTTCGAGGAAGCATTAATGCATCAAAAATAGACTAAAAAATGAAGAAAAAAATGAGGCAGAGGCAGATGCAGAGTCACTGTGTTTTATTGATGTCACTTGACAGACCTGCACACACATGTCGGTGTTTGAAAAAATACAGATATAGTTGCAGCACAGCAAGTTGGAAGTCTGCTCGTCGTAGTATCTCAGGCAGCAACACCCTCGGGCTGGCTCGCTGTCATGGTAACCGTGCCCTTCCGATGTCACCTTCCCTAATTTTAGCTCTTGTGGTTCTCACGGTCGGTCAGCTTCACCTCAGTCAGAAGCACTCTGTCGGCAAAACGGTAAGTGATATCCCCCCCCCCCCCCAGGGGTGTGCGTGTAAGCACTTAAACACGTGCGCGCAGCACCTTTTCCTGTTATTATTTATTCATGCAACAATGAATATCAACAATTACCTTTCAGATTTGTGAATAATGCAGCTGCTTGGTGCCCACTTACGCCTTTGATGAAACAGATCGGTTGTAAATGGAAGAGGGAAGAACAGAACATTAAAATAAAAAGAAAAAAACCTACATGCTCAGTTAAAAAGCAGCTTGTGCAGCTGCTGTGTTACTGTATACTGTATCCTGCGTGTGTTTCTGGTGGATATGATTTTAGTGACTTTTTTGGGAACAAAGAACCCAGCGTGGGAGCAGTCTGCAAGTTTTCATCAACAAAGTGCTTTTTGGGGTTTTAAAAAGGGGACACGCGTCAACCCAGCTGGGTGGTGTGGTTCTTAAAGATTGCTTCCATTTAAGAATGCTGGGTCTTTGTGGAGGATCACTGTGGAGGAGTGTACTTCATCAGATGAAGATGATAAACAAAGCTTTCATTAGAAGAAATTCTGAACGGAGTGAATAATGATATTGTAGCTGTATTAATGTGGTGATTTAATGTATATCCTTTCAGAGCCTCAGTGTTTGGCCAGCTAAACCAGTGATTTTTTTTTTCTGACTCCGTATTTGCAATTTAATTCCATTTCCAGATGGAAGTTATTGCTCCTGAAACCCGAACATTTTCAGTGCTGTGATCATGAAATATAATCTGTGCATCTGGCTTTTCTATTATCGTGAAACGATTTGATATATCCAATAAAGGGAAACAGCGTTTTATATATATGAAAGAGTCGTTTTCTTTTGATGCAACTATATCTTTGAGGTTTTATTTCATTTGAAGGGCAGGGTCGTAAAAAGTGCCCACATGTGACAGTCAGTCCATTGTTAGCTCGCGTCTGTAGAGTTGGGACGGGTGCTGTCACAGGATCAACAATGAATCTGCAGCAAAGCTTATCTGATCAACCCAGTACAGTAAATCTCTCTCTCTCTGGGTAATTCCACAGTGCGGATGAAGGATGTCCCTGTAACAACTCAATGTGTCTATGCTGTAGGACCTGCCTGGTGGACAACAGTAGGATTAAGAGGGGAAAATAATACCTCATGCTCTACTCATGTGAATGCACCATTGTACAATTTGTACTTGTGCATTTGCAAATCCTCTCTTCACACGCATATATAAAAATATGTTATTGTAGAATATTTATAGAATTATTGTTCCTATTAAAAGGTAGAGCCCACCCGACTTGACTGTTATTTTGACCACAAAAACACTGGGGACTACGTTCACTTTTCGCGGTTGCATCTGATTAGACAAACGCTTTCACTGGGTTAGGCCCTACTCCTGGGTTTCATATATTTTTTGCCTTATATAACATATATGTATATAATATGTATATAACATTTATATATAACATTTTTAGGCCCCTCCAGCGAGAATCGCTGTTGGCTTTGTGTGATTCAGTAGCCCATTTTATACAGCCATTCCGCCATAATAGTGCAATGAAGATTCCTCTATTATTCCACCTCTGCCTCACTTTGTGTATTTTACACTGCACCAAAGCAGCCAGCATTTTTTCTGCCTTGTGTATGACTTTTAGACATCATTCCGTGTTCCAGAATCAGAGATATGACCAACACATAGACCATTCTGCCACAGAATGAAAACCAAGCGCCATAAATTGATAACTCAGACCTCAAGTTAAGGGGGGGTGACCTAGCACCACACAAATGCAGATTTCTTTTTTTTTTTCCATTTTTAACCCTCTGCTCGTCACAGACAGCCAATCAGGGAGCTGGAATGAGCTGGAATGAGCTAAAGGATGTTGGTAGGCAAGGCCTAGCAACATCATTGTAACATGTGGTCAAATGTAAAACATTGGAGGAGAAATTGAAGAGACATCATGTCTTCAGAATTTCACAGCTCTGTTCTGGCATGACAGCATTACCTTTACAGCAGTTCCCAAAAATAACATCCGACTTATGAACATCCATAGATACTGCTGACTGCTATACGTAAAATGTTTGTAAAATGCTGTATTGCATTCATAATCTTGTATTTTGAACCACACTCCACATCGACTACTTCCCCTTTTTGTCTCAACACACACCAGCAGCGCCACTATATACGTTATCTCCAACACTTATCACCCTCATTTTACCTAGTTCATTCTTGCATGTGTCTCTGTGAGCATCTCAGCATGTCAGGCTGTATATCTTTGGATAATTTACCGTTTTCCTACAAGTTAACCTCATACATCATGGCTGATGAAGCAAAAACTAGTGCAGTAGTAGCAAAAATTGTAAGGCAAGTGATGATAATGGTGGTAAGAAATACCAGGCAATCTCCATGGAAACGATATTAATATATAACAACATAAAAACAATTCAGTTTACAAACACCCTCTCGCAACCTATCTTGTTCATAAATTGGACACTGTCTATACACAACTCAGCTGATTCCCAATTTAACAACCTCCCATCCTAGGGTATTGGTAGAACAATTCTGACTCCCCCATTCCACTTTTGCATCTCATACACAGTGAAGCAGCAAAACGCCACCATGATGCCCCCATCAACAGGCTGTGTAAAAGGGGCTGGTGTGTTTGTTTCCCATTTACAGAGCGGGGAACACTAACCCATGTCTGAGCACACACAGAACAGATAGCTTGCAGGCATTTGAATGTATTTGTTGAATTTGACAAAAGGCCTATTGGATTAGAATATTGTATTTAAGCATTTTCCACCAGTGGTCTAGCATGCACAGTGCTATTTGACAGAATTTTGTAACAGCCTTGAAATGTTTGACGCTCAGGACCTGACACCTTCGAAAAAACATTGTCAGCAGGATCAACAGATGTGACTATAGTATAGAGGGAGGCAAGGAGTCTGGGTTGGTAGGTGCAAAAGCATTGGAAAACAAAAATCCAGTGTGTTTTAACCTCAGGGTTAATGAAATTTGTGTTGGCCTGCCTAACACTCCACCATCAAGGTACCAGCTCTGCCCCATGCAGATGAGAGTTCTGGCACACCGCCACAGCTTTGCCGCAGGAGATTTGTCTGTGTGTGTGTTTGTGTGTGTGTACAAGAATGAGTGAATGAAACAGAGACTTAGTGTAAAAGAGTAGGAAATGTATGTGTTTGTGCTTGTATAGTGTCTTATTCTCTTTTTTCCTCTCAAAATGTGTTAGCGGGTGCTCACCTCCCTGATCTCGCCACCGTCTGTGCGTTAGCCCCGACGTTTAGCCGGGCAGAAGAGGAAGCAGCTGAATGATGGCACTGTCTTTCCCGCTGGCACGCTCGCTGCCAATGGGGAGGGTTGGGGGGTTAGGGACGAGCATTTGGGGAGGAGGGACAGGGAAGAAGAAGGACGCCCTTCTCACGCAACAGGTGGGAGAGGATGCGGCTGTGACCTACAATAAAGCCGGGCCTTCACGGCGCACAACCTGTGTAATCTGTTTGCGCACAGGTTTCTAGTCTGATGTGTACACATCAGACAAGGGTCACATTGGAACGCCATTCAGGTGTAGCCAGCTTAAACAACGGGGATGTCTAATAACACAGCGATCACACTGTTAAACAACACCGTCAAGATCTAATTAAGACTAGTTTCCTCAGTGGAGAAAGCAGAAGCAGAGAGCGGGCTTTAAGAAAGAGAGGTTTAAATTGTAAAGAAAGAAAAGTAGCACAGCCAGAGAGAGACATATGTCAGGTGGGAGTATCGACTGCAGACGATCATGATCCTTGTCATGATGGGATTTGTCAGTTTCCCTGTCGCCCAGGCTCGGTTCCGCTCTTTACTCCCTACCTCTACAGGATTTTCTTTCATAGGGTTTTTTTTTTTTTGTGCAGTGCTGGGCTGTATCAGCTCTGGTGTCGCCTTACTGTAAGGCAATCCAGACCTTGCCGGGTTTCAATCAATGCGTCTGTGAGCCGCCCGCCGCTCAGAATGAGCCTTCTGTAGTGGTAGTTAATGGAAAAGGTCACCTCTCCTCTCTTGTCTGCGCTTTATTGCAAAACAAAGACAGAGAGAAGCGTTGGAGGAGAAGGGACAGATAAACCTAAGCGAGGGACCAAAGCGGCTGCGTTTCAGGAGACAGAGATGTTGGTTTCATTGTAGTCAGCGAGTCCCTATGCGAGTCTCTCGCTGTAGTTTTCCACTATTGTGCACATTCTTGTTTTTCACAGCACACTTATGACTATTTACACATAGAATAGGCAAGTGGAATCCGATCCAAAAGGTGGGACAGGGATTCATACCTGTTTATAGAAACTCACGCAGTAGAGTTGAACAGTGAGAGTTTTAGATTTTCATTTTTCTGGCCCTCCACTAACACATTTAGATGCCATTTAGATTAAGCTAAATCTTGCGCCTTATATCAGGTTATATATCTAAAAAAAAAAGGATGAAAACAGCGAGAATGTGATAGCGGTGACAAGTTTCCCACTGTTCCGCAGCGGCTCTGACGTGACTCCCCTGCTGACAGCAACCCAATTCTGAAACTCAAGTAGCATTTCTGCATTTTGCTTACTTGAGCTGAATCGTGTCTATAGTCTATTCCCTTCCTGGGTTCTTTTCCTTTATATTAAGTCATCACAGCATTTAAAAAAAAAAAAAAATCACCATCCTATCTCACTTAATATCTAAGTTTTCTTTTACGTCTCTGTCTTCGTCGTGTTTTTTCTGGAGTATGGCAGAGCTAGAGAAAGCAAGGACAAGGGCTGCACTTTTGTCGTTCTTTTGTATTGCGTCTCAAAGGCTGCTGCTCGCCGGCTTGATTACCATGTGAGGTTTGTTTGTGGCGAGGCGCGGTGGCCCTCTCTGGGAGCTGTCAGATGCTGTTTGCTTTTTTTTTATGTTCTGGCCAGTCTTGATGAAAGACATTCAAGAAAAGAGGAAAGTTTTGAGTTTACTTTGGAGCTGTGTGTGTGTGTTTGTATAACTGTGTTTGCATACTCACTTTGAGACAAAGAGAACCTCGCCAATGTGCTCTGAATTTTTAACATCTGTTCGTTAATTTGACTTCACTATAACTCACTGTAATTAAATAGCCTGTTTTGGTATTCTTTGCAATGGCTCAATCGCACAAACACAGCTGATAGATAATCCAATGCTTTTGGCAAGCACTTAGTTTTTATTTTTGCCAATTTCTATGGAGAGTGGGCAACAGCGAGGTTACAAAGGAAGCTGTGACGGAAAAGTCACAGTAAACAGTTCAAATTGAGAAGTTACTGGTTTAAGGATTAGAGAAATGTTTTGTTTCATCAAATTCATTTTCTATCTTATGCTGCAGTCATGTGCTTTTTAAATGTTCCAAGTGTACCACAATGTTCAATCTTCTGATTTTGGTGTGTTCAAGTTCTAATGTGGGAACAGCAGGAACGGAAGGAAAGAAGGTGTGTTGTACTTTAACGCGTTGAAGCTGTTTCCAATTGTATATTAGCTTCCCAGAGTTTTTTCTGCACCAATACATTCCCTAAATTCACTAAAATATTGCTTTATGTGACTTGTTATCAGGCTAAAAAATAACTATACTAAATAATTTATTGCTACTCTATGTGGAGAGCAAATAACAGTTACAGCCAAATGCTATAATATTACATATTACTTGCATAATTGAAGCTAGACATAAACAAAAATCTGGGGTTTTATAGATTATTTTTTAAGCATGTATATGTTTGTATATGTATGTGTATATGTATATTTTTCTTCTTTGCTATTTTGCTAAGGCACATTTGTTTTTTGTTTTTTTAAATAATCACCACAAACCAAACGGGAGGGCTTTGTATTTCACCATTTGCTACAATGAATATTGTATTTAACTGTAATATTAATACAAAGTTTCTTACCATTAACCAAATATTTACTCCCAGTTGCAAATATGATGTCAAAGTTGGCACCTTGTGTACTAAAATCATCTCCGACTTTATTTTGCTGAAATGACAGGCACTCGTGAATTTTTGAGTTGGAATATCTATTTTCCAAGATATCCAACACTATATGAATGCAGCATAGCACACTATCTTTGAATGATTGCCTACATTTGTGGTTTGAGGTTATTTATGTATCCTATGAAAATCAACTTTCAGTGAGCCGCAAGTCCCTTTGTCACATTTAATGTCACGTCATTTTCTATTTTTTTTGTAATGGGCACAATTATTGTGTGGTAATGCACTACAATATGTGCAGCTGCATCACAGTACAAACATACCCTTTACAACAATAAAAGCAAACATGATTAGGGATTAATCATCTCAAGCAAGTCAATACTCTACTTAAATAAGTGGGAAGCAATGGCTGCTTAGAATGCAGAAAAATAAATACACATTTAAATATATATAAATGAGACCCATTTTGTTCTGAAAGGCCTAAATGCTTTTTTCAAAGGGCAAAAAAAACTTTAAAGGTCACATACTGTGCACTTTTCCTGGGTTTATTCAACTTATTTGAAGTTGTAATATCCCTAACAAGATATACTTGTAGTTTTAAGAACCCAAAAATATCTCAATATAGTTTTATATCTCATCTCTCAAGCTTCTAACTGGAGCTCTTGAAAGAACAGGGTGATTCTATCTCAATAATATTAATGAGCCTCTCCCCCTGCCTCTGATTGGTTGATTTGAATGTCTGACAGATATAACACCTCAACCTTCTTATAATGAAAAAGCTAAAAAACTAAAATCTCACTTTCTTTATTCCAAATCCTAAAGTTTTCTCTCATGTCACTGTAGATGTTTTAAACCATGGACATAAAAATTTCACATACATTGCACAATTTGGTGGTGTCGGGCACTGACATCAAGAAGTGCATCTTGAAATTGCCAAAGAACAAATTTACCAACCGTGGCAGAAATCTGAAATAACTTCTCAGAGAGGTCATTTCTCTCACCTTCAGGTTCAATCTCTACCAATTACGCGGCTGGGTGTGGGCCAGCGTGTATCTTCTCCATCAAATCAACTATGAGAAATTCACTTACATCTCAGCACTCTATCTCTTAGCCTCTGTGGGCTTTGTCTCACGTACAGTGTATCAGCCACTATTCCTTATCTAATGCGATGATGGCTGCTGCTGAAGGCTCTGCTATAAATTCCCCTCTGGGTAAAAAGTGAACTCTTGTGACCTAACCAGGTGGAGTATCATCTCTTATGAAACAATTCTAGCTTGCAATCCAGCTTTAACCCATTACTGGCTGTGTTACTGCTTGCACTAACCACAAAATGCCACACTACCTTCATAAATTATCTGTCCAGTTTGTATTCAATTATTCCTTCTCTAACAGTCCCCACTGTCCCCCAGACAACTAGCCAATTGGTTGACCAGTTTTGTTCACTGTGCAACATTGGTGAGCTAAGGCAGCAGTAAAGCCTGCCACGGCAATAAAAAATCAAACATCAAACAGTGACAGCAGCATAAATAAAGGATACTCCCGCCTCTTGTGAGCAGGAGACTGTGAAGAAAGAGCAACGCTGCGATGTGAACGGGCATGAAGAGAAATGTTCCATACAAGCTCAGCAACAAAAAAAAAACAAACGTCAAAGACTCTCAAAGCAAACTATCTGCAAATAGTCGTATGTTTGGCGCAAAATGTATGCACGCCAGCTTGTCTGGACTTTTAGTTTCACATCACTATGCGCTGCTACATGGCTTCGTTTACACGATGGCACACGGGTGACACTTTCTTCCACCTAATCCTCCGCGGCACACTCTTATCTTCCATTTCCCTCCCGCTTAGTTGGTCTCCTTTGTTCTCCTCCCTTGTTCGTCTTGCAAATGAGATGTGGGCCAAACGGAGGCTTTTCATGTGCCGCATTTGACGTGGAGATTCACCTTCCTCGGGAAAGCAAGACGACGCAACTCTACTATCTCTCTCTGTCAGACAGGCTGCCGGTACCCGCCCTGCTGGTAGAAGTTTTTACAAAGCTGGGAAGGAGAGGAGCATTGGCAACAAGCCAGTGGGTATAATACATTAGTCCAGCACTTTTTTTAACCATCTGATTGTGTTCCAGAGTATAGTGAATAGAGAGGAAACAGCCTTGGCCTTGTATATATTGAGTGCTGGAGGATAGCACAAAATCAGAGGCCTGTACGTTGAAGAAAGCTCAACACACCTTAGATATCTTTCCATTATCTGGCTTCATGTAGCCAAACATTGACATCCTGGGTAACCGGTATGTCAATGGGCGGCTGTCACTCAGAGGTAGAGCGGTTGTTCACTTGGGGGGGTATCGGAACTTTGATTCCCGGCTCCTCTGAGCTGCATGTTGATGTGTCCTTGGGCAAGACGTGTAACCCCAGATGAGTAGATCCCCACTGGTGAGCTGGTTTGCACTGTGGATGATGTGTGTGAATGGGTGAAGGACACATGTAATGTAAAGAGCTTTGAGTGAACAAAACAACTGGAAGGGCATTATAAAAATGTAGCCCTTACCATTTACTATGTAGCTGGTTATCATTGAGGTCTGTTGACTCAGGGTTTGCGCTATGCAACAAGAATGTTGATGTGAAAGGGGCGAGGTTGTTAATTAGGAGCGACATCATTAGAATCGTGACTGATGTACTTCATAAGACGATGATTAAATGGTGATACAATGTAGCCCCCCACCAGCGATAAATTGTTTTAGGGACTGAAAAAAGTCTTATTCACTGAATTAAAAAAAAATAACTTGCAATCATATAACAGAAAAACAAACAAGAAGTAAGTTTGTAATGTTAAAATAAAGCTAAGGGCTAAAACACATGCAAGCAACTATATTATAATATAGTTATAATATATTTATAGTTCATTCAATCATTCATTCATTCATCTATACCCACTTATTCCTCATTAGGGTATGGGGGTCTGCTGGAGCCAATCCCAGCGCATTACAGGCGAGAGGCAGGGATACACCCCAGATGGTCACCAGCTTATCGTGGGGCACACACACCATTCACTCCCACGCATGCGATTTTAGTGTCTCCAATTAACCTCAGCATGCTTTTGGACTGTAGGAGGAAGCCGGAGAACCCAGAGAAAACCCACGCAGACACGGGGAGAACATACAAACTCCACACAGAAAGGTCCCAGACCCAGGACCAAGGAGGTCTTGAACCTGTGAGGCAACAGCGCTAACCCCTGCTCCACCACGCCGCCCTATTTATAGTTATATTAATTATAATTAGGATTTAAGAGTGTGATTCTTTTTGCTATTTAGTTAGATGTTAAAGAGACTACATGAATATATTCTGCACATAAAAAACTTAAAAGTAATGTCCAACTGTCTCTGCTACTAGAGCTAAGTGAGGAAAAGTAGTTAATAAGTGATGAGGTCTATCAGAACCAAATGTTGCATCAATAATCACAGGAGCCAATTAAGAGTGTGAATTGTTGTTCTAATAAAATACTTAACTTTTTATTACCAGTTATCATCACAGAGTCTTCTCATGTTATTCTGAGCTGCAGTGAGTCATCATCATCAGTATAAACTCATCCACACTATCAGCTGTCATCCTGTGAATAAAATAAACTTTACACAATTAAAACAGCGCTAAAAATCCTCATCATGTGTTTAGTGACATAAATGATCTCTGTAAGAATCTCTGCTATAAGACCAGGTTGGAAATAGAAAGCCTGCAGCAGTCAAATGCTTCTACTGACCTATAAAAATATATATTGATATTTTTCACTTGTCACTGCAGCACAAACACAAGACATTTGTCCATATTGGGATCCTGTAGATATATCTCCTTTTTTTAATGAATTGATTGGTCAATGGTTGGGAAGTCATATGCGTTGATGTCTTATCTCAAACCCAAGACCCAAACTCTAGACCTAAATGCTTTGCACCATAAGGGACCCCCCCCCCCTTCCCTGCTTGCCCACACTCTACCTTTGCTGGACTAGTGTGTGCCTGAGTTGACCAAGTCCAATTTACCCCCTCGGCCTCCCCACTGCAAAAAAACGCTCCATTCTTTTATTTCAATAGAATCAATTTTAAAGTGGAAACAGACAACTTTTTTGCTTTAACCTGTCATTATGAAGTGAATGTTGATTGCACAATGTAATGACTACAGAATAATGGCACCACGGTTGTCTTTCGCCATGCAGTTCTGTCTGCCACCCAGCGGGATCTCCGGGCACAGTATTAGATTAAACAATTGACTAAATGAACAAACAAATTCAAGCGTTTTGTCCTAATGATTTCTTCTAATATTACTACCCCCCATCCACTATGATGGCAACTCCTGCTGTAGCTACTGTGAAAGCAATAACCTCAACTAAAAAAATGTCATTATTATGCATATCATTACGATATTTAACAGCTTTTGCCTGTCTCCAAATTCAATCTAAAATCAGGACAATTTCAATTTGCCTCTTCAGTGAACAGTGCTTCTTTCTTCTCTCTTGTTTCCAAAGTGGTGTTAATCATTTCATCACCTAGGAAAAGGTATTTGGTTTGCAGTTACTCCCTCAAATAATGTTCCCTTCCTGTTAGAAATGTGTTTTCCGAGGCATCACCTCTGTGCTCAGGGTTGGAACTAAGGTTACATAAAACCTAATTTCCATCGGGAACGGAAGTGCCACGGAACTCTGATCCGCGATCACCGGTGTAAATAGCCGCCATTAAAATCAATGAGATAGTTTCCATTGAGAGCACCCCAGACCAGATCAGCAACGTCCCACGCTGCTGCGCTGTGAATCTGTAGCGTTTCTAAATCGCATCATTCTCAGCTCATCAGATCGCACTAGATAGAAAATCAGGCATAGTTTCAGCATAAAACTTCTGTCACCTTTTAAATGTGCCAATCATATGTCAATCATCTACATCAATGTTACGTCATATCCGGTGGCAACAGTTCAGAAGTGATTTGGAGGGTCTCATAATAGACTGTCACCATAGAAGAGAGGCTCATTGTGGAAGTGGAAAAACACAAGAATGTTTATGACTCCATGGATTCTTTTTATACAGACAATGGCAGGAAAGACAAGAACTTGGGTCAGACTCAGCATCAACAATAAATACATTAATGTGGTGGCTGCATTAGTAACTAGCTGCAAAATGGGAATAGCTGGTCCACCTTAAATGTCTGTTTCCAAGTTAGGAAAGTTTTGTATATGCTCCATCACAAAAGCAAAGATAGAGTTGTTGTTAAAGAAAAAAAGTCATGTCACCTTTTTGGAAAATTTCCGGTAAACAGGATACTAGTGAATGAGTCTGAAACCATCAACTCATACAGACATATTCATATCCAACACCCTGCTGAGACAACGTCCAATTTTTCAGGGGTTTTTGGTGTCGACAGCAGATAACTGGGCCAAGACTTTGTCTTCTGTGCACCGGCCATTATTTACAGTCAGATTAGCATCTTGAAATGCTAGAATGGAGTCGGATTTGAGAGTATATGGCTGCATTGTTTCACAAGTAGCCAATTTATACTCTGTTAACAGTTTAAAACCAGGTGTGTTCTGCCGATGAAACTGCCTACATTAACGCTGTGTCATATTGGGTGGCAACAGTTCAGAAGTAAGTTGGACAAAGAGTCTCATAATAGACTGTCACCATGGACCACGAGAGACTCATTGTGGAAGTGGAAAAACACACAAGATTATTTATGATTCCATGGATTCTTTTTACGTGGACAATGGCAGGAAAGACAAGAACTTGGGTCAGACTCAGCATCAACATTAATAACATTAATGTCGTGGCTTCATTAGTAATTATGCTGCTGAATGGTAATTGCTGGTCCACCTTAAATGTCAGTTTAGGTAAGTTTTGTTTATGCTTCATCACAGGAGCAAAGATGGAGTTGGTGCTAAAGAAGAAAATGTTAAATATATTAATAAATATATTTTATATATTTATTTTCAGGGTTTTTGGTGTTGCCAGCAGAGAACTGGGCCAAGACTTTGTCTTCCATGCACCAGTCATTATTTATAGTCAGATTAGCATCTTGAAATGGTAGAATGGAGTCGGATTTGAGAGTATATGGCTGCATTGTTTCACAAGTAGCCAGTTTATACTCGGTTAACAGTTTAAAACCAAACAAAGGTGTGTTCCTGCGATGATTTCTGCATTTTTCACTCCACACACGGACTGTTTACCTTAATATATATAAAGACTAGCTTGTCACAAATGCACAATGGTCAGATGTTTTTTTGGTAAAAGTAATGCTGACTGTATTGTGGGCAGCGAACAGCATCAACACCTCTGCAAAATGGGAAAATGAAAGCTGCTTTTAAAAACTGATTTCCCTGTCTAGTATGGTTTCTATTATCCTTAAGATTTTACAGCTTTGCTGATTCATGGATCTTTGTAAGTTTCTTTCTGCGCCTGAGGGTATATGATGAAGGGAGGGGAGAAGATGACTTTTTGTTTACAGCAGCATTTCCTACCTAGGCCGTTTCCAAAGCTGAAGTTAGTGATGGAGGAAGTGATAGTGTGGTTTGGCACAGAGCACATCGTGATAACACAGCGTAGACCTTGTCTCTCATTTTTGCTCAGAATTGAGAGAACACTGATTATATTACCTCTTCAAACTAATGTGCTTTCAGCCCACACATTGTAGGATGAAATACACACATTCGCACACATATACACGACGTGGACGCATCGAGGAGTCATTTGTTTTTCTTTGAGTGCCCCGGCTACTGGTGCACTGAATAAAAAAAACATCCAATCAACAAAAAGTCCTTGCCGTTGAGCCTGCGTTCTGGCCGTGCAAATGGCTGAAGTGGATTCAGCTTATTACTCCAATCAGATTCAGATTGAGACAAGCTCATTCAGTACAGGTTAAGGCCTCAACTCGACGGAATTAATAGAACCTCAGAGAAAGGTATTTTTGTACCAGAGCTGGGTATACCAGGATGAACACAGCATCCGTCTGCTTTCCTGCCCTTGTGACAGAATATGAAGCGTGCAGTGATGTGGACCTTTGTAGGAGTTTGATGCATTCAGGTTGCTATGAACAGAAGAAAAGTGTGATCAAATATAATTTTTTTATACCATATATATTTATTATTCCAGTGTTAGCAATACAATACGAGATACAATAAGAATACAATAAGATGTGGGCAGTTTCAGAGGGCTGGATTTAAGCTTGTTGGAATTTTTTTTTTGTCATTTTGATCATTTTGCAATGAAGGCAATATCTGGATTAGGAAGATACAGAGTACTTCTTGTCAAAATTTCAATCACTAAGGCTTGTTTTGCCTTTTTTCTTTCTCTAGCCTGAAAATCAGATGCAGTAGAGACTAACAAGGATGCATTCATTTAGTTAATGAAAACATTCTAATGTAAATTCCACATTCATTGTCCCTCTAATGATTATTGAAAAGCTTTCACACATGCTAGTAATGTATATATTCATATACAATATGAAGTGCTCTCATATAGTATTGTGAATACTGTCTATATAGATTATATAGAATGTTGTATAAGGGGAGAGTCAAATACAGACAATTGACTGTTCCAGTGCAACACATTAGTCGGCCCTAATAAACATACATTACAAGCTACTTCAGTCAGAGCAGGAGTCTTCCTGTTCCCTTGATGAAAGGAAGAGCAACATTTTTAGCTGTAATGCTGCTATTCTGAGTGTTATATTTCACAGTATTTTAGGAGACATGTGTGTGTATATTACTAGTGTGAGGTGTGTGAAAGCTTTTTAGTTGTAGTAATATGTAAAATATTTTACTAGTTTTATCTTATCACAGCTTCGAGCTGCGTATGTAAAAAGCATTTCATTTATATGGGTGTGTGGTTTTCAGTAAGTTAATGAGGTCAGTTTCACATGTGTGTGTGAGCGGCAGTGGGTGTGAAGTACCTGAACACCACACTTGTGTAAAAGTTGAATTTTAAGTCTCCCTAAAGAATATTACTTGACTAAACAAATTAACTTGAGTAACTAAAGTATCTGATACATGAATTTAAGTATCAAAAGTAATTGCCTGATATTAAATGTTCTCTGTATTGAAAGCGAAAGTACAAATCACTGTTCTTTTCTTAGTTTGTTCTCAGTGCTTGTGCATCACTTAAACCAACATTGCAACATCACCATTTGTGATGTCACAAAATGTGTTAGTTTCAGGTCGTTTGTAGTCTGTTTCCACCAAATGTCTTTTTTTGTAGTAGATGAAAAGGCTTAGGGGAAATGTAGCAGAGTAAAAGTATACATTTTATTTTGAAGATTTAGTGGCATAAATGAGAAAAATGATAATAGTACTGTAACTGCCATAAAGTAAGTGTTGATACTTCCATTCCATTACACCAATGGTGAGAGGAAAAGTACACAGTAAAACCCTCAGTGGTAATACAAATAATGGTTCGCAAGATGAGAAAGTCAACAACTTTTACAGTTTTGAAAGCATTTTGTGTTAATGTTGGTTTCATGTCACTTAAAAATGTCCATTTGTATCTTTTTTTTTTTGCATTTTTTTGTGTGTCAAGTGTCAAATTGTCTAACCGACAGAGAATTATACATTTATATATTTATTCCACCTAGAATATAAAACTAGTTGTTGGCATGTGTTTTTAATATTTTAAAACCTTTTTAAATGAGTTAAACTTTCTAGTACCAAGTTTTTAGGGTTACACCACATGACATTATCCCATTAACAATAGTGATTTTACTGTTTAAATGCAAGGTAATTCTGAAGAATGTGGCCTCATATCATACCTTTCTGCAGGTGCTGTCGTCTCTCTGTCACTCTCTCACCATCTCACCCCACCTAACTCTGTGGACGCTACAGTGAGCATGTAATATGTCTGTAGAACGCTGCACCTGAACCCTGGTGCAGGATGCCGTCCCCCTCGGTTCCCTATTATCCCTGCTGGTGATACACATGCACACACACACACTCCATCCACCATTTCCATGCACTCATTCATATGCGAAAGGCTCCTGTTTGCTGTCTTGATCGTATTCCATCTGGGGTCATGAGAGCCTGCACCTATGGGGCACACGCGCATGCACTTTACACACATTTGCAGACTGAATTTCTCCTATTTAAAGCTGTCAGGAGCCCGACTTTGCAAGCATTCACTTTTGCCCTCTGTGAGTTCCAACTGTGTGGAAAATAGGTGCAGGAGCTGTGAAAAAGACAAAATAGAGGAAAGAGAATATCATCAGACTTCATTTGCCGTGAGAGATTCATTTTAAACGCGGGGCTTAATGTGGCCTGTGCATACTTTAAAGACTACCCAACTATCAAGCCATGGCTTCATTGCTTTTTCTCTGAGAATACAATTGTGTCTCAGCTGTAAAGAGAAGCTTATTATATTACGCTGTTAATGTTGCCAGACGCAGGTAGTGGAATGTGTGAACATCGCTGCAGATATTCTTGCTGAGCACACAGAAAAAGCAGTGTGCTGAAATCAGACAAGTGCTGTATAGATGAGCTGTGTGTGTGTGTGTGTGTGTGTGTGGGTGGGTAGGTGCTCTGAGTATATATGTGTGCTAAAGCCATTATAGAAATGACAGTTAAACCACCTAAACTCTATATCATGTTTCCACATTTTCCTGTCAGGAGGTTGACTCATGCATGCTACGTGTGCATCAGCTGAGATCAGACCACATCAATACAGACTACTCACACACTCAGTGTGTACACAGAATAAGACTTTCTGCTCTATAGAAATCCCTCATAAAAAGTACAATAGTATTACTATCTCTCTGAATAAAAATCTTTATTCTAACACTGTGAATACTAGTCAAGCAGTGGAAATATCTATAAAAATCCCAATCTTATCTCACCTCTCTGAGCATAGCATGCGTTATTGCTGTTTTGTTTAGATGTTTAAGGAGCTACTTTTTTTCTTTTTTTTTTTTTTGCAAACCGATGCTTTTCGCCTTGATCTACAGAGCTAAACTGCAGAAAGGCAGATACCCCCCACTGCTCTCGTTTTGAAGAAATATGTCTCACAGCCAGGAAGCTACGAGGCCGAAACACAACTCAGAGCAGCGTGTTAATCGCTAGGGTGAAATGTTCATTTTGTCGAAAAACCTGTTGATACGTGGAATTAATTTGTTAGAAAGATATTCAACTGTGTGAAGTTTGGGAGTCACTCGACCTGTTTGGTACTGATAACGCAGGTGGTGGCTGCCTCCTCCTGGCTGGACCGGATGAAAAACTTCAAAACTTTGTTAGTTGCCATGCTAAGTGAACGTCAAAATCAGTATTCAAATATTCAAATATATAGTTGAATTTATTCCCGTCAGCAGCAATCCAGTATGAGTCAGGGGTAAGGAGAGGAATTAAGCCCCCAAAAAAGCTAATAATAGTAATAGTCTGATGTATAATATCAGGAGCTGACAGGCAGCAAACAGACCAGCACTAGGACAGGGAATCAGGAGGGAGTAGAGCAGGTCAGAATTAGGGACACGGATACTTAGGTAAACTGAGAGTAGAGTGTTTCATGGAGCTTCTTTTCCCCTTGACATGTTTTATATCCAATTAAGGCTCAGACTGGGACCTAGGGCCTGTGACCAAGTCTGTTTAACCTGCTGCTCTTTCTGAATCCTGAACAACTTCGGAGGAGACGGAGCAGCCCTCTGTCTGTCCTTTTGACAACAAAAGCCTCCGGATTGACGTTGTCAGCTCAGCCTTGATGTTACACGTCACCTCCAAAGAAACGCGACGCAGTAATCTGGATGTTAAGTTGTCAGTCCTCGGAAAGGAATACACTTTTCTTGTTCCAACCCCCCGCCCCGGAGACACCGCATTATCAAACCTTTAAAATCTCACTGAAACCAACTGCAGTGGAAAGGTTTTTTTTTTCAGCTGATAAAAGTGACAGCGGAAAGAGAAACGATCAGTGAAAGCTACATTTAGATTGCGATAAAATGGACTTATGTGCGGGGAGAGCAGTGGCGTGACAGATTTCCGAATTCCTCATCTTGCCTTTAAGATTGATCAGTTATTTGTGAGAAAAAAGTAACAGTAAAATACATGTATTTTGATGAGGGGTGAAGGGCCAGTGTGGGTCCAGGTATTTGTTCCAAGCAAACAGTAACACACCTAATTCTACTAACCAACCTTGCTCAGACCTTCATTAGTAGAATCAGGTGTGTAACCTGTTGGTTGGAACAAAATCCTGCACCCACACCGGCTCTCCAGGACCAGGGCTGCCCACCCTTGAATTAGACAATGGATCTATTATAAAACTGGATAATGGACTTAAAAATGGCCGCCATTCATTTCAGTGGAGTTGCTTGCCTGGCGCATACTGTTATGTGTCACATAGAGACTGCGCAGTATAGTCACCTCCCATGATGCTCTGGGGCTTTCCATCATGCCCCGAGGCAATGAGAACCTGTAAATTTAAAAAGAAACCCTCACATTTCAGTTGTTTTATTCATTTGCTGACCACATTAAAAACATTCAAATAAAACTGAAAGAAACTGTCCTCGCTCCTGAGACACAGCATGACCACGCTGCGTCACACAGCTGTGAGGTCATGCTGGAAAGAGAGACTTTTCCATAGCTTTTCTGGCTGTTAGAAAGGTTTTTGATGGATAAGAAGTCCATGGCTTGAGAATATAGAATATAAAGATCTCAGTAATTAATAGGGTTATAGCTGGGGAGGCGGAGCTTTCAGATTTACATGCTTCTCTTTTACCATTGACATCTATGGAAAAAATGCTTTTTGGGTTGCATAGATTTCTTGTTGCAGTACCATAAGTGGCCACTAGAAAGCTTAGTTAATTTAACATCTGTTCCAGATGAGTTATCCTTCACATCCTGTACTTTAAAATCCTACAAATCCCATTGTATATTTATGTTTACCACTTCCCATCAAGATGTAAAGATTCGCTATCAGCCGGTTTTCCTGAACGATGCTCGCTCTCCCACGCCCTTTGGCGTTTTCCTTTTTAAAACAACTTTCCTGCCCTGTTCTTCTCCCGGCGTTCCCTACAGTGTTTTTTTTTTTTTTCTCAGAGTGTCTAATTGAGAGCTGGATGATTGTGGTGTCAGAGTGGCTTCAGGGGCAGACATGTAGCCCGCGGCGCCGTGCAGATGCTTCCTGGGCGATCATGCGGTAACGAAACGTTTCTCTTCGCGGCCACGTGGGAGTCAGGGCGTCAGGGCAACGCGACTCAAGGAAAACACGCGCATGCTGGTGGGCGTGTTTCCTGCCTTTTTTTTTAAAGACGGCTGATGTTTTCACAGGCCTGTCTACATGTCAAAGGCACGACTGACATCAGCGACGACAGCGACGGAAACAGCGAATGAAAGAGGCGATTCTCTACTACCAATTAAGCAGTGTTTAGATGAAAAACATTACACCAGGCCGTGGCAAACTCTTACTCTTAACAAATATTCACAGGCAATTTTCTTTTTGGAAGTGTGTGGCTTGTTTAATGAGTTTCTGTGACAGCTCGGCTCGCCTGCTTAATAGAAATGGGAGGGGAAGAGGTGGCAGCGCAGCTATAGAGCTATAAATACACCTGCTCGTCATTCATTTATGCTCCCTTAATGTTTTCTTTTTGTAAGCTCTGCTAGGCAACTACTGCTAAGCACCTGTTCTTTCCTTGTGACAAATATCTTCCTTTACAACGTGTCAATTCGCTCGCTGTCCTGTTTCATTTTTCCAAAGCAATACACTGTATTTCTCCGCTCCCAGTATTTCTGGAGCATCCGACAGACAATATGGGGCTCAGTAAATTCCTGAACTCATAATCCAATTTCAGAATTCACAATCCACCCCCGACGCCCTCCCTTTTCCCACCCGCTTGCCAAGCCGGGAGCAGCAGACGCTGCGGAGGGTTACGTGCTGTCAGTGAGCGCGAGAGGAAGGGTTAGAGGGTTTTCCGCGGAGCAGGCTGCTCTGGATGTCAGGGAAAAGCATGAGGGTTAAAAGGTGACGTCCTTCAGGTAATGTCCTACACATACCTGCACTCCATAATGGAGAAATGACTGGTTGAATGATGTGAAGGTTTTTTTTTATGCTCTCCCTTATCTGTTTTTTGCTGGAAATCTGTCTCTTTTTATTTATTTTTTTGTTATTTTTAAGGCAAATCACATTTTAAATCCCCTTTCCTTCTGTGTACTTCTCATCATGTGTGTATAAACTGCATGTGTGGGAGCACCCGTCCGGTCTTCGCTAAAGCCATCGCCAGCCATGGCTCGTTCCTTGGCTCTGGAACTCAAATGTCTTGGCATTCATTCATGGGTACACAAGCGTGATATTGGATCACACAAAGAGAGAGAGAGAGCTCTGGTTTTTCCCCCGCCGGGCCCCTCCGTGGCCCCCTCTCTATCACGCCAACCCCCCACCCCCCTTCACGCTGGGTGGCATGCAGACACGACATGGCCGGAGGAAGGGACCTCAGATGATGTAACCGGGGGACCATAGCTAGCACGTCTCATCGTTCTTGTAGCTGTTTCATCACCCAGGCTTTTCATTCTCGTTCAAGCTCTGACATTCATAGCCCAAATGTGATTTGATAAAAGTCATCCTCCTGCAATAAATGCAGAACGAAAGGTAATATAATATAAATAAAAGGTCATTGAAAGTGGAGCTGTTAATCCTGACAGACACTATTTTTTTCTCGGAACCCGAATATATATTCTGAAGTGATTCCCTACTTGGAATTACTGTTTTAGTTCCACATCACTACAGGACATTCTGGACACTATTTCAAATATTTAACCCTCTTGTCACTTTATATTTGAAAGAGCTAATGGAGTCCATCAGCTCTCATCTGCTCCCTATGATAAGTGGTTCCCTTTCCTCTGGATGACCTCTTCAAGACAACATTTGATCCAGCTGACAGCGAAACTTTCAGCCAATTTCTAAGTTGAATGCAGTTTTAACACAACTTCTAGATGCAGTACGGAATGGTAACAATAACATAATACCATATTGACCCGAGTATAAGACAATCCTGATTATAAGACAACCCCCTCTTTTTCAAGACTCAAGTTTGAAAAAAAGACTTTTTGAACACCAAATTTTAATTCCGCTCTGAGGACCATGGAAAGCTTTTCTCTGACTATGAGCATTTTTAGGCAATCTTTTTGAGCTCTCCATCTCCATACATTACACTCTTTGTAATGTCTTTTTTTCCTGCAACACAATCAATAACAGCGTGGAGTCTCTGCTTCAACCACATCTCCGCAAATCTGCGGAAATGTGAGCGTGACTCCAGTGACTGGACTGCATGTGTCGTTAGTGTTAAAGTGTTAAACCAGCATGTCTTGACAGAGAGAAGTTGTATAACAGGATGTTGAATATCCATTAAATATAACAAATAAAACATTTATTTAGACCCTTTATTGTGTTGGAAAATCCCACTTTGAAAAAACTTTATTAAAAACACTCCAGACTGTCATCAGGTTTTTTACCGTGCTCACCCCCGAGTGGCCGCGCGCGCACCGCACTTTGGGTGATATCTAGACACCGAATGTAAGACGACCCCCACTTTTTCAGTCATATTTCAATGCAAAAAACACTGTCTTCGGGCCTGCATGTTAAAACAATGCAGGCGATATCCATGTCTGATGGTAAGTAAACAAACCAGGGTTTCATACACAGTCCAGCCATAAATGAGGTTTTGATTGCATCTTGTTCTATTCCATACAGGTGGATTTAATTGGGTTTCTTTTTTTTTTATTCTGTAAATTCTGGAAAGCACTCATGCTTAATTCTTTCCCCAGTAACTTAGAATAGCTGCCAGCCACCGCCAGCATTTTTTAACCAAATTTACTCATTTTTTAACGACCAAAGAATATTCATTTCTATGAAAAATGGAAACAGGGAATACACTTTCAAAGAAAGAACAGTGTGTCTTGTTTTAGGTACAAAAGCACATTTTATCCTAGATTCCTTCATTCATTTATAATGTTTTCTTTACTGCTTGAAACGTAGGTAACTTTCCAGATGAAAAGTTGTTTTTCCAAGCAGAATATCAACCTGATTATCATATGTTTCATCATGCATTCCATTGAAAGCTCTTGTTCGTTAATCATGCTGTATTGTCGATAAACACTAATGCAGTTGATATTTCTGCCATGAGGACAGTATGTGTTTATTAGCCATGCTAGCTCATTGACTGGTGAGGGGAATCCAGGGTGACATATCGACCTGCTGACGCTTAATGTGGAGCCTGATGTAGGTTAATGATTCAAGCAGGATCAAAGGTCGATGGCAGCAGAAGCACGGAATGCTTCTTAATATTACATATTAATATCACCTCACCTTGTTGGGATTATTTCTCTTTATTTATAGGACATAACTCTTGGTCTTGGAACCGTGTTTATGCATCTTGCAGATGGTCCAGTTGAAGGTCACCGTCCTTGGGTCACATATAGAAAATCATTTCATCCCCTCCTACATGCCAGGCTTCTATATCACACCGCTGCATTTAATTTTTTCATTGATTTTGCTCTCCCCTGAACATACAAGTGTGGATTAATGGATTTTATACATGCAAAGCTTTGCTGGTGCCTCCACCGGACCAGGCTCAATTAAAACATGGTCCGCAGATGCAGCGTAGATATGGGACGAGGTCAAGCCTGTACGACTCAATAGTTCGGACTTGTACATGAGAAGGCGATGCTGTTGCGATTCCGCTGCTGCTCACTGGCTTGTCATGTTGATTAGTAACCCCCATCATGAGACGAAGAAGCTAACTGTCCTTGTGTGACACTCTATGTGCCAAGGTTTCTTTCATGCCATCAGAGAGGGGGGATTGAGGATCAATGGGGACTTGTTTTCGCATGTGGCACTTTTTCCCCCCCCTTTTTTCCATTTTCTGCGGAGGTGGTGTGCAAATCGATGGCTTTGAACTCGGACGAACAGCAATTCAGACGGGAGCCAGGCGTTTAATGAAATCCTGCCCCGCCAGAGACGCACCCGGGCCAATTCGCTCGGCGCTGAGAAACGCGCGATCTTTAAGAAGTAAATCTCCGAGATATATACATTTTAAAGCATGGCCACCAATTACCCTAGAAGTGCATTTGCTTGGAATATGCTGAAATGCTAAAATTCACTGTGACATTATAGTATGTTGAACTGTTGCCCATTTAGTGCCCTTCCACAGTTGTGGAGTTGAGCTGTCTCTGCCAAGCCAATTACTTAACCCTGACCCAGGGAGGCAGGGAATCACAGAGGCTCTGGACTTAGTGGCTGTCTGAACTCTTGAAAGGGAGGCAGTCAAGCAGCGGCCATGGCTCTAGTGTGGGAACTTGGAACTCCAAGTTGGAGTCACAAAGACATGGCCATAGACCCCAGGACGACTAGATTTAAAACTACCAGGACTTAAATCTAAACTGCAGGGTCCAGAACAACTACACAACGGTGTTCTGATGATATGTTTACCATGCTGGGTCTTAAATCCAGAATTGAGGCCTCAGGGGCTTGATTCTTCTCTTTTTCTTTAAACCTTTTATCACATATACCGCTTCAGAATAGTTATAGTCAGAGCTGATAGCATATCTGTGTACTTTACTGAGAGGATAGCGATGCCCCAGAGCCATGCATTCTCATTCACTTGCAACAAGCCAAGCCTCTGTGAGGCCATGTCCACTCTAATCTGGATTTCTAAACACCATTTGAGACACCAATGTTTCTCAGATAAAGGCTCACAATACACACTGGAGGGTCAAAACAATGGAAGGCGCTTAAATTAATTTGTCCTCGGGTCTTGGCCAATTGACTGCAACACATTGTCTTTAGACTCTTTTTTTTACATAAGCGAGATAAAACAAATCAAACACTGCAAATATTTCTGTTTATGATCATGTCCATGGTCATGGTCTGCTGTAGCCAATCCCAGCATACTTCAGGCGAAAGGCAGTGATACACCCCAGACAAATCGCCAACATTCACTCACACCTATGCAAAATTTAGAGTCTTCAATTAACCTAAGCATGTTTTTTGGACTTGAACCCAGAGAAAACTCACACAGACATGCAAACTCCACACAGAAAGGTCCCAGCCCAAGTCCTTGAACCTGCAACCTTCTTGCTTTGAGGCAGTGGCTCTATCAGCTGCACTATCATGCCGCTCAATGCTAAGGCAAGCTCTATTTTTGTCATGGTATTGCATAAATCATTACAGAAATGTTTGCAAAAATGTATTGAAAACTAAAAGAAGTGATTTGAATAGCACCAGGAAACAAATAGCGCTGCTGTAGAATAGGTAATTAAAAAGATACATTTTTAAGAGCTTCAAAGGTTCCAAGTAGAGATTTTGACAACCAGTGGGTGATATAATGAGCATTTTTCTTTTTTTTATATCAGGACATCATTCATTATTTTGTCTTTGTGTGCAAACATGCAAACGCTAGTGTGCCTAACAACTCAAAAAGATAACAAAAAAAAGAAAAACAACAACAATTTGAGCATGAACCTGTGTTTTCAGTGGCTTCCTCACGCCCACATTCATGCCCACACGGACACAAACGCACGACCCTGGCCCTCGTGGCGCTTCCGCATCGGTTCATGGAGATTGCCCACGCTTTTCATGACTGAACAAAAGGTTTGAGTGGCATCGTGAGAGTTGGAGCAGGATTAGACCTAACCTCCAAGAGCTCTCTCCAAAGCCCCTTTTGTGTGTGTTTGTGAATAGAAACACGGCGTCCTGAGATTGTCTGCGTGCCTCCCTGCCAGCCAACCATGTCCTACATGCTGTCTGCATCTTTGCTTCATTTACAATAACCATCCATTTTTGCTTCTACATGTGTGTGTGTATGTGTGCGTGTGTTTGTTGTTATATATATCTGACATTTATGGTTTTGTTTCTATCCACATGAACTGTCGATCCGGACTATTCGGTCTAACTAACATTTGTTATTCTCCTCTTGCACTACTTTAAAGTCTGCCTAATGTAAGAGACACAAAAATATATTTTTTCCATTGTTTTTCTCAGGGCTGCATGATTATGGAAAAAATAATTGATTGAAATCATTGAACATTTGATTATTTTGGTCAATATTAAATTAACGATTATTCAAATGATTATTTTTTAACTACACAATGCTGTGCTTTTGTTTGAGATGTATATATATATATATATATATATATATATATATATATATATATATATATATATATATATATATGGGTCAAAAACATTTTAAAATACAGTTTTAAGCATTCATTGAAATTGAAATTGTGATTAAAATTCAAAATAATTGCACTAGCCGTAGTTTTGATCCTTGTGTGCCAAACTGCAACATGATTACCGAGCTGCACCATCTCTCCCTCAAGTCCCTGAAAATGCACAGATGTCCGGCTCATCTTTTTACTGCATGTTTTTTTTTTTTTTGACAGAATCGACAAATGAATTGATCAAGCCTTCCCCTCGTTCCATTTTGCCTCTCTAATCAACCACTTCAATTAGCTGAGAGCATCCGGCCGGTCGTCTTCAGCTGGCTGAGAAAGCGCGGAGGGAATCATGCGGAACGTGGCAATCACGGCCTCAAGTGTAATTGGCCGCCTCGGCCAGTAATCACGGCGCAGACTTCTCTTATAATAACAGTACATCTCCTCCTCCTGATTGTCTAAGGGAATCTCACTGATGTGATGTTACCCCCCTCCCCCCACAACCACCAGTTCAATTTGACATTACAGTACAGGAAATGCAGGAGAGTGAGAGCCTCATCTGAGGGCCACTCGTGCATGAGCGGAGCACTACCGTGAGAAATCAGATTTCCTTTGCGTTTGATTTCTTATTTTTCTTGCTGCTGGTTCCAGACGAAGGGAGGTGGGCTGCATTTTGCATTCATGTGCATGTTTATTTAATAGAGTGTGCATTCGGTGATCAGAAGCCCCCTTTCCGTCTTCCGAGAACTTGACCTGGTTTCTGGTGTCAAGCGCTGGCGTGGCCGGGGGTGGTAAGTAGGTGTTCCATTCATCCAGAGCGGGGCGCGTTTGACAGTATCGGTCCGCCATTAGGCCTCCTTGATGGATGCTTCACTGAGCGGGAACAGATGGGTGCAGGCTGTTCTGGGTGGAAGCGGATCGCCACATTCTAGATTTACAGCCGGAATTCATCCATTCACAGCATACTGTTTTATAATGATAATGTAAATAATGTATATATAAATGTTTCGGTTATTCGCAGTGAACGCAACAGAAGATTAAAAAACATCCGCTGTTTATAGACTTGAGAAATTACAAGGAAAAGTGTGACGTTAAAGAATGAAAACATTAGTAGCTGAGGAGTTTATTGTGTGTTTGTTTAACTCTATTCAACACTCATATAAGCATGTTTTCCTGGCCAAAGTGAGGGCCCTTCAGTGCATGCCTTTCCTACCATTCTCAGTTTTTAGTTTTTTTTTTGTCTCTGATTATAAATTGTCTGATTCCTTCTGGCTCGAGATGCTCCAGCTATCACTCAAATTTCCCCTAATGTACGCTTTGCTCCTGGCTGTATTTTGGTGTTACTCACACCCCCTGATACCAGCCAGAGGCATTTGCATTTGATTTTGTGTTATGATTAATATTGTCACCCCTTCCCCCCTTCAGGCTTGAAGAGTTTTGCTAGGTTTGGTGTTGCATCCATTTCCGTCTGCAACTGGGTTTCCATCCAAATGTATTGAAATTTTAGAGCGGATTTTGTTAAATGTGCAAAAAAGAAAATGGAAATTGTTGCCCAGTTTCATTTATTATTGCTTTGCAGTTATTGGAAGAGTTCGCTGCGAGATAAGAGAGCGTGAATGTATCCATGACAACAGGTGACACTCAGCTGACAGTTGACACTCAGCTGAAACCTAACAGCTGATCGGAGATAATTTACTGGAGAACCTGCAGTATTTAGCAGCATTTACAGCTACAAAACCATGTTGAAGAAGATAAGAAAAAGAAGATTTTTAATGTTATGAGTGCTGTCAGAGTTTGAGTCAGAAAACCGTGAACATGAAAACGTAAACGTGACGTGATGCACCATGACGTCACATCCACGTCAGTCACTGACTTTTTTTTTTAGAATTTTTGGCATTTCCATCCATGAGTATCGAATAAAAAAAGGTGGATGGAAAACGTGTCATCTATCTCTCTCGTCTGTACATTGGCAATAAAACAATTACATATTAATATATATTGTTAATAGCCACATCGCCAATAGAATAAGAAAATAGTTCAATAAAAACAATGGCTCATTAACATCATATTTCCCTTGATAATGTATTAATCATTGAATCAAACAGCCAGTCATATAACTGACAAACACCAAATCAAGTTTAATCAAGTGGTTAAGTTCAGCCTCTTTTCTCCTGGTTGTTATTAAAAATACATCATTAAAAAAATTATCAACAATCATTATTACCCATGGATTCGAATATTTTATATCATATGTTCTAACTATAACGCCTGCCCCGACATTTATGTATTAAAAGTGGGTCATAAAGCATAAAATGAATATATATTTAACAGAAAATCAATCAATATACTTTTCTTTTAATCCCCCAGCCCTACTCTCAACCCCCTAAGTGATTGCTTTCTTTATCAGAAACTCTCGCCTCTGACTCTGAACTCCTCCCCCATCCTGCTGCTGAGAAATAGTAAAAGAAGATTGTTGGGAAATTATTTTCCGCTGCTCTTTTGCATCCCTCAGCATGTTCTTTCACCTCTGTCTACCGCTCCGTCCACCCTGTCCCTCTCTCTTCCTTCTCCCTCTCTCCCCTCACCTCATGTGCCGCTCCTTGTCCCTCCCTCGTCAGCTCATCCCCCCAATCTCGGACTCGCACCTTTGCCTCCTCGCGAGGGCCGCTGGCCGGCTTATCTCCGCTCTGGCAAACACTCTCTCGCCCGCCGCCGCCCTCCTCTCCTCCGTCCAGTCCTTTTTAACTCTCATCCGCCGTCCTTCTCACCTCCCCACGCTCTTCCCCCCTTTCTCCTCTTCTTTCCAATTTCCTATCCTCAAATGAGATGTTGGTGTACTGAGGAGAGTGTGTACATTCCTTATCGCCAGCTCCTGTCTGGGTATTAGGTAGGAAATGGGCCTGTAATGAAACGGAGTACTGCTGTGCAAACACACACACTAGCCAGGTTCTGTAGGTATTCGTGCGTGTATATTCCGGTGCGTGGCTGATTAAGGTCACCCTCTTTCTCATCTCATTACTTCTGCCACTGTCCTCTCGTCTCTACCTGTCTTGCCACTTCAGCCACTTCCCCCTCCTTCTGTCTCTTCGCATTTGTCTTCGTTCACGCCTCCCGCCGCCCGACTCTCGGTTTGACTTTCTCTCTCAGCGTTATCCCGCGTGCTCCCCTTAATCTCCCACAGTTTGTTTCCTCAACCCGGTGTATTTGTCAAGTTTAATTGTGCATAAATTATTCGGTATAAAGAGGTCTCCGCATTTCTGCTTGCACCGTGTTTGCAGAGCGGAGGTGTACGCTGTGCATGCATGACGTGTGTCTGTCTTTCTGCCCCTGTCGTTCTTATCTGTACACACACAGCGTGTCATGTGCCTCGCTCACTGTTCCTCATGCAAAGTAGATGTGTTTACGACACAAGCTCCGTCTGTGCGCCTCCCTCCCTTGCTTCCTACACTGCCGTGTTGTCTGGCATGACAATTGACTATCTTTTGTCTTTTGCTCATTTCAGAGATTTTCACTGCGTCGTCCTGCAGCCCACACGAAGCAGAATGGGCGTTTTGTCCTCAGCAGTGACAGTCTTCTGTCCTGCTGCAACACTCTGCACGAATGAACAGACTTTCTTCAGGGTTCCTTCTTTTTTGCGGCTGATCTCTCTTCAGGGGAGTGCTTGAAATAAGGTAGATAGCTTAACTGGACAGCAGTCTGAATGCCTATTAAAGTGTGTCAGCGATAGTCTCACTTGCTAGACCATGTTACCCCTGTGACTTCATGCCACTAATCAGCAGATGCCGACTTATCCATTGAAGAATAGCATCTTGTGAATGCTTCAAGATTCCACACAGTAACATTTTTGTGAGGAGTCTAGTCAAATAAATATTGACAGCACGAACAAGGAGATCACCGTAGTCGCATTTATTGTTAAATTCATTCTGCCTGATGTGACAAAATTGTTTCAGTTATTAGATGCACAGCCTTTCATATCAGGAAAAGCCATTTGAGTAATATTATGATGGTTTGATACCAGGTACTAGATAATTCTCTTTTCACGATATGATTTTGCATTCATAAGCTTGCAAGGAACGTGAGTTGTAAAGTAGACACTAAAGCAAAAGACTCAGAGGCAGAGATTGAAAACGCTATATGAATTGAAAGAAAAAAAAGGGATGGAGGGAGTCTGTCAGGTTAATACAAGCTCACGGCTCAGGGGAGGTCTTGCTTTGGCTTTGCGGTGGAAAGTGTGGCGAGGATAAGGTCTGACAACAGATTGAAATATGCTTCTCTGCCTCGAGCTCTAATTGGTGTCGATATGGTTGCCCAAGGTGATAGTTGTCAATGGAAATCCTCCTACAGGCTAAATGTGTGGTTGCCCAGGGTGATGACATGAAACTAGGACTGTCAGACTTCTGCTATTGTCCCATTCAAATGTCATTCTTTAATACTCTTTAATATTAGAATAATATTTAAATTGAATGCTACCAATGTATATTAATATTCATTTTCTACCTATACACTGGTACCATACACTGTTGTTCGGTTGCCAATGCATCTATCACCATGTGGCGGTTATATGTACATTATCAACCTCATGCATAATTCAGTCTCAGAAAACTTGATTGTCAATGAGACATGACAGAAGCGTTTGTTTTTTACATGTGAGTTGAATGGGAGTAGGCGGGTCGGATGTGTGTAGGCTAAGGCGAGAAAAGGCTAGATTTGCTACAGCCAATCAATCACATGCCTGGTTGGACTGATCGGAGCTGTACAACCCTGCCACGAGAGTGCAAAGAGAGGACATTCATCTCCCTTTGAAAAGATTAAAAGTAAAGTTGGGCTCCCCTGTTAGTTTCCCAACTCAAGACGAGAGACAGAGAGAGCGGCAGTGGTAGCTAGAAAGTTGCTGAAGATGAAGAGAATAAAATAAAATGGCAGCAGGCTCTCACACACACCACAAATGACAGGCGCTCGGGGAGGGCTGGTAAAAAAAAACTATGATAATAATCAGTACTTGACATATTAATTGATAATTAAAAAGTACATTACCGTTCAAAAGTTGGGATCAGAAATGTCCTTACTAATGAAAGTAAAACACTGTTTTTTTAATGAAAATAACTTTAAACTAACAAGAAATACACTCTATACATTGCTAATGTGGTAAACGACTATTCCAGTTGCAATGTCTGGTTTTTGGTGCAATATCTACATAGATGTATAGAGGCGAATTTCCAGCAACTATCACTTTAGTGTTCTAATAATGGTACAATGTGTTTGCTCATTGCATCAGAAGGCTAATATAATACAATTTTCTATTTATTTTACAAAATTAAACTTTTGAACAGTAGTATATATATATTCTCATAAGGCAACAATTGTCCTCAATAAGATATACAATATCCCATCAAAAAAGGTATAGAAATATTGTATTTACATATTTAGTTTTGTTTAGTTTAGTTGTTTTATTTGTAACACAGAAACACAATTTAATCAGGTTTACATGTGTCAGTCAGCAGTCTAGCCAATTTATTCTTTGGTTTGTGTGTGTGTGTGTTTTTTTTTTTTTGTGAAGATGGCTGCCAAGTACTGAGACGAAGTGTTATTCCCATACTTGGACATGCTGTGATATGTCTCTGCAAATCAGTTGAAAAAAGCATAGATTGAGGCCTTGTTTATGCTCAAACACTGAGTAAGCTGGGCATCTGTTCAATTAAGCACATTTAAATGATTTTGTTGCACCCTCTGCTCACCGTGGCCGTGCCATCTCCCATGACAATCCCATAAAAAGGGAAAAGTGGAACCGTTAGATTGCCTTTTCCAGTCACTCAAAGACCAATATACTGTGTTAAATTTCTTTATTTCCATCTACCTTTTTTTTTCACTCAACAGCCTCATCCTGCTTGATGTCTTTGATGCTTATAAATACATTTTTTTATTTATTCTTTTTGTTTCACATCAGAAAAGTGATGGGTAAACAAGATGTATCACATAGTTTAGAGTGTGTGTGGAGAACAGTTTACAAATCACTTTAGTATATGTCACAGACATAAATCAAACTGGAGTGAGGGTACACACCCGGATCGACAATCTCACAGCTGTCTGACAGATTCTGATTCACATCTTGCTAAGTTGTCATTGGTGGAGAGGATACCAAGTGGTTTTTCAAATGAGCCCAGTAAATAAAAAAAACAACAACACAGTCATACTAATGAAACATACCAAAAAAAAACTCTTTGTCGGAAATATATTCATGCTCAACCTCATAAATCATAGCGATTACTATGAATAATTGTGTGCTTCCATATCTCCCTGGACACTGAAATATGGCTGTATCCACTGAAACCTTTGTATCCTGTACCTCTGCTACTATGGCAGCGTGTACATTGTTGTGCAAGCCTATAGGGATATGAACAGTTAATGACCCGAAAGACTATACCAGAAAAACACTAAAATTCATCCCTTTATTTTAATCAAGGTTTTTATAGGCATATGTTTCTGGAACTAGGCGACAAAGAGCCACATGCACACAAAGTCTTTAAACTCACGCTGACACCAGAAGCATATGCATTTGGGCCTTCTGTAAAGTGAATTCTTTGAGCTGGCTTCCCTCTTTTTTCTCTCGTTGTGTGTGGCTAATGCGTCTCATTCCCGAACCCGCTCCCTCACCTTCCTTTTCCATTTCCAAAACCAATCCCCCGCGCGATGTCGATCAATGGCTTGTGTTGTTGCCTCCTTGTTTGCCGCGTGACCAGCCTCGGCTGTCGCTGGAGGATACGAGAAGGAACACCCATGAATAATTTACGCCGAGCAGGAATATGTAAACGGGTAAGCAGACACAAGAAACAAAATGCGAACAATCGGGGCGGCTTGCATGCATTAATTGCCAGGCCAAGACCCACGCTCCGCTTTATTGGAGCTCTCTGTTCTTTTGTGACTGATTCAGGGTCAGCGGGCTACAGGGATTTTTGTTGCAGGATAAGTGATTGAACCAGAGGTGGGCTGGCAGATGTGGGAGCAGAATTGCATTACAAATTCAGGCATTTGTTTGGTTTGCTTTTATGTAATTCTTTTCATTTAGCTGAATAACACCTACATATTTTTTTTTCTCAAACTTGACTAAAGCGATAATAAACTTATCTGTGACATTTTCTTTGACAGAAGTATTTTAGATTTCTCTAAATTCATCTTTCCTCAATGCCCCGATTCCCCTCTGTTCTCCAGCAGCCTATTTCAGAAGTCATTTACATAAAATCTGCATAATGACTGCCGACTCCAATTGGCTGGAGGTGTGGCCCCCGCCTTCATCCCCAGCCAATTGGAATACAACCTAATGAATAAAAGAAAGTCCCCTTACGTTGCATCTTTACCTGGAATAATGTCTACACTTGGAAATAGCATATAAATTGGGGTCTGATCATAGTGGTGACTTCAGAAGAACATTCCAGAAAGGTAAGATCACATTAAAGTTTCCAAACTAGGTAAAAGTTGGTTTTTTTTTCAAATGTAGCCAGAGGTTGCTATACTAGATTTAGCACTGTAGCAACCATAGATATACCACAGATATATTGCTTTACCACAAATGCATTGCTTTAGGTAGATTAAGCGAAAGAAAGAGTGTTTATATGTTTTAAAGCTCTAAACTACCCCAGTACCTATCTGACCTCTTCCGGCCTTCCACCCTGTCTCGGAATCTGCGATCCACAGCTCCGGGCCCACTTTCCACCCCCTGCAGCCGCCTGAGCACCTTTGGTGAAAGAGCCTTCAGTTTAGCAGCCCCCACCCTCCTGGAAATCTCTCACAGCTTGTTACTCCACATCACTAGCCACCTTTAAAACATTCCTAACACTCACCTGTTCCCCAACACCTACAGTATGACTTCTAGACACTGTCGCCCTCATTACCACTTTTTGTTTGTTTTCCCCCCCTATGTAAATCATTCTTGGTTCTAATGAAAGGTGCTATATAAATCCAAGTTATTATTATCATATTAATATTATTGTTCGTAGTAAATATTTCAGTTTATCTCCAGCTTATATTAATCAAACAGTTCAGCTGTAAAATGTGTAGAATAAACACAAAACAACTTGCCCATAAAAGGGGAAAAAATGTCACCAAAAATAAATTTCAGCCACCCCTGATGGAATTTTCCATCCTTTGTAGGGCTGTAAATACATTTTAGCTGCTGCATAACCAGCAGCACTTGTAGCGCCCTGCTTTGCTCCTCATCCAGCTACAAAGCAAACTCTACTCTACTGCTACAGAAGTTAGTCCATGCTAAAGCTCCTGTGCATGTTTAATATGACTTCCTGGTGTAATATTATCGCTGGACTGTAGCCACCAAATGTTACCACGGACCATTATTGTACCGTAGTCACCAGACATGGTAACAGTGCTAGTGCTTGAGCCACGAATTTAAAAATTTCAAATAACTTAAAAACGTAATATGGTAGGTAATTTGACAGCACAGAAGGCCCCCATCCTCACCCTAATCCATCCCAAAGCTCATTTTCTTTTTTTGTTTTCCTCAATTCTAGCCCTTTTAAGTATTGCTGTAATTGGACTATTCATTAGAAAGTCGCTGACTACACAGTTCCCTCTTCAATACCAATAACTAGATTCTTGTGTAATGAGGTTTTTGCGCATTTTTTTTCTGAGAATCTTGTTTTAAGCTTATAATTGAATTAATGCATTGATTTTCAATAAGTCATTTAAACTGTGTTTTTTTTTCGTCTTTCTCCATTTCGGCAACTGTCACATGACACATGGCTTGTTGACGCACAGATATCGATCATTCCGCTGAGTTATCACTGGTGGACCGGAGAATGATGTGCTGAAGTGGCTGTCAGGTGTAAGGGTAGGGGAAGGGGATGATGGGGACGTGACAGAGTGGCCCCATTTGAGGTTGTCACCGGGTCCCGGGAGTTGCGACACCAGCCCAAGACGAATTGAGGCCCAGCTGGCTCCCTGGCCATGCTTGCGTAAGAGTCCTGATCATAAATAGCCAGGGCCGCAGTGCAGGGTGGAGGTGGTTTGTCATCGGGCCCGGTCCCAGCCAGGGCACAGGCTCCCTGACGAGAAGGGAATTTATCACTGCACGGTGATAAGACAAGGCTATTATTGTGTCTGTCCTCCCCACCTCATTTTCCTGCCCCCCACTTCACCTGTTCCTTTTCTTCCGAGTTTCCCCCTCCCTTGATCCCCCTTCCTCTGTCCTGTTTTCCTCCACCTGTCCTCTTTCATCTTTTATCCTCACCCCTCGCCACCACTTACCCATTTTACTTTCATTTTTGTTGGCCGCTGTTTTCTCCTTTATGGCGGATCCCCCCTGTCTTCACCACTCTTCCTCTTCTATCTCTTACTCTCAGCACACAGGAGATATGATCAGGAAAGTAATGACTCACAGGTATGATGATAATCAGATACTTGGTGGAGGATAATGATCACGCAGGGGTCCTACAAGGAAACAACATTCAGGTGCAACATCAGGCAGCTACAGATGACTAAAAAGACAAGAGAAGGACAGTAAGACAGGGAGAACAAGGTGAATTAAAGGCCCATTGATGCTCAACGTTAAATATGCATATGGATACGGACATGGACTTTCATCCCTACTTTGCATTCATTTGATCTGCTTTTCATCCATTTCCACAAAGTATACAGATACAGACCAGATGGAGCAGTACCACTGGAGACCATGGGGGCAGCGTTGCTGTCACTACCCGATACGTAGCCTAGATCCAGTGTGAGACAGAAGAAGAAGTAGCATGAAAACACAGGGTGACAGCTAGCTTCTCTGCCACACTCACACTGTGTGAGGTTTTGTGCTGGATGTAAGGCCCCAACTGGCGCAGCAAGTCATCAAATACCCCAGCCGCAAATATTGGAAATTGCGCTCAGTGTCAATAGATTGCATAGGAAGTCGTGATGAATTTAACAGCTTTACTGACCACTGCCTCTTACAACACTTCTGTTTTTTTCTTTTATTTAAGATGTACATCATCAAGATCTCTTCCATAGTTGCCATGTTTGTCATCATAAACTTTTGATTCTAAGCTCCCCCCTGGTGGATATATTGGTTAACATCCATACGCGCTCCAGTCCCCGGGCGCCGACTGGCCAGCATGACTGAAGTTTGACTGTTTACACAGTATAGGAGTGTAGGTCACTTGCTGTGTCCGCTAGGTGCCACTAGAGAACACCTGACTCCATGTCATGTTGCTGCATATGATGTGTAGACCACACCATGGTCAATCGAAGGATGCAAAACTTAAATTTTTGTCTTCTAGTTACCATTAGGGGGCACTATGACCATGATTCATTATTGTCATACTGCGTTGATCTATATCAGTGGTTCCCAAACTTTTTTAGCCATGCACCTCCATCTATATCCCAACCTGGTTGATGCACCCCCTATTTCCCACACCAAAAAACGCAACTAAATTTCTTAAGGCAGCATGTTTAATTCTGCTCAACCAGAACACATCATCTACTGATCAAATTAACAAAAGAGCATCTGAATTAAATTGAAATGTACCAAAGTTTAAAATAAAACAACACAGTAAAGTTTATAGCAGGAGATGACAGGCTTAGCAGCAGGAGGTATGTTGGGGGAGCAGGGTATTTAAACCACAGCAACACTAGTCTGATGATACAGGATGGGATATTATGGGATATTATGTTATAGCTGCTGTTTGGTTGAAGTTTTTGAATGAATGATCATTCATCATCTTGTTAAAGGGATGTGACACTGAGGGGCTTTCACATTGTCCTGATTTGGTCGCTTTAAATGGAATAAAGTTGGTTTCCTTGGATAGTTCCACTTCATTTGTCCAGGTGTAAAAACTCATAGAACTCTGGTCCAAACAAACCAACTCTGGTTCGCTTGAAAATGGGGGGGTCTCGGTTTGTATCAAGTGAATCCTGATCTGGTTCTATTCTGGTCTGGTTCTATACAGTGTGAACGGACCAAACACAGAACCAACCAGTGGCCACTCACAGTTTGGGAATCCCTAATCTATATCATGTAAATCTGATAATGTTTGCCACATTGCTATCACTTCCTTTTGTCAGCAACTCCAATGTCTGAAGATGATTCAGAGTGAATTTGAAGTGAATTTGATAAAAAATCTAAAGGACTAATTCATTCAAATATGATGTGTTAAAATCATGAAAAATCGGATCCTTTGATTCAAGATGGCCGACTTCTTGTTGGTGTTAGCGTGTTGGTCCAAGAGACCTTTTGGTGAGTCTTGACATCAGGTTCAGTGAATTTCATTTGCCTATGTCAATCTGGGGTGAGGGGCTCAATTTTTTTAATCATTTCCAAGGGGTGCTACATAGCGATTGTACCACGTCCATAATGTAAACCATAAAATATCAAAATTTTTACCTGGTGTGGCTTGTTTGCAAAATTTTGAGAGATAAGAAAAGAAAGAAGATTCCTTACAGATACACTAGGGCTTCACCCGCTCTAACTGGACTCAGGCCCTAATGAGAGAAGTAAATGAGGATGATAAAAGATTTGTGGAAGAGGAAATGCAGGCTAGAAAACAAAGAGAGGAAAAAGGAAGGGAGAAAGGTACACTGTGAGTGAGGCAAAAAGAGCGAGGTGGTAAACAGAGTGAGGTTATTTGGAGGTCAGTCTTGTCTCAAGTGTTTCAAGGTTTCAGAAACACTATTTGTCTCTATCTTCTTTGTGAGGCATAGCAACAACTCCTCCTTTTTCACCTCTTCCTCTTTCTGGCTCATGTAGCTTGGCGTCATGGGATTCCAAGCTGGACCCCGACTCTCGTTATCCCGTGTAGGTTTTTCGGGATGCGGGCCTGGACGCCGCCAGCTTCTCCTTTCACTGGCTCCTGGCACCACAGCTCAGCTGTCAGGAGAGCCAAAGATGGATGAATTATCACAGAAAGGTCTCCTTCAGTGCTCTCACCTCATTTAGATGCTGTGTTCAGTGCTGACTCTTGATAACGGCGTGACAGTGTGTTAGCCGAGCACGAGGCCCTTGCCGCCTCTGTTTCTTTCTTTGCAAATGTATGCTAATGAGCAAAAGGGGGTTCAGGAAGCCTGCAACCTCTGTGTGCTCTTTCTAATTCCTTCCCCAGTGACACATCAGCTGTGACAGTTGTGGTTCTTCTGCGGCTCAGGCTAGCCTCCTCTGCTGTGATACTGTTATGTGTGACTGTGTTCGTACAATGTGTCCTTAACCCATTGAAGCCTATGAGCCTTTACATCTATGACTGTCACTTTAAACCTAAAATAAAAAATCTAAATGTTACTCATACAGCATTGTTTTTATCTAATGACATGATAGTAGATAAATTAGAAAAAAGGTTATAAGGGAAAAAAAATCCCCAGTGCTTCTTGCCATGTGACATCATTAATTTCCTGCTCCTTTCTCCAGAGAGCATGACAGTAAAATACCCTCCCAGAAAGAGGTCATTTTATTTAGATTATTTCAACCCTGACGTGTATATATCTACTGAACCATTCAAGTCTCTAGAATAATCCCCCAAAAAAGAATTTTGTGCATGAAATAAATAGTTTTTTGTTTATGGGCAGATTTGTACAACTATAATAGGGATTAAAATGCTATTTTTTGCAAAGAAAAGAGTACAAAATGGAAAAACATATACATAAAATGATTGTTAGTGACTCAACTGATAAAATTAAATGCATGCAAACTAAAATAAATCTAGGCTTAAATGGCTTAATCTTAGCTCTTAGGGGCTCAGTTAGAACCCTGGAGACTCAGAACTTGAGAATATGCACTATTGCATTCGTGACATACGGAAATAGGAAGGCATCCTAACAGAGAGAGAGAGTTGCTGCTATTTGCATTCGTGTGTATGTGTTTCCTAGATAAATTCTATCTGCTTTAGTCACCGCTGCCCCTTTGTAAGTGGCTGCCATAACTTCCCTCTCCTCTTGTCTTTATAATTCTCCGGCTCTCTTGCTTTTGTGTCATGTCTGTGTTTGATATTTTGTGGCATTGAACATGATGGAAATGTTTTCATTCTGCACTCCTGGCGTATCCATGGCAACCCAGCACAGGTCCAAAGCCGACCTTATAGGCAGCGAGACAGCCAATGGAGTTCACACAGGCTTTGAGCACTAAGCAGCAGGAGGAGATGGGCAGAGGCAGACAGCAATTTAGAGATGAGCAGGGCGAGTGGGCTGGCAGGTCATGAAGGGATCAGACTGTTTTGGTGTGCAGCCTATGGCCAAATACCAACAAGGTGAGAGATTGACAGAAATATATTAGGTCTTTGAATGTGTACCAGCATGACCTGAGTTGATAACTAACTAGCTATTCCACCTTCACCTAATTGAAAGCATGGTTTATAATGATGGAAAATGGCCAGTTAGTGATTTATCTATTATGAAAAAAACAACACTTTTTCCTGCTAACGCACAAACTGTTAAATAAAACCACCCAATTCTTCTGTTGTGGTCTGGGCTCCTCTCTAGCAGTTGCTGAAACCTGGCTGAACACAACTGAATTTAGAAGTGGCTACTGTTACGATGTCAGCTGCAATACCTTAATTATATAGAATATTAAGCCGTAATAAAAAGAGAAATGAGTGAGTTAAACTGGGAAAATTACTGAATAGTCAGCTTTAAAGCTAGAATAGAATAATAGAATAGAGTTTTTTTCTGATTAGAATTCAAATTGAAATGTTGAATTGAAGTGAATAAACCTGTGTTAAACATTGTGTTGAGTTTAGTACTTTCATTATAGCAATGTTTCCAACAATTTGACACTCAATGGGATAAAGCATTGTAGGATTTTAATCATTGGACAACAGGATCCCAAGTAATCAGAGACATGATGAGCTAAATTGGTTAGCAGTGTCTTAGTGAAACACAGATTGTTAACCTAAAGTTGCTTTATTTAATGTTAAACTTTAATCACAGGGTCTGCTTGCTCTGGAGAGGATGAAAAGACATCTGCAGATAATCTTGATTCTGGTAAAAAAACAAAAACTCCTGAATGTTTGAATCTTTAATTATTGAAGATATAAGACAATTGTAGCATTTCACATGATCCCATGCTAGTCGTGATAGCATTGATTCATGGTTTGTTATTGCTCATCTCGAGAGGCCACTAGTGGTAGAAAGTTACGCATATTGTGCATTTGTAAGTAATCACCTCCTAAACCCTTTTTATCTGCTGATTCCTCAGAAGACTGTTAAAACCTCAAGAGCAGTTGAGAGCAAATCAGATTTAAACATCAGTGGAACTCAGTCTCAAGATAAGTAATATGCACTTCCTGGCTTTCACATCTGCATTGGCTGTGACTTCCTAATTCCAATCTCTAATTTCTACATCCTCAAGATCATTATATTTTAAGCAATGACAATTATAGATAAATAGAAAGCCAGAAACTGACTTGCATAATTGCACGCAAACCCTGAGATGTTTCTAAACATGAGAAGCTTTTCACACAGAGGCT
Organism: Lepturacanthus savala; assembly: GCA_030544235.1. Taxonomy (NCBI): domain Eukaryota; kingdom Metazoa; phylum Chordata; class Actinopteri; order Scombriformes; family Trichiuridae; genus Lepturacanthus; species Lepturacanthus savala. The sequence goes on along the minus strand of CM060465.1, from coordinate 13,207,919 downwards.
TCAGGCAGACCTCACGTGAATGCCAGTTTTCAGATTGCCAAGCTCAATTACTGCAAATGGAAATGCAAATGTTAAATTGATTCTATTCATTAGATTTGCTTCAAGACAATAGCCTCTATGTATCTGTGTGTGTGTGTGTGTGTGTGCATGCATGTGTGCAATAAGGGCATTCCATTTTCTTTCAGTCTATTAATCTTCACTTGTGCCAGGCCTTGGGGCTCTGATTTTATGTTTGTCTTCATCCGAGGCAGTTTGTTTTTTGTTATTTGAATTTTCATAAGTGGCGGCTTTAGTGAGCTATTAGTGGAGTGCTAAACATTTCAGGAGCTTAGAGGAGAGGATAGGAGAGAGAGAGAGAGAGAGAGAGAGAGAGAGAGAGAGAGAGAGAGAGAGAGAGAGAGAGAGAGAGAGAGAGAGAGAGATAGACCTCTTTGCCCCTGACCCATATTACAGCACATTAAGCATCTCTGCAATCTCTCTCACTGCCCTGTACACCCACAGGCCTACAAGCACACATTCACTCCACTTGATGTCGCTTCCTCCATCAACTTCTCTTTATCTCTTATCACTGTCTTTCCTTGCCCCTCTCTGCTACATTTCCATTTGTCTCTATCTATCTCATCTCCAAAGCGTTGTTATGCCTCCTGAGAAGACTGCATTGTTGGAGCCGGACTAAAGGCCAAGGAGTGCAGCACTCAGAGCCAGGCCTATTCATCAGTGTCACAGCCGCCCTCCACTCTGCTTCATTACTGACTGGCTAATGGCACAGATCAGTGCAGTTTATTTGCTATAATTAGCTAGCTCCATTTGGCCAGGACAACCCTAGTTGTTGCATTCTGTTGTATCACCAAGCTTGTTACACTTGTGCTGCCCTCTGCCATGCCACCCTGTGTGTGTGTGTGTGTGCGCGCGCTCGTGTTCACATGCTTCGCTGTTAAGCCTACATGGGTCATTAAAGAACTATACAAACCCATCAGTTTGACATCCTCTATTGGCTTATGTCAACCATGTCTTATAACACCATGCCTGATTGCGGAGAGCAAAAAAAACATGAGCCCTGTAAAAGCTCTGTCCTTGTAAAAAGTAGTAGTGTGTCGTAAATGCATCACAGAGAGAGACTAAGCCAATCAGTGAATGGCTGACTGAGTAATGAGTGATTGAATGAGTGAACATGCTAATGAGTGGGAGATGGTAAAGGCTTTCTCCCAGTGGTTACACCTTCTTCTTCTACTGCCTCTCTCACTAGCACTCAAATTCCTCACACAGTCTCCACCACGACCAGTGTGCCACTCTCTTCCTTGACTTCCAATTCCATCTCCTCCCACGTACCATCTTGCAGGGGTGCCACCAGGGATTTTAGGGCCCCATGAAAAGATATCACATTGGGCCCCACCACCCTGCCAACAAAGGCCACACCAACCATACACAATTGTTGTAACCATACCCTATAACCTAAAGCTTTAAATAACTAACTTTGTAGGTATGAAACCCTCCTGTAGCCCAATACCTACCAGTACTGGCTAGTTAGTCAAAAAGGCATTTGTTAAAATTCACTAGCAGTTTGACCTGTTGCCCTTTGACCTATCAGTAAACAAAGCTAGAACAAATTCATGATGATCTGAAAATATACAGCCAGTCAATTAACGGACAAACACTAAATCAAGTTTAATATATAGTGGTTCCGCCTGATATGAAATATTTTGGGACTCCCCATTCCCCAATTATTTTAACAGAAAATCATCAATAATTACTGATATTGATCAATATAAACAATTTCTTTATTGAGTGGCCTTTTTATGTTGCCTAGCCTTAGGATAATCTATAATACATTCTTTGAGGCAGGAAATAATCTGGTGTCCTGCGTGCAATGGATGACCCCAAGAAGGTGACCTGCAAAACCCCAAACATGGGTTATCATAGGAAACATGAAAGCAGCCTATAGTTTGCCACCTAGCATTGTCGTTAACAGACGACTCATTTTGCATGGGTGCTCATAACATCTATATTTCGTTGAAGGTCATTATTATGGTTCCCGCCACCCTTTCCCATTGTCCCCGTCATACTTAATCTCCCTGTCTTTCTTCCACTCTTGTTCATAAAAGCTGCAGCCTCTTGTATCAGCCCATGCATCTTTAATCTCGATCCCCGATGGAGGGTGAGGAGGTGAGGGGTTTGTATTAAGCATTCCCAGTGATGCTGGTGCAAGCTCAAGGGCAATGCAGTCCATGTTTCAGAGGTGGTGCACTCGCTGAGTGGAGGAAAAGAACGGGCAGAGGAGATCGGCCCTGTCAATAATTCACACTGAGCATGCTGTTTCTGTGGACTTGTCCACTCTTCCTGGAACTCGTTTGTCTCTTCTTCCTTCCCTTGTGGTATTCTTGGTTTTTGACCAACTTCATTAAAAAATAGGGCAAACAGTCAACTCTTACAAACACTGTAGCAGGAAGGGTTAAGAGGTTTATCCTGTTAACCTGCACATTAGAATGGGCATCAGGCATACGTTTGAGTGAAGAATGGTCATCGCGGTGCCAGAGGTTGCTGTACTAGCATCTTGGAAACAGCTGCCCTCCTGGAAAACAAGAAAACACTGTGTGGTTGCAGCCAAGCAGTCAAAAAGCACCACGGTGGCGAGGAAAGTCAGGGGCAGACGGCTTGACGTGTTCAAGCTTACAAGAGGGCCACAGCGGCGGCTCAGTACAGCAGCACTTTACAGGCGGTTATGTCTAAACACAGTTCATCAAACCTTGAAGTAGCTACAACACAGGAAACATGCTGGGTCGCACTTTTGTCAGCTAAGGAAAAAAAAGGTGCAACGGTAAGTGATTGTCAAACCTGTGCAGTGAACAGCTTCATTTCCTTCCTTAAATGAAATGAAGTTATCCATCAGTGCTGGCTCATGTCAAAGAAGCAGCCTACAGTATTGTGTTATAGCTGGAACTGCATCTGAGTAGTTTCTCTCACAAATTAGGCCTCATGATACCAGATGCTGAGCTTCATTTGAATGCCAGTCGACTGAAGCCAGGTCACATCCTACATCGATAGACATAGCATCGAACATAACTGCCCATGGACACTGATGAGACCTGGGGCCGCCATCTTGGAGTGGTGATAAACTCCACTTGGTGTAATCTCTTTGGGATTAGCAATAAATTATCAATGCATTTTATTATCAACTAAATTGAATATTCTGATATGATGTTCATAAATAAATAAATAAAAATACAAAAGAATCATCATGAAATATAAATCTATCGCAATAGGTTTTGATTATCACAAATTAGTGGATGCATACAATAAGACACGATACAGTACAACAATACGACTTTGTTGTCAGTTTACACCAAAATTCTTTCTGCATCCCTAGGCAACACATTTAAGTGGACATTTATGTGGACATATAGTGTGCCTAAAATAAGAATCAACAGACAAACATAATCAAAGCCACAACTGTCAATACAAAGTGTGACAGAGGACAACCTACATACCTTTACATAACTTTGGGACATTATATCTATGCCCTCATGTTATGTTGTATATATTTTTTTCCTCTGTCATGGTTAGTATTGTCATTTGTGACAGTTGTTCAAAAAAGGGACTGACATGGAAACAGCTGGAGACGATGGGCCACGACAGACAAGGGTGGAAATGGTTCATCAATGAGCTATTTTCTGAAAGGAATATAAAAGCCTAAATAACTAAGTTGGATATCTATGAGTGTTGTATGCAAGGCAATGTAATGAAAAGTAATCCCTGATTCCTAGTACTCTCTGCAGTTCTTTTGATTGAGCTGGAATGTGCTGCACACCAGCCCGGCATTCCATTCTGTCTCTTAAGTAGATTAAACGTTCTCTCTGTAATATTTCTATGCATTGTCTATGTTCTGTTTTTGTGCTCTATCTGAATCACAACTCCATGATGGCGACTGTAATTCTCACATCCCAGCAGCCAATGCTATGTCTACGGTATATAGGATGTCTACGGTGCCACTAACCAGTAGTCGTTTTTCATGCCACTATTCTAAGATTTTTTAAAAATCTTAGAATATTGAGGGAAGTACAGTCATGTATTAAAGTTTTAATCCAAAAAAACCTGTCTTTTGGATGGAGATTGAATCGATGGTCTGGAATATTAAAACTGTTACTGGTAAAAATATGCTGGAGTTGCAAAATGGGATCAAATCAGTGGAGATCAAACGCCTCTCTTTCCAGCGCCTCTAATATTTGAAGTCTCTTTTTTTTCAAATATCAGATCATTTATTAATATGATAATAGTATGAATTAATATATTGCTTAAATCAGTGGGTCTTAGACCTTTTCACATGCAGAACCCTTAAACTGGCACAAATTAGCCCCCAGGCGCACATCTGAAAAGACTTTTGCCTTTGGATGTTTTATTACAACGAGAAAAATACTGCCGACTCGGACATAATGATTTGGGTATAAGAGATCTGAGGAAGGTCCACTCGGATCGAAGCCTGGTCTAATAAATATCCTTTCTTTATTGCAAGCTCTCAACGTTGTGCAGGACCTTTTATTTTTATTCCAAGATGTTTTATCACAGAGAGTGTATGAAACTCATGACCAACACACTCACTCAAAACAATACATTCTGTCACTGGGCCCTATTTTGTCTCAAAATGTTTTCGCAGTTTGCTAGTTACCGCTGATGCAGTTGTCAATTTCACGCCCAGCGGCCACGTTGTTTAAATACCAAATGTAGTTCATCCATGTGCCCATGGGTGTGTTGTAGACAGGGTCTGGTGGAGTCATAACGTGATGTTATCTTGGGTGCAGCTTCAGGCCGTGCGCAATGTCTGAAAGCATGTCTTAGTGCTAACACAGTGCCTTACTATTTATGGGCCACAGATACTAATGGCTCTCCCTTACGCTCCACCTCTCTCTGCCTTCCCCTCTCTCCTGTTTCTATTGCAATTCCAGAAGCTTTTGGATTGTAGCTTTTGGGAATTAGGTAATTCACAGTGATGCATTTCTGATGACATGGAAAGCAATCGGTTAATAACTGTGGATTTTACAGCAAGATAATGGACAGGGTGTTATGTGATTTAACTCAAAGGAACAAAAGAAGCCAATCTAGATCGATAGAGAACAAAAAATAATATTTTAAAGCACTGTAAAATGTTTCATTGACCCATTTAAATCATTACATTTATTAAACCAACCAACCACCTGAGCAATTTTTGGCACTCTGCCCCAAATATTTCCATTTCATACTATGGCTTTGACACTTGTCTCCCCAACTTGGCAATTTCACCAACTAAATATCAACGCAGCCCAGATTCGAGCATACCTTTTTTTTAAACCGGATGGTAAATTGCACTCTGATTGGCTGAGTTTACGTTAGGACCAAAACACACCTGTGAATAATGAGACAACCCCTTTGCACCATGGGCCCAGCTTTGCATCCATTATATGTGCCGTCTAACAAGCAAAACGACTTGGACGCGGCCCCAAAAGCACATTTGACTATGTCAATTACAGAGGGAATTATAGTAAAAATAAAGTCATCTTTTTCGGAGGCCCAAGGATGCCACTTTGAGAACCACTGAATTAAATAATTCACAAATTAATTGATGAGTGACTCAACAAACAAAAGGAATCATTTTTATTTATATTTGAATAATCCTCGTTGACCACTTAACCGCCAGCATTTTACAAGCCTTTAAAATATGGGGATTGTTTGCTTTGTTTTATGTTAGGGGCTTCTGGTTTGATAAAACACACAGCACTTTGGGGGTCGGGAAAATGCTGATTGACATTGGATCGAATCACATAAATGAAAATAATTGGTTGCGGTCCCAGAAGGACTGTGAAGCAACCACGAGAACAAATAACACTCTCGAGATAACACTGGCAAATGAATTGTGATAATGACCGTTGGCATTGTTGTGTCCACTCTGAGCTGCTGTGTGCTATTATTTCACCTGTTTCACCAGAGGGGCTATTACACGGAACAGAGCCCGAGGGCTCCCGAAACACGTTGTTATTTAATCTGTCGTGACGAAGGGGTTGGTCGCATGTGTGTGTGTGTTCAGACTCAACTCCTCCTATTTAAACACCTCAGTTTAATTAAGTCCTCTGTAGGGTCTAATTTTCTTCCCCTTTCCTCTTTTATGTGTCCTCCATCCTGTAGCTCATGCTGCACTCGCCTCTTTTCATCTGTGATTAGCATTCTGCTGTATCACCATTCTGTCTCGAGCTTGTCTTGAGCCCCAAGTCCAACAGTTGAACCATACTGTGATATACTGTATATACACTGCCATTCAAAAGTTTGGGGTCATTTGTCCTTACTTTTGAAAGAAAAGCACTGCTTTTTCAACGGATATAACTTTTCCAGAAACTATCACCTTCTAATGGTACAGTGTGTTTGCTCATTGCATCAGAAGGTTATTGGATGATGAGAAAACCCTTGTATAATCATGTTAGCACGGTTGAAAACAGTTTAGCTGGTTAGAGAAGCTATAAAACTGACCTTCCTTTGATGTAAGCAAAGTTTGAAGGAAAAAAAAATATTATTTCAAATACAAATCATTAAATCTGAACTTGTGACTTTTGAGATAAATGCTCTGACATCTTCAGTTGTTTGAAAGCTATAGTTTAGAATATCATTAGAATATCAAGGGCAGACTTGTAGAGTGAACTTATTATCATTTCTCAAACGTAGAATAACCTGGGCAAAAAAGTTCCTTACAATCCTCGTCTCCATCTACAGATTACACCCACATCAACCTTGGATATTTTTCTTCTGTTGGTGCCATGGTTTTTAATACACTGTCAAAAAAAGGCACTTAAAAAACAGTTCACATCTCTGTCCTCTAGAGGTTACAGAAGTTGCTCTGCGCCGTTGTGTCTTCACGGTGAAAGTGCTACTGTTTTAGGACAAATTAGGTAGAACATAAGAGAGGAAGCAACTAAGCGATTAGTATTCCACTTGGTCTCCTGCTGGTTGCAGAGTTTCTCGTCGATTGGCTTCCATTAACCTGCCAGTCAGATCTTCATTACTTCATTAGAGGCGGCACGGGGGCCCGAGGAAGTCCCGTTACAGTCCGGGAACTGGAACTAGCCTTCCGACTTCGCCACAGGCGTCAGATTCACCTCGCTTCCCCGTAGCCCTGCACTTCATCGTGGTCTTCAATGTGAAAAAAAAAAATTCTGTGCTTCAGTTCATCCTGGTCCAAGAGTCTCTCTTTTTTTTGTATGGTTCATGAGTGAAAGAAGGCAATGCATGCTGGGTACTTAGGGGAATAGCAGTCCCAGCGTAGGATGAAAGAAGTAACCTCCTGGTTTTGTAGGACTTATTCACCACGAGGAATCCGCAGAAACATAATTCATGATTCATTCCCATCGCGGCAAGCCTCCTGTCTGACAGGCTGCAAATAAGCACATTTCTACACATACGCCATTACTTTTTGTCAGGACACACATGCACAGTCTTGAGTGCTGGGGGATATGTTGGCGAAAAATGTTTGAACATTTGTCCATGAGTGCTCTAACACACACACACACACACACACACACACACACACACACACACACACACACACACACACACACACACACACACACACACACACACACACACACACACACACACACACACACACACACACAGAATACAAGCACTTTGTAGTTGTCCTTATCTCCTCCTTTTGGGATCATTGAAGAATTTATTAGGAGAATATATTAACAGTGAATGCTCTTTTTCAAAATGTCACACAATTAAAATGGCACATATAAATGGCAATTTTAAATGTAAAAATAATGATTCAAATACTAGCTGAAAATCTTACATAATAAGGTCTAAGTATGATTAAAAATCAGATTAAATATGATTTCAATACAGCTCTACAGTTGGGGCACAGACATGTGCACTTTTACTGAAATAATTTTTATTTTCACAGGTAAGAAAACAAAAAAATATTCTCTCTTTTCTAAAGATGAAAAATAATTGAAATATTTGAAAAGCAGTTTTTCCTCCAAATGGTGGAGCATTTGGTGGTGACATGGTGCTGATGTTGAGTCTGAAATGAATCTTTTCTCTATTTATGGGGGGATTTTCAGGGAAGCACAGATGGCTTGATACAGCTTGCATATACTGTTATTTTGCATATACAATGCATTTCATTCTCATCAGCTTCTACTGTGCACAGTAAAACCTCCTTTTTTTAAATCAAAGATATAAGATAGTCTCACCATTTTTCTCTTAGAACGGTGGGTTATTTTCAGCAGGTTTGCCCTTACTTCATGTGTTGTCTCCCTTTTGCCTATTTGAATCCGTCACTCATTTCATTTCTCATTCATTTAGAGTTAATAAGAGGTTTTCATACCCTTCATTCATATTTAAGGTGTTCACTTACATAAATGAGATGAGAGAAAGGACGGCTCAACTCGCTCCCTGGTGCCTGCTCATAAAAGTCTGAGATAAATGGTTAAATGGAGATGTGGTGCCAGTTTACTCAGTGAAGCGCAAAGACAAACAGAAAAATAATGCAGGAGATGAATCGCAAAGCATAATGGAATTCATTTAGCTTTCATTGAGTGATTTGGGATAATTTGTTACAGAGTAATTACAAATCATGTGTTTTTTTATTATTTCTCTTATAGTAGTATAGTATTGTATAGTATTTAGTATATCTCTTATTTTGATATGTATGGCTCGTCATGTTAACTGTACATGTAATTTTTAATGTTTAACATATTTTTTGCATTATTATACTTTTATATATATATATATTAATCTCGTCATCATGGATAAGTGGGGGAAGATGAAGATCTTCATCTCTGTAACTTTTCTCCTGTATATTTTTGTTGAGTGTCTTTGATAGGTTTTAAACACTTATACAAACTGTATTATTATTATTATTATTCAATATTTGTAATTTATAAACTAGAACATCTTAAACATCCAAACCCTATTGAATGACTAAATCCTTTACAACCTTTTTTTATGATTTAAACCATATTGCCTTTTTTTCTGTTTGCAGTATACAAATATATTATGTCTTCCCTGATACTGACCTGGGGTTTAATTCCCAGCCAGGTCATACCAAAGTCTGTAAAAATGACTCCCCGCTTGGCACTCAGTATTCAGGGTTTTACTTAGGGGGGTTAAATCACTCTGATTCCCATCCTTCAGGGGATGGGTCAAAAACGGAGAACAAATTTCCCAACATATTCAGCACAGTTCTGAGAGTCAATATATTAATCATAATAAATAATAATAGAAATAAAAAGACAAGACAAAAGAGCTTTAAGTTACTTAGTATGATCACAACTTAGGATTTGAAGTGCTATGTACTGCTATATTTGGCTGAGCTGTGGGAGTCAGGCTTGAAGTGAGACAAAGTTGAGGACGGCTCCTCTTTGGTGTCTCCTCTTTGATCCTTCAGAGCTTTGATAGATCCCAAAGGCTGCACTTAGAATGTCCACGTTGACTTGAATGGCTGACGGCTTTTACAGCTGCTGTTCCTGTGGCGCTGGCGGCTCAACTTTGACATCGAAATGGCTTTCAAGGAAAACTTTCTGGACTGTCATTGGCTCCTTTTTCGTCGCCCCCTCTTTTTTCTGCCATTATGACCTTTACTGGTGCTGTTTGTGAGAGTGGAAATAAAAAATACAACACACAGTCACACAATCAGAGAGTGATGGGAACAGTTCAAAATGTGTTCTGAACATGACAATTTTCTCCTCTGTTTCATTCGGCAAAAGTGGAGGATTTACCAGAAGAAAGCAGTTTCTTTTTTTTATTACATTTGTCAGGAATCAGGGAAATTGTGAGGGGAATGAAGGCAGACAGGCAAGATGATATACAAACAAATGAGGAAAACAAATCATCAATGCGGATTATGTCTGCTCGAGACTTGCCAGGATGCAGTTCACTCTTGGTACAATTCATTTTCATTTCGTGCTTTTTATCTTTTGATAGTTTTTTGGTTTCATTTCAATGTCTCTGTCTCTGCATGTGAATGATGAATAAACTTACACAAAATACACATATTATCTGTCTTTCCTCTTCCCCCGTGACCGCATCAACCTTATCACCGATCAACCACACGCGCACACACACACACACACGCACGCACACACAACGCACACAGCGCACACAGCACTTTTCCCCATAGCCCCCCTATTCAATTCAGACCACTCATTGTTAAGGGGACATATTGGAAAACCATTAGCTCTCATTATGCTTTATAGCCACCTATTCTCCCCACTCTGTCTTTTAATCACAATCCATCCCTTTGGGTGTGTGTGTGTGTATGTGTGTGTACATGTGCGCGCACTGGTGTGTGCTTGTGGCTGTATGCATGTGCGTATACTACAGCTGCCCCTGCTCAACAGACAGTAATGAACCACTTCCACTGTAATGTGTTCAGGACACCATAGCCCCCCCCCCCACACACACTTTCTATGGGGGAGTCAATGGCACAGGCGCCACATTTTATGGCAGCCTGTCCGAGCTGCTGCAATGCTGCATACTCGTGAACCAGGTCAGCCAATATGGGATCCAAAAAAAAAAAAGAAAGACTGGAGTAAAAAGACCATGGATTTCCCCCTGTTTTATAGGAACCCCGCCATAGAGGAAAAATAGGAAACCTTATGAGTATCCATTCGCTCCTTGTAAACTCCAAATAACCAGGCACTCCCGAAGTGTCGAATATCCTGTTACTGCTCTGTATTGAATCGCGCTATGGGTTGATCGTCCTTGACAGCATGTATATGTGTGAGTAAGTGTGTGTGTGTGTTTGTACTGTATGTGCGTTTATGTTGGCAGCACAGAGACATTTTGACCATATGCTCTGTAACGGACACACACTCACACACACACACACACATACACACTCACATAATGAGTGGATTTAAATTCTGGTTGCTCTCTCTCAGCCAAGGCAACTGTCATCATTGTGCAGCAAAACTTCCATAATCCATCTGTGGCATGACAGCAAGACATGACAGCTCCGCTTCGCAGCAAGAAAAGCTCGACTCTATGCCCTCCTCCCCAACACACACACACACTTCAAGTTTCCCGTCTGTTCTTCTCTTTTGTCTCTCTTCACTTTTCCCAATTAAATTTTTTTTCCCCATTTAATCTCCTGTACTCTAGAAAGTTTTATCTGGTTTTGATTACAGTCCAGAGGCTCAGCCGATGAGGAGACAAACGAGAGATAGCTCAAAAATTATTGTTGGCCATTATGGTTTTGGTGATAGAGATATTCATGATTACAATGATGCTACTGACTGCGTTAATATTGATAGAGATCTGAATCCCAATGACGCTATTAATGATGATGATTAAAGTGGAGATGAGGACGGCGACAGCGACAGTGGTGATGGTTAATGGTGTCTGGTGCCTTTCTGACCAGTGTCCATGCTTTTTTTTCTTTTTTTTTCACCTCGGCCCAGATGGAGAGAGACAGACGGAGGGGACGGACGCCAGCCGCAAGAGGGACACTCGCTCCTCTGCTGGACACCACAAGAGTGAGGACACCAGTGACAGCAGGGAAGACGAGGCAGCAGTGAGTCTTTCTTGTCCATTTGCTGTCTTTCTCCCCTTTCTGTCTCACCGCTCCTGACAGGGCATTAATGGGATATCATTACCTATGCACACACACCTGCTGCACCCAGTGTTCCTCTGACTAAGCAGTAATGAGGTTTATTGCTTGTGCTGGTGTGGGAATGAGCTTATCAGGGTTCCAACAATCACAGTGTGAATCACAATTATCATCAAAAACAAAAACTGAGTTTCCGGGCAGCAAATGATTAGGGCTCCATTCTGCATGTTATACTGAAGCTCCATTCTCCATTCTGCAAAGACAGTAACTTCCATTTATTGACCTCATGCATTTCAATAACGAGGAAGTGGAAATGAGTTGCATTGTTGTGGGTGATTTTTGCTGCTTGTGGCCACTAGAATACATTGGTATTTTTGTTTTATTATGTTTATGTAGCAATATATCATAGCAGAAGTTGCCTGTGTGTAGCCATTCACATGTGTGCTAATATGCACGTATAGATACATTACAGTCATTACACAGTTATTGCACAGTTATTATTATTATACAGTTTTTTGCACAACACTGTACATTCCAGTTTCCTGTGATGTGATTATTCCAAATTGTATAATCGATAGGATGAATATTAGATGTTACATATTTGGGTGAACAGTTTTTACGCTGGTTAACTATTTATTATTTATTTATTATTATGCATAATAAATCCGCTTCCAGACCAGCAAAGCACAGAACACATGTCAGCTGGTTTATGACTATTTGTGAATGATGCAAATGATTTTAATAAGTTAACAACCTGCATTATCACACTAATGAGTTGTTTTAAAGATTTTTTTCTTACATTTTTTTAATTATTTTTAACAGTAACACATAGGAAAGTGGGAAAAAGTTGAGGAATGACATGCAGAAACTGTCCAGCCAGCTGGCAGTAGAACTGGGGACTTGCTGCTCAGGCCATGTTTTGCCCATATGGTACGAACCTTAACCACTCAGCTATCAGGTCACCCCGATGAGTTATAGTTATTGCGATTTTTTTCATCAAAGAAACCTCAAGCTACATCACTGTCTGGGTAGCCCACTGGTTTATGGTTGCCCATGTGTTCTTGTTGTATGCCTATCTGCATTTTTGATAAATAAAGGCATTAGCAAAGTTCAACTATTTGAACATTTGAGAAATAGCAGGTCCTTTGAGCCAATCAGGTCAGAAACCTTTTTTCTTGTATTCACTTTAGCCAGCAGTAGCAATCAGAAGTTTCTATAAGACAAATACATGGTTCTGATTAAAGCTACAGAATTGGAGTAAGTAAATACATACGTAACAAGTAAAATATTTACAAAGTTGCTTAATGTAGGAAATATTAAAAGGGCCCTAGTTTCCCAATATAATTTAATTTTCATGGTCTGTCTATACATATTAGCAGGTTTTTATGGTACAAAAGCACCAAGTTAGTCCTGTAGCAACAATGCAGTCTGTCTTCTCACACACTGACTCTGGAAAAAACCCTGCCTTCCCCTCTCCCCTTCCTACCGCAACGTCAAAATGTTCCACCCCTCAGAGAGCTGGGGTCAGTCTGAGAAACAGAAGTCAAGCACCAGCACTCCATAAGGAGTGGATGGATATATGAATCCAGCAGCAGTTACTATTGACTTCCACGCCTGTTGTGACCTCACAACAGGAGCCATTTCTAAATAGCATGTGTTCAGCAACACTATAAAGGAGAACAGACTACAACTAAATGAATTGTGTGTTAGTAGGAACACAAGAGACTTCAATATCGACACACAAGCAGAGAATGTGTTTTGTTTTTTATAATATGCCCATTTGACAAAACTGAATCTGTGACCTGTTCTCCCTGTTTAGAAACTTTTCTTTTCAATAAAACCTCTGCTGTCAATCCCACCCACTGCAGTGTATGTGAACTGAAATTTCAGTTATTGTGAATATATCATGCATTTATGCCTCCTCCTCAAGTATTTATTTCTCTGATAGGTTTCATGCTGAAAGATTTGAAATTAGACAATAATATCCAACAGAAGAAGACAAGGCTGAATCAAGTTTTTCAGCATTTAATTATATCGTTCAAGTGTTGCCGTAGCAACCTCACAAGCTAGTTTTTATTGAGCAGTTCTGAAGCTGAAACCGAGTTTTCTGCTGAGGTCTGAAAAACGAATAAGGGTCAGCCAGCAATGACCCGCTCTATTCCTCTGCTGCTGTGGTTTCACTGGAGATATCAAGTTTTGAGTTAAGAGTTAAGTTAAGACTTAAGTTTTGAGCGTGCACCTGCACATGCAAGTGCACGCCCACACAAAGCTGTATTTTGTAATACAACAGATTTGAGCAAATGTATTTTTTTTCTCATAATTTTAGTGCAATGCCATACATAAATTAGCCGAATCACATCATTAGGAAGACTATCTTTGAAATTATGTTGTGTTTTAGGTCCTACTCCTGGTCTCACAAGCAGGAGGGGGTAATCCTGTTGGTCACATGGCTATTAGCTGTTGGAGAAAAAAACACACACTGCTGTGGCATGCCTACTGTCACAGATCTTCAGCACTTGTTACATGCAGCAGTAAACTGCTAAGACTTTTATAAACCTCCCTGACAGTGGTTTTAGGTCTAAGTATAGTGATTTAGGAATAACCAATCATTTCCAAATACTGCAGAGCCTGCAGGGAACATCAGCTCCAGCTGTCTGTTCAAACGTCCGTCTCCTGTCGCTTCCAGCAAGCAGTCAAGCAGCATCAAAATACCTCCAGAAAAACCCGCAAGACTGCATGAATGATGAAGAACTGCTGTCATTATCTTGACAATAAAGATCATAAAGTACAGTCCCAGGCAAACATTTTCATTCAGTTGATAAGCGTTACCTAAATTTTGTAGCAGGCTTAACTCATCTAAATGACATCTATGATAGATTACAATATATATTATTATATATTACTACATATTGGGAAAGGTTAAGGGCTACATAACTTACTGTAATAAATTACATTCCAGCAGAAACCTAGCTTGAGCAGTGAAGAACACGCTACCCCTGTGCTGCAATATTTTATATTTTATCTATTTTCTTTTATCAATTGCATCTAGTTGTTTTCCATCTGCTGCATTAAAGTGAGAGCAATCTAATTTGCTTGTATTCTATTCTGCACACAGCATCTATTGTAAGTCTGTCCATCCTTCTCTGTTGCTGGTCCAGAGACTTCTTCTGTCTTTTTTTTTTTTAAGGTAATTTTCCTTATTGAATTCAAGGGTCTAAGGACATATTGCATTTCTGTACAGACTAGAGCCCCCTGAGATCAATCTGTGATTTGTGATGTTGGTCTATACAAATAAACTTGACTCTCAAGCTTCACCCGTCATCATTTGGCCCTGTGGCGGGTAATTTATTATTAGTGCCTTCTTCCGCAAAGTCAACCAGCACTCGCCATTCATGCTGACAATGGTATCTTGCCTGAGGCTTATTGGCCAGGTGCATAAAGCACCTAAAGTTGAGATTTGAACCATTGTCAACAACAAATTTAATTTTATCAGAGCGATGTGAAGAGAAACATCTTGCTGATAGGATCCCGAACTTTGGGCTATCGGCCCAGATATTTGTTAAAAAAAATAAATAAAAAAATAGCTGACAATTTACAGTAATTACACGTTTCATTGCGTGTTTTGATGGTGTGAAATATTTTATTATCATTATAAAAAGGGATGGGACCGATACAGATTAATAAAATGTATCAGATTTAATTATTGGTATTTTGATAATAAAAAGCTTTCACCCCTCACCCGGCCAGAAACTTGTTACTCTGGGCTATCAATTAACCTTAAGAGAAGCTGCTGAGTAAAATTAATTCGAATGGATTAGTCACTTAAGAAAGAATAATGTCCAGTTTTTTACGAGATCATCATTTTTTGTATTTTCTTTTTGCTGTAATCAGGAAATGCCACCAAAGTATAGCCAATTATCTGTCAGACCTAATTCTTTGTAACATATCACACTGGTCACAGTGCAACAGTAACTATACCACTGTAACATCACTAATCCACCACATATGACATATGACATACACACACAACACACATGCACACACATGATGTGGCTGCAGGAGTTTAAGACCCAAACACAGTTAAAGTTAAAATCCAAATTGCTACAATATCACCACTTCAGCCAAGAGAAGAAGACAATATATCTTATTTCATAAAATGCAGTCGTCTTCAAAATCGATTTAAGTGAAGGCTTTAGGAAATGTGCTTCGGAAGATAAGAGTCATGAAGGGAAGCCGGCAGGAGTTTTTCTGAACGGCCCTCCTCTACACTCTAAACCTGCCTGATAGTGTTAGGGCTTCTCTTCTGTAGCAGTCAAATGAAAAACGGCTCTCGGGATGAGTCAGTCTCGTGCACTGAAGCTCAAATATTCGCCTGCACTGTAAGCATTCTGCTCAAAATCCCAAAGTTTATGGCACGTTCTTTACTGTGTGAATTTTAATAGCGTCTCTTTGTCACTTTTTCCATAACTGACGGGGGGCAATAGATTTGGTTTGCTTCAAATAATGATCACTTAGATGAACTGTGTTCATACTTGGACGGTAAACATGCTGTAAATCATAACAATTACAATATAGGAGATAGAATTGTCTCGCTGCAAGAGGTGCTTGTTTGGATTTATGATCTTTAAAGTATACGACTGTGCTGCATTTATGGTCATCTGTAGTGCTGCTTTATTTGTAGCAAGCTCTATGTTCTGTCCTTTTCGAATGTATGTGTGATGTGTGATGTGCGTGCGTGCGTGCGTGTCGACCCAACTCACCTCAAGATTCAGCTCTATGAAAGAGTTTTTCTTCATCTATAATTTACATGCCCATTTACCAGCTCTTTGTTCCACCATTATTTGACCTCTGATTGGGTATTGGTGTGTGAGTGTATATGTGTGTGTGTGTGTGTGGGTGGGTGGGGGCCGGGGGGGCATATGGACATTACTGCATTTCACATTTCTCTCCGCTGCTCATTCAGCACCAACAGTTCGAGGAAATCGAAAGCAACATAATTTCCCTCCTGCGTTTGACGTTGTGAGGCTGCTCCAGCGAGAGAGTTCCTTCATCTAAGAAAATGTCAGGGCCAAAGGTCAAAGCGCTAGTCCGCATTAATAGGCCTGATAGCCGAAGATAAGTCCAACACCAAATGTGTGTGTGTGCATCTCTCTAACAGAGAGAAAGAGAGCGAGGGCTGATTTATTGTGTTTAATGTGCTGTAATATGGGTCAGGGGGACAGAGGCCTTTCTCTCTTGTTTGCCTCCTCTGCTAAGCTCCTCTAATGTTCTTGTTCTGTGCTAATAGCTCACTAAAGCTGCCATTTTAGAAAATTCAGACAATGAAACCAAAATGGCTTGGATGAAAACAAAACAAAACAAAAAACTCCCAAAGGCTGTGTCTCAAGATAAATAGGCAGCCTGAACGAAAATGGAATGACCTTATACACACGCAGACACACGCATGCACGCACATACACTCACCGGCCACTTTATTAGGTACACCATGCTAGTAACGGGTTGGACCCCCTTTTGCCTTCAGAAGTGCCTCAATTCTTCATGGCATAGATTCAACAAGGTGCTGGAAGCATTCCTCAGAGAGTTTGGTCCATATTGACATGATGGCATCACACAGTTGGCGCAGATTTGTCGGCTGCACATCCATGATGCGAATCTCCCGTTCCACCACATCCCAAAGATGCTCTATCGGATTGAGATCTGGTGACTGTGGAGGCCATTTGAGTACAGTGAACTCATTATCATGTTCAAGAAACCAGTCTGAGATGATTCCAGCTTTATGACATGGCGCATTATCCTGCTGAAAGTAGCCATCAGAAGTTGGTACATTGTGGTTATAAAGGGATGGACATGGTCAGCAACAATACTCAGGTAGGCTGTGGCGTTGCAACGATGCTCAATTGGTACCAAGGGGCCCAAAGAGTGCCAAGAAAATATTCCCCACACCATTACACCACCACCACCAGCCTGAACCGTTGATACAAGGCAGGATGGATCCATGCTTTCATGTTGTTGACGCCAAATTCTGACCCTACCATCCGAATGTCGCAGCAGAAATCGAGACTCATCAGATCAGGCAACATTTTTCCAATCTTCTATTGACCAATTTCGATGAGCTTGTGCAAATTGTAGCCTGAGTTTCCTGTTCTTAGCTGAAAGGAGTGGCACCCGGCGTGGTCTTCTGCTGCTGTAGCCCATCTGCCTCAAAGTTGGACGTACTGTGCGTTCAGAGATGCTCTTCTGCCTACCTTGGTTGTAACGGGTGGTTATTTGAATCACTGTTGCCTTTCTATCAGCTCGAACCAGTCTGGCCATTCTCCTCTGACCTCTGGCATCAACAAGGCATTTCCGCCCACAGAACTGCCGCTCACTGGATATTTTTTCTTTTTCGGACCATTCTCTGTAAACCCTAGAGATGGTTGTGTGTGAAAATCCCAGTAGATCAGCAGTTTCTGAAATACTCAGACCAGCCCTTCTGGCACCAACAACCATGCCACGTTCAAAGTCACTCAAATCACCTTTCTTCCTCATACTGATGCTCGGTTTGAACTGCAGGAGATTGTCTTGACCATGTCTACATGTCTAAATGCACTGAGTTGCCACCATGTGATTGGCTGATTAGAAATTAAGTGTTAACGAGCAGTTGGACAGGTGTACCTAATAAAGTGGCCGGTGAGTGTATATTGCTGCATTGTCTAACGCTCAAATTAATTCAGATACGACTTTTATAAGACTTGCAAGACATGTTAGGGACGACAGAGAGAGGAAGGAAATGATGGTAGAGGGTGAAAGAGAGGATGGATAAAAGATAAAAGTAAACAAAAAATCAGTGGAGAGGTGAGAAGATGAAGAGCAAGTGTAATTATATTCGCTTCAGCCTTTGCGAAAGGCTGGAACGTTTGCCCTTGCACCTTTCTTTTATTTGCCTGCAAATCATTAAAATTACAGCTTAAATAGTTGACAGTGTGTCAAGGTTGGCAATTACAGGCTCTGACTTGTGGTGTGTTGGAATATCTGTCTGGCCACCTACTTTTCAAGATGAAACCCACAATAAATAAAGTCCCACTTTCACAAAGTGTGTGTCTACATTGGTGTGTGTGTGTGTGTGTGTGTGTGTGTGTGTGTGTGAAGCCTCCAGGTGGTTACCATTATTTTTCAGACAGTCTGACATCAAAGTTATATAAACAAGGTGTGTTTTTGTCCTTATTCAGTGCATACACTGTATATTTTACAGTGGAGGTGGGTATGTGATTGTGTGTTTGTGTGCATGTTATTAATATGGATGAGGGGTAGATGATTCTGGGCTCTGTGCCTAGCATTGGTGGCAGATTGCTTTGCCGGGTCTGCCCCCTTCATCTCAGGCACTTATTGCAGGAAGTCTTAAAAAGAGGTCTTAAAAGGTAATAAAGGTTGAAGAGTCAATTTAGCAAAAATTAAGCCTCGCAGGTATTTAAAGTCTTGAATCCCATTGTTTATTGAATATGTATATCTGTCCAAAAAGGTTGTTTTAGTCCATGAAAAAAACAAAAAAAAACACATTTATTAAATTATTATTTGTTGAGTGGTTGTCAGGATATTTATTCAGTCATTTTCTATACCTGCTTATTCCTCACTAGGGTCACAGGGGTCTGCTGGAAACAATCCCAGTGGACTTTGCTGCCTATCATGGGGCCTCCACATCATACACTCACCCCTATGGGCAATTCAACCTGAGCATGTTTTTGGACTGTGAGGAGGCTTTATTATAACATTTTGCCGCATACAATAAGACAACATTGCCTCTGTAATTTTATTGCAGAGACAATTTCTACAACTAAAATAAATGTTGAGATATGTTGAAAAGAAATCCCTGCATGTATTTTGAAAAAAACATAGTCTCACTATTCATTTGTAACTTATTGGGTAAAATGTATTCATTACATAGGAGCATAGTTGGATTCTGTGTAGTATATTTATGGAATCCTGATAGATTTTATATTATCTGAAAAGGACAACAACTCACTGCCTGCTATTTGATAGTGCACAAAGTCACCTTTATGCCTGGTTGTCAATCAACACAGTTGACCAATAGAAAAATGCTCATTTTAAATGGTTGAGGGATCAGGATTTGGAACAATGGCTGAGGCGTCCCGCAGGGAATAATGTGGCGTACCACTCTGTGTGTCAGAGGGTAATTACTGTAGCCTCGTTGGGGATCAGAGTTACAACTGATGTTGAATTAACCGGTGATATCTTCATGCGTGACGCTGTTGTTGTGGTGACGACCTCAGGACATTTGAAGTGAGGCCTCGGGAATGACAGCATGTAGCTGACTGTCAATGCCTGTTCCAAACACTGCTCGAATCATCAATAAATCGTTCTTTTTGTTAGTATCACATGTCACGATAAGGACTGTTTAATACAGCATAGTGAAACAGAACCTCACATTTATCTCACACTAGACCTGCCAGGGTGTTAATTTTCGCCACTGATTGATAGCTGGGACCACACTCCTATTACTGGAAATACACACACACACACACACACACACACACACACACACACACACACACACACACACACACACACACACACACACACACACACACACACACACACACACACACATACTTCCTCCTTTCTTCTTCTTCTCACCAGCAATAGACCTAGGCTCAACACAACATAATTGCAAAGATAGTCTACTTAATATGATGTGGGTCTTTATGAATAACATTGCAATAACATTTTGAAAAAAAGGAAAAATATATCTGCTCCAATCTGCTGTATTACATTGTATGTGTTTGTGCAGGTGCACGCTTGTCAAAACTCAGTAATTCAAGTAAAACACCAGTGGAAGAATAGTATTCTCCTGCCCTACAGCAGCAGCACGTCGTAGGCAAGGATTCGTAATTCAGTAAGTGATGTTATCATCATCCATCCATCTTCTACTGCTTATCAGGGTCTGGTCAAGGGGGCAGCAGCCTCAGCAGAGAAGCCCATACTTCCCGCTCCCCAGCCAGGCCATCCAGCTCTTCCAGGGGAACCCCAAGGCGTTCCCAGACCAGCCAAGACACAGTCTCTCCAGTATGTCCTGGGTCTTCCCTAGGGCCACCTCTCAGAGGGACATACCCAAAACACCTCACCAGGGAGGCCAGAGGCCTCACTCGATGCCAGAGCAACCTCATCTGACTAATCTTAATGCAGAGGAGTAGTGGTTCTACTCTGAGCTCCTCCCGGATGACAGAGCTTCTCACCCTTCTCACCCCTTTGCTTGTATTCCCAATCTTATCCTTTCAGTCACTTGTGGCTATAGATGGGGGTAGGAAAGTAGACTGACTTGTACAATGGTTTGCAGCTAATTGTGAAATGGCTGGGATGAGAATCAGCACCTCCAAATCTTAGGCCATGGTTCTCAGGTGGAAAACGGTTGAGTGCAACCTCCCGGTTAGGACATCCTGCCACAGAGTTCAAATACCGGTAATACCCAATACCATGACATGCATATCTGATACTCAAAGGCAGCAAGGAGTGAGCTGGAAGTAACGTTTGCAAAATGTGATATACCAAGTTGACTTTGATACCTCTGCCATTGGTTGTGTTCTTCATAAAAGACTAGTCTTAGATACCACTGTGACTTTTCATTTGCAAACTGAAACAGATTTATAGATGCAATTTACAATTTTGAGTTTTCAGCTGACAATTTCTTTCAGCAGATGCTTTTGTCCACAGCGACATACAACAAAAGCAAATGACTAGTCCGGAGAAACCAACATGAGTACTATAACTAAGTTTGGTCCGACGGGACCTAAGTGCCAACAGGCAACACCTCTGTCCTTAGATTGGCTGATATGAATCGCTATGAATGGGGGGTGACTGTATATTTATGGCATCACAACTAGGGTTGTTCCTCTAGATATCTTCCTCCATCATGATGGATGACCCAGCATCATGATGGAGAGCCACTATTGTGATGCCACGCCCCCTTCCTGTCAGAAACACGCAATGATCTTCTGTTGAAGGGCAGACTCTAAAAAAACTGAATAATCAGAGGTTGATAAAAAGAAGAAGAGAAGTTATTTCCAGCTGGATCAGCTGGATCATCTTGCAAAGCATTATAGGAAACAAATATAGCCATTTATGTCATTGCTAGCTGTAATATATGATTGATAATTGATAAAAATATGGACAATAAAATGGTCAATATAAGATTCATTTTAGAAAGTTCCCCAAAATAGACAGAGTTCCAGGTGCACTGGCAATGATCACAGCATTGGACTGGCACCACTCTTAACGTTTGTTAAGTGGACATCTCCCAATCACAACTTCACAGAACTCCAGATGACAGAAGTGATAATGTCTGGATAAGACCTGCATGCATTGCTCTGTGGTACTTTACCTTTAAGATTAGTTTGTCAGCAATCATTGACATGAGGTTTTGGGCAGAATTAATGTCTATGAGTTTGTTTAAAAAAACAGGATATTGATATGTTGTTGCATAGAGGATCTGGCTGGGAAGTGGTACATATAAAGTTGAGCTTGCTTCAATGCTGTGCTTCAACCTATCAATGTCAACCCATCACACGCTTTTGGTTCTCTCTCTCCCCGGAAACGAGAAAAAAGAAGAAACTTATCTGCAGCCGAGCAACATATAAATGGTGAGTCAGTGCCAATGTAATGTTGGGTGACTATGTGTTTTGTAGCTTTTGAAGGGAGCAGTATAAACACACAGTCTGTCATTATTAAACTGGAGAAGAATGACATTAATAGACACTAGTCACTGAGGTCATTGTGATCTCTGGATTTAAGATATTTTCTCTCTGCCTCTCTGAGTACTATCCTTTGTTCTCTGATGACTTTGGAGAGCAACGGACTAGGGGGAGGTGTTGCAAGCAGTTTTGGATGTTAGAGGCAAAGATTGTTAAAAGATAATGTTAACGAGGAGCAGAATGTGTCTGTAGCTTCATTGTCAGAGAGTGAGAAAAAAAAAATTCATTATTATTCATGGTAGGCAAGGATTTCCTGGAAAGCTGAGTCTGATGTTTTGGCAGAGGGGACATTTGTGGTCCTCCTCCATGAGGAATTACTTCAAAATATGGAGCGACTCCTTTAGTGGCACACAAGTTAATATAAATAATAAATCCACAGTATTGTGCATTGGTATGTAAAGCATCCCTAATTTATACACCCTCACACACACAACCACAGGTCAAACAAGTCTCAATGCACTTTCTGAGACGTTAATAAAACAATGGTGTGTAAAAGGCCATTTAGCCAAGGTAAAGGCCTGAAAATGAGGTCATGGAGATGAAAGGAGACAAGAGGAGAGATAGGAAGAAAGAGTGCGTGCAGATATTTCACAGGAGGGTTGAGAGAAAGGGCTCATTGTCTTTCACCCAACGGAGATTTTAATCATGGTGGCAATTTTACAGCAGCTCATAAACTGCAGCAGCCAGGCCTCATTGTTAACCTCCAATTGCTTTCAGGGCTGTAAATATGGCTGCCTTACATCGCTCTGGCCTTGCCGATGGTTTATTGAGAGGTGGGACGTTGCCGGTGTCGGCACTGTGAGACTTTGCAGAGAATGATGAGGAGCACAGAGCATGGACTGACTAGTAAATAAACACAAGGCCTATCAGTGAGGCTCAACACACTCAGCCGCTACAATGCTTTATCTACCAGCAAGGTACAGCACTGCATCTAATCTGTAAATGGACCTAAACACAGTGATTAGCGTCAGAGTGTAACTGCTCAGTTTGACATTTAGATTTAACCACAGAGAGCAGTGACTTGTGACTAATTTTTTTATTTTTTTTTCTCCAGGCACCTTTGAGATTTATTTACTGTAGCATTTCAGACACTGTCATGGATTGAAAAGGATAGTGGATGAGCTATTCGAATGATGAATCCACGAGGTGACTCAGTGGCCTCATCCCTGACATTTGGTTGGCGGAGTTCTCTCCTGCTGGCTGATTGAATCTGCAGTCAGCCAAGTGGAAATGGATCTCCCATGAGGCATTTGGTACATCAGCCCGAGTGCCCGAGCCTGGGATGCCTGTGCTTGCGCTGCATTTGTTTTCTGCCACTGCTCTCAATTGCCATTGTCATCTCTGTTACTAAAATAGATTGTGTAATTAAATTTTCGTCCTTAATCAAGGACTCTGCTGCCAACCTGCTCCTGAGAGTCTCCAGAGTGCACCGAGGAGCTGCTACAGGTTGACAGACTAAATGGGAGATGGAGTGATAATAGAGCTATTATGGTGGACTCCTCTCTGTTGCTAAATAAGCAAGGCGGTAAAGACGTAAGAAAAATAACTCAGAGCTTTTAGATAATGGCAGGTCATTTTCACATGAGGCTGTTATGACAATTTGGGCAATCAGAGAAGAGGCAGAGATGGAGACAAAAACATTTGCTAGACAATAATCAACTATAAACCAAGCACAATAGACAATAAAGCTGCAGTTCTTACAGACGTCACAAGAACATAATAGGTCTGAATTTGTCTCACAGATATTACCTCACTCTCCTGGAGGAATTCAAGCACAGATGATGGAAAGAACACAGGGATGACAAACCCCCCAACCCAGATGTAAACATCCATCACAGTTTACAGACCAACTTTCTAGTTTAAAGGAGCCCTATTTCGCCATTTCCTCAGTTTCCATCCATCTTCTATACCCATTCATTCCCCACTAAGGTCATGGGGGTCTGCTGAAGCCAATCCCAGCATACTTCAGGCGAGAGGCAGGGAGACACTCCAGGCATACTCACACTCATACCTACAAGCATTCTACGAGCACGTACGAGTCTTTAATTAACCGCAGCATGTTTTTGGTCTGTTGGAGGAAGCCGAAGAACCTGGAGAAAGCCTACGCAGACACGGAGAGAACATGCAAACTCCACACAGAAAGGTCCCAGCCCAAGTCCTTGAAACAGCAACCTTCTTGCTGTGAGGCAACAGCCCTTCCCACTGCTCCACCATGTCGCCCACCATTTCCTCAGTTTAGTATTTTAATTTTCATAGTCTATTTATAAAAAAAATGCTATGCAGTCTGCTGTCTCACACTCACTTTAAAAAAAAACTGTTTCCTCCCATGCCCTCTCCGGCTAAAACACACACTCTGTTGTGATTGCTCAGACAGAAACAAACAACCTAGACCAACCTACTTAACAAGAAGTTACAGTGGGGAAAACAAGTATTTGAACACCCTGCTATTTTGCTATTTCTCCCACTTAGAAATCATGGAGGGGTCTGAAATTTTCATCGTAGGTGCATGTCCACTGTGAGAGAGATAAACTAAAAAGAAAAATCCAGAAATCACAATGCATGATTTTTTAACAATTTATTTGTGTGATATAGCGGCAAATAAGTATTTGAACACCTGAGAAAATGAATGTTAATATTTGGTACAGTAGCCTTTGTTTGCTATTACAGAGGTCAAACGTTTCCTGTATTTTTTCACCAGGTTTGCACATACTGCAGGAGGGATCCTGGCCCACTCCTCCACACAGATCTTCTCTAGATCAGTCAGGTTTCTGGGCTGTCGCTGAGAAACACAGAATTTGAGCTCCCTCCAAAGATTTTCGATTGGGTTCAGGTCTGGAGACTGGCTGGGCCATGCTAGAACCTTGATATGCTTCTTACGGAGCCAGTCCTTGGTTTTCCTGGCTGTGTGCTTTGGGTCGTTGTCGTGTTGGAAGACCCAGCCACGACCCATCTTCAATGCTCTGACTGAGGGAAGGAGGTTGTTCCCCAAAATCTCACAATACACGGCCCCAGTCATCCTCTCTTTAATGCAGTGCACTCGTCCTGTCCCATGTGCAGAAAAACACTTGTTTTCCCCACTGTAAGTACAAGCACTCCAGAAGGAGTGGGCGGATACCTGGATCCAAAAGTGCTTCCACTCCTGTTATGACATCACAACAGAAGCCATTTCTAAATGGCTTGTCTTTAGCAACACTACAGAGGAGGCCAGACCACAACAGAATGAGAGGGTTTTACACCTAAGCACTGGAAAGGTGATTTTTAATAACAGGGCCCCTTTAATTTTAACCTACTCTTTGTTCTCTAGTTATGTTATCTAGTTGTCATGCATAATGAGAGATAATTGTTGACTTTTTTCAGTTTTACCTACCAATAAAGTAGTTGAGATTGTTTTAAATTCACTAAAAATACATAATGGCCAAAGCTGCAAAATATGACCCTGGTTGTAATAACAACAATATTCAGTAATTGAGTTGTTGTACTCATGGATTGAACCCAATCGAAGAATCTTACAAACACCTTACAACAGTCAAAGCTGTTAAAGCAACAGCTTTTATGCAGCAATGCGTATCCCCTTTTAAATCCCCCCAAAAATGTATTCCCTTGAATGAACATAATTTGACTTCAAACAGCTCGGTAAGCCACGAGCCTTTGATAACTGACTGGAACCTACAAACGGAGCAGCGGACATGTCCCCGTCATTTTTCATGCTCGGGGCTGTTGACAGCTCCGTTATATGAGGCTATTTGAGGGTTGTGTCCAGAATTGCTTTTCCTCTGGGTGCTTCTGTGTTTCCACTCATTCTCTCCATCACCTCTCAGGCATTTATCAGCCTGGTGTTGGTTCACAAAGGCTAGAGATCCAAGCTGTGGGACTGCAATAAACTCCCAGGCAGGGCTCCAGCACTGGGTTCTGTACTCTTCATAGTCTGCAACATACAACCAGATGCCAGTAGAGTGGAAGCCTTTTTCCCAAGACCCAACAGATCAATATGCACATGCACTAATGGACATGGCAAAATGGACAGCTACATACTACACATACCAATGTAAACACATTTATATTTTTCTTCATTTCAACATTTGTCTATATTCTATCCTCAATATCCAAGATTGGGTAAATAAATTATACAGCGAAATAACCCTCTGTCTTTTTTTGGCTCTTTCCCACTTGCTCTGGTTCTTGCCTGCTGGCTCAGTTCCAGCAGTCAGTGCTGAGCTGTTTGCTGTTTCCAGTCAGTTTTCATGCTGGGTGAAGGTCACCAGGTTATGAGACATGACACCGGGCTGCATCTCTGTTTGCCTTTCTCACCTCCAACCCCCCCCTCTCTGGGGTAATTGCTATTACACTAATATGATAGATGCTTGTGAGCGTGGTCGAGGTGGATTGCTGATGCTTGGTGATACCTGATATCTGAAATGGATATCAAAATTTACCATAATCAAGATTGTTAAAGCAATATCGTATTTACTCTAGTATTAGTTGGTAGTTAGTGTTTTATTGTTGGAAGATTAACAATCTTGTATCATGCAAATAGACACTTTTCACAATTTTCATTCATAGTTCCTTGACTTTGAGATGTCATGTTGTAACATCCTCAGCGCTACCTCCTCTAAAGGTTCCCAGCACGGCCCACCTGCCCCAACTGTCACACCCACTTTTTCAGTCTTCAAAGTGAGAATTATCCAATAACTAAAGAGGCTCCTCAATATTTATGAAACAGACCAAAAACAAACTGTGCTTTCAGGAGCTCCAGCAAAGTGTTTGAGAGAGCTTTGTAAAACTACATTGAGTTGAATTGTTGTTGTTTTTTTACTTTAAACTGAAAATATATCATGTTAGAGGTATCAAAACCACAAATATAATCCGGAAAAGTGCATAATATGCTCATTATATAATGTGCTTTCTCTTAAATCAAAACCATCAAAAGTAGTATTAAAAATACATTTGAATTATTTTTTGTGTATGTTTAGGGTATATAAGGAGATTTAAAAACAAAACAAAAAACGTGTGTAACAGAGCTACTGCATTTGAACCCAACTGGCTTCAGCCTCCAGACTGCAGCTAAACACTAAAGGTATTGATTCCTTACTTCTCCAGTGCTGAGTAAACCCCTCACTATACTATTTTGCTGGTAAACATAACTTGGAATTTGGCTTGTTTTTTTTCTGTCTAGCTCATACTGCACACTCACTGTTACACTCATCCTGCTGGGACCGCACAGATTCCTGCCCTGCCCTTTCCCTTTCCCACTTAAATCTAAAAGTAAGAAGATTATAGTTATTATTTATTAAATATATGTATAATATTAAATACTATGAGGTGAATTCAGGATGCCGTTTTAACAACTTATTATATTATCGGCTTCTTGAAGAAAAACAATTTTTGCAAATGTAATAACTGAGCTGATAACGTAATAAGTTATTGGCAAAAAGTTAATACCTTTATCAGTTCAGGACTTTTATCAAGTCATTGGCCAATTATTAAATCATTGGTCTATTACATTTTAAAAAAGGGCAAATCTATTACGTTAATTAGCTGTTAATATGTTACTGGCTGCTACAAACCCCAAAATACAAATTGCAATTCATAAAGCACATGTAAAGGGTGAAATACCGTGCCAATACTGTTATCATTGCGTATTTTTGCATCCACTATGATCCACGCAGGTATTGAAATTGGGTAAAACGGGCGGAAACCTGCCACCTTTTATGCAAATGAGGCCCATTACAAAAGCAGTCTCTTTCAAGACCACTGCTACAAGCCACACACAGTGACGGAGTGAAATAATTTCCGCCATCAGAGAGTTGCTGGTAACTACATGCTACATGTCTTTATCCATACAGGCCACTTTATTACAAACAACTCCACCGTATAAACCTGGAATCTGTACGGAATAGCAGATCTGTGAAAACACAATACTGCCTTTAGAAAACACAATATTAACACAATATTAATTCCAATCAGAAACTGACCGATCTGCTGTTAGTATCGTTTCAGCTGTTGTGACGCTGCAGCTGGTCGTGACAGCACCAAACGGAACATCAGTCTGATGCTTCTCAACAACATTACTGTGAGATTCAGATTCAGACATGTATTATTAGATTACGTTACTTATACTAAATACTGGACAAGTAAAAAGAACAAACGTGGAAGTTTGTTCTCTACTCAATAAACACCCCCAATGAGAGCTTTTGTGCTGTAACAGTTTTCATTATAGATCAATTTGCTGAAATGTGGAGAAAAGCATGAAACACTGGAAACTGCCTCGCTCACTCAAAAGCAAAGCAAATTGCACTCAGCTGCTAAACTTTATGGGCATGTTTGTGCCATAATATCATTAGTGCAATATCTTTCGTGAATAGGACCTTAAAACGGAGCAAATGGCGGCTGCAAATGATGCGCAAATTATGGCGTGCTCTCACCGGCCGCAATCCATCTATGCAAATTCACCCCGTTAACACGTTAACTGGCGTTTGG
Source organism: Lepturacanthus savala (assembly GCA_030544235.1). NCBI lineage: Eukaryota > Metazoa > Chordata > Actinopteri > Scombriformes > Trichiuridae > Lepturacanthus > Lepturacanthus savala. Next base: position 13,179,131 of record CM060465.1, on the reverse strand, counting down.
TGACAGGTTGTGGAAGCCGAGAGTAAATGTGTATTCTGACCTGCAATACTGCTCTGATCACTGCATGATCTCTCTGAAGTAAGTGAATCGATTTTCTTTACTATTTGCACTCCTCGCACATATACAAAATACTTGGTAATGCGCTCACATCATAACTCTGTGCAGCCAATATCAGCAGTATGAATAGAAAAGAGAGCAGCATCCCTCAGACCATGAAGTTGAATTTGCTCACTTGGACGTAAAATGCATCATGTTTTAAGTGCTTATAAAGAGGTGGATCATAGAGAATGGACTGGCGGTGAAAGTAATCTGTGCACCTTATGAAATCACCTGTACGCCTGCCAGATATAGACAGGTGCAGTTCCTGTTGCCACTTGATAAAGGGGAACAAAAAACCATGCACGCCTCCATTTTTCTTCCACTCTATAAAGCCTCTCAAAGAAGTAGGTGAACAATGGAAACAAGGCAGGGATAAGAGCCGTACAGAATTAAACAATGGAAGAAAAAGCATTTTCTGTCTGTCTCCCTCCTCATCTTTCTTGCCAAATCTCCCTGCTGCTCAGTCATTTACTTGATGAGAGGCAGATAAGGGACGGCTTGGCCGAGGACCGTCAGGGGTAGATGGATGGATGGATGGATGGATGGATGGACGGGTGTGAGATGTGAGTAATTGAATTGGAAGCTTGAAATTCTTGGTGTGGGCACGCAACGTTTATGTGGGTTTAAACGAAGAGGAGGAGCGGATTCATTTCCATTCCCGTGGGAACATTTCCTGCCTTTCATCAGAATTCCCCGTTTGCCAGAGCGAGAGCGGCGAGGGCCACGTCTCCGAAGAGCCGGGGAGGATTCTGTGTTTTTCTTCCGTTTTCAGCTTCTCTCGGGGGAGTTTTACCATAGGTGCCAGCTTTATTTTTTTTCTTTTAGTCACTCTTTCATCTCGGAATCGCCTCAAAACATTAACCAGCATGTAGAGATGTCTGAATATGACTCATTGATATACTATGCAGAGCAACACAACACATCCTGCTGATTAAAACACTGATGATGATTTCACAGGTCTGTGTAGGCAGCGATTTACATTTTTCTGGACCTTCACTTCCACCGCAATAATCTATTTTGATTGTCAGACATTTGACTTGCAGGTTTAAATGTCTCCCTCCTCTTGTCTTTTTTCACTTCCTTGCTTCCAATCCTTCTCTCCTTGTTCAGCTTCTGTTTTCATTTTATACTGTACTGTCTTCTGTGGTGAAGTAGCTGGTGGGTCTTGCCCCTCATTGATCTCTGCTGTCCCCAACAGAGGGCAGACACTTGGAGCCTGTTGATTGATCTTCCCTGGATCTCGCCGTGCTCCCCCCCGCCCATCGTTGACCACCTTGTTCTTCTGTCCTCTTCAAATCCTTTATGTGCAACTATAAAGGAGTATATCCAACTCCTCCCTCTTTAACTAGATATGGTAATAATAAACCGTTAAACCATTTACTGTTACAAACAATTCGAACAGTTAAAAGAAATTTGTCTATAAGAGTTAGTTTTTGTTAAACTCAGGGCTGTTTTTGATCGTCGTTAATTAGCAGAGAGCCATGAATAGATTCTTCACAGTGATCTCGGTGCTGGAGGACTCAGTGTTTGTTTTCGTTCTGTCCTCTGTTCATACATTAGAAATTTTGAGGAAATGGGCACAGGAGAGACAACGTAGATGGGGCATTGGGTAGTGCTCATCTTGTCGGCGATTTGTTTTCAACGATTAATGATCGCTTAACAAGCATCAACTATCAGTCAGGATTCTTTAACCCAATATCCCAATAGTTCATTTTTGAGTGGTATATAAGCATTCAATGTACTGGTTCTAATCAGTGTTGGGCACATTACTTTAAAAAAGTAATTAGCCATAGTTACTAGTTACTTCTTCAAAAAAGTAACTGCGTGAGTAACTTAATTACTCTATTGTAAAAGTAACTCGTTACTGGTAAAAGTAATTATTTTCAAAAAAGACTCCACTTCCACTAGTTTAGTGGAAGCATGTATTTTGTCGAGATGCTTCTTTAAATTGGCGTTGCTTAGAACAGACGTGGACAAACGCTTTCTCCCAACACACAATTTGCACTTCACATATACATTTTTATCTTTCATCTTATTTTCCGATCGCTCGGGACTTGCCATCTTGCCATCATCCAAAAGATTCACAAACAAAAAAGGAGAAGAAGCTCCCTGTCAAAATCCCATGTTAAATAAAGATGTACTAAAGTCACATTAGTTGCATTATCCGAATGCTGGAACAATTCCAATGTGCTCGTTTCAGTGTAATCTACGCTGTTTCTGTGTCTGCCTGTGCACGGAGCAACAAGTCTGAGCGCGTCTCTGGTTGCCATGCAACGCAAGGCGAGCCAAGCTGAACAAATGCGTTTCTGGTTGGCCAATGGACACGTGGTCACGTTATCAGCATCAGTAATTCTGATTGGTTCAAACCACACATGTTTGCTCTCACCGACCAAAATTATGTTGGCACAACGCAGCGCAAAATATGCAACATCTTTAATAGAAAATGTGAAAGAGCTCAGCTGGGAGCTGAAGAAACAACAAGAAAAAAAGTTACAAAAAGACATTCACGACCACAGAAGAATCAGAGGATAATGAGAAGCAGGTGGAGTATGATGTATCACTCACTGATATTGTGTCGATTGATATTTTGCTTAATAAATCTTTGAGAGATATTGATAATCTGTTTTTTTTCATATATGCATGCTTGACATGCATCCGAAACTGTGCTAAATTGCCCGAAACCGATTAAAAACCGTAAAAATTCGCGAGCATTATTTTACACGCACTGAGTTCCGGCAAGAGTTTTGAACCACTTTCACCCCTGGCTAGCCCCAGCCTGTAGTAGCAGAGCATACACACACACACAGACACACACACCCTGACACAATCAGTGGAAACAGAAAGCTTGGGGTCGCTTGACATAGTAACGGAGTGCATTTCATCATCTGTAACGGTAACGCCGTAATTAATTTGATTACCCGTTACTCCCAACACTGGTTATAATATATTATAATGTATTTTTAAGTAGGGATAGGGACAACAGTTAATAAATGACTGATCAATTGTTAAGGAGTTTGCACAGTTGTCATGGACATAATTATTTGTAGGTAAATTAATACTTAAATAATAAACACATGTGAAAATATATGATATTTTATATTATTACAGCTTCATATGATGACATCACTTGATGTCAAAGTTATTCTTTAAAGGCAACATATAATATAATATTTAATATAAACATTTTCATGAACTTCAATGTTAGCAGATTTCCTGGCAAACCATCCATCCAGTTGTTGAGAAATTTCACTTGAAATCATAAGCTTGAACTTCCCAGTGGCGCTAGAGGAAGAAGTCAAGAGATCTCCAAATTCAGCAAGGTTCATCCTCTTGGAACCATTAATGTCTCTCCATGTAGTAGAAACTGAAATATTTTGCTGAATTAGTGAAAACATTGATCAGCTGGTGACACTCAATGAAGAGTCAGGGGATCACCAAAGTTAATATATATGATTCATTCTCTAGGGAATGAATGTCTTGAACAAAAGTTACAATACAGTCAGTCAGTCATTTTCTATACCTGCTTATTCCTCAATAGGGTCATGTGGGTCTGGAGCAAAGTATTATGATAGACTTTCTCCAAGAAAAGGTTAAGAAAAAAATCTAAGAAAAGAAAATCCAGTGTAATAATTAAACAGAGTAATCATTAACACCACCTCATCTTCACTGTGGTTATCATTAACTCCTTTTCCTCCTACTTATCATCTGCTTATCAATCCTCCTCTTCCTCCTCGCCTTCTCACATCATCTCCATTATTGTCTCTGCTTCCACAACCTCTACTACTCTTCCTCGCCCACCCTCATCGCTCCCCACCAACTGACTCACCAACGTCTTCTTTTTTTTTTTTTTTTTTACTTAACATTCTGGGGTTGGAGAAAAGTAGTACACTCTTCATTTGCACGAAAAATACCATTTTACACAGTTATATTATAATAGCAGTGTAATGATATAATTATAATGGAATAATATTTTAGTCAATATAACCTGCTGCACTTGACAGTTACTGATCACACAGCTATAATTACTACAGAAACCACATTTAGAGTTTGCCCTTTAAAAGCCTTTGTGAGTAGGTGGTGACGGGCCTCATTTACCAGCTTTTCCAATCAAGCCACACACATCAGATATGATTTCACACTTTATGTGCTGCCCTGACAACTTACATGTCGTAACATTGCGTTGAGGAAAAAAAGTAAATGGATTTAAGATTAAATATTGACCGTGACTATGGAATGGCGGAGATAAAGAAAAGAAGGTGATTATTCTTCATGTATCTCATCCCGGGGTAATGGCTTAGCAGACCAAGACCAGACCAAGCAGTCTATTAATCCACCTACTGTAGCGGGCGGAGAGAGCTGTTGAAGTGCTTTGTTTTGCTCTGTTGTTATTGTCGGGATATCAATTCCTTTAAGCGTCCTCCTAGATTTATTCTGTCATTAAACAACCCACTGCCTTGATTTCTATCACTTGAGCCAGTAGAATTTCACAGGTATATCGACAGATGAGTTGATGCCACTGGCTCGGAGGCATGGATGGATCCAGGAGTGGACATTTTAGACTCTTGTGAGATGGCAGCTGGCAAGAGAAAACCAATTTTTATTGCCTTTTTTATTTTAATTTGCGCAATACCGGACAGGAGCTATGCTAATACTGTTAATTGCAAAAAAAAGTGAAACAACAATGCAGTTACTAGCTAACGACTGTAACTATTAGGAACCTACGAGCAAGACCTGGACAATGTAGAGACTGAGTGACCATCATCATGGCAATAGAAGAGTCGACACAGGCAGACCAGATTGTGAGGACTGAGGACTGTGATGTTGTTATAACAATGGAGCTGAAGAGGCAGAATTACACTTTCTAACAGAATGTCAAAACTACAGAAATATTAGGCAGGTAATATTTTCTAAATTTTAAACAAATTTGCCCAAAGTCTGGCAGAAATTGAGAAATTACTTTTCATTCTGGGGTAAGTAAACAATGAGCAGAGTTTGCTGCTAAATACATCACTTCCTGCCACAACAGAAGAAACAACCATTTTTACTTGTACTTACCATAATCTACTTAACACCAATGTCTCCTATTGTTCAGTTTTTGGTTTGTCTGTCCGGAACACCTTTAGTGATTCTTTTCAAATTTGGCACAAACGTCCACTTGGACTCAAGAGTGAAATGATTAGAATTTGGTGGCCAAAAGATCAAGGTCACTATTATAAAAAGCACATTTCTGGACATAACTCAAGAATTCACCCACTAATTATTACAAAGTTTCACACAAATGTCAAACATTATAAAGTGATGATGTCTTCACTACAAATATTATATGAGTCTGGATGGACATGGATGTAAACTGCAACTAGGATGGCCAAGACCAAGATATTTTTTGAATATTTATACTTATAGACACACATTTTTTTATTTAATTCATTAATTCCATTGTTTATTATAATTTCTTATCTATTGCTGTTCACATTATTTTTGATAAATGTGTAATCATTATTGTGCTTCGTCAAATGTGTGAGTGAATTGAATTGAGTCAGTGTCTGTATTTGCTCTGCCTCTGATTTCTTCCAAATTGAAAACAACAATAGAAGAGTAGTTACCTTACTGCTGTGTCTGAAAGAAAGATTTGTCACTGAAGCACATTTTTAAGTTCACTTCATCATTACATCTTATTCGATCACATTTTTTACATTTGTGGATGAGTCGGGTACAGCTACTGTCTGATTTATGAAGACCAATGAAGAAACTGCAGGCATGATAATAAGCTACAGTGATGCCATGTAACAGCAATTTACTTCCCTGTCCTTGTACTTTATATCAGTCGTGGTTCAGTACACAGTAATTAGTGAACTCCCTGTAAATATCAATACAAACAGCACAGCTCACATCAAGCATTATATAGCCAACATCTCTCACAAACACAAATAAAAGCTATGATTCTTTGCCCACACACACAAAAAACGACCCTCCATCAATCAGAACAGGCAAGCAGCTGCTTAAATTAAAAATGATTAATCAGCTGGAAGTTAGTGAGACAGATGACACGCGTAGCTTAAAACATCACAAACCAGCTAGAGGTGAATCTCCATATCTTCACCAGATGGCACAGAAATTGGCAACTGTTAGGAGCTCTCCCTGCAGTATTCTGACTAACCCAAAACACAGCCGCCGCCTGCGGGCTTGACACGTTTCCATCATCTCACATCTGTTTTCCACTTCTTCTTCCTTCTTTTTTTTTGTTTTTAAACTGTCATCTGCACTTTGGCGAAACAAAAGTTGTGCAGTTGTCTGGAAGAGTGCTGTTTTGGTTGTCGTTTCACATTAAGTTACGCTTGCATTTGCCTGCTCTCCTCTGACTGAATAGATATCAACACACATGTGCCAGCATATTGATGAAGTAGGAAGAGACTATATAGACTGTCACGCTATTAATCATTTTTCCCATATGCCCACAGAAGTGTGAGCACAAACCCTGAGCGTCCAGTGCTTCACGTGTAGAGCTGCTGGTATGCAGCAAGCCGCTCTCACGGTCAAGAGGATTCATAATCAGTAGATTTTAAGTTGCTGTAATTAACACAATCACAAATAGTTGATTTACAAGCAGCTTTTCACTGGGGTTAATGCGCCAGTTGTAGAAAGAGTGGTTAAATGGATGAAATTGGAGTCGGAGAAGTGCTGATGAAGACTGCAGTGGCTTGTAATTAACTTGTAATCCAAAACCCAATGATAAATACTGTTTGACACACAACAGTGAAGGATCACAGGCAGTGAGTTTGTCACTCGTGCAGTGGTAAAACAAACACTAGAACTGAAACTCATTTACTTTTGAAAATTTGTCTCCATTTCACAAGCTCGTTGGTTATTTCACAGAACAATCACGCCGAGGAAGTTTGCTGATGTGCTCTTTGATTGGATCCATTAAAGTGTCATGTGAGATGTATAGGATGAAACATTTTGCACAGACATATGTGAGAATATTACTGATATCTGTTGAATTTGTATTACTCTGACAGCCATGATAGTATGTAACAGTATAATACACGTTATTATTATTATTATTGCTATTGCCAGCAGTTTATGGCCACATGTAGGCAGACAGACAGAGAGAGAAAGAGAATCAGACTCTTGGACTAACAATTGGACGCAGACCTGATGGACATGGTAACAGAAGAAGAGGTGATGATGAGAGACTTACAGAGTGAGATTAGAGGAGTTGACCCTCAGCCGACACTGTCACAGCCAATTATTGTCCACCTCCAGTGCAGAAAACTCTGCAGTGATGTGATAAAAGTTCAAGATGCAATAATTTCATTGCTGTAACAACCAAGTTTTCAGTTTGCTGAGACAGGGCATGAATTGCATGCAGACACCTTACAATGCAATCATTTGTATGCAACGGTATGTAACAGTCCTCAACAAAGCATCTGTTTGTAAGAGATATTGCAAAATGACATCACAAGTTTTGTGTGCAGCATTGTAGAAGTGAGTGGGGTCACAAACGTGGGCTTCTCAAAGATTCTTTATTCAGTATTACAGGTGGTCGTCGATGCTGGTACAGTACCTGTCATCTAGGATCTGGCAAGATGCCTGCGGGTGGATGAAATTACAAACCCACGCACCTGGCTTGTATCGATAGAGGCTACAGAACAATGTGGGTGTGCTGGCAAAAAAAAGAGGGGGCACATAGTCCTGGAATGAGCTATAAATTACCTTTCCGCCTCCTTCCAGGTGTCCAGAGATTGGATGGATGGACAGGTGGATGAAGGGATGGAAAACAACAAGTGAGGGCGGGCGAAGGGACAGAGCGAACACGAGTTGTGAGATGCACAAACAGAGCCGATAGACAAAGGAGCAGCTTGGGACTGTGGGTGTGTACAGGCGAGAGAGAGAAGCATTGGCGGTCTATGATGAAGATTCATTGCTCTTTTCTTGCCGCCATCCATCTCCACTAACATGCGCAGACACCATTGAATACCCATGCCACCGAGTTGGTAGTGGATTTGCTGTGTGGGTGCTAAAATAAAGCTGATGTCATAGAGGTTAGAGGCGGAATGATAAAATGTGAAAGTGAGGCAGTAAAAGCGATGCAGCTTTCAAAATAGTGCAAGGTGATAAAAGGTGGCATTTATATCAGCAAACGCTTAAGTCATTCTCTCTGCAGCATGTTTTTAGGTATGTAAAACTATCATACATTTATGAAGAGTAATGCCCTGACAGGTGAGGCTGACATGAGATAAAAGAGTCCCAGGAGCCATCCGCTGCCGGGACTGGCCAGACTCCCGATATTAGAAAAGCTGCGGAATGTTTTCGCTGTCAGCTTTGTACCAGAAAGTAAAGGAGATTTTGGCTGCTGCGAAAACATAAACGTTCACCTATGGTATTTTTTTTTCACTGTCAGGGAAGCTGTATAATTTTCAGAATAAAAATTGGATAAATGTGACCTCGGTTCAGCAGTTGGCAGTGTGACTCGCTGAAGTAAAAAGAGCTGTCGGGCCGAACAAACGTGGCACTTTTCTGTGAAGTGGCTCCGAGACTCTCGTCAGCTGACAGCGACATTAAATACAAAGTGACAGGGTCAACTGTAAGTACTTTTTGTTTGTCTTGTAGCCTGGTGACACATGATGAATTGGGGGGGATGTTTGTAGATGGCTATGCAACATAGAGGCAAGTGAAGAGAATTTGAGGCATACACTTTTTCTTTTTTTTTTGACAGGGAGATCAAGAGAGAACAATAGGTAAATGCCAGATCTCCAAACAGGTGTTTGGCTGATGAAGTGCGATGTGGATGAGAGAGCTGGAGAGACTGTAGCCCCTTTACCCAGCCTGTTCAAGGCGGGCTTGTTGCGCCCTCATTAGCCTCACCATTCTGGTTACACACACAGACACCTGTCAAACTCGCCAATCTTTGAAACCCTGCAATCACAAAATGAGAATAGACCACTTCCCTGGGCTGCTACATATTGTGCCCAACTCTTGTCATATAAACCTCTGACCGACATTTATTTAGCTCAGAACAAGCTGTTTAATTTCTCTAACATCACAGCATTTGGCCTGCCGAACTCCTTTCAACCAACCTGACTGTATGCTGCTACATAGACGCTCATTCTAGCTCTCTGATTAGTCTAGATCCTCAATATCTTCAGGTCACTTCTGATTCCCGAATGCCAGCATACTGTCATGTATCACAATTTTGGTGATGTGGGGGTGAGGAAACATGAGCAGAGCGCACTATCTTCTATTTATTCACCTCATCCTGGAGAGTAAATTCTCTCTTTCTTTCTCTTTCTCTCTCTCTCTGTGAATGTGACTCCTGATCGCCTTTTTAGACTCTGGATGCATTTTTTTTTATTTGAGAGAGGAGAAACTATAACCAAAGCTGTGGGGGGTTAAATTACTCTTTAACCATATATACCATTCCTTTCCCTGCATATTCCCTGTAACATTACTAGGCCTTGAGGTGGGAAATTGTCAAGAGTGGATTTACCAGAAAAATCAATTCCTGGTTGATTTCACACATGACCCCTTCCAATAAAGAACCTGGAATGTTTCTGGGGAAGGCCACATGCGTGAATGAGGCTATAGCTTCCTTTGAGATGAAAGACTGAGCCTCGAATGTTCTCTGGGCCCAGGGTAACGGCACATTTAAAAGGAAGAAGAAAAAATAAGGTAGGAGAAAGATGAAAAGGTAAAAAATGCATAGGAAAAAATCCTATAAAAGGCATCCCCTGGTGCCCTAAGGCTTTGCTGATTCATAAGTGTTTATTTAAATGAAGTAAAATGACCTCATGTCTCCCAAATTAAAAGTACAAGCATAAAGCAAAGTCATGCAAATGGAAGCCATGTTTTAACCTTTATGGTTATTTTCATAATAGCTTTTGTGTTTTTCTTACCTTTCTAACTAAAACTTTTTTGTGTGAGTGAGATGCATTGCATATACAGTGGTGTGACAAAGTCTTTTTTTTGTTGCATGTTTGTCACACGTAAATGTTTCAGATCACCAAACAAATATACATATTACAAATATATATATTGGTCAAAGACAATAATGAGACAAATTAAGATGAGTCTTTATGTTGTTGTTTTTTTTGCCAGTGGTTTTGTCTTGAACCTCTGCCATGCAAGAGTTACAGAGCTGAGGCAAGTGAGGCCTGCCAGTTCTTTGGATGTTGTTGAGGGGTCTTTCCTGACCTCTTGGATGAGTTGTTGCTCTTGAGGTGCTTTTGGTTGGCTGGTCATTCCTAGGAAGGATCACCACTGTTCCATTTTTTTTATGGATAATTTGTTTGTGGATAATGACTCCCACCATGGTTCACTGGAGTCCCAAAGATTTAGAAATAGCTTTAAAACCTTTTCCAGACTGATAGATCTCAATTACTTTCTTTCTCATTCGTTCCTGAATTTCTTTAGATCTCGGAATGATGTCTAGATGTTCAGGATCTTTTGGTCTACTTCACTTTGTACTTCAGGCCTAGGTGTGGCTAGAGTAATTGATCTCAGGTCTGATAAACTACAGTTATGTTTTAACAGGAAGGGCAATCAGTTTTTCTAGTAGGGCCATATATATTTTTGTCCCTTGAATAATAAAAGCCTTTGTTTTAAAACTGCATTTTGCATTCACTTGTGTTGTCTTTGACTAATATTAATGTTTTTTTGATGATTTAAACATTTAAGAATGACAAACATGCAAAAAAATAAGAAATCAGAAGGACATAAACACTTTTTCACACCACTATAGATATACAGGTATGTAAGCAGGATAGAAGGCCATTGTTAGGCGTTTTGTTCTGATGGAGAGTTACTTAGCCTCTTACTCCCCAGCTAATCCTGGTTTGTTTAGGGTTGTACCAGTTCTTTAAGGCGTGCTGAAGTGGAGTGCAATGCAAACATTCCTAAAGAACACTTAAAGAGCATATATAACAAGTGCACTTCATATGTTTAGTCACGGAGCATCTCTTGTTTTGCTTTCCCACAGACCTGGAGTAAAAAATTACAGTTCCAATTTCATATTTCACAAATAAACTGCCTGTCCTCTCTAAGTGCTCCTTAGTGAATCTCTGTTCTTTCTTTGAGAGCTCATTACTGCTGATAAGGAGTGTGACTGGCCAGTTTGCTCTGATTCAGAACCGACTTGTCTTGGTCAGCAGCTCTTTGGCTTTGTCGCTGATGAGCTCTTCACGCTGACTGATCTGCTCATCTTCTCTTTTTCCCTCTTCTACCCTCTCACAAGCTTCCATAATCTTCTTCCATCAGAGAACGATGCTTGAGTTGTAATTCTCTTCTTCAGCAGGGATCTCTTTTTCTCCGTGTCCCGCTCCTCTCTTTTTTGTTTTTTGAGGTTGCTCTCTGACTTCCTGCTGTCTCCTGCGGTGACAGGCAGCTTTGTCTCCGTGGCTGGAGGAAAGGCTTTCTCCAGGATGAACTCATTTTAAGATTATATTATGTTACGCCAGAGCCGCCTTGGTCGCTGTCTGCCATTGACTGTTGTTACTGTTATTGATCACTACTGCAATGCATTGTGGGATATTTATACCGGGCCTAGTGTCCATTATTGAATTCTGCATTATTTCCCTGGAAATAGTATGCAGCTCACGTACTATTGTGTTCATACTGAATTTTCAGACATATTTAAAAACTCTCAGGACTATCTTGGCACATATTACTAAATAGCATGACTTTTGTAGGCAGCAACAATATATGCAGGACCACTAATCCATAGATATCTATAGAACAGTAGATGACTCACCCAAAGTTGCTGCTGAATGAGCCAGAATCCGCACACGACCGCCATCCTGTGTCGATCCACTCACTCACTTAGAGCATTAAGCTTATAGTGGTATAGTAACCTATTGAAATGACAAGAACTTACTTGATTTTCAAATTTCAAACTATTTTGTTTGTTATAATCCAATAAAATTAATGTAGTTATGACACTGGATATGTATAATTAAACAATTCTAATCATGAACTTTCATATAAAGTAACAGAGTGCAGATAGCTAAAGCTAAAGCTATACACTCAAAAGGTGTTTGCACACGATTATAGTAGAATATTCTCAGTTATGAGTATTTTGTACAGATCTCTCATTTTATTGCAGTTAGAGAGGCAGATTAGGCCGATTATCACAATATGGCCACTGTTTAGGGACGTAAGCAGGTAGGCTGATCCAACCCGATCCAACAATCCACCTGCATAGCTAACATTTAACTAGCCCTTTTGTTGTGTATTTTGGTGAGTATAACTGAGACCGTGGGTGCTGGCTCACTGGCCTGGTTCGCTGGGACATGAAAATGAAATCATGAGTCATCATTGTGTGTGTTATTTGTTGCAGCTGTGCTTCTCCTGCTATGACAAACAGTGGAGAACACAGAGGTTTGTATATTTGCCGTGCTCCTGTTGCACTAGTGAATATAGTATTTGCAACAGTTTTCTTAAAATACTAAATAATCTTAATTAGTTTGTAATAAAATAAAATAAACATGAATTCCTGTAATGTACTCAGTTCATATTATCTTGGTAATAGACTATGATAATGACCGACCTGCTGTGTGTGTGTTTTATTACTCATCCTCTTATTAATATATCCAGAGCAAAAAATAGACTTGTATCCCTCCTGCATGAGAGTGTTGGTGCATGTTTTCAGAAGAGGGAAGATAAGAAGATGTAAGTATTGATTGTAGACATAGCTAATTGCTGCACAATCTCCATAATAGTAGTGAGGGCCCTCGTTCTGTTTCTCTTTACTTATGATTACAGATAATGAAGACGCATCCACCTCCTAAGGGTCTTATTGATCCCAACAACTTCCCCCTGAAGACACTTATCATGTATAATGAAGTGTGTTACAGTGTACATCTGTGTACACATAAAAGAAAAGACCAATAGTTAAAGTGACCAACATACATAGGTAAAGTTGGGAGTGTGTATATTTTAATTGGTTGTAATTTTAGGTCTTTGAGCCTAGCTCTTTTTCATTCTCATCCATGACATCACTGTTGTGATCTCACTCAGAGCAGGAACTAAATGTGTGTGAAAGTATCTGTTTAAAGGTCCTGAAATTTCCATTTTCATTGTTTTTTGGACCAAAGAGATGGTCTAGGTGTAGTATGAATACTGTTCCATGTATCAAATGCTTAATCCACAGAGAAATGCACACTTCCTGAATTCAGAAAGTTTTACTTAAAATGGCCTGTTTTCACGTCCTTGAATTTATATATATATTTATTTTTCACACCTATACAGTCACCTCCCACCCCCTCATTCACAGCCATTCAATTCCAATTAACAGAGGCTCATGAATATTGATTAGATACACCAAAAATCGCTGTCTGCTTTCCAGAGAGAAGCTTGAGAATGGAGCTGTAAAACTTTAATGAAATGATTTTTGGTGCTTTAAACTGCAAATATATCATGTTAGGGATATCAAGCCTTCAAATAAAACCCATAATCGTGTACCATGTAGAAGCTTTAAGTAGTGTGTGCTGGAGGGAGCTGGTACACATGTGAATTCATGTTAATCTTTGATTGCTGTGGAGGTTATGATGGGTCACTTCCAGATTAAAGACTCCAACATTTCCGAGTATTTCAAAGGTTATTAGACTCCACACAGGCTCTTATTTAATTCATAATTCACTCCTAAATTTTAATGTTTTTTTTCTTTTATTAACTAGATATGCGGTGGGGAGCTGAGTGTGTGTGCACGTCTGCGTCTGTGCATGCTCCATAGATGGAGAGTTACCTCATGTTACATCCCCAGTTTTAGGTCATCCGTTGGGTGGAGAGTGGACGGAGGGAGTAGTTTCACATTTTGAATTACGTTTTGATGTCCAATAAAATACCCTGAGATTTCTGAGAATCTAGCAGCGTTTTTGGTGCAATGATACAAGTAACACAGTTGAAAGTGAATAATTTCAGATTAGCTCCTGCTACTTTACAGCCGATGTTTGCAAGTTAGCAAAATAAAATTGTATTTAAAAAGAAGGAACTGAAGTGCTAAACATGCAAACGGGTACCAGCTGTTCCCAAAATGTGCCTAACTTGATTCCACTCATTATTTTAATATTGTCGTACTACTGACTGTAGGTAATGTGCTGCTTCTTCTTCTCACTTGCTAACAAAACCAAACTATGAGCAGCTACTTGGCCATTTCTCAACATTGTTGTTGCTGTTGTTGTGGGAAGCCAACAGCTTCCTGAGCAGCCTTTTCTTCAACATTTGCTTCACACAAAAGCAACTGAAATCATATGGTCTATTCTGAAAACTTTACTTTTGCTATCCCCAAAACAAAACAAAACAAAAACAAAAAAACAGACAAGCACTCCCACAGACCAAGAAGCACAGAATGGCGGTGGGACAAAATGTGCTAATACAAAAAAGCAGGTTCCTTACAAATGAAGCTATGCATCAACATTGTAACACCTTGTTTTAAATGCAAGAAGTGTCAGTTTTACTGAAACAAATAAGATATGATTGAGCTATTCAAAAGCATGACCTATTAAACCTTTAAAACCTTTTAAAATAAATGGGTCGGGATGGAGATCTGGTGCATTATTTTAATATTAACTTGAGGTCTGAGTTGTGTTTGGATTGGTTGAAACATTGGACAGGTTCAAGTGTTTCCCTATTGACATGTATGCATCTTGCTCTCTATGAGAGAGAATGACAGAATCATGTTGAAAAACAAAAAAGAGGCAGAATCAATTTGGGGTGCTTGGTTTTCATTCTGTGGTGCTGCGCCACAGATTGGTCTATGTGTGCGATATACTGACCTTTTATTATGACACACAGTGGCCACAGATGATGAGATTATAGGTACTGTATGAGACGGAAGAAAACCATCCATGTAACTGTCTGTTTTCTATATGTTCAGGTTTGAAGAAAGCACTCTAAATACATGCTAGATAGGATTCGTGTGCCTGTGTCCATCGTTCTCAGTGACCGCCTCAGTGTCTCTGCAGCAGGCTCTGTGTTGATTGGGTCACACCGAGCACTGAGCAGGTCGGGGATGATTGGCAGTTGACTGTTTGTCTGCTCTGTTTGCCAGCTGCCCCGTGTCACACCCCATCAGTAGTAATCATCCCAGACATAATACAGACCGCAATCCTCCTTTCGTTATTCCCCCCTCCAAACCACAGTCGAAAAATGCTTTACGGAGCTCTCTCTTCCAATAAAAAGCAAGCAGAAGACTGGATTCCGCTCTCAGCATCTGCTCTCTGCCCCTTCTAGCAAAATTCTTCTTCTTCACTAATCTGACCCATATCTTGCACAAGCTCTACTTAACGTTGAATTTGCACAGATTGAAGGGACCTTTAGCCAGCTTTCCGGAATAGTTTTCCTTAGGCTGTACCGAACACCTCTAAGACTGTTAATTGCAGTGTAAAGATTACATGCCATCAAGAAGAAGGCTTAAGCTTTTCCTGCTCTCTCTCCAACTTCTCAGCCTTGTGCTAAATACTGTTCTCACACAAAGCGTTTTGTATCATTTTCATGCTTTTGTTTCTAGAGCTGCAATTAATCGATTAGTTGCTAACCTACACTCACCGGCCACTTTATTAGGTACACCTGTCCAACTGCTCCTTAACACTTAATTTCTAATCAGCCAATCACATGGCGGCAACTCAGTGCATTTAGGCATGTAGACATGGTCAAGACAATCTCCTGCAGTTCAAACTGAGCATCAGTATGGGGAAGAAAGGTGATTTGAGTGACTTTGAACGTGGCATGGTTGTTGGTGTCAGAAGGGCTGGTCTGAGTATTTCAGAAATTGCTGATCTACTGGGCTTTTCACGCACAACCATCTCTAGGGTTTACAGAGAATGGTCCGAAAAAGTAAAAATATCCAGTGAGCGGCAGTTCTGTGGGCGGAAATGCCTTGTTGATGCCACAGGTAGGGGAGAATGGCCAGACTGGTTCGAGCTGATAGAAAGGCAACAGTGACTCAAATAACCACCTGTTATAACCAAGGTAGGCAGAAGAGCATCTCTGAACGCACAGTACGTCGAACTTTGAGGCAGATGGGCTACAGCAGCAGAAGACCACGCCGGGTGCCACTCCTTTCAGCTAAGAACAGGAAACTGAGGCTACAATTTGCACAAGCTCATCAAAATTGGACAATAGAAGATTGGAAAAACGTTGCCTGGTCTGATGAGTCTCGATTTCTGCTGCGACATTCGGATGGTAGGGTCAGAATTTGCCGTCAACAACATGAAAGCATGGATCCATCCTGCCTTGTATCAACGGTTCAGGCTGGTGGTGGTGGTGTAATGGTGTGGGGAATATTTTCTTGGCACTCTTTGGGCCCCTTGGTACCAATTGAGCATCGTTGCAACGCCACAGCCTACCTGAGTATTGTTGCTGACCATGTCCATCCCTTTATGACCACAATGTACCCAACTTCTGATGGCTACTTTCAGCAGGATAATGCGCCATGTCATAAAGCTGGAATCATGTCAGACTGGTTTCTTGAACACGACAATGAGTTCACTGTACTCAAATGGCCTCCACAGTCACCAGATCTCAACCAATAGAGCATCTTTGGGATGTGGTGGAACGGGAGATTCGCATCATGGATGTGCAGCAGACAAATCTGCACCAACTGTGTGATGCCATCATGTCAATATGGACCAAACTCTCTGAGGAATGCTTCCAGCACCTTGTTGAATCTATGCCACGAAGAATTGAGGCACTTCTGAAGGCAAAAGGGGGTCCAACCCGTTACTAGCATGGTGTACCTAATAAAGTGGCCAGTGAGTGTAAGTTGGGAAGTGCTGTTGCCTCACAACAAGAACGTTGCAGGTTCAAGTCAGGTTCAAGAGCTGGGATCTTTTGATGTGGCGTTTTCATGTGTGTCTGTCTGTGTGTTTTCTCCAGGTTCTCTAGCTTCCTCCCATAGTCCAAAACCCTGCTGAGGTTAATTGGAGACTCTGAATTGCCTGTAGGTGTGAGTGTGCCAGTGAATGCTGTGTGAATGGGATGGATATTCTTTGGGTTGTGGACTGTTCTGGACAAAAAGAAATACAATTTAGGTTGTATCTTCAGCTTTTGGAAACAGTGATTGACATTTTATGAACCAAACAACTACAGCTCTGGAAAAAAATAAGAGACCACTGCAAAATTATCAGTTTTTCTGATTTTACTACTTATAGGTATGTGTTTGGGCAAAAGGAACATTTTTGTTTGAGTCTATAAACTACTGACAACATTTCCCCCAAATTCCAAATAAAAATATTATCATTTAGAGATTTTTTGCAGAAAATGACCAGTGGTCAAAATAATACTAAGATAATAATAAGATACGTTTTCAGACCTCAAACAATACAAACAAGTTAAAACTAATTTTAAAACAATATAATACTTATGTTTACACTTAAGAAGAGTTCAGAAATCAATATTTGGAGCAAAAACTCTTATTTTTAACCACAGCTTTCATGCATCTTGGCATACTCTCCACAAGTCTTTATCATTGTTCTTGTGTCACTTAAAAAAAAAAAATGCAATGGTCTCTTATTTTTTTCCAGAGCTGTGATTGATTAATCGTTTCAATAACCTATATATTAATCAACGATCAAAATAATCACGAAAACACGGCTACTGCATCAACAACGAGTCTGAATTTGTACATTTGAAATCAGTGAAGCTGCTGGTTGGAGATTTAATCTAATTTAGACGCATTTTCATACACATATCATTTATACATAGAGTGCTGTCAAAAGTAGAATTGACTTTGTTAAATCATAAATAACAGTCAGATTCTCAGCCAGTGGGCCTGATTCTATGTTGCCATTTTGAATTAGAAGGCTAGAGACAAAGATTTACCAAAAATGACAAACACGCAAGCAAAGATTTTCAGACCACCATCGATCCAGAGGGAAGACGTGGTTCTTACACGTCAGCTGTGTTGATGTGGACTGAAGCGTGACAGAAGTCGTACCACCTTACCCCAGACCTCAATCGATCAGTAACACGCTCTCTGATGACGGTATGTGCCGCTTGCTGCAGAAACACGTAACACGCATGCACAAACACGCTCATCATCATCATCGTATTAGCACCAGTGGCCTTTAAGTACCCAGGCGGTATAATGATCACTCATTCCTCTCTCTTTCTCTTCTCTTCTCTCTCTCTCTCTTTTCTTGCTCTCGGCCGTCTGCAGTTTTTCTACTGTCCATCGGTGCGTCTCCGCCCTTCCATCCCTCTCTCCCCTCCTTTGCCTCCTTTGTGTCTTATTGTCTCCTGCCTGCCGTACTCATCTCTGCGCCATTAATCTTCAAAGCAATGAATTGGAGCCTCTGACTCTATCACTCCTATTATCGACTGCAGCCGTCCTTTATTTATGTTCCATTTTTCTCCTTCTCTTCCTCGTCCTGCCTCTCCCCCTGTTGTTCCATTGACCGGCATGTAATTCCTTACATGAATAATGCAGGCAGCCAGACAAAAATAGTTGCACTCCTTCTTTCTCTTAGCTGGGATTTGTTCTGCAATAGTTTAACTCGGTGCACTTGGGCTGATTTCTATTCGGTATAGTCCCAGCCACTGTGTTAAATAGAACAGGGATTTGGAAGCAAAGGTATTGGAGGCTCCCAAAGCTGCATTAGTACGGAAATAGACAAAAATGGCTAATTGTGAGATCAGGGTGCAGATTTATTCAGACTCTTTGCTCTCTAGGTGGTTTCCAGGACAATCCTGTTCATTAAGCCAGCAGCCGCAGCAGCCACATCAACATACAGGCAACTGCAGGCAAAAAAAATCATACTTCAGGTTCAGTGTCGGCAGATGTGCCAGTGTTAGCCACATATCAGTGGCCAGCTTTCATCAGCCAGCTTTCCAAAAGCAATAGAAGCCTTTGAAAAATATAGTTAATGACTTCAGATGATGGAAAATGAGGCAGTAATTGCTGAGTTTACCTTGGCTGATATCAGACAGTATTGTCACTTGGCGGATGGCGGATTCAAGGCAAAACAGTTTACCTGTTGATCGAGGACATGGAATTTGTTTTTGGCTGAGAAATTGTTGCATTTGAATCACTCTCAATGGCCACAGCTTTGAAAAACAATGTAACTTAACTACTCTTGAAAGTTCCAGAGACTGACACATCCTCCGCTGTTGAGAAGAAGATACTTGAGACAGGCATATGATTCCAGAGTGATTAAAATTGACACATAATATTTGAGTGTCCGTGCCATATAGGAACACAGGCACTATTTCATACATGTTTGTGATGGCACGTCTTGTGTTGCCATGGCGAATGTTTCTAACATACCACTCCTTTTCTCACCATAGTGTCCAAAGCCTTGCATAGAAAAAAATAAAAAATAAAAAAAAACAGCTTTTCAATCCTCACAAGACTCTTACAAAGGTAATTCAGTAATTTTCTGCCTCTGTGTGTGGAGCTGCCATAATTGGTCCTCTAAGGCCTGAACTAGTGGAGAAAATGTGAGCTACATCATCTTTTCTCTTTTCTTTATTTGGGTTTCTGAAAACCATGGATACGTTGAATGGTATCCTTACAGATATGGTGACATAGTTCAATTTCTCCTTAAAGATACCATATCATGCAAATAATCACTTGCATTTTTACTCTAGATAAGATCTAGGTAAAAGGTGTCAAATCCTGGTCCTGGAGGTCTGGTGTGGGTGCTGGCTTTTGTTCCAACCAAGCAGTAAGTCACCTGATTCTACAAATGTAGGTCCTTCGGAAGGGTTCTTGTGGTTGATTAATAGAATCAGGTGTGTTACTACTTGGTTGTAACACAAACCTGCTCCCACGCTGGCCTTCCAGAACCAGGATTTGACACCCCTGACCAAGGTTGTTATATTAAAACTGTCCCATGCATACACCCAGAAAAACGTAAGAATGCTCACACCCTGGATTTAAAAACTTTGCTGCTTCACATGATGTCATGCAGTAGAAGCCCCCGCCAGCATGGCCACACCTGCCCACACTCTCACACCCACTTTCTTCCAAGTGAAAATCAGCCAATCAGGAATGGATGTTTACGAGACGGCCCAAAAACGACTGGAGCTCCAGCGAGGCACTTGAGAGACCTCAGAGTTTAATTATTGCTAAAACCTAGAAAAGTACAGATATTGTTTGATGTCCTTGTGGAAGTCTTAATGCTTTGTTTCATATGCTGGATTTGGAAAACTTAAAAGTGAAGCCTCCTCGACACTGGATACTTTGTACATTTTTGTTTCATGTCTGTCATTTTTCAACAGGGACATTTGTCTCATTACACCATGCATTTTACTGGTGTTCAACTGGACATTTTAACAGATGTTTTGTCCCACCATTTTGTGTGTGTTGATCATTTTTCTAACCCTAACCAAGTGTGCTTAAATCTAATCAGACCTTAACCACAGTGTTACCATAACATATAACAGTATTTGTAAAAATGTGCTAACATCACAAAACTTTGATATGATACATAAACTGTCAACGTTTCCCTCTGGCTGCTGGGTTGCTTAATCTCATGTCTTTTCCTGCTTTGACTCTCTTCCATCATTCGTTTAGAGAATCACAGGTTTCCTTATTGCTTGCTGCACTGCCGTTTCTGTCTCACTGAAAGAACCTTGGATGCCAGGATGTGAAATGCCACACTATACCTCCGCACATTAGTCTTCATCTTTTCTTTACAACACCATCATGTTTAGATGACTCTTGAATAAATTCTCCTTTTTCTTTATTACGTTGTAGATTCATAACAAGCGTTGCAAAGCACCAAAATTATACAAATCAATTTGTCTAAGTGAGCCTCACGCTGTATTTTTGCATGCATTCGCACGCTTATTTGAATTTACTGCATTTCAGGTTCTTACTTTTTCTTCAGATTTAAGGAGAAGATAACTGTGAAGTTAACCTTGAGCAAGATGAGGAACACTACACTATATTATGTATGTGCTGCAGGCTAATTTATAATGTGTAATGGATGGTGGCAGCGTCTGTGAGTTGCAAGGAGATCATTTCTTTATCCCTATTTTAACTTTTACTTGAATGAACCTACATCTAGATACATTACTTTAATAAACTAAAATTCCAGAGAAAGCTCAAGCCCCTTTTTTTCCCTCTTTTAACTGCGACGTATATATAATCTGTGTTATCCAATGTGTCCATGTGAACTGAAAATCTGCATTTACTTTCTTTTTTTCTTTTTATTTCTCCAATTTTACGCACAGTACATCGAACATGTCCAGTGTTCAATGATGACACACTATAACATCACACAATATGATGTCCATGAATTATTTGCGATATCAGACGTATACTGTAATATTAGAAACACTGTGTGACTGTGACAGAGAGAGGGAGGGGAGAGAGAAAGCAGGGAAACATCACAACTTCTCTTTCCCATGATAAATCATTGCTACAGTACACATCAAGCAGGTATCTGTTCCTGCAGCTCTATGAATTAATATGAACAATGAACATCCGGTGACCTGAAGCCACTGTTGATTCAGCAAGTCTGCAGAATAAAAAACGGCGAATGTCTACACCATTATTACGCTGGTATAATTAACATTCTCTATATCTCAGTATGGCAGGAATGAAAAATTGAGAATAATGTAATTATTCCACTCTGGTTATTAACTTTCATATTGCAGGTCGCTGGAAACGAAACCATGATTTGTCGACGTTTTGTGGCGGGGGGGTGTTGGTATAAGATCACTCGCTGGGGTTACCGTGGTGGGTGGGTGATGAAGAGATTTGGGGAAACAAGCTCCATTCTATCGCCAATTCCTCTCTCTCTGGTGCTTGTTTGCATTTAATAAGGGAAATTAATTAAGATCATTGGTATTCTGGGACAGCGGCTTCAGACGTTTCCCTGGGCTTGGATCAGCAAGGTCATCCATTCGAATTACGCTTTATGAATATGTGGAGCCTGGAAGGAGACACCTGAGAGACTTGCACCCACTACAGAGGAGCGGATATTTGATCACACTTCTAATCTATCAATCAATCCATCTAAGATATATGATACCATTCTGCTCTTACAGGAAACAACTCCGCTTAGCACTAACTAAATGCTACTGTCTCTGTGCTGTTTCTCTCTCAGAACCTTTGCTCCCATAGCAGACATATACACACATAGTTACAGGTCATGTATCATTCTACTTGAGTGAAAGTCAACAAGGTAAATAGCAGTATAAACATATGATGAATAGGCAGTCCCTGCGGTGTGATTGATATTCCCTGTTTTGCCTTGATGCAATGTTTAATACATAAGATATCTGACAGGCCCTTTAGCATCAACTTTAATTATCAGTGAAACATAACACACTTCTGGGCCAGGTGCCAGAGAAACTCAGATCTGTCCATAAGTCGGAGATTGTAAACATGAAATAATGAATCATGCAAAAAAATCTTACAAGTACCGGAGGTGTCCTGTAAGTAATGGCAGCTTCCCGGTTAAGTGTTAAGTCGATATAGAGGAAAAAGAAACGCCGCTGATGAAGGATGCAGTGCAACCTTAGGTCAATGAGTTTACTGTAACTGTACCTTTTAATATTGCATCGATAAGCAGACTTTGAGTAGGATTGAGCTGAGGTGGCGCATTTATAGTGGTGGAATAAAAGCCCAACTCAAGAAGTGATTTATTTGGATATTTCAAGGTTGCCGACATTATTATTCCTGAAAAAGATTTTTGTCTCTTTAAATTATAATCAGTAGCCGCGGATCGCAAAGGACTTTGTGCCCTCGCACAGATGATTCTTTTTATCACTTTTTATTCAGTCATCACACCTGTTCTAATAATGAAAGCTGATTAGCAGGCATGGTTACTGCATCACAGGCAGGAACAAAAAAAGCTCTCAGATCCATGTTCCCAGTAAGCACACAATGTCACAGGTGTTATCCAGGAAAAAGAACACTTCATACATCAAGAAGCAAAAAATGCAAACAGAGCTGTAATTATTGCAATGCAAAATCAATTGAGAGTTAAATGATGTGATATTTAATTTAACCTCTTAAGACGCACCCCCTTTTTCTTTTCCTTTGTCTTATTTGCGAAAACGGTGTGCCCAAGTTGTAAGTAGCACAGTTCCCACATGTCACATGTTGTTTGAAAGCCCTGGCTATTGTCTATAAGATTTGGATGGGCTTGTCATTGGAAATTTCCATTGGGTCGCACTGCTGTCCATCAAACAAAAGGTGGTCCAACTTTTATAGTTTGTCCTCATTGGATTTCAAGCTGGCTATCTCCTCACCCCATGCTCCGATTGGCTCATGCATGGTGTCAATCAATGTGAAACAACTTCAAGACCATAATTGTTGTGTTGTTTGAGCATAGAATCCAACAAATGAAGTGTATTATTGCAGTAAATGACCCCCTACCACTCCCCCGTACCACTCACGGGACAGTGTATCTTTATCATGCAAATTAGCCAAATTATTATTTTTTTGTAATATAGTTAAGGTATAGATGTTGTATAAAATCTTGCTCATACATCAAACACTCAAAAATGGAGGAAAGTGCACAGCCCAGATTTAGAAAATTTGCATTATTACAGCTTATTTGTACTTCCTTGACTTTGTGATGTCATGAAGTAGTCCAGCCGCCTGTAGTGGTTCCCAGCATGGCGCACCCATTGTCACACCCACCTGCCAAGACTGTCACACACACTTTTTTCCAAGTGAAGAAGAGGGCCTCATGAATATTTATGACATGGACCAAAGAACGACGGGCATGATTCATGATCTGCCTGCATTTTGTATTTTACTGACCGCTGAGTCTTGTCTCATTTTTCATTCTTGCCGTCTGCTGTCTTTGTTTCATTTGAGACGCCAGCTGATGCAATAATGCTGTGTCCTTCACCGATGGGATCTACGTGTGATTGTGAGGTGTGTGTGTGTGTGTGTGTGTGCATGTGGTAAACGAGCGTCATCAAGTAGGTATACACACGAACATGAGGCACTTTACGTTCCTTTCGTGGCAGACAGGAGGGGAGCCTGTTGTCACATTTCTTCATCATTACCTTGCCTGCCCTCCTTCATCTCTCTCCCTTGAAAGTTAAAAAAAAAGTAATCAAAGGCTTGGCATTTGACAGCTCTGTCTCTTTGCCTCTTCTGCTTTCAAAGTTTTTTTTTCTTTCCTTTACTTTCACTGATTCCTTTACAAACACAAAAACAAGACCCTGACCTCAGGGGGGCTGAAAACCTCTCTATCTGGTCTCGGTGGAGCTATGCCTCTCTTAGTCATCGCTGTTAAATGGCGGACACCTTGGCACGCATTTAATGTTGTAGCCCACTAGAGCTGCAGCAATTTATCGATCAATCAATTACATGCCAACTATTATATTGATCACCAACTATTTAATTATCGATTTGAGTCATTTTTAAGAATGAAATGTCCAAATTCTCTTGTTCAAATCTGATTATTTTCTGGCTTCTTTAGCCTTCTATAACAGTAAACTGATGATCTTTGGATTGTGGACTGTTGGTCTGGTAAAAAACTTCAGCTTTGGGAAAACATCAATCAACATTTTGTACCATTTTATGAACCAAACATTTAATAAAGTCCACTAATCTGAACCAATACATTTTTTTGGCTTGTGCCAAGCCAACAATAATCCTCCAGCCTCTACCTTCCAGCTTGGGTGCCAGCACAGGGACAGGAGTACGGTGTACCTAGAATAACAAACAACCCTTCTAGCGACTATTTGAAACCTACGTAGCCCTAAAGTAAAGAGATCCTGAAAGTGAATGGCTTATTTGCCGCCTAAATAGTTTTCAGAAACGATTTTCAGTGAAGTAGTGAGCTGTTGTAAGTAAAAGAAAAAGCCAGTTAGTTTGTTTATAAAATCCTGGAGTAAAGCCCAAGTCTGCAGGAGGCATTAGGTGTTATCATAGATCCATGCAATGTAGAAGCGCTTCTTGGCACCTTTGTGGTCACAACATGAACGGGCATCCAGGACTGTGGACTCTACCTGTACCAGCTCTATGACTCAGATCCTCACTCTAGGAGCCCTGCAGCACTTTATCTCCTTGTAGGACGGAGAACGCCTGCTACTCTCTGCCCCGCTCATCCGTCATGCCGCCGCATTAACATTAACATGGATCTTAGCAGGCCACAGAGAAAGAGCCCCGCAGTGCTCTGGCCTGCAGCGCCGGGCTAAATCCCAGATCAGGGGGAGAGTTCAGCCTCCCTGGGGGGGAACGCTTGGCCGGCAGGGTGGATGGTTATAGTATGTTAAAGATTAGGCTTTTGGCGAGTCAAACGCTGGATGAGAAATTAATGGTGAAGAGGAGATTCCACAGCAGACTTCTGAGAGAGTAAAAAAATGTGTCTCTGCCTTCGTGATAATGTCTGTGCTCCCATGAATTAGCAAAGGCTGTGGTTTTAGCTAATGATGAGACTTTTATCTCAATCATCAATTATGTAGCTCATGTAACCCCAGTGATGGATGGATGGATGGATGGATTTGTGCTTCCATGCATAAATGGAGACTGGAATTGATTGATGGTTATGCTTTTGAGCCACTCAAATGAGACCACCCTTCATTAATTTTCTTCTTCTTTCAATAGTGTTATCTAGTTAAATAAAAACTATGTGTGTGTGTGTCTTTCTTTCAAGGATGATGAGCCGATCACAGGAGGAGCTGATGGCAGAGACCACACCCAAGTCCGGAAGTTCCTTGCCCAGCGACACAAGAAATTGCCATGGAAACCAGAGGTAAAACAAATTATTGTATTTTTTTTTAAGATTTACTGTGTCCTCTTTTCCAGGCCTTTAATTATTCCTTAGTCATCTTTCACAAACTCCCCCATCCCCCTGTCTGTGAGACAGTTAAGGATTGTTGAGGGCCCTGAGTTTCCTTATTTTGGCGACTCATCAGCTACAGTAAACCCCACAAGGACACTCACACATTTATCAAACTTCCATCAGTGATTAACCTTTATGGAAATGCTTCTATCAGCGCCCCCTCCTTGGCGCCTCATTAATTAAGGGGTGATGTTTTCCTTTTGGGAGATATAATTTTGGAGCAGATGTCTTTATTTCAGTCATCCCTTTTTTTAAAAGCCGCCGATACTCAGGGTCAGTCTTCTCTGACATCCATTATCCGAGAAAGAAAATGTAAATTGCAGGCGTGATGATAAATGAGCATGTGTGAAGTTAATAATATTGCATCCGAGATGGTATATTTAAAGACACCTAAGACCTAAAGATTACAAGTTGACGTGATTCATTTTGAATTTCTCAGCTCACTTACTGTTTCCAACATGAGAAAGGAAGCAGGAGACAGGGCAATTAAGAAGCGGATTTGTGATATGCAAAGCGGCGTTAGATTTGTAACCTGTTCAGCAGAGTTTAATTAAAGGATTGTGTGTGTGTGTGTGTGTGTGTGTGTGTGTGTGTGTGTGTGTGTGTGTGTGTGTGTGTGTGTGTGTGTGTGTGTGTGTCTATAAGCCTAATTTGCAAAATATGATTTATTAGTCTTTCTCTACCTGGGGCAAAATTTAACTATCTCTTCTGAACACCACAGTGCATGGTTGTAGGCAGGCTGTAGGGAATCTAACAGTTCATACACACAGCAGGCGAAGGATAGTAACAAATTACCTTTGCATAAGTTATTTTCAAGTAGATTAGGTTGACTCCAGTAATACTTTATTTTTTTACAGGATTCTTTGTGGCGTGTAGCCTTGTGCTCGGCCTTGTTTGCCAACTCTGCAACGTGTTATGTGTGTGATCTTCTGCGCTACGGGCAGCATCACAGCCGTGCTGAACACTATGATAATGTTATAGTAGCTGTTTTATTTCAGCAGACTCTCCTGGGTGAAAGCTAGACTGCCTCTGCACAACACATGAATCACAAATTCACTCCTCGAAAAAAAAAAGCCATTTTTCATTTCATGTCACTGTTATAATGTTAAAATGAGTTTTAAAATGAATTTTAATTCATTAATTATAGAAACACTAAAGTAGCCTTGTAAACACCTGTAAGATATCTAGATTAGGGCTGGGTATTATTTTTTCCCCCTGAGATGCATATTGCAATATGAAGAAGTTTTATCTTATTTTTTTTTGTGCAAGCCATCCTTTCTTGAACTTTAATGCTTTCCTGAACCCTTCTCATATGGCATAACACCATGTTGTGCATCTATGCACTTATATATCAGATGTTTGTGTTCCATTGTTTTTCTATGGAAGTCATTTTAAGTAATTAGGCTCTTGCACACAACCCCTAACCTAATTAAAACCATCCTAATCACATTACATCACATTTGTGATTGCTGTACATGTCAGTCTGGGCTTCACTCTGTTGCAAATGCATTTATTGGGTGGGACTAGCCCGCCCTGACAGACAAACCCCTTCAGCCAATCAGTGGAGCAAGTTGTTGAATCAAGCCAAATTGAGTCGGCTGACTTTATATGAAGTCTGTTTTTCAAAAAGTGAACTGATGCAGTCCCTCCAGTTTTTGCAATTTTGTGATCACATTCCTGCGTAATAAGCAATATATCACACATTTTTTTATATGCCGCATATTTCCTAATATGTTTAACTAATTCTTGCAAAATAAACCCAAAATACTGCCCATCTTTTACAAAACCCATATATCTTTTCTACACCCCCTGCTGGTGGCAGTGTATTTTTACATGCAAGCAAGTACAATCATTTTCTTTTCTGAAATTGTTGCTGCTTCCCAAATCCCACACTTCTCTCAGAACACGTCTTTGCAGCACAATCCAATTCAATCACTGACTTTTGTGCGGTGCACAAAATTGGAGAGGGTAGTACTGTCCCAGATCAAACATTGCTGCTGCGCACTTACTGGACATGACTCGACAGCTTCTTCTTTTTCTTCTACCACTTTTTAAAGACAACACCATCGGAGCCCCCATCGCCAATACTTGACAGCCAATCGAAACAAGCATTGTGTTTCACTCTTGTTGTTTGGGTTTTTTGTGTCTTACAATGAGTGGTTTCGCTGGTATCAGCTCTGTAGATGCCTCCCTCGCTTCTTCTGCCTCCATTATTGCTGTCTCTGCCATTAGATTACGTCGGTTCCCCGACGCCACTATGATCCACACTCAGTGTTCTATTTATTTTTATGTCTTAAGCCTATTTAGACCTTTGATGGGGTTTACGAGTGAGTAGAAAAAATAGAAAAAAGGGTGCAAACATCCTCGCAAATTATGAGAAAATGCTGCCACAATAGCAGTCGCTTTAATCACAAAAAAAAATTGTGAAAAAGATCAGACACTAACTAATTTACTGACAGATTCATCAACCTAATCAGTTAGTAATTTTCTCAATTAAAATCATGAGGCCCTATTTTTACCTTTTGAACATCTGGGAAATAAAAGAGATGACCTTTATTGCTCTGCTTATCTACCAAAGTCCATTTGAATTGAATCATTAAATGTTTCTCATGAAAAATATCAATTTATTCTATTAATTTTAATTGATTAATTAATTAATTAAATCACAAATCAGGTAATTAATTAGATGCAGCTTTTTAATTGCTTGACAGCCCTATTTAAAATGCTTCAAATAGAAATAATAATACTTTGCTATTACCAGCTGCATCTCAATATTCCAAAACAAGCAGTGTCAGAAAAACCTCCAGACATGACAAATGTTGTGTCAGTTGTGAAGTCATGTTGTGATGAGGATGATATCTGTTGTGATATCTTCTGACCTCAAAACATCTGTCGCCTGAATTCTGAAGCGGCTGCATCGAAGTCTGGACGAAGCCTTTTGGCTTCACTTAAAATGATGCAAAAATGAATTTTGATGAAAAAAAAGTCATGTTGATATAAAACAGAGCTCGGACCGCAGCCAAACCAGCTCTCTGAATCCGATTCTGGACTGGACCATGTAGACTAATTGCCTAAATGGATTTCATGGCTTGATCACAATGAGGCAATTTATTATGATCTCTTGTTTTCTTCATTCTGTTTTTTTTTAATCATTATGTATGGAGAAAACAAGATCACAGGATTTTTTTTTTTTGCACTCAGAGACATGCACGTGATTTGCTCAGTATTTGGGAAACCGAATGCAGATACTGTAAATTAATTTTTCATTAGCCACGATGAGCATGAAAGCCCGCTCATACAAGTCAACTGTACCATGTCTTTGACTCGTTACCAGCCCACTCATGCAGTTCCAGTGGAATTCTATCAAATGTTTTCACGCGGAATCTCCACATCTCATACTCTCGTCCCTGCAATGTCAGGCCTAAGCCAAGTCTGTCAAGAAACTGGGCGGCTCGTCCTCCCCCTTCTTTCCTCGCCACCCGATCTGTCCTAATTACCACCACTAACTTGTTTTCCTGGTGCACAGCCAAGATGGCAGAGGTCTGAGGGGCCACCATGCTGGCACTGTCAGAGGTGTAGGCTCAGGCTGGTGGAGGTGGCACCATATGCCAGCTGTCACGGACTGGCAGAGGTCACATGGGCAGCCAGAAGCGTTCAAACGAGCCACACATTCTCAGGAACAATGTGCAGACTTCATTTTCTTTGAAAACATGCGCATATAGACCCATGTAGCTCAACAATTTGACATACAGCTCTGGAAAAAAATAAGAGACCACTGCATTTTTTTCTGAAATCAGCATCTCTACATGTATTCCAGCCATTCCATTCCAGCGTCTGGTGAATTCCAACACATGCACACCTCATTCTGCTCAAAGAGGTACCAGGAGTGGAATAAAGCCACCCAAGAACAATGGTAAAGACTTGTGGAGAGCATGTCAAGATGCTTGAAAGCTGTGATTAAAAATAAGGGTTATTGCACCAATATTGATTTCTGAACTCTTCCTACGTGTAAACATTATTGTTATGTGGTTTTAAAATGAATTTGTTCTTGTTTCTGTTTTTTTTTTTTTGTTATTTTGACCATTTGTCATTTTCTGTAAATAGGACCAGTAAAAATAAATGTCTATATAACTCCTTCTAACTTCTCTCCTATTAGTATGTAAAGAAATACATTGACATAAAATGTCGATCACTGTTTCCCGAAGCTGAAGATTCAACCTAGTCTAGTTTTTTGTCCAGACCAACAGTCCACAGCCCAAAGATCATCAGTTTATTATAATAGAAGACTAAAGAAACAAGAAAATAATCAGATTTGAGAAGCTGGAACCAGAGAATTTTGACATTTTCTTCTTAAAAATTACTCAAATCAGTTATTCGATTCATACAGTAGTTGGCCATTAACGTAAGCTCTACCAGTTATATTGTAATTCTCACAACTCGCAGTATAAATGTAGGTTCAGGTTCATGTCTCACACTAATAGTCAGTGTAATGAAATATTTTTTATCATGTTTATCACACAAATTACACCCATAGTTGGCAACTCATCGACTAAATAACTAATTATTGCAACTCAACTGAACAATATTTAGCTTTTAAGCAGCAGGTGACGTTATCTCCTGCTCTACAAACCATTTACAAATCACTGACTTCACATTTCTGTGAAGAAACAGGAACTGGTCCATTTTTATGTTCTACCTTGTACAGTCATTTGGTGGGCCGGATTGGACCCTTTAGCAGGCCCCTGGGCCACATATTTGACACGTCTGCTCTGAGGTTAGGGTTATATCATTTTTATTTGGAATTTGGGTGAAATGTTGTCAGTAGTTTATAGACTCAAAAAAAATGTTCCTTTTGCCCAAACACATATCTATAAGTAGTAAAATGATAATTTTGTAGTGGTCTCTTATTTTTTTCCAGATCTGTATTTCTCAATAAACCGATCCTGACCTGAACTGGTTTGCCAACAGGGCATTTCTCAGCTCACAGCTTGTCACTTAATGAGTGTCCCCCCTGGGTGGCGGGCTCATCCAGGGGTGACCGCGAATTAGCGGGGACATGCAGCTGCACCGTGGACATACGCTATCTGTCAAAGACACTGGCGTGTCAGGGACACTGACACAGGGAGCACGATCGGAATCAGACAGGATGAGCCGCTGCACTTTTTTAAGAGTAGCCAACCGTGAAGGGATAAACAGTCATTTTAACAGCAAAGCCGACATGAATCCACAGAGATTTTGAGCATAATGAACAATTTTATTTAGTCAGGAGCAGAAAGAGAGTGATGGTAAGTGGGATTAGTTAGACTTAATTTATTGCAGACTTTCATATCAGAAGGACTTTAATGATGAATTCCTTTTTTTTTAACATGTTACTGTCCCACTGTAAAGCCGTTAAATCCTACATGTAATGCACATATGCAGCCATGTCGGTCAGGTATTCAGCAGGTGTTAAATCTTTATTCAAATCCAGTGTCAGTTCTGGCTGGCTGAGTCAGATGTCTGGTGTCTGGAGATGTAGTGACAAAGGGTGTGTCGCTGTGAGTGTGCTTTTTGGGTATTGCAGGATGGACGAGGCTATAATGTAGCACAGCGGGGGGAAATGTCGTGATGCAGACGTATGACTCAAGTGGGAGCGGTTGTCACAGTGTGGCTCCAAAAAAACACAGAGACCCGATGATGAACGAGATCTTTCTCCGTCCCTCGCCTCATTTCACGATAGAGTGTCAGAGTGACTAGACTGCAGTCAGGTTTTTTTTTTTTTAATTTCTGTCTCTCCTCCATACGTCTATTTAAAATTGCTGAAGATCTTCATAGACAAACATTAGGCAGGAGATGTGGATTTCTGCTATTGGTTGTTTATCGGTTAAACGACTACCAGATTGTTGCAAGAGATGGAAAAAGAAAGAAAAAAAAGAAGATATTCTGCTCGTCCTTCGTGCCCCATCTCACGTTCCTCGGCTTTTAACTGCAGCCATATCCGTCCGCCTCTTGTTATATCCCTGGCATGACAGAAGAAATGTAATTGTATGACAGATGGCAGATTATACAAACCCTCATTACAGTAGTTGATGAGGCTGGAATCTAGATCATATGAACCTTGTCTTCCATTTTTTTCCCTCCCCTGCTCTCCGTGGGAAATGAGTTCTCATTATCTCTCTCTCACCACGTAATCTCTTCCTTCAAACCTCTGTACTTTTGAAAGGAAAAAAAAAAAACTTCATGTATGTACCTACCGACTTATCCCACTTTCTTTCACCTCCTAAATGACTAATGAGCAGGGAAAGAGGAGACAGATAGGGGGGGAACCCAGATCTAAATGTCTTCTATAAATCATGAGTTCATAAAATGGCTGCATGTGTTAAAGCAGTAACTCTCCTGTCGTAGCCATAGAGGGAATAACACATGCGTGTGTTTTTTGATAATTCATTTGACATTTATATTTCAATACAGCAACTCAGTAAAAGCCACAGTCTGATGTATCAACAGTGAGCGTTAATGCAGTCCCTCCTATACAGTATTACAGTATTTCCCACGAGGAGGGGGGGGTGATATTGTGGATATACTCCAGCACGACGTCTGACTTTTCTTATGTCAGACGGCTCATCAGTTGGGCACATCAGGCAGTCATTTGTCAACGCCTTGCTGGTTGTGGGGTGGGGGGGTTGGGGGGACGCAGAAGGCTGCACCAGATTTTCCAGAAAGGGAGACAGCTTCCCTCCCAGGAGAGAGGGAGGAGAGAGAAAGTCTCGATTCTCGCTCCGTTTGATTGTAGCAAACTACATGGGTGAGAGAGAGAGAGAGGGGGGAGATATTGGGAGAGCGGTTGGAAAAAAACGGAGATATGCTAAGACAAGCTCATTGTAGAGGAAACGCGTGTTCTGAGGAAGATAGGCAAGGCAGTGACAGCGCTGTGCTACAGGCGGAACTATCAGGTTCAGCACTACACAACCTATTTTACTAGAAACATCTTAATCAATCGGTGGTTTTCTTGCTTAGCTCTTTTCCTACGTTGGACAGATGGCGTTACCTGCCTCCCTCCATCTCCCTCTCCTCCCCTGCTTTATTTAAAGCCCGTCCAAGCTGTGGCTGCTCCGCTGCTGTTAAACTGTGGTGGCTCAGGGCTATATATAGGGCAGGTATGTGGAGAGGAAAGGAAAGGTGGATGGGGACTTAAGAAAAGGAAGGACAAAGGTATGCTGATTCAAAAGAGATCATCAGCAACACACAGATGGATCAAAAAGATCGACAATGACACTGTTGATGGCACAGACTGCCAAGCAGTAATCCACTACTTTTGAAAATATATCTTT
Source organism: Lepturacanthus savala (assembly GCA_030544235.1). Lineage (NCBI taxonomy): Eukaryota > Metazoa > Chordata > Actinopteri > Scombriformes > Trichiuridae > Lepturacanthus > Lepturacanthus savala. The sequence continues at coordinate 13,145,968 of CM060465.1, read as the reverse complement.
TCAGGTCTACAGTATTACCCAGGGTTCCTTATTTTCAAGTATTGAGCATGTCAGTCACTTTTTTGGGTCTTTTGTATTGTATTGTATTTCTCATGCTAAAAAAAAAAATCTGAAACAGAAACACTACTGTATCTGGGTTAATCTTAACACAACAACCCATGAAAAAAGCAATCCCTGGAAGTTTTATTTTATTTGGAAACTATGATTGGATGAGCTACGTGCTCTTGAAAGGATACTGATATATTGAAAGGCTACAGTTTGCCACCCACCCAAATTTAATTAAGATATTATTTTTTGTCACGGCGATACAGCTGCCGAATCCGTGGCTACGACCGCCAACTGTGCATCTCTAATGTGAAGAATTCTTTTGCAAAAAGAGATAAACACCCTATTGGAAAGGAATCAGTTGACGCATGTGAGTTTCAATAGATTTTTATTTGACCTTTGGTCAAAGACATTGATTTGGTTTGACTGATTCAATTCAATTTTATTTATATAGCCCAATATTACAACACAGTTGTCTCAAAGTGCTTCACAAAATTCAGTCCAAAGTGTTTCTGACATCCCCCCCGTCCTTAGACCCTTCTTCTCGGCAAGGAAAAACTCAGTGGGAAAGAAGAAACCTTGGGGAGAACCACAGTGAAGGAGAGATCCACTCCCATGGACGGACAGGCTGTAGATGGACCAGGACTGACAGACATCCATCTGATGATGAAGTAATAGTCTATAAAGATGTTTCAGTCTGTAGAGATGCCGTAGGGTGCCGTAGAAGGGGCAGGTCCAAACAGGCAGGTGAAGGAGTAGGTTCATCAGGGGCCTCGATGAGTCGCATCAGGAGTCATCATCATTGGGCCTCGTGCGGTTGAACTGAAACAGTTCAGCTCTGGGAGAAGGAGTCTGGGTGAATAGTGATGAAAAGACCAAGTATAAACTAGATACTGATACTCTAGATACTCAATGACAGATATCACCTACATTGACTTTTTGAAAATTTCTAAAAATGGGGGTAGGGTTTGGGTTTTTTCAAATGTATTCTTCATATGTTGTTGATTCATTGCATTGGGCATTGGTAGAGTTACAGGTGGAAAGTCTATTTATTTTTACATTATAGGCAATAGACAATAATTGCTTATAGTACAATATTAGCATCGATATAAAAATACACATGGTATATATGATGATAGGTGGTATATATGATATATGGGATAATGTCAAAAATGTCATGTGGTGTAACCCTACCCATAGTTAAAGTGCTTTACCCCCTTTTTTCAGAACCACTTCATCTTTCATTATTATTGAAGTGAGCCTGTTTTTTTTCTATCATATATGATAGAATCTGTAATAAAGGGTTAAAAAGATTATTAAAGACACATGCTATCACCTAACTTTATATTTTAGGTGGATATAATATTTCAAATTTATCATTCTTTTTCAGATACAACATTTTACATTTCATGTCAAAAAACACACATTCCATGAGATTTTTGTAAAAACAAATGGTACAAATGGAATTTCAAATGACACAAAATGTACACTTTAAGATGAATGATGAATTGTTTTAAAACTATATTTTAAAAAGTTTTTGACTTTCTCATCTTGCCAACCACTATTTGTCACTGACCTATATATCCAGCACGATTTTCATTAAATATTGAAATAATTGCCACATTTGTTTTTTGTTTAAGTGGCAATTAAAAGAAAGACATTTAATATTATGAAATTTAAATATAAAAAATGTGTTGATTGAAGAGAGCAAATTTCCCCTTTTTAATGTTGACAAAAAGCTGTGTAATCATCTGAGCAGCATGAATTTCTGTCTGTAGCAAAGTTCATGATAATCCATCCAATACTTGTTCCAACCAACAAGTATTGGTTCCATAGTTTCTGCATCCATTCATGTTTCCTACAGTTGAATTTGCTGCTCTTATTTTTGAGTGACTGCAAAGAGAAAAGAGGAGAAGAGCTCCCTTCATCTTATCTGTTAGGAAACGTAAAGGTCTTTTCAGACGGGGAACGATTGACATGCTGAGTTAATTCGTTTTCAATGAGGGGCGAGCAGGGAGGCAGGGAGGTGAAAGCAATCTGCTGCAGCTCTATCCTGGGGGAAACACACACGCTAGTCTTAAGTAATTTAAGACATGTGGTAGATGTCTGCATGAGCATCTATTACAATATAAGATCCAGGGGATTGAGGACTGTACTGCAGTGAGCTGAACAATAGAGGTGTTTGTATCGATCATCTGAAATGACCCGAGGCAAGTGGAACAACTTGCCTCTAATCAAGCAGACTTTCAGAGACCGACTCATTACAAAATGAACGTGATAAACTGGTTGGATTTGGGCTAAAGTCCCAACTGCCCGTGGTGAATTTGTTAAGGTGGAAGTGCAGAAAAAAAATATTCCTCCTGAAGCCTCCCTTCTATGGATTATGCTACTCGTCCACAGCGGCGGCACAGCACAGAGACCTGTCTCTGGATTAAGGAACAGAAGACAACAAATGAGAGTAAAGGAAGAAAAGAGGAAGAAAGGAAGGCTGTCACCCTGTCTTTTCTTGAGTCAATTACTGAACGCGAATGTGAGCTGACAAGCTGTAAAAGAAAAAAAAAAAGCTGTTGTTTGAAAAGACACAAGCTGCCACGACACATCCATATCGTCGTTGTCACACACACACACATTCTCACACACAATCAAGTAAAGTCAGAAAGCCACAAGCAACAAGTCGCTGTCAATGTGTGTATCTGTGTGTCCAAAAACGAGGGGGGGGGGTTAACTAGGAAATAAAGAAAGATGGATTTCGACTATAAGATGGTGCGGTAGAAACAGAAAACATTAGGGATAAGAGGAGCCAAACCGTTGAGAAAAAGAGAGAAAGATGAGACAGAAACAACACTGGGGAAAAAAATAACACAATAGGAGTTGTCTATTGGGATAACTGGTGCAGGGGGGATTTAAGTCAAAGAGGGCAAAGGAATTCCACTTCCAACATCCTGTTAAGGCGAAAACACAGACAGACCTCTCGCAGCTCTGTCACCCACAAAACAGAACCAATTATACCCAGGGACCCCCCCTCCCCAACAGACTGCTTCTTTACAGCCTGTGGTCTCTCCAGGGCTACAGTACACAGGGACATGTGTGTGTGTTGTGTGTGTGTGTGTGTGTGTGTGTGTGTGTGTGTGTGTGTGTGTGTGTGTGTGTGTGTGTGTGTGTGTGTGTGTGTGTGTGTGTGTGTGAGTGAGTGAATAATTAGACTTTTAAAGCCACCCCACTTATTGCTATTTGAGGAGGAGGGGGGCATGTCTGAAAAAAAGGTTTGCTTTTAAAAACCCACAGGAAATCTATTAAAAGCTTTACATAAGGCATATTTACACAGGCCGTCTGCTAAATCCCTCTAACATCACCGTTTGCCCCTCCCCCTCCCCTCCCCTATCCCCCACCACTCCCTTTCAAACACAATCACACAATCAACTTCTGACTCCTCACTTTGAGTCTGGTTTTATCCAATCCACCCCGCAAACAGAAAACAACAAAAAAAGATCCGTCTTTTACTCTTGCAAAATAGTGCAAAAGGAAAAAATAAAGAAATAAATTGCAGACGTGCACCTGAAGGACTGAAATCAGTATTCCCTGCCTGCTTCGGACTGACATGTTTGCAAAACAAAATATCTCATGGGTAATGCATGAGCTGTAATTGCCGCGCTGCTGTCAGCGTGCGGTGCACTTAGCTGACCGCGCTGGAGCGGGTGGAGAAATGAAAAGGAGTGCTCTGGGTCAGGCCATCTGTTGGGACATCTCTCTCCTTTAAATGTAGACATGGGTGCAGAGAGGTGTCCGCTTCGCCCTGGAAGCCTCTCCTCGCTCACCCCTCTAATCCCTCTGATGAAAAGACAACAGGATTTGTGACCATGCGTGTTATTTTTTTCTCATGAGGTCACTCCTGCCACTCCATTGTAACGGCAGCGAGCGGCTATTCCACACATAAAGTCTATCTCCATCAAATGAAAATTGGGCTTAAGTGGGTAAAGCCGTTTTTTTCTTTTTGCTTTGATGCAATCAGGGAACCTTGCTGTGCCATTTCATGGTCATTTGGCGGGAGCCAGCTTGCCGCTCAAGTTGTGTGTGTGATGTTGTGTAAATATCAGTGGCAGCGTTACACTGGCAGCCCGCTGTGGCTGTTGTCAAACATTAAAGGGCATACATTACTGTTCAAGCTGTTTGGGGTCACTTAGAAATTTCCTCATTTTTGAAAGTAAAACACAGTTTTTTCAATGAAAATAACTTTAAACTATTCAGAAATAAATGCAGAATCACCCGACTCAGAAACTCTTCCTTCCCCTCTGCCATCAGACTCCTCAACAGCCGACAGGAGTGTGCAACAACTAGAACTTACAGTATATAACCATTTAACTACCTCCTATAGCTGACTGTGCCAAGAACATGCACCTTATTCCTGACTTTTGCACTATTCATACTGCCCATTCCTTGCACATTACTTGTAAATATCTGTACATAATCTGCCTACTTATAGTTTACATTTATATTCTATGTTACTTGTATGTTATTTTATTCTATTTTATTTGAACTTTAATGCCTTGTTACTATTTTTATTCTTATTGATACAACATTCATATGGACAGCAAGTAAGAATTTCATCGCACACTTGTAAACTTGTTTCTACACTTTGCACATGACAATACATGCTTTGAATCTTGAATCTTGAATACATTGCTAATGTGATAAATGACTATTCTAGCTGCAAATGTCTGTTTTTGGCGCAATATCTAGAGGCCCATTTCCAGCAACTATCACTCCAGTGTTCTAATGGTACAATGTGTTTGCTCATTGTGTCAGAAGACTAATGGATGATTAGAAAAGCCTTGATGCTATCATGTTAGCACAGCTGAAAACAGTTTAGCTGGTTAGAGAAGCTATAAAACGTCCTTTAACGAAAAGTTTGAAGGAAAGAAAATAGTATTTCAAATACAAATCATTATTTCTAACCTTGTCAATTTCTTGACTATATTTTCTATTCATTTTACAACTCATGGTGGTAAATAAAAGTTTGACTTTTCATGGAAAACACAAAATTGTCTGGGTGACCCCAAACTTTTGAATGGTAGTGTGCAAGTTTGCTGAAAAGTGTTGGTGCAGTGGGTTGATCATTCGCTATGGAAACTTTCAGATTGCAGGTTATTCAATTGTTGGGGCGACCTCCTTGAGCTCGACACTAGCTGCACCCTGCAGCCACTTGAGTGAGTGTGTGTGCAGCTGATGAACAGTGCATCTGCACCCAGAGCTGCAGCCCACCTTCCACTGTTTGCCCCACAGGCTTCACTTTGTGATTGGCAAAAATAATAATCTTGATGTGTACCTGCAACATGTTGAGGAAATTAAACCGCCCCTCCACCGCTGTGAGACTTGTGTGTTTGTGTGTGCAAGTGCGGGTGCATGTGTTTAGGAAATGGGGATACGTATATTTGTATCAGTTTTTTGATCAGTTTTTCAAGTCATTTTTTTTTCTCATTCTACTTTCAAAATAGTTTGACACTGGACACACGCCATTGGAGAGTCATCTCTTCTGCTGTATGAGCAAATCCATGTGTGTGTGTGTGCGCATGTTCGTGCATGAGGAAAGTACACCCCAAGGCAGACTGCTTTCCATCTGTCCTTGCTGTGTCCTGTGATTTCCCTGTGTAATTCTGACAAATGTCAGGCTATGGGCAGGGGATGAGCTCTGAAAAACTACTCCAGACACTTTCAGTTCCCTGCACTTCTCCTCCCTGCTATACAGTAGATACTCCTGACGAGCTCTCGGCCACTTTCCCTTATTCAGGACAGTTGGAACACTTGAACCTTCTCCTGTGTGGCAGAGAGGCATTATAAATTAGACTTCAGCCAGCACAAAAAAAATATATGATTGAAATTGAAAATCTTGAAGGCTGGCTGAGAGCTCCAGTAGCTGGAGAACTGAAGCATATTCTTGTCTATTTATTAGAAAATGTGATGCTGTTGTTGCTGTGTGAATTAACCCGTTTTCCCCCCCTCTCTCTCTATCTGTATGTGTGTGTGTGTGTGTGTGTGTGTGTGTGTGTGTGTTGGCAGTATAAAGGCCAAGCCAACCTACATGTGTTTGAGGACTGGTGTGGCTCCTCTATAACCCAACTCAGAAAGAACCTACACTTCCCTTTCTACCCTCATGTAAGTGAACATAACCATGTATATTAATTTACTTCTAATTAACTTTTTTAGTTGTAGCTGTTGTTTTTTGAGTTATATATGAAATACAATAAGATAAGAGAAGAGATATAAGATAAGATGAAAAATGTTTATAGATTAGAAAAATCCAAAAAACAAGTTATTTACAGTATATTTAAAAAAAAATAATATATACTCTATACTCTATACTCTATATGTAAGATAAACTATATTGCACCAGAATACTATATAATAATATATATATATTAAAATGTGATATTTTTCACTTTTAAGGTTACAATAATAAGGCTGTTAGGATAAACATTAATTCCTAATTAATGTTTTTGCTGTATGTAACTCTATCTCAGATAACGAATTTGGCTGTGGGAGCTGGATGCGTTATGTTGTGCAAATCTAATTAAGAGTGGGACAGGGCTGCTAACATTAGCCTCCACTCTGTAGGATCCATACAGTAGCATCCAGGATCAGCTTCCACACCACAAAGCTACGTAGCTGGATGTCATTTGCAGCAGCTTAAGTTGGAGCATATAAACACACTCTCCTACCAAATCCTTTTTTTAATAGCAGCCAAGCATTGCTCTTACTACCCATGCACACTATAATGTGTGAAGTTGTGTGTGACAGGCCTGAAGTACCTAGATATGGTTTCTAAGCTATGACTGGAAAATCAGCTCTTAATTCTATTTGGTACTGCGACGTATGATGTAATTTTCTTTATGCTTTCCACTGCAGACCAGAACCACGGTGAAGAAGCTGGCAGTGGCTCCAAAGTGGAAGAACTATGGCCTGAGAATATTTGGCTTCCTTCACCCTTACAGAGATGGTAATGAGCTGATCTTATTAGCGAGTCCCTCCTTTAAGGCTGCTGGCCTCGGAGCGTTTGTCCTTTTATAAGCATAGACAATTTCCACCGCCCTCTTAATCCAAGCGCTCTGGAGCTACTAATATAGTAGATATTCACATTTTTATTAGGGCTGAATGCCAGAGATCTCACAGCTAAATCTCATTGCAGTATCCTCATATAGCCCTCTCCTCCAGCCCAGTTGCTATGGGAACTGAAAAACCTGCCCTCGACAAATTGCAGAATGTGAAGTTATTAATTAGATTAACGTTAATTTTACTCCCTTGTGCGGCTTTTGCTGTTGGTAAGGCTCTCTCCAGCTAATGGCTAAAGGTCATGTTATCTTCAGGAATCTTACAAGTGCTGCAACAAGTGCCCTTCAACTCACTGTCCCTTACACAACCTTTTTAAATGCCTTTGTAGATGGATTTATTAAAGATTGATGGATTTTGTTAAGACTACTCCTCCTTTCAAATGACGTGCAACTTCTATTTTTTATGCCTGGCTTTCAGACAAAACTGACAACATATAACATATCTCATTTGTTACCATCCTCAAGCACCATGGCGATCCCACCTTTATAGAAAACCTTCATCACTTGCCATGGTCCTGCTGGTTTGGGTCTGTGCACAAAATGTTGATTTCCATTCACATAGCAGTTGTAACACGGATTTGTAATGTGGTTGCACAAACACTTTTGATGTGTCATCTCTGACCACCGCCAGCGGCGTTCTAGCCAATAAATTCTAGATGCATTCACACCTCCGATTTTTTTTTATGAGGTCATGCCTTATCTGATTATACTCCCGACCATACTTCCACTAACACACTTTGATCGTGTTTTTTCGCCCTCAGGGGATTTCCAGTTCTCTGTATCGTCTGACGATAACTCCGAGTTCTGGCTCAGTCCTGATGAGAGTCCTCTCAACGCCAGGCTGCTGGTCTATGTGGGACAGGTAAGCAATGCTGTGCTGCATTCCTGTATAATATATTAACAAACATCTGAAAATCCGAAAGTCCCAGTACATGTACGAGTACATGTTTCTAAATTAAATCCCCACTTTCAACCAATATTGCCTAGCAACAACATAGAACTGCAGGAAGGAAACAGAATCACCTGGGGCCAAAATAGTTTCAAACCCCTCAATGTCATGACTTAAACAGCTGAAAACACTTTGTATAATATATACCTCTGGGACAGCACTTACACGGTACAATGAGTGCAGGGAAGTCAAACTCTCATCATTAGACTATATAAGGACTTTATTATCTGATATGATATTCAGGCTGAGGGTGACTCAGAGTTCTAAATGATTCCTAATGGATTTCCTTCCTCTCACAGATGATCATCTAATTAAAACTGAAGGAGTCTCTGTCTGTATGTATGTATGCATGTATGTGTGTATGTATGTGTGAGGGTCCTTTGATTTTCTTGAAAATGTGATTAACTCTACACTTGGTTGTATATTGCTGAGGACCCAACGAGTACAGGAAGTTCTTTGGATGAGCGATTCTCAAGAAAGCTGCAATCAGCAGTACTGGAGGCCAAGCAAAAGGCTGTTCAGAACACATGCATTCGGAACAGGCATGTAATGACAGAACAGCTAATTTTTGTTTTCAATGTTAGTTATTTTATGGAACTAAAAGCTTTTTGGCTGTAGACGAGTTTTGCGATGATCCAACATCTATTCTAAGGCAGCTGCAGTTAGTTTGAAGATCAGGTCTCGACCACTCAACAGTGCCAGTGCTCCACCATACAGCAACAGGAGGGGACACTGGGCGATTTGACCTTGTTCATCTTTAGTAATCACCTGCTAACCTCATGTCACCATCCTAACACCCAGGCTATTACTCACCTCCAACACACAGCTCAGATTACAGGAGACTTAAATCCTCCTGTAGACCATCCTGTGAAAAATCCTTCCCTTTGCCATCGCTCCTTGAAATTCACTCGGCCCACAATCAAATAACAGTCAAACTGTAAAAATAGCTTAAAGATATTATATGCTGATGCAGATATTTGAATCACCACAGCGTATCCGATTAGAAAGGGTATAGTCACTGTTACTTAATTGAAGGATTAAATCGCAGTCTGGCTCATTTCCATTTGAAACAAATATGGAATACACAGAGTGTCAAACTATAGTATGCCTATGTACATGTTATTGAGGAAAGTATTATCACCAAATTAGTTTTTCAGCCAGGGGATGAAAATGAGCCTCGGGAAAGGAATAATTGGAATAAACCTATTCCAAATATATGTATACAAGCTGATGATCTATCATTACTGCACACAGCATGAATAGGAGATCTCACAGTAGATTTTTCTCACAGTTCAGTCCCAAATTTCAATCCTTAAACAAGACCCTCAATAATCATTATTACCTTAATAATAAGTAAACAGAATAATGATATAATGATAGAGTCACTAGATTAGACAAATGTGGCCGGACCTTGCATTAAAAAGAGGCATGACAATCAGAACTGAAAGGGTTGACCTACTAGAGGGCAACTTGGGAGATATCCAGTAAAGTTAAAAGTACCTTGGGATACACAGACTAATGGAAACCATGAGGACATCTACGGCAGCCAAATACCTCCATGAGAGTAGCACAGGTCCTGAGAATTCAGCTGAAAGGTAAGAACTAGGTCTGAGCCATTAACATGTATGCACTGTCAGTCACCAGATACCCTGCTGGGATCATAAGAAGGAGATAGAAACCACAGTTATCAAGACAAGAAAGCTCCTCACCATGCATGGGGGGTTTCTCTTGAAGTCCAGCACCCTGAGGCAGTACACTAAGCGCAAAGAGGGAAGCCAAGGTCTAAAGAGCATCAGAGCCAATGTCCAAGGTGAAATATCGAAAAACAAAGAATATATCAAGAAGATGGCCCCAAAGGATGAACTCCTAAGTGAATGCCTCAGACAGCTGAAGCCTGAGAGAGTGAGGAGGAAGAGTAACAGAAAACATAGGGGGGGGCAACCCATTATATGGCATGCACCACCAAAGAAGTGGCTGATATCAGGAAGACCTACCAATGGCAACAGCACGGAGGCACTAGTCATGGCAGCAAAAGAACAGGCCCTAAGCATGAGAACCATAGAGGCCAGGATCTACCAAAGTAGACCAGACCAAAGATGCAGCTGTACAAAGATGCCCTAGAGAAGAACACATAGTAGCAGGGTGTAAGATACTAACTGGGAAAGCATTCATGAAGAAGCGCAGCCAAGGGGCTGGGATAGTGTACAGGAACATCTTTTTACCCAGTGTGGACTAGAAGCAGCCACATCCCAATGGGACATACCACCGAAGGTGCAACAGTGCTTAAGTGCTGTGGGACTTACAGTAAGCTTCCAGGCTGACAAGCCAACCGGACATAGTGGTGGTGGATAAAGTGCAGAAGAGGGCAATGGTGATCGATGTGGTGGTACCAGCTGAAAGCAACATCAGGAAGAAGGAACATTAAAAGACTGACAAGTACCAAGGGTTGAAAGAACAGATAGAAAGAACAGACAGAAAGTCAGACCTGACATGATCCCTGTGGTAGTAGGAGAACTGAGAGTGTTGACCCTCAAACTAGGAGAGGAACATGTTTTATTGTTGTTGTTTAACCTTTTATTTATTCCAGTGAGGGTAGCTCAGTGGTGGTAATTTTCACCCAACAAAGTTGCTCAGTTTCCCTGGTAACACCTGAGGGCCTGACTTCATACTTGGAACAATCATTACCATCAACACTTCTACAGAGCATTTCAGCAATTTCAGCAATTATTATTATTAATCATAATAATATTTTTATGAAGTGCTTGAAAGAACTCACAGATACTTTACAATACTTTCACTAAAGGAGAGCTACACAAAGAGGGAATCGCAATTTACAACAATATGCAATATTTATTGACCATGAATACTAAATAAAGGAAGTTAAGTTAAAAGCTTTCAGCATTGTCCTTCATAGCTCCACTCCATGAACAAAAAGAACGGAAGCTTTTCTGAAACATTGTGAGGGAAATGATGCTGAAAAATTTAGGAAAGAAAGGACGCGTGAGGTTGCACAGTATTTGAACTGCACCATATGAACGCCCTGGGCAAATATGTGTTAAGAGCAAAGGTCCAGCTTTGGAGCCATCTGTATTCCAACAGGATGTGAGATGTCACCAGGTTCCATGGGAGCTGAGATTAATTAGCTGGCAGCGAATATTGATGTGACATTTAGCGGTGGAGAAATATCATCGAGGTAATGGCAGGGGAGCAGTGCAATGGCCAGGGATCATTCATTTTGCCACTGGCTGACAGAGGCCTTGCTGCCTCCCTCTTTAGTGACACGTCGTGTTTCAGATAAAAATCTTAACTGTTCATTTCGTCCCTCATTATGTGACCCATCTGTCTGCATAACTGTAGACAAAAAGACAGAACTCCACTAAGAAAATGTGTAATGCAATAATGAATATATTCTGAGTTTGTCACATGGCAGAAGAATGTAATATTAACCACCCAACTGTAATGAAATGATGAAATAACCAAGTATTTAGAATTAAAGTTCTAAAAAAAATGAGCAGTCTGCTCTGAAATGCTGGAGAAATGTTTTCTGAAGGAGCTAAAAGCACAAGCAACAGATCAGAGTTTTTTTTTTTTTTTTTTAACAGGCCTTATTGGGATAAGCAACATGGGTGATATTAAAATAAAATAAAAAAAAAATGTTTAGGAGCTACTGTTGGAGTTTGGTGTTAATTACATACTTGAGATCAAACTGTCAAACTGTTTAGGGTTGCCAAATATGAAACAAGGTTATGTTACTTCCTCTCCTTAAATGTTTTCAAAAAATATAGTAGAAAACCTGGTGGCACTGGGGTTAGCGCTGTTGCCTCACAGCAAGAAGGTTGCAGGTTCAACACCTCTGTGTGGAGTTTGCATGTTCTCCCTGTGTCTGCGTGGGTTTTCACCAGGTACTCCGGCTTCCTCCCACAGTCCAAAAACATGTAATTGGCGACTCTAAATTGCCCATGTTAGTGAATGGTGTGTGTGCCCCACGATTGGCTGGCGACCATCTGGGGTGTATCCCTGCATGCCGTAATGCACTGGGATAGGCTCCAGAAGACCCCTGCGACCCTAATGAGGTATACGCAGGTATAGAAGATGAGATAAGATAGTAGAAAACGGCAGAATCAGACAGGGACTATCTCGCAGCAGAGCCTCCATTTCAACCCCGTCCAAAAAAATCATTAACACAAAACAGTTTATCGCTATAACACCACTCTGTATATACAATACATAGCATTTTCTAACATATATAGTGTTTCAATTCTAATTGACTTTGATCTTTAAGGTCTTCTATATACTCTGTATATTGAGGTCCTTGCACACCATACTTGCGTGATTTTATATCCATAGCAGGTAATCCAGTGTTTAGCTAATCTGAAAAGAAGGCTTACTGTCAATCCTACTTTAGCTTTAGAGAAGGCTAGAACTTTTCTTCCCTCTTTTTAATCTTTTTAGATTTCACCATTAACCCACAGCTGTTAATAAAAATTAGATAATTAGCCACAGGTAATTATTTTTTATTTTAATGTTTGTGTAGAGACCTCGCCGGCGAGTAAATGCAGAGAAAATGTGAAATGAAACTCTGAAACCATTAGAGTATATGCCTGTGTCAGTGACCGATGATTTGTACAGTTTAGGATGGATAGACTTTATTGTCCCAGTGGGAAAGTTTTCTTAGCTTTGCTCCTGCAAGCACTTTGTTATAATTCATGACCTGAGTCACCGCTCTAAAAATACTCGGCGTGTTTTATAGGAATGCTGCAGTATGGCAGTAGCTACAACAGTGGCATCTCTGAACTCACTGTGTCTGGAATGTGCTGCCATTAGACGTTCAGAGATAGGACGAGAAGCAGGGAGCTGAAGAGTTTCCGTGCTGTTACCGTGGTGACCCCGTCAGGGTTTGTGTCTAGCTTTAGATGTGACTGATATCTTTGGTGGCGGTGGTGGGGAGGGGGCTCAACTAAAAATGCCCTCTCCTTGATACTGCTGGGACATTATGGGTAAGCATACAGATGTAGTAGTTAATGTGACTGACGATCATCCATTGTCCTGCTTTGGTCTTAATCATTTTTTTTTTCTTTTTGCCCAGAGCTAATCTGTAATGAAATGTTCCTTCAATCAGTATGTCCAGACAGCTCCCACACAACTTCCCACAGTACTCGAAAACCATGCCTTGTCTGATCGTGAGAAAGCCTTACAAGTAGCACAAAGGACATGTGTGTTTGTGAGAGCTTGTGTTCATTCTCCAGCATAGAGGAAAGCAGGCACGGAATGACAAAAACATCCATACAGACACACAGGAAACTGGGTCAGGGTGGTGTAATCAATGAGTCTCAGAAGGACAAGGAACAGGCTCTATTTCACACCTTAGCGTTACCGTACTGAGCAATAAGACACCGAACACTGCAGCAGTTATAAAGAAAAAGAAGTGTCCTCATTGCTACTATAAATGTCTCATTTTTTTTTATTTTTTTTCCCAAAATAAGGTCTGTAAACAAACTCCCCATCGTCCCATATTGATTAAATCGTCACAGTGGATGGACAGACTGAAAAGGTTTGTTTTCTAGAGGCAGTTTGGTTATGGGGTAACTGACATTGTCACACTATCATGACTTATAGGGACACTTGGAATAGAACAGAGCCATCGTTAATGCTTAACATCTGTGCCTTTCCTGGTATGACAAGTCAAGCTGCTCCTCTTCTGAAAATAAATCATTAGTGTTTTATAAAACCCTTTTTTCACAGCTAATAGTAGGTAAATGTATATGTACTAATGATGGATCTGCTGTATTTATTGAAGCTGGGCATTTCCAGTGACCAAACATGCACAAATGCAGCACACTGACTCAGTTTGGCCTGAATGGATCCTGAATTACTATCTTTGGTAATACCATTGCTGCCAAGGAGGTTATGTTTTAGCGTTTGTCCGTCAGTCTCTTTAGCAAAATACCTCAAAAAGTTTCGGTCAGATTTTTGTCAAATTTTCAGCGAAAATGAGGTATACGCAGGTACCATGAACAGATGAGTTCAGTTTCTGGTCATGATCCAGAAGAAATCCTTGTTTCTGGATCACTTTGAATTCCTTGGGGTTTGGTAAATGAACCTTTAAACGGGTGGCATTGTTTGTGGCTACCTGGTGGTGATATCTTGCACCTGCATAACTTATTTTTTTTTGTACACTAAGAGAAGACTGACTACACCTGGGACAACAATGTTGGGTGTCAGTCACAATATGCTTGGCTGAGGTCTGTGCTCTTAGAGAACTTTTCTAGTTTACTCATTGTTTCATCTCAATAAGGCTGACATCGATTTAATGAGTTTCGAAGTCAAAATTTCCAACTTTCATGCATGCAGTAATCCATTTTGAAAAGAGTGCAACAAAACCAACAGGAGAAGAGAATAGCTGCCCCCCAACGTAAAAGTTTGAAACCTTTTTGAGCTAGCCGATCCATCACAGCATGTGTGTGTCTGATTTTATTCAGCTTACGTTATTGTGCAGAATATTTGATTCAAAATACTTTCAACAACTTTACACCTATCCAGGGATAATGTAAGTTTGGCAACACAAACTGACATGGGGATAATAGGATTACTTTAAGTAAGCCAGTTAAAAGTACCAGTAGGTTGAAGCCAGACTGAAATGACTTTAAATCAATGACTACTCGGGAACACCATTTAAAATAATAACTAAAAAAAAACTACTGTCAGTCAAAATGGATTCCTCTTGTTAATGTGTTAAACACAAGTCCTCTTGAAGGTCTCTAATATTCTAACTTTATGAGATCAACTTGATAATGAAGATAAACACTATGTCTCTGATGCATCTGTTTTACATCAAGTTGATTGTAATACAACCAATAACATCACTCCCTGTTGTCTACTGTATATGAAGGTCAACATATTGCAGTCAGTTTATGTTTATAAATGATTATTCAGTTTATGGGTAACATTTTTCTCATAAATATTTTGTTGGCAGCATCTGGCCTTTAAAAAAAACTGACAAAAAAAATGACAAAATGAAAACAGTCGTATTTATATTGCTAATTAGTTTTTTTTTTACTGTCCGCCTGTTAGTCATGCATCTTTACTTCAATAGTCAATAACATCTTAAAGAGTTCAGTGCTTGAAACTAGTCCCTGGGTTGCCATCAGCGCACATTCATCTAAATCATTAATAAAGCAGCGAGGTGAATAGACAGTTCCATTTCTGCTTATGAGTAAGCGATGACAATGAGCTAGCATGCACAGTATTAGCTCTAAAGTGTAAAGCAGCCATAACTAACATCATTAGTAACACATGTGGAGTAGTGTGACATGTCCTGGCATGTGGAAACATTAGCAAACAGACAGATTAGTGTTTGGGAATGGAGAATGTTGCAGCTTTGCAGAAGAACAAAAGTGATGAAAAACTCTATAATATGTAATACACAGCGTTTATATTACATGTCATGCTAAGACCTCTGGACCTCAGTCTGTATAAATGCCACTAAGCCTTTAAGGTTGTACTGTGAAATATACAATATATGTGCACCTCAAAGTCCGACAGACATTTTGACATGTCATAGTAGGAAAAGCACAGGTGTAACTGAGAACAATGCAGTGGTTAAGTTCTATTCAAGTGTCCTGTTAAACCATGACAGCGTGACAATGGGCCTGCACTCATTAATTTGTGACACGTCAAAATGTCTCCCGTGAAAAAGGGCTTTCATTTTGATGAAACACACTGGCAGCTACAGAGGATAAAAGAGGAAAAACAGCACCGTGAAGCTTGACCGTAGGTCAGCTGCTTTTCTATTACTTCTCTCTCGTGCAGAGAAATACAAGTGTATTGAAGGACTTAATAGAGAGGGGAGGGATATTTCAAATAGCTCTATTGCACACTTGCATTTCTTAACCATGTTTGGGTTTCACTTTTTTACTGCTTCAGGGTCAGCAGCCATTTGAAATTAAATTTTACAAAAGTTCACACACTGCGTGTTTGTGGATAGAAAGAGAGGAAAAAAAGAGACAGTCTATGATGTCTGGGTTTTGTATGTCTGCGTTAAGCAAATCAGACATTGGGTCCCCGAGTTCTCTGCCTCATTTCTTTTTAAGACTTCTGAAGTAGAAGCAAAATATGACAAAATGTCAGATAGAGGGTGTGTTTTTGTGTGTGTGTGAGAGTTTCGCCTCATGACTCCCTGGCCTCTTGGCTTCTGATTTACCTCCCGCCTACGCTGGTGAGGAGATGCTGCTCTCAATATGCCATGACTCATCCTTCTGTGGGAAGTCCTCTCTGTGTGTGTGCACGTGCCTATGCCTGTGTGTGTGCTTCATGTCTATAATGCATGTGTAACCTTGGGAAATCATTCACCACGTTTACCGGAGAGCTGTGGTCCTGCACATGTTTTGTTCTTGTAACAATGTCTTTGATGTCTTTGACACCGTTTATGTACAGCTGATTGACCATCTGACAAGGAAGAAAAAAAAAACAACCATTAACTTTAGAAGGAGATTTCACCTTTAGCACTAATGTTGTTTTTCTCCTTTGTGTGAAATTACACATTCCAAAGCTCCCAATTGTTTTTTTCCCCACTGACACTTTCAAGTGAATGAAATGGATATGAGAGTTCAAAACCTTATAAAATATAAGCTGCAGTACATTTTGATAGAAGAAGGCTGTTATATAAATCACAATTTTAAAATTTGCCACTTGTATTTTCTACCCTGGTTCATTTCCATGTGTAATTCTACATTAGCAAGTCTGTATTTGGAGGTTGAAGCTCAGGAAAATAGAATCTTGATTTGCTGGGTAAATTTATTAAATTAAATTATCTGCCAGTACATAGATCTGTGTTACTTTTTATTTTTCCCTCTGCTTTGAAAAATTTCTAAAGTTCTGCCGAGGTGCCAACTTCATTCAGCAAAAATTTGTCAAAGTTCTTAAACTTTCACTGACGGTTTGTTGCTTCCCTTAAGAAACCAGCTGCATATCGCCGTCACACAGATTTTATTTTAATGAGAATTCTAGCGAGGGAGGCATGCTTAGAAAAAAAACATCCTACTGCACTACTTTCAGCAGCCGTCACCACAGCTAGTCAAGCCAAAACATAATGAAAATTTAAAATAGTCTTGTAGAACACAGTTACCAAAGTGTCATCTTCCACACATGCGCGATAAAACGGTGTCCTGCAAATAAGCATAACCAGACATTAGCATTGACAACACAAATGAAAAACAGAGGCAGTAATATGACTGATGCAGATAATTAATACCTGAAGCAGTGTTGGTGTATAAATAAGCAGATAGAATTGTTCTACTGAGGTGTCTGTTTAACGAGTGACACTGATGTGCAAAGAAGCACTACAGTATTTAGAATGTGATGCTCATCAACCAGACTTTAGCATCATATCTGATCTGTCTTAATCGTTGTTTCTTTAATAACAAAATGACCAAACAAATCTATGACTTTCAGGAAAGGGACTGGCAAGTGATATCAGCAGTTTTCGGCTCATTAAAGGCAATTTAAGGTGCCACTTCACACATGTGGACTGGAAGCAAATTGAACCTTGAGACTGATTTGTCACATACTTTTGGGCCTGGAGATGCATACATGTTGTCAATGGACCTATTTCTGTAGAATTCAATAGCCTTCATTGCTACATTAAGACTTGTAGATTTAGTTTTGAGTGCCCAATGCAGGAGCATATGACCAATATCACATTATTTATTAGTGAACATTCTCTACATTTCTCATTATAAATTTATTTGCTGTGATTTGAATGCAAATACATAGGCTTGGGATGAGGGGGGAGGCGATTAAATAATATTTAAAAAACATTTAACAATGTTAATCATATATACAGCTCTGGAAAAAAGTAGAGACCACTGTTTTTTCTGAAATCACTCTACATGTATTCCATTCCAGTGTCAAATGAGTTGAATTCCAACACATGCACACCTCATTCTGCTTAAAGAGATACCAGGAGTGGAATAAAGTCACCCAAGAACAATGTGAAAGACTTGTGGAGAGAATGAAACTGTGATTAAAGGGTTATTTGCATCAAATATTGATTTCTGAACTCTTCCTAAGTGTAAACATTAGCATTAGGTTGTTTTTAAATGAATTTGATCTTGTTTCTTTGCATCTTTTTTGTTGTTTTGACCATTTCTTTTTTTATGCAAATAAATGCTCTGAACGATAATATTCTTATTAGGAATTTGGGGGAAATATTGTCAGTAGTTTATAGACTCAAACAAAAATATTCCTTTTGCCCACGCACATAGGTATAAATACTAAAATCAGTATAAAATATAGATATAAATGTGTGTGTATATACTGTGTAACAATGTTGCAATATTTTGATATATATTGAAAATCATTTCAAGTCTACCAACACATAAATACACATGCTGGTTTCCATCAAAACTTTTCATCTTCGGTGCAAATTGAGCTTGATATTCTTCATTTTTCATTTAAATATTCTCACAAATATCCCCCCTCCGTCTCATCCTTCTCCTGTGCTGTAGGAGGAATATGTGAGGAGACTGTTGGTGTGGAAATGTACTGTGGCAGCAGCATGCTGCAGACCTCCGAGTGAAGGCACAGTAGCACACATTGTGTCCTCCTGCTCTCCAGCCAACTGCTTCACAGAGACTCTCAGAGGCTTTAGCGCTGCCAGAGGCTCGGTTGGTTTTGGACGCGCGTTGCTGCCTGTTTTTTGAGGTTTTCTTCCCATAGAGGCCCCCTTCCCACGCCAGCAAACACATTCAGAGGGTGCAATTGTATCATTTTGTATATATGTGTGTGCGTGAGCACGCATGTGTAATAATTTTTGAAGGTGCGCTTCATTCGGTGTGCCGCTCACCATGGAAACATGATGGAACCCAGAGTGAGGGTCAGCGGCTATTTACAAAGCTACGTTTCCTGACCAGTTTCAAAGCAGATGTACGCCCTGCACAAACATTTAAAGTCATGCCCACTGTGATCCTAGCCGTATTCTTTCATTATGGAGCAGCAGCAGGGGCCCTAATTAGTCGCATTGGCTTACAGAGCAAATGAACGGGCACTGATTCGACCGCAGGGCTGAAACTGGAGCCCCTGGAGTCCCAATGAGCTGGCTTCTTCGAGCCTGATTTGGCAGGGAATCACTCTTTCACATTTTCTGTCCGTTTATAGCTATTAGCGCTTGTCTTGTTTGCTCACTTTTTCCTGTCAGAACTTGCCTTTTCCTGTTGTTTTGAAGGCACATTTTATCGTACGCTACCCTGTCCACTGTGCTATCAATAACCAGGGAGGCAAACGTGATCGTCCTTCTCAATTGACCGACCCATTTTCTGATCCGACTATTTGTAATCTCACTGCCTTACACACACAACGCTTCAAGAACATGTAGTCGATGCCTGAAAAAAAAAAAAAAAATAGCTAAAAAATTTGAAAATTAAATTGTTATCCTTGGCTTCGGGAGTTGATTTTTAAGAAGGATTTTCTCTTTACTTGCAAAGTGCTTGAATATTTTTTCTGCTCTCACACTGTCTGATGTGTGTCTCCTGTCTTGTATGTGCGTTTCAGCTGGGCACGGAGTGGACCGCTCCAGGCGAGTTCAGCAAGTTCAGGTCCCAGTCCTCCAAGTCTGTGCAGTAAGTACCTGTGACAACCACATTCCTCAACAGCACAGTTATTTTACTCTCAAGCCAGCACAGACACCGAAAGAAAAGCTCCTGTTAACATCCAGCAGTAAGCCTGACAAATTTACACCTCCGCTGCGGCATCTCCCAGGACTGGTGTGTTACTGGTAAAGTGCCTCTGTCTACCTGTCAAGATGCAGTTTGCACCAATAATTCTCTGTGTGGAGGCCATTTATGTCGGTCGTCAGCCAGGCGACGTAATTGCTTCAAAAGACTTTTACCTCACACGTCCAGGAAGCAGCACCGTGCATGTGTCCTCATATGAATTAACACATGTGGAGTGCTCCAGTCTCATCAGGTGTTAGAGCCTCAGCGTCAGGTCTCTTTCTCTAAGTGTAAGATGAGAGTGTATTAACCTATCTGCTTCGCTCAGATTCAACACATCTCTCTCCCTAATTGCTAAGAGCTGCTCGTATGAAAGCAGCCTTTAATATGAGGGCTGATCTGCTGCCAGTTGGCTTCCAAAGTCATTGTTAAGTTGATGCGATTATGCAGCAAGAAGAGCGATCCTAAGAACGGTTCTCGTATTCCTTTGGTGTCTCACATTTGCCTGATTGGATGATGCAGAGTAGAGTGCTGTAAATTATTCACACACACACGGGCAAGCACACGCACACACATGCGATGGTGTTTGTAGTAAAGGTTCCGAATATTTTAACACTCTGAAACGGTACAAATTAGAAGACGAATACACACACAGCAAAGATGAAGAAAAACAAGCCATGCTGTTTTTTGTTAACATCAGCCTGACACATTCCCATCATAGTTTGATAAAATGAATGCAACATCACAAACAAGCACTGAACTATGTTTTTATGCATTTTATAAAACAAAACAGTTTGCATGTATAAAATGAATGACATCAATAACTGATTTAGTTTAATTGTGATTATACATGATTTTGCTGAATGTCAGATAAAGGTCTATATTTGACACATTTTTTTGGTTTTATTTAAAGTTCTGATATCACTATCAAGATATATTTGTGCTTTGAAGAATCGAAAATCTCCTCTCTCAAGCTTCTCTCTGGAGCTCTAGAAAGAATGCGTCACTTTGTGTCTGTCTTATTAATATTAATGAGCCTCTCCTCTAATTGGCTGCGTCTGTGAATGTGTGTGTGTGTGTGTGGGAGGGGTGACTGTACAGTTGTGACATCACAACTTCAAAAAAGTGCTGATTGCTCATTTTAAGACAGTTTCTGGATGCAAGACTGGTGCATTTATCTGTGGATTGAGCATTTTGAATAATGAACTTGACTTTCTTATAATCAAAAAGCAATTAAAATCTTACTATTGTACTATGATCTATCTATCTATCTATCTATCTATCTATCTATCTATCTATCTATCTATCTATATATATATATATATATATATATATAGAGATAGAGAGAGAGAGAGAGAGAGAGAGAGACAGAGAGAGACAGAGAGAGACAGAGAGAGATAGTATATATATTGGCTATATAGCCTTTGTGTTGAATTGCCTTCACACCTATGATGGTAACACATTAAATACAGATGTGTAAAAACTGACTTTAGTGGCACTAATGACTGAATGAGTCTGACTGAATGATATGAGCTCAATTTTTCAAATAATTGATTGCAGTTGAAACCATCAATGGTTTTAATTGTACTGCATTTTGTTTAATTACAACACACATACACACACACACACAATTCCACAGTATCCAAAATTAAAATGAGCATTAGCAGATGAGGCAGTATATCTAAACATCAGGAAAACAGGCAACAGGCTCTGCTCCTACAAATTAGGACACTCATACTAAACACACTCACACTCATACTCTGCTACTACTGCTACTATTTCCTATAATATCAAAATAGAGGTATACTGTACAAGCTCTTATTTAATGAGTATTCATTGCTGTTAATAAAATGTTCAACCTCATATGAAGTAGCTGCAATAAAATTCTTAAGGCTAAATGTAGTGCGTGGGACGACCTAACCTCATCATAACTCTTTATGTATCAATCTGGTGAGAATTACTAAAATGCATAGAACCCTAGAGACAATTTTCAAAACTCATTGAACACTACACATGCACTTTATTTAATGAATGAAGATTTATTAATCCCATCTCTGCTGAACGCCGGCCAGGCTCTGTTGGCATGTGTTTGTGTGTATGTGTGTATGTGTGTGTGTGTGTGTGTGTGTGTGTGTGTGTGTGTGTGTGTGTGTGTGTGTGTGTGTGTGTGTGTGTGTGTGTGTGTGTGTGTGTGTGTGTGTACTACTGTGTAGGATTAACTGAGCCTGGTTAGCGCAACAGGCACTCCAGACTGTGAGGGAGTACAGAGAGACCACAAAAGCTGGTCTCTTTTTTTCTTTTCTTTTTCTGTCTGACAAGTTTATTGCACTCGGACATTAGCAAGACAACGAGAGAGTAACTAATTATGGTGGCAGAATAATGCAGAAATACTAAATTTGGGTGCGACATTGCATGTTTTATGACCTGTTACTGTGTGTCTTTGTGTGTGTGTTAATGCAGGGGTTCTCAAAGTGGGGTCCTTTCATAATTTCATCCATAATTAAAACAATGACAGAACATATTTATTTACTCTTATTGATTTAATTTCAAATTTTAATTTCCATTCTATGTACTACAATGGAAATGCAGAGTGGAAAATTAAATAAATATGTCATATTCATTTATGAACTGAGTCATTCATTATTCATTTATTTTTGTTCAGGCAGTTTCATTCCCCCATAATTTGGGCCATAGGTTTCCTACACCTTCTGTTATAAAACGTCTAAAGAAAAATCTGTCTGTGGTCTAGTTTTTGTGAGTTTAACGATCCTTATGACACAAAGAAGTTTGAGAACCACTGTGGTAATGTACATAGCCACGTGTACATTTCATTTAAATCTAAGGATCTAGGAGAGATTTTCAACACTTAATTTCCTTCTTATTCCTGTAGCAACGTATGGTGGTTGAAAATTGAAAACATGGAATGGAATATAGTACAGTTAGACTCCAGTCTGTGTTGTTTTAAATATTAATTCTCCTGTATATTAACTTTTCTCATTTAATATTATACCTGCTTATACCAGATAGACATATTTTCCTCCCTTTTTTTACATCTACATTAGTCTATGCCTGTGGCTATATAGAGTATATTAGTATATTACATGTATATAGAATTTTTGGAATAGTTTTCAACGCTTTGGACATGCTGTCAGTAACCTCTAAGGAAAGCGTGGCTGAAGTGAATTATGATTCCACTGACGTTTAGATGTAATGAAAAAAGTTTGAAATACTGTGGTAGTTTCGGGGGTGGAGGAGGGGTGGGAAAGGGGCTAATGACAATATGTCAAACCTCACCATGCGCTCGTATAAAAAAATCTGTTCTTCAAATTAGGTGGGATTGGACTGAAATGAGCAAATTAGCGGTGCAGAACAGAACAAGATGTCATTTTCCTCAAGGAAAAAAAGTAGCATGCGAGTGCCAAAGCAATAACAATCCACCATTAGACAGACTTTATAACGTTCTCATATGTAAACCTGATAAAATAAGTAAATGTACGAGGTGGTACTAGTATAATACCATCAGTTTTGGACATGGAAGGCCGCTGTGAACATTATAAGTCATAACACAGGAGGCTACAGCGAGCCCCTGGCAACAGGAGCCTCTTGTGCAATTTGTTATTTGAGAATATGTTCAGGGCCATTTGAGCCTATTTACATAGGACATTTTACCACAGATAAGTTCTGCACACTGCCTTAATCAAAGCTGCGATTTAAAACAGCTCTCGCAGTTTCTGCGCTATTGTTCCTAGTTATTATCATATTGGACCTTGAACAGGATGAAATGAGACAGAGCTATGTAAAATGGAGCATAAAAGAGCGGGGGCCGCGCACATCGCGAGCAAACAGAGCAGCCTTCCGAAAAAAAAAATAATAATAATAATAATAATAAGAGGAGAGCGGAATGAAACACAACAGAGGCAGCCACTTTAGCAAGGTTGTTGTTCCGTTCTTTTCTTTTCTTTTTTTCCCCCCACTCTTCACGCTTTTAGACTGCAGTTATTTATCGACACGGTTGGTTGGAGCCGTACGGCGTGCCGTGGTAGAGCTGAGTGAACAGTGACTAATGGCTGCTGTAGGGTTGAATCATATTGTCGGGGGAATGAAACATAGTGTTGTTGAGGGGTTCACTGGAAACACATCACTCGCCTGTTGGAGGTCTCCGCAAAATTGCGAAATCAAAAGGTACTGAAACCCTACAACACACATGCGCATGCACACACACACACACACACACAGACACACACACATACCCACACACACACGCACACACACACACATACACACACGCACACAGACACACACACACACACACACAAACACACACACACACACATACTGTATATAGAATCTTTCAATACTTTCCAGGTTCAATACCCTCATCTAAACTACACCACATTTTCCCCATCAGCCGCTCATTCTGTCTCTTTTTATGGCTTCCTTCCTCTGTCATTCTCAGTCTGGAGCCATAATGGTGATCACATTGTCAGGTAGTGAATTGAGAGCCCTAATAGGGAAAGAGGCGATGGGGGAGAGGACGTGCTTTCTGTTTCTTGTGCAAACATCACGTACAGCCAGTGACAGCTGGGCAAAGACTCAGGCTGTTTTCGGAAAAGCGACTGGAAAGGCGGCAAGGGTCTTCGCTGATGGGGGAGGGGGTGTGGCCTTCCCTCTCGCACGATGCTCTGTCCTGTGTGGCAATTTAAATAGACGGGATGGACAGGGGGGAAGTCAGAGGAGTACACCTGTCAGGGAGATCCTCTAGTCATCCTGTTATCCTCACCACCTGGCTGTGGCCACCTGGAGCTAATGACTCACGCCGTTCTGTGGGAGAAGTAGTTATGCCTTTGTTTGTGTGAATCAGAAGTTTACCCAGAAGAAAAAAAGAAAAAAAACATGAGGACATACAATACCCATTATTCTTGCTGTCTCAATCTTGTCCTCACTTTCCCTATTTTTTTTAATTTCCTCCCTCTTTCCCTTTTGCAGCCACGTCTCATTAAAACCGTTCCGCATGAGGATGTACAGTATATAAACATACCAAATAAAAAATGTCGTAGCAGCCATCAATACGCAGTTTTATAACCCCATTTGACTTGCTTTTATTTGGCCCATTATTATAGCCTTGCTGGCAGCATACGTATGTGAAATATATACATTGCGGCACATATTGAATGAGATGCTGCATGTTCTAAATGAGGCCATAAAAACATCCAAACCCCAGCTGCATCAGAGGAAGAAAGTGCCTTAAAGCTCCGTCTCTTTGCCGCTGGGAGCATGTGTTAAAATAATGCCCCGTCCCGCTTCTTTCCTGTCCATCCAACTCTTTGTCTCCTTCGTCTCCTCATACCTGTGAAGTGACAGTTTTGGCAATGCCTGCTAGGTGCTGTCACAACACCTTGATGAGTGACAGTGTAGCAGTCAGATGAGGAACCCGGATAACCCCGTCAACACCATCTCCCTGACACAGCTACCGCCACCTCGGGCTGTATAAACAACATCGGGGAGACTGACATTCGTTAAAATTCTATAAACCGAACAGCGGCGAGCTGCATACGGAGCTCGCTTTCACAAACATTTTCAGATGCTCAGACCGGAACGTGATCGACAACAAGCGGAATACGAGAGAGGGAGATATTGGAAGCTAATGAGGAGAATCTTCAGCGTGGCAAGATGAGGTCGGAGTTGAAAAAAGTTCTGTTCTGCAAAAAAAAAAAAAAACAAGAAGCGAAACGAACCTTTGACAGTGGCGTGGCGAGGGCAAAAAGGCATGGGAGGTTTCCAAGGTTATCTGTGAAACCGCGGCTGGCATTTTGAAAGAGCAGCTTTCAATTCACGAATCTACGGGAAGTGACATTTACACCCAATCCTCCACAGACGTTGACGTGTCTCCTTCCTTACATCTGTGTGTGTGTGTGTGTGTGTGTGTGTGTGTGTGTGTGTGTGTGTGTGTGTGTGTGTGTGTGTGTGCAATTGACATTTGTGACGTCTTAATTCTCACTCTCTCTCTTTCATCTCTAAATTTCTCCTCCTTCCTTCTTCCTCATTTTCCTTTCAGCTTTTATTTTGGCGGTTCACTCCGAACGCACACGTTTGTTTTCCACACACGACTTAACAGGAGAAAAAAAAAAAAACTGCCAAAGGCTGATAATAGTTAGATGGAGAGTGTTAACCGCGAATGGACAGTTATTTCACTATGGGATCTCTCGGTATCTATAATTGAATCACTGGCTATTAGCTGGTGAGGAGACTGGAGCATTAAGAGAGAAGAAAGTGTAGCACTCATGACATCATAGGAATACTGATTCTTGTAACGTGTGTACATGAGTGTATCTTTAAATGGCCACGCACAGATCCCGGCAGTGTTTGACCGTGAATGGCGACATAAGCGTTAACCTCTCTCCACTCAAGGTAATTGGTTGATACGCTGTAGCAGCTGAATTAGAATGAAGCTGTTTGCCGGCGCGCAGCAATGGCTTCTCTGTCCCGCTTTCTTCCCTCAGGCCTTCACTCCGCCATCTGTTTCTATGAGTGATGGGAGCCTGCCAGCACACAAATCTATGTTTGAGTGTGTGTATGTGGGTGTGTGTTCGTCTACAGTATTATGTTGTGGCCTAGGTGTAATCAGAATGTCTTTGGGGGGAGGAGGGTTGATGCAAATGGTGTGAGTTGTGAAAAGCTGGGGGATGAGACATCTGATTGGCAGTAATAGAAGCCGTCAACCCTCTTGAATAGGGAAGATGAGGGAAGAAGAAATTCTGGTTTTCAGCTGGGGAACAGATATGCATTCAGTGAATATCCGAGATGCATCGAGACGTCCGGTTGAAGAGATCAACAAGCGTGATCGTAGGGCGATTTTTATACATTTTCCTCATTTTTAGGAAATTCCATGAAAAGTCCCGAACCAAAAAAACATGTTAAAGGCGTTAGCATGCTTCAAGTGAAGTGCTTGATGGATGTTCACACAGCGTGTGATGCTCTTTACTCCTACACCTTTCCACAGTCAGTCAGTCTGTATCCGTATGTAATTTTCCGAAACCAACGATCCGACGTTAATGGACACTTTTTCCACAGTGATCGCCAGGTGGGTGGAAGGGAGAAAGCAAACCGATTTTTTGAACTTCTCTCTAAAGTGCTATTTTTTTCTCATTTCAGCCCAAAGTGTGCACGTGGTGGGCCTTTCGTGTGCACGTCTCTGTATTTATGGCGGCGGCTTCTCGTCTGTGGGATTGATTCAAATTAACACAGTGTGCGCATGTATATTAAAATAAAGTGATATGTAATCTAGTGCAGCATGTGACTCTACACAGTAAGATTACCAGTGTTAATATAACACTTAAAGAGTTCATTTGAAAACTACTAGTGTTAACTAGTTCCCTAATTAACTCTTTAAGTGTTATTTTAACACTGGTGATTTTACTGTGTAGAAATACACTACCGTTCAAAAGTTTGGGGTCACCCAAGCAATCTATTGTTTTCCATGAAAAGTCACACATTTATTTACCACCATGAGTTGTAAAATGAATAGGAAATTTTATTAGTGTTCTGATGCAATGAGCAAACACATTGAACCATTAGAACACTGGAGGGTTGCTAGAAATTGGCCTCTATACACCTATGTAGATATTGCACCAAAAACCAAATATTTGAGAGCAATGTATAGAGTGTATTTCTGATAAGTTTAAAGTTATCTTCATTGAAAAAACAGTGCTTTTCTTTCAAAAAATAAGGAAATTTCTAAGTGACCCCAAAATTTTGAATGGTAGTGTAGGTTATATAAGGCGTTGTTGGTTTAGTTGTTATTTTTAATTGGACGAAAATTTTAAAAAAACAACAGTGGAATATCCCCCCTTCATCTCTGCATGCTTGTATCTGTGGCTTGTTTGACCGTGACATAATGTAATAATTGTAATTGCACTTTGCTGTGAAGAGAGCAGCATATTCTCCTCTGTCTTAGTGTAGTGCACACACAAAAACCCCTGGAGAGCAAGGGATTGTGAGATAGTGTAACTTTTTCCTTTTTTTCTCTCTCCAGTCCAGATATTCAGGCCAGAGAGAGAAAGAGAGAAGAGCGTAATACAAAATCAAACCGAGAAAAGGCTGAAGTGGAGCTATAACACCATATTAGATAATTACATATTGGGGGAGTTGGGGGGGAAGGTAGATAGAGGGAGAATAGAGGGTGTGAGAAGCACTGGAGAGAGGCATTGGACAAGATACCGGGGATGAAGGAGAGTGGAGGGTGGTGGTGGTGTGGGGGATGGGGGGGTGGAGTGAAGGGAGAGAGGGATGGAAGAAAGAGGATTTATTGAGGCTGCAGGGAAGAGCAGTGTGATAGTGCTGATGGATTAGAGGAATGCATGAGAAATGGAGTGAAGAGGGGAGAGAGAGCGAGGGGCGCGGGGGAGGGAAAAAGTGAAGTTTTGCGCGTCTCCTTGGGGCAGAGCTCTAAACACTGGTATCATTAATGTAGCTAAGGCAAGCGTGCAGCCTTTTTATTTAAAGGCCACCTGTGGGTGTTAGGAGAAGGGGATGGGGGCCACAGTCACAGAGTGTTAATGAGAAATTGAGATGGAGAAAAAAAAAGTAAAAAAAAGATACTGGAAAAGCAGAATCTGTAACCAGCGAGCTGATAGGACCGTTATGACGGAGGGAATGAGAGTCCGAAAAAAAGGGGGCTGCTATTTACCAAGGGCAGAAAGTGGATTGTCTCCACTTCACCCAGCGCTCAGATTATTATTTTTTCAACAAACCTGTAGCACAAACAGTTTTCTTTCAGATGCTTTTGGAAGGAGTTTGTCTCCTCAGCAGAAAAAAACACCATTTTCTATGTTCAGGCCAAATGATTAATTCATAGAAATCCAGCCGATTTTGGGCAGCAATGATGCTCCCTGAATACTGCGGAACCACAACAGTTGCATCATGTGTTATCCAGCCCAGTCAGGCCTCTTTGTCTGTCTCTATCCATTAAGCCCAATGAAGGAAAAACTGGAAGCAAAAATTCCAATTAGTCAAGCAATTAGACTCTTGTTTTGTGTCCTCTACTCAGCCTCTGAGTCGCACACTAATAGCTCTTCTCCCCTGTCCCATCTCTCATATGCCCTTCACTTGCTTTCTTTATTTTTTATGTTTTCATCCCCCCCCACGTCTGCCATGACATCCTGTATGAAATGACGCCTTGGTGATAGTGGCTGTAATGTATTTCAGGGCACAAAAAAGCATTTATAATTCCCTCTCTGTTTCTGCTGTTCATTTGCTATTTATCGCTCCTCCTTCATCTTCCTTTTTCGCCTGTCTCTCCGTCTCTTCATCTCTTTCAACCAGAGCCCGCCTCGTCATCCATCACAGGAAGACTGGTGTGACCAGAGCGTACACACACACACACAGAAACACATAGACTCATGCAAGTGCTCTATCTGTCCTACTTTGATGCTCCTCATATTTTTAGTATTTGAAATTCTTCCTTGTCTATGATAGTATCGTATTTGGCCCCATATAGATTATGTTTTGGGGAAAAAAAAGATATAAACGCAGCGAAAAAAACATGTAAACTTTAAAAAAGGAAAAAGGGGAAATGACTATCGACACAGCGCAGGCGGTAAATGCCACGGGACCGAAAATATTTCTCGCCTCAACAGTGGATTAAAATAATATGAAATGAAAAAAAATGAAATTGCTATTGAATTGGCATGCAAAATGACTTTTCGCAGATTAATGGTGGTAGAAAGTGAAAAGGAAATCACTAAACAAAAGACAGGAAAGTATGTGAATATGATTCAAAGCTGTGCTCTCTTCCTCTGTTTATCTGTCTTTGTTTCCCAGTGTGATATTATCCTTTTGTTTGTTCTGATCTCTGTCTGCTGCTGTTGATGTGGTGACTATCTGCAGGGTGTGTGTGTGTGTGTGTGTGTGTGTGTGTGTGTGTGTGTGTGTGTGTGTGTGTGTGTGTGTGTGTGTGTGTGTGTGTGTGTGTGTGTGTGTGTGTGTGTGTGTCTGTGGACGCGTTGTCTTATCTGCCATCTTACAACAGGTATACAGGTTCTTATTGGGCGAGTCGCCACTGCCACTTCTTAACTTCAGGCTCATTCGTCCTCATTTATCAATCCAGAGTAGAAACTGGTGCAGATTTAAGTGCAGAAATCGTCTTTCGACAGGGTACAACATGTGCATCTCGCCAATCAGAGCATGAGACTTATCAGGCACTGATGAAAGTGGCGGCTGAAAATAGCCGTCATTTAAATGTCACACCTCTAGAGAGGGATAGTTTATGACAAGGAGATGCAAATTACAGCCAAGAAAAGAAACCTTTCAGCTTTAGAAATTCCAAAAATGCACTATTAGTAGTATAAAGTAGTATATGGAAATGGAATCAGACTGCTGGCATGGACAGTCAAACTACAGATGGGATTATGGTTATCACAATGAGATCTATGAATATATATGCATATATATGTAATATATAGAGCTGCAACATTTAGAAAATCTATCCATTAGTTGCCAACTATTACATTAATCAGCAACTATTTTGTTAATTTATTAATTAAATTGAGTCTTTTTTTTAAGAATAAAATCCTTCCAATGTATCCTTCCACTTCTACGGCTCCATATTAGCCTGCAACAGAAAGATTGTGGTTATCACCCAGATAAAGTCAGATTATGGGCTAAAATAGACAATCTAATGAAGTGTCAGAAAATATATACTAATATTCCCTAAATCCACCTGCAGTTGTCTGATTCAATGGCAGAAACTCAATGAGAGAAAATATAAGGTTCGGTTTAAATGAAAGATGAGACATGTCAATGTAAAATTGAATTCAGTAGAATTACGAGATTCAATTCTCTAATAGAAGGCCCTTTGCGTTTTTGTTTTTTTCCCCATTTAGTAATATTTTATGTATCTTTCACTATTTTGACCTTTGTTTGCTGGTTGAGATGATTCTGATCATTCAATTTCCCCAGATATTCACAAAAAAAAAAATTTCATGCAATTTAATCGAATATAATGACTGAATGCGAAATAAAACACATTTTCTTTCCCTGGTCCTGGCCTATATCCTGGGAACAGGGATGGCGCTGTTGTATTTGAATCATTTGGTAAAGGGTAAGCAGGGTGCCGTGAGGCTGAAAATGGCACTTAGGTTCACAGCTGCACCGAGGGACGATCTCTATTCTACGAGAGACTGACCTTAGCGCACTGTCACTGCTCTCCTGCACCTGCAATGATTTATTGGACACAGAACGCTGGGCAACCGGATGATGCTGCGGCGGCATTCGTGCATGAGCCTTTGTCCTTCTCTTCTCTATCTAATCCTGTTCACATCAGGAACAAACACACACACACATACACACACACACACACATATACACACACACAATCCAAACAATACTCTGACTGCAATTCAGGTAATAATCTGGGTTTCTACAGCATGAAAAGACAGCCATCTACACCCGTGTCTATGTGTATGATTTGAATTATTTAATACAGTTTAGGTCATTTAACAAAGTAAAATGCTAAAATGTAACCGCCTCTAATCTCTTAATGTGAGAATTTGCTGCTTTTGTTTGTATCCTGCCTCGTTGATTAAATTTGAAGATGTCACAAAAATTGTATTTGGAAATTAAGAGAAAAAAACCTTTCTAGAACAAGGTATAACATCACGCAACATCATGCAACACCCTTTTGTTTTTTTCCCCCCTCTTACTTGTCTCCTTTCCGTGGCATCGCCTGCTTTTGTGGGAATACTTTCAAATCAAAAACGTGGTTCATCAAAGAAGATGAGCTTATGTTTGTTTTCGGGAGGAGAGACAGGCGAGAGAAAAGGGGAACATCAAAGGCAGGAGAGGCACGAAGAAAGAAAATGATCAGATAGAAAGGCGAATCCGAATCAGAGCGCATGAATATGGAGAAGCTAAATGACTCGGAAGTTCAGAGTAGCAAATGTTTCACAAATTGAAAGACTGCAGCAAACATGAATTAACAGGATCTTGTTGATAGAATTGTCTTTTTTTCCCATCGTTACAATGCAATTTTACGCATAAAAGCAGAGCTGGCCTATGAATAAAACAAACGTGTTTTCACTAGGCTGTAGATATGCGTTGCATGTACATACAAAAGCATGTTCTCATTCATTGCCCATGCATGTGTGTGTGTGTGCGTTTGATTATGTGTGAGTTTTGAGAGCTAATGATGTGTGGAGCAGTGCTGTGATAGCTCTCATTCAGCAGCAGATGCTGGCCTATTATCCAAGATGTGTTTTTGATTAGAATAATGCATTGTGTGTGTGTGTGTGTGTGTGTGTGTGTGTGTGTGTGTGTGTGTGTGTGTGTGTATGTGTGTGTGTGCGCATGCAGCGTGTTATCAGTGCAGGCATTACCAATATACAGTTCAACTTTAAATGCGACCTTTACTCTGTCCAAGCAGGAGTTGCCGAGAAATATTGCCGCTTGTATAAATGTAAAATGTTGATTTATGTGGAGCATTGATTTTCTCCTTCACAGTCACAGCAGTGTTTTATTCAGGACCGAGGCTAATAATATCCTTGCCCACCGCTGTCTCTTTTGCCTGTAGCACAGAGTTACATTCTAGGCTGATTAACCTGTTAATGGTCAGGTCCAATTGATGTCGTTGTTTTTTTTTATTTTTAATTTTTCATGACTCTGCTTTTATAGTCAAACCATTGACATTACCCCAGCGCTGGCAGATCTCCAGGCAATAAAGTGTCAAATATCTAACAAAGACTCTCCTTTCCTCTCCCATTAGCCTGATCTCTTCCAGACGGTACTACTTCGAGATCCTCCACAAGCAGGACGATAAGGGATCAGACCACGTGGAGGTCGGGGTGAGTTGATCCATCCAAATAGGGATGCTTAAACTCTGCTGTACTTAAGTCATCTTCTCCTCTACCACTTCCAGCACGTTCACCTGTCTCGAGAACAGATTTCACCTTCGGAGGGGGAAAATGTGTAATTAGCTTGCACTTGTGCCCAATGTGAGAGCAGGGGCAGGGGGATAAAATATACATCATAATTTCTAGAGGGGACATAAAAAAAACTACTACCATAATAATCTGGTCCTATCTTCTTCTCTTTCTCCCCCTAACACTTCTTTGCAACGTGCCTCAATATGTTTAAATGTTTTCAACAATGTTATTAAAAGTAATAATAGTAGTTATAGCAGTGTTCCATATTTATTTAGATTTATACATAAGGCAAATGAGATCATGAATCAATGAGGTAAAATGAGGTAGACCACATCCCCCTCTCTCTACTCTTCTTCCCGTTCCCTCCTCCCTCCAGTCGCTGCAGCTACCAGAAGTTACATCGTTCATTAGCGATTCGTTAACGATCATTAGTTCTGATCTTAGCCAGCAGACTGGTGAAAAAGAGGCTAGTTTTGGACTAATTTTGAGCAAGTGATATGTAACTTACTGGCTTCTACATATTAGTTTAATTGGTTTATTCCACATAACTATCAAAATTAGCCGTTAGCCGCTTGCCCACTGGAAAACAGCATTTGGACCAAACCACTTTGAGGAATGGAGGAGGGGAGTCCTATTTATTATTTTTTTTTTTTATTTTTTTTTTTAAATATCCAACATTATTTAAAATATTTAAAATTATTTCACTGTGCTTACAAAGATTTTTTTTTTCTTTTGGGGGGGGGGTCACGTCCCCTGTGTCCCTCCTGGGATTTACACCTATGCATGAGAGTGTCGCTCAACTGCTCGTTATTTTGGATCTTCCTCCTTTTTTTTTCCATGGACTCATGTGGTCATAACTATGTGCAATAAATGCCCCTCCTTGTTGTCACGTTGACCTTTTCCTTCCTAAGGCTGCAGACCTTCAACTCATTTGAAGTCTCACACTGTTTCTTTTCCGTCCTTTTTCCATTACTCTGGCGTGTCGTGTTATTTCTCTCTCTTTTATTTTCCTCACCCACTCCCAGTTGGGTTTTTTTTCCCCCTTTCTCTCTCGCTCTTTTTCTCTTTCTCTCGTGTCTTTGTTCTGTTCTTCTCCAACTTTTTCTCTCTTCCCGTTCCCTTCGACTCTCCTCTGCACCACTTCTCTCTCAGTAGTGGTGTTCTGCACCTCAGGCAGAGATGAGTGGGACTTAAGTTTTTCAAGATTTCAAACGAGAGCCCACATGCTTCGTGTGAGCTCTGTGCTTTTGAGTGGGAGGGCAGAGGAAGAAAGGAATCACTGGTGTGTGTGTGTAGGGAACAGAACTCTTGACAACCCCGGGCTATCATCATCATGGTGACCATCATCATCAGCAGAGTGGCGGCGGTGCTTCCTCCTCTCAGAGAGCTTCGGTGTCATTTTTTTTTTTTTGTACCCTCAAGGTTAATTTTACTTCTCCTCTCATTCTGTCTTCATCCTTCCACAAACTTTCCTCTCTGCCTGAGTGCCTCTGGCTACTTTCCTTTATTTCTGTCTGCCTATTACTTCTTTATATACTTAACTGTCCTGTCATATTTTTCTTCAGTTTTTTTTCCCCCCACCGTTCTGTCCACAAGCTATTCTCCTTCTCCAAACTTCATGGGGTTTTGGTGTTGTTCAGCTCAGATTGACGCATATGAAGCTGCTGCGGGATGCCATGTAGGCAGAGGACTGTGTGTTTACCAGCGAGTTTCAAAACATGAAAAAAACAAGATATCAAGAAATGTCTTGGCTGGTTTCCCAAGTTCTATACTGTTGCTGACAGATGTTGTGGGTCATTGGTGTAGGCGTGTTATGAATATTCTGCTGATGATATTCGAGTATATGGCCCGTGACAACCACAGCCCAGTGGCAAACAAACACCTTCCCATTTATTTCAGAGAGCCTCTGGATATCACGGACGGAATAAGTTTGAGATGAATAATGAAAATAAAAGCCAGGAGGATACGCTGTTTTTGTGTCTCTCCCCCCAGTGATGGTTTCTTGTGTGGAGGTGTTTGGCACTGGGGAAGCAAAATGAAATGTAACACCCTCAATTCTATAAAAGGAGATTGGAAAAAAAAAGCAACATGGGCATCTGGCGAAGAAAGATGAAGCTGGCTGAAGAATGAGGTGTAACATCACCTGGTGACCGATCAGATATGTGGAAGGCTAATTTCCTGAAAGATAAACCTAACATCTACACTACTGTTCAAAAGTTTGGGGTCACTTTGAAATTTCCTTATTTTTGAAAGAAAAGCACAGTTTTTTTTTTCAATGAAGATAACGTTAAACTAATTAGAAATACACTCTATACATTGTCAATTTAAATGATTAAATGATTATTCTAGCTGCAATTGTCTGGTTTTTGGTGCAATATCTACATAGGTGTATAGAGGCCCATTTCCAGCAACTATCACTCCAGTGTTCTAATGGTACAATGTGTTTGCTCATTGCATCAGAAGGCTAATGGATGATTAGAAAACCCTTGTACAATCATGTTACCACAGTTACCACAAACTCATGGTGGTAAATACTGACTTTTCATGGAAAACACAAAATTTTCTAGATGACCCCAAACTTTTGCACAGTAGTATACATATCAACTTTGATATAGCCAACATTTTAGCAAAGCAGCAGCTGCCTATTTAGAGTTACAGTAAATATGGAGCAACATTTTGAGTTTCTGGCAGCACAATATTCTCTCTCATTTTAGCTCTGTTGTGGTCTAGATGCTAAATGCTCTTCATTATATTAATTATCTGATAGAAAAACAGCTACCTACTGTAACCCGAAACAACACCAATGACAGCTGAAAGGTTCTAAAACGCTGTAGAGCTGAGAGAAAAACTGCAAAGTCTGATTATAATTCTCTGAGTTTGTCTTTACCAACAGCATCTTTCATGTTGCACATTCATTTTTGTGTTGTTAATATATAAATATTGATTAAAGCCCTGTTCTTTCCACCACAAATCATCTACGTCCTAACAGACTTTGCAAACAGTTCGTGTGATTATCTCTGCAGGAGAATCAAGGTCATGTGGAAATCCATCTTTCTCTCTCTCCCCCCTGTCTCTTGTTCTCTCTCGGGATGTCAAAATGGTTTTGTACTTTGTTGAAACAATTCACTCAAGCGTATAAATGTCATGCAACAAATCAAGATCGGGTGTGAG
Source organism: Lepturacanthus savala (assembly GCA_030544235.1). Taxonomy (NCBI): domain Eukaryota; kingdom Metazoa; phylum Chordata; class Actinopteri; order Scombriformes; family Trichiuridae; genus Lepturacanthus; species Lepturacanthus savala. The sequence goes on along the minus strand of CM060465.1, from coordinate 13,110,075 downwards.
ACTGCGGGAATGCGTGTATGCTGTCTTAGTGAGGATCTTGTGTGTGTTTTTTTGCCATCGGAATACATTTTACACCTGGACAGAAATAGCATATTTACCGTGACTGGCCCACAACAGCATAAGCCCGGGGGCTCACCTAAATCCACAGAAACCCAGCCGCTCATTTGTGAAAGAGCAGATAGTGTGGATTCACAGCACTTTCTTCTGTGTTTTGTGCCAAGCTGTGATTGTATGGTCAAAGGTGGCCTGTTCCTCTGGGAGCGTGTTTGTTTAGCAGTTAATATCAGACAGAGCACAGGCACATTTGCAAAAAAAAACATGCAAGGAATCTTGTTTGGCTGCATAAGGTGGAATATAAGCAGCACTAGCAGAAGGAAAAGACAGGTTTGGAATACCTTACTCAGGGGGAAGGAAAGGACTGCGTCTGTATATGAGCAGCAGGCCGATGAATGAGGACATTGTTGAGCTGTTAGGATGAGTTGCAAAACCTTTTTTTCCATTGCATTCCCGACAAAAGCATTTCCCGTCAATTAACTCGGAACACGCAAGATGATAGAAGATTTAGCAAGCGCCACTTTCATTACATTTCTTAATTGCCATCTGGATCTTTGTCAGCAAAACAGAGGGCCTTTTTCAGTGGCCTAATGGAAAACATCTCTTTCTAGATGTGACAGAAAGGAGGAAAGTGTTGGTCATTAAACAGTGTGATTGAGAGGAAGACGGAGTGAGAGAAGAAAGTCACGCCTTAATTAGTAATGGCAAGTTTATGGAGAGGCCGGGGTGTGGGATTTAAATGCAGGATTTTAATGGCCCTGTTTTATCACTCCTGCCAGGCCAAGTCTCAAACCGTCCACCAATTAATATACACACACTCATGTATGCACACACACACCAAGACACACACACACGCTCGTCTACCCCACCTTCTTAAGACTCTCAACATCTGCCTCAAGTATATTCCATCCTCAATAAAAAATCAGCAGTGGTTGGTGCAACCTGGAGCCAGCTGTTAAATTATATTGTGTGTGTATTTTGACTTTTGGAAATAAATTCACTCTCAGTTTCCACTTCACCGCCTTTCAGGGTTAACTCAAGTTCAGCAGCTTTCTGAAACATATGGAATCATATTCTTCGCCTCAATTCACTTAACCATTTTCGCTGCATTTTCCTTTACTTTTTCAATTTTTTTTTCCACGCTTGTATTTAACTCCATCTAATGGTTCTCTTTGTTTTATTTAATTACACTCTTTATCATTACAGCACACACATTTTTTTTGCTGCTCATAAATTACTTTTTTAGCCAATTTTTTTTTTTTTTTTATTTCAATTTTGTTTTTGTTTTAGCATAATAAGTTTTTCACACAATTACAGATGGTACGGATGTGATATGAGAGGATTAATAGCCAATTTGGAAAAGAAAATATAAAAAAGAATAAATGAAAAGCCCCAACTTAACTCAAAAAGCAGCAACAATAAACTACCCCAGCACTCTAGAACATGCAAAAATGCATACATGAATACATATACACAAACATAGCTGTTCTTTACACTGCTAACTTGCACCCTCTCTAAGAAAAATAACATCCCATAATTGACGAAGGAATAAGCCCAATTGTAACAATAAAACCTGATAACAGTCATTAATTCACATTGATGCTGCTCTCTCGATCAGTGGTTTTCAAAGTGGGGTCCAAGGACCACAAGGGGTCCTTGAGGGTGTGCTAGGAGGGTCCACAGAATAAAGGGGAATCATTTATTTTTACTTTATTTCCTTCCATAATTACATAACGACAGAATGTAGGAGCATCTGTATAAAGGACTGAAACTGCCAGAATTAAAAGTAAATAAAATAAATAAATTATTTTCCCATAAATTCCAATAAATATATTTATTTCTTTATATTTTCTCTTTGCACATGAATTTATTTAATTTAAATTAGATTTTTCTATGTTGTATATTGAGTTGGAAATGCAAAAGAAAATGCAGAGAAAAAATAAATACATTTGGGGAAATAAATGAGGGGGGGTGAGTACATAAATAAATACTTGTATGTATGTATTTATAATATAAAATAAATGAGGCATTTATGTGCAAGGGGAAAATAGTACACTAGTAAATAAATATAATTCATTCATTAAATGGAAAATGTAATAAATACAGGCAATTAATTCCATCAGTTTCAGTTCCATAATTTTGACCACTTTCTGTTATAAACAACTAAAAGCAAAAATCTTGTCAGATGGGATTCATGGTCCAGATTTTGTGAGTTTAAGAGTCCTAAATGTGAACGTTTGAGAACCACTGCTCTAGATGACACAAAGACAAAATCATCAAACATCTTATACCATGAAAGACCTATTGCCATCTTAATATTATTAATTGTTCCCCACAAAGTGAGTGAAGTGTGTAGTTTTTAATTAGAGGAGATGAGAGGAGATCATACCAGATGGGATCCACTTCTTTTCTTTTCTTAGATTCATAATATTGGCATACACGGTTGACATAAGTATTACAATATCATCTGCATTAATCATTTTTACATCTCACAGACTGATAAATCATCATCAGATGGATGTCTGTCAGTCCAATCCTCCAAAACTCAATCCACCCTGTCAAAATTTCAATAGTCATCTAGAAAGAAGGTAGCTCTTGGGGTCTTTTCATCCCAATTAATCCATATGAGGTGTAATAGGTGTTTAACATTGTCCATGGATGGATCCTGCTTGATTCAAAATTATTAAGCCTGGTAAAATACTCTCCACCCTCATAGTGAGAACCTTTGTCAGGATTTTGTAGTCCACATTAATCACAATAATAGGCCTAAAATCTTTGTCTTTTTAGAGAGATCTGTCGGCTTCCCTAGTGAGAACAATTCATCACACACAGTTGTATGGATAGGGGCCAATTTGTCAACATACCTCTTATAATATTCAGGGGGAAATGACTTTCCAACCCTTATTTATAAAATAGTGCTTTGGACCTCCTCTACTGTTATGGAGCTGTCCAGGCAATCTTTTGGATGCACTGGTAGTTACTGCAAGTTGATGTTTGATAGAATTTTTCATATTTTCCTGCCTCTGGATTCATTTCTGATGTGTAAAATTGTAAAAAGAATACCTTTTTAATGTCAAAATGTTAAAATGACTTGTAAGACAGGCTCAGTTTCTTTTTTTATTGTATATTTCAACTTTTTGAAATGTATCTCATGTATTTGTTCCAGTAATAGGTCTCTGGGTTTTCTCAGACATTAGTTTTCTCTAATTCTTCAAACTGAGATTCAAGATTGTGTAATCTTTGTATTTGTTCTCTCTGAAATAGGCTATAATTTTATCTCAGAGGCCTCCCACTCTGTCCCAGCTTTATCAGAAGAAAGTTCAAAGTTCATTTTTTTATTAATCTATTCAATTCTAGGTCCTGAAACAGATGCACATTCAGCCTCCATCTGTTTTTCTTTAGTCTATGTGACTCCATTACTAAACCTAGTAGCACTGCAGCATGATCGGTCAGTGCTATAGGTCCATTTGAGCAATCTGAGACATTTCAGATAATTATGTGAATAGAATGTATAAATTCTCTCTCTTTCTCTTTCTTCTCTCCCATTGACAGACCTCCACATTGAACCACTTTTTAAAAGAGAAGATAAGACTTTTTTCCCCATTGACAGTTCTTTTTATTACATTGTCAGCATTGTCATTGAGTTCATATATATGAGTGCATGGAAAGACAGGGACAGCAGCTTAAACCTTTCCCTCCATTACAATAGCTCTTTCATGGTATGAGATGTGTTTAATTTTTGTCTTTGTATTGTCTAGAGAGCAGCATCAATGTCAATTAATACGACTGATCATCCATGCCCTCTCTCTTTATGAGGACGATGAAACATGCAAAATATGGACATCAATTCTTAATGGCAGTGATCCCCATAATCAAGCATATCTCATCATATAACTAATTATTATTCCCATTCATGTTATTCTCATTCATAAAATATGACAACATCAGGGATTTAAGGCCATTCTTATCTTTTATCGCTTTTATGCTTCCTCTTGTCGTCATGCAGACTTGATCAAACACATCCCATGGAGCACAGTCCCACACATGACATCCCATGTTAACACTACAAAGGAAGCTAGCCTCCTGGACGCCCACATTTATTGTGTCCTTGTCATGTTAGCTTTAATATGCTTCCATTATTTTCCTCCTGGCTTACCACACACTTCTCTGCACCACTGAATCTCAGAAAGACACTGCTGGTTATCTGCGGGGATGTATATTAATTGAAACTGGTGAACATAAAGGGACTATATGTGTAACTTTCAGAAAGATTTGTGAAGCAATTTTTATGCAATAATTTGTTTTAATAATGTTTAAGGCCCATGAAGATGTAAGATAACTCGCTTTCGGGTTGGCTATAACAGCATGTGGACTGATCTCTATGTAAAAGGCCAAGGGTGTCACTAATTAGAAGGAAATTCTGAAAGTGACACATAGTCCCCTTAAGTATATAATACAATTTCAGTGGATTTATGATTGTAGTGGTTTCTCAGTACATATCTCAGATTAAAATGAACCCAAGATCACCCAGATTTGTTCCCCGTCTGATAGCATCAGAGTTTAGTTTTCATGTTCATTGCACTTTTAGTTGCATATTTTATTCATACTGGCATTAAAAAGGGTATCTTGAGTTTATTTTTAACAACAGGTGACATGGAGGTGAGGAACCACTTGAAGCCACCAGCTGTGCTCTGTTGTACCCTTAGCAAAAAGTAGTAAACTTAAAGTACATTTTATTAAGTACCGTATTTTCTGGACTATAAGTCGCTCCGGAATACAAGTCACACCAGCCATAAAATGCATAATAAAGAAGAAAAAAACATAAGTCGGACTGGAGTATAAGTCGCATTTTGGGGGGAAATTTATGTTGTGAAGCAGAGATAATTAAGGGGCAATTGATTGTTTATCCAGTGGGTGACGCTGTGTGATCATTGTGTCAAGAAGGTTTACTGAAGAAGAGTGAAGTTTCCGCACATGTGCGAGTTGTCCTTCTCCCCGGGACTGGAAGGAATGTATTGTTGTTGTCTATCGATAAAAAGTGAAACTCAACATCTGCGTTTATGGTCCTTTGTTTTGACAAGTTACCACAATTTATTTGATAAAATCCAACACCAAGAACAGACATTTAAAATTTAAATGACGAACAATTTAAAATAAAAATAGAGGCAACATGCTGAACGGTATGTTTACTTTACATAACAACTGAGAACGTGCCTGGTATGTTAACACAACATATTAAGAGTTATTCTGATAACTATAGCATCAATAACATGATAAGAAGTTTACTAAAACCATCCGTGTCAGTCCAAATATCCGGTAAATAAAATCCAATTAAATCTTCATCCTCTGTGTCAGTTTTCATCAACTCCTCTAACTCCGGAGGTAGAAGACGCAACACTTCCTCTTCTACGCCGATGACGTCATATTTTACTACTTGCAGCTTGTGATCTGCAGAATATGATTTTCTTTTCGGTGCCGTTTTTGTTAAGCTCTTCTCAGTTGTTTTAAAAGTTACCGTCAATGTTGAAATTATCAACACAAGCATAGAGCGCCCTATTGTGGTTCAGTGTGAAAATAGCATGTGAAATGATATACCGGTAATAATGTGTTAATAATTTCACATATAATGTGAAATGATGAAAAAAACGCGACTTATAGTCCGGAAAATACGGTATGCTTCAGTGTAAGTATAAGTATATAAAGTATACTACAGACCATGTACTCTCAGTGTACTAGAAAGTATACTAATGTAATACTCTTTCAGACTAAATTGGAATACTTTTACTTTTACGTTTATAAAAGTATACTTTTAAGTTCATTTTAAGTTTGTAAAACTACACTTTAAAGTATACAACATGTACACTCATCTATATGCTATCAATGTACTTGGTGTATCCCTCTTGAATACTTGAAGTATATCACAAGTGCACTTATTTCTATACTGCCACTGTACTAGTTATATACTTCGAGTCTCTACTTTTAGTTTATCAAAGTATATCACAAGTATACTTATCTATACACTGCCATTCTACTAGTTATATGTCCATGTTTGTAGTTTATTATAGTATACCTTAAATGTGCTTTTTATAAACTGGTTATTTTACTAGTTTACTACAAGTTATACTTAAAGTTTGTTCGGCATATTACTTGTAGATTTCTGTTTATATACTTGAAATAGACTCCTTAAAGTATTCTTACAGTTTACTCATACTATAAAAGAGATACAAACAAAAGAGAGAAAAAACATGAGTTTTTGAACAAACAACATTTACCAATACGGCATGAGTGGAGTGTGGAGGTTATCGCTGACCGCCGGACCGTGTTTCCCCCAGGAGAGTTGAGCAGAGAGTGAGGGAACCAACCTGAGCTCCTTTTAAACTTCAGTGCAGCTGCCTCTGATTGAGCAGGTGAGATCACTTCCAGCTGCTCCAGAATGAAACGTGGTATGTACCGCCCCTCCTCTAGTTGCCCTAGCAACGGGCCTGTCTGAGGCCCCACCCTTTGTGTCCCTCACTCTGGCGCTTCCTGTAAGAAACCTTACCTGTCCGGCTGGAGCGAGACTCCACAGCAGATACTATATGTTAAGTATTCTTAAAGTTTACTCATACTATATGTACAGTGTAGAGTGTGATGTATTTACAAAATCACAAGACAGAATGTTGAAAACAAGTTTGAAATATTTTCAAACATTTCAATAACAAAGACCAACGAAATGTAAATAGTATATACTTTAAAGTGTTAAACTCCAGCATTATATTAATAAATTAAATGTTAAGCACAAGTCAATGACTTGAATGTATTATGCATTTGGAGCAAGATAGACTAAGCATTTGTACTTTCTGGCAGAAACATGTAAAAAGTATACTAAAGTATAAGTTTTAGTGTAAAAGTATAAGTGTAAAACTTAGTACTTAGTCTTTACTTAGTCTTAGACTTCAGTTTATACTTTTCAGTATAAGTCAAGTATACTTCACTCTACTATTCTTAAGTATATAAAATATAGTTTAGAAAAAGTAACCTTCAAGTATACTTCCTCAATTTTAGTATGGAATAAGTATACTCATAGTACACTTGAATAAACTCTTTTTGCTAAGGGGAGCCATTGACAGTGTAAGCCATGAAATTTGGCTCTGTAAATTTTACTTCATTTGTATCTATTGAAAATGTTGGTTTTGAGTAAGTATTTTCCATCCTGTGCACATATATACATGATTTGATTTGGGTTATTGGTTTGCACAAGTAAAGATAAGAAAAATAAGAGTTGTGCGGGTGAGGTAAGAAGGAGAACGACTTATCATCATATGATTACACTTTAGTTCTAAGAAAAGATAAATACAACATAAATGATAACACAAATAGGTTAAACAAGGTAGAAGTAAAAAAAATGATGTTAAATTAAAAGATAAAGATAAAAATGAAAATATCACTGTAGTCTCACTCCAACATGCCAGTAATTGCATATTTGTCTTTCTAATGTTGCTATGATTACAAGTTAGGTAGCAGATGAATTTAGAACAGATGATCAAACTTGAGTCAAACATGTACATTAAAATGGTTGTGATGCAGGCCAATCAGAAAAAAAATATTCTATATATATATGATAAATCACTGAGGACTATTCAACAATTCTCTTTGAAGATTCCCACATACACCTAGAGTAAGAGAGAGAGAGAACTGGGTGCTTTGCTCTCAGAAGATGTTGGAGACTTGTGATATGCTAGCTAATGACAGAATTTGCATGTTTGCACCAGAGTTCCAACTTTTCGATGGTTGTAGTCAGTTACGATAGCCGAGTAGCATGTAGCGGTTCTCACAATGCTGTAACAAAGGCTTTACTACCCCCACATGGAAAAGAGCCGAACTGAACGGGCCACAAACGTAGGCGCTGTTAAAAATGAGGGAAAACGTATTTTTTATATATATATTTTAAGAGAGTATAGTCACATGAGCTATTCGATTTTTGTATAATTTAATGACTATTTGCAAAATCAAGGTAAAAAAGAAGGCTGCCCCTTGCATTAACATTCATGAATTTGTCAGATTACATTTTAGTATTAGTAGTAAGTATTTTATCACTGGATGTTTTATAATCTGGCATTGGCTCTGTCATTGATAGCAAATTAAAGCAATTTTTACATGTCAGTTGGATTTCATGTATGTATCTTCTCTCTCTTCATATTGAGATTGGTGAGTTATTCCTATAAATTGGCATCAGGTTGACCTGCATATTCATGTAATGTTTTTAGTGAATTCTTGTGGTTGCAGATAAAAGACATTACTGTTTACTGTCATGTTGGATTTACTTTATTTGTATCTAGTGAGAATGTTAGTGCGAGTCTCTTAGTCTTTTAGTTTTCCTCCTAAGAACAACAATGCTCAAACATACATGCTAGTAATTGTACTGGATATTGAGCTCATTTATCTTTTTGAAATGTCTGGTCTGAGAGACTTTTCCTAATGTATAATTCAAGACAGAAAATCAAACATGCCTTCTCTGTATCCACGTCCTCAAATCTCTTGAATATTTGAATATTGTTCCTTTATCCCCAGGTAAGATGTGATGTGACATGAAAAACAATTCTTTGTTTTCATGTCAGTGGGAGAGGGAATGCAGACTGTCATTTATCCTCCAGCAAGTGTTAAGTATTTAGTTGTCAATTGAAATAAAAGCATAATCAGTCAGGAGCTTTACATCCTTGTTTTCCATGCTGTAGCTTTTGGTTAGGTGCTTTTTCGGCTCTTCACTTGCTGTACTCCTGTCAGTTTTCTTTGTGTGAAATTTCTACAGTGATATCAGCAAAGCATCAAAATATCTGGGGCCGAATGTATAAAAGTCTGAGTAGATTTAGGTGTAGAAGTCTGTGTGCACACAAAATACAGTTTTAGCATTTTTTTTGTATAAAGCTCCATGTGCTTCTGTTCACACGTGTTTTCCTTGTACATTTCAAACTGTCTGAAGTCTTATACCCTCAATTTACTAGAAATGGCTTCAAACACACCTCCAACTGTCTGGATTGCATATAAAGAGCCAGTTTCATTTTGAGAAGAAACATTTAAGAAGCAACTGAAGAGGAAGAAGCAATTTTACTAACTGTATAAAGTGGCATTTTAACAGCTTGCTTGGTCCAACCTGATGCTAATAATATAGATAATAATCTTTATTTTTATACAGATCATGAATTGCCATGGCAACCTGTGGATGCCTTGGTTGCATAGCAGTCTGTTTCCAGATATAACTTGTTGAAACTAAGTAGTTTTACTATTTCACATAATACATTAATTCAGACTATACAAATACATTCATTTTTACAGAGCCACTCTGGTAATATTTGATAATATATATATATATATATATATATATATATATATATATATATATATATATAGAGAGAGAGAGAGAGAGAGAGAGAGAGAGAGAGAGAGAGAGAGAGAGAGAGAGAGAGAGACAGAGAGAGAGAGAGAGAGAGAGAGATGGTGAAAACTACATTGGGGGATTCAATGTGGAGATAGTTAATGCATATAAGTACTGTGGGGTACACCTTGACAATAAACAGGTCTGCTAAGCCAAAACCAACACAATCTTTAAAAAAAGACAGAAGTGGCTGTACTGCCTGAGGAGGCTGCAGTCCTTTAATGTCTGCAGCAAACTCCTCCTGTGGTAGCCAGCGGCCTCTTCTATGTGGTAGTGTGATGGGGAGGAACAACAAAGAAGAGAGATGCCGGGTGACTGGACAGGCTAGTGAGGAAAGCTGGCTCTGTTGTGGAAGCTGAGCTAGAAGGCTTCACTTCAGTTGCCGAAAAAAATAACTGAGAAAATTGCTCACCATCATGTGCAATGAAAAGCATCCACTCTACAGTGCCATTATCAAGCAGAATACTTAATCAGCTGGAGAATATGAGCACTGCAAAACTGACAGAATGGGCAGATCATTTCTCTTAGGAGCCATTCAACTGTACTGTATGTCAATCAAAGACAAAGGAATGGACTTCTCCACATAATCTCTACCCTCAGTATCACATCACTGTCTTGGACCTCACCTTGTTAATTACTATGTCTACTGGATATGCTGGCCTTCACACAGCCCCTCAACAGTATGACTATACACACCTCAAACACCTTTTTTGACTGCTATTGACTGCTTTTTATTCTCCAATGTTTATATTGTACATATAATGTACATATTTATTTACTTATATATAAGGTTTTTCATCCATCTTAATGATGTGAAAGGCCCCTTCAAACATAATCACTTTATTTAGCCCACATCTATCTATCTATCTATCTATCTATCTATCTATCTATCTATCTATCTATCTATCTATCTATCTATCTATCTGTCTATCTGTCTATCTATCTATCTATCTATCTATTTATCTATCTATCTATCTATCTATCTATCTGTCTATCTGTCTATCTATCTATCTATCTATATATCTATCTATCTATCTATATATATATCCTCATTTTCATTTCAAGAGGCTAATAAGGGAACTGACAAGGTCTGACACACTTCATTAATAATTGAGAAGATCCAAAGAGGTCCTGTTTTCATATTTATTGCAGGCAAAACATGGCAGTAATCTGGCTTCAATCAACTGATAAACTACATCAAAAATAGTGATCTGTTCAAAATGCAAAAGGTAGTAAAGCCTCCCCCCTCTTAGCCTCTCTTCAATCATAAAAAAACACACAGGTAATTAGGTCAACAGGTAACACTAATTAAAATGACTCCTGTGTGTGTCAGGTCATGACATGACTATCCCTGTCAGTGACATCATCATTATAGACAACACTCCTACACATAGAAACTTTTGAGTTGGTGTCATTTTATTTTAATATGAATGAATTAAAATGACAGACTTGAGTCGCTACAGTTAGACATCATCAGTTCTCAGCAGGAGAGTGGGTGGTGAAATTGCCTCGTTATTGCATATTCACTTCTGATTGTGCTTTCAATCAGACATCATGACAGTTTCAGCTTAATCAATATCCAATAATGAGCAATAATTAACACTGTCTCCATGGAAATGAAAACAATAACTATCTTGTGGCCACACATTATTTCTTTTTTATCAAATGTCACCAGAGGGGCTCTATACATTTTAAACTAAGAATGTGTAGTTACAGTTCATCCGGAAAGTATTCACAGCACTTCATTTTTTTCACATTTTGTTATGTTACAGCCTTATTCCAAAATGGATTCAATTCATTTTTTTCCTCAAAATTCTACACACAACACCCCATAATGGCAATGTGAAAAAAAAACTTTTTTGAGATTTTTGCAAATTTATTAAAAATAAATAAAAACAAACAAAAAAACAAACACATGTACACAAGTATTCACAGCCTTTGCTCAATACTTTGCTGATGAGTCTTTGGCAGCAATTACAGCCTCAAGTATTTTTGAATATGATGCTACAAGCTTGGCACACCTTTGGGCAGTTTTGTCTATTCCTCTTTGCAGCACCTCTCAAGCTCCATCAAGTTGGATGGGAAGTGTCAGTGCACAGCCATTTTCAGATCTCTCCAGAGATGTTCAATCGGATTCCAGTCTGGGCTCTGGCTGGGCCATTCAAGGACATTCACAGAGTTGTCCTGAAGCCACTCCTTTGATATCTTGGTTGTGTGCTAAGGGTCGTTGCTGTGTGCTTACAGTCTGAGGTCAAGAGCTCTGGAGCAGGGTTTCATCCATGATGTCTCTGTACATTCCTGCATTCATCTTTCCCTCTATCCTGACTAGTTTCCCAGTTCCTGCTGCTGAAAAACATATCCATAGCATGATGCTGCCACCACCATGCTTCACTGTAGGGATGGTATTGTCCTGTTGATGAGCGGTGCCTGGTGTCCTCCAAACATGACGCCTGGCATTCACGCTAAAGAGTTCAATCTTTGTCTCATCAGACCAGAGAATGTTGTTCCTCATGGTCTGAGAGTCCTTCAGGTGCCTTTTGTCAAACTCCAAGCGGGCTGCCATGTGTCTTTAACTACGGAGTGGCTTCTGTCTGGCCACTCTACCATACAGGCCTGATTGGTGGATTGCTACAGAGATGGTTGTCCTTCTGGAAGGTTCTCCTCTCTCCACAGAGGAACGCTGGAGCTCTGACAGAATAACCATCAGGTTCTTAGTCACCTCCCTGACTAAGACCCTTTTTCCCCGATCACTCAGTTTAGATGGCTAGCAGCTCTAGGAAGAGTCCTGGTGGTTCTGAACTTCTTCCATTTATGGATGATGGAGACCATTGTGCTCATTGGGACCTTCAAAGCAGCAGAAATGTTTCTGTACCCTTCTCTAGATTTGTACCTTGAGAAAATTCTGTCTCAGAGGTCTACAGACAATTCCTTTGACTTCATGCTTGGTTTGTGCTCTGACATGCACTGTCAACTGGGGCCTTATATAGACAGGTGTGTGCCTTTCCAAATCATGTCCAATTATTGCCATTATGGGGAGTTGTGTGTAGAATTTTGAGGAAAAAAATGAATTGAATTTTGGAATAAGGCTGTAACATAAAAAATGTGGAAAAAGTGAAGTGCGGTGAATACTTTCCAGATGCACTGTATTTTTTATGTAAAGACCTTTATCATTATAAGTTTTAGAATGCATAGTGACAAATTAAACTTTATTGTCAAAACTAAGGTATGAGGTTTCAAATTCACAGTTTTATTATCTGTTGTTCACAACTTGCAGTATTACACTAGTCAGACGCAAAAATTTATAAAGTACACATGTTGTAAAAGACGTGTACAGATGTAGCTCGATAAAGCACTTGTAAAACTATGGATTTTTAATTTTTTTTGGAAACCAGCGTGGAAAGTGGCATAAGTACACTTTTGGTGCATATGCATGGTTAGGGTTTGGGTCAATGGACAAATATCATCGACTCCACTATCATGACATCATTTGCCACTTTACTATCACTTATAATTAATGTAGCATCACATACAATGCAGGCTATTACTCAACAATCTCAAAAGTATCTCTTACTTATTTTATTTTATCTTATCTATGTTAATATTGTCAGCCTTTCCCTAGCTCAACATTCAATATTCTGTTAATGTAGGGACCACCTATTTTCCAAAGTACCTCCAGCTTTTTGTTCAATTAAACATTAATTATTCAAAATTGGATATTTTTAGTCATTTCCCCAACCACTAAAAGGTATATTTTCAGTTTTACTGTGTCTGAGCACAATCCTTGAGCCTCTAGTAATGGCCAATGTGCACCATAGAAGCTGCTGAGCCCATAATCCCATCCCTTCTGGTATTATACCTAATAAGCAGAGCACAGGGCTATGTAGCCAGTCATTTTGCATTCGGTATTCATAGAGCATGTGTGTAAGTTTGACTTTGCTCTTTTCTTACCTCCAGCAATTGTCAGAATCCTGTAGTTTTAGTCTTGCCATTTTGCAGGGAGTCCAGCAGCCCCTATAAAAGCCCCTAAAAGTAATTAACGGAGTGTGCACATCCTCTGACATCTAACACCTGGACCCAACAGTTTCCTTCCACATCTCATTAGCGATCTCTTCTTTTAGATCCTGCTCCCAAGCTCTCAAGACCACTGAGCTTCAGTGTGTGAGATTGTCTCATAAGACTATAAAATCTAGATGCCCCGCAATTACCCACCCGGTCACTGTGAAATATTTTGACCCTCAGTTTGAGTTGTTAGGGAGACTTTTCTTTATACATATATTATAAAGCTTCTCAATTGAAGATATTTTCAAGAGTCTTTTTTAGGGATTTTATATTTAGCCCTCATCTGTTCAAAAAACATTAAATTTCCATCCTTAAAAACATCTTCAATAAAGATAAATACTTTTGTTCTGTTAAAGAAGGCTATCATGATGTTAATTATTCAATATTAATGTTTGGTACAAGCCAACAGAAATAGGAGCCCAGAGTCAGATCACACACAACATTCTTCATGCCATGGTCTGAGTGAAAGCTGTTTAAACTACACACTAAACCACAAACTTCATCAGCTGTTCTAAATTCATCCCCTAAAGCACGACTCTCAAAATTAATTCTTAACAACTGCCACAAGCACAGCTGAGTAATCAACTTGATAAACTGTAAGTGGAGAGTAAAGGAAAACACACCAATGGCTCATTTAAACCTTTCTCTCAATCTACATGGAGAATAAAATCATTTTTAAGAATAGAGCACGGCAAAAGGAAAGAGAAATGAGAAAGAAAGTAACCCATTAAATTGCATGTTCTTAACTGCATATGAACTATTTTGTAGTTCAGCATGAACTAATAGATGAACTTCTTTATAGTTAATATGTAGTTCATGGAAGCGCTTATATCTGTGTTCATATGTAGCTTATAAGTACAGTAGTTCATATCTGTCTTCATATATAGTTCATGCATAGTTAATATACACTACCATTCAAAAGTCACACTTTTATTCACCACCATTAGTTGTAAAATGAATAGAAAATTTGATTACATTAGCCTTCTGACACAATGAGCAAACACAAAACAAAAACCTGCAGCTTGAATAGTCATTTACCACATTAGCAGTGTTTGGAGTGTATTTCTGATTAGTTTTAAGTTAACTTCATTGAAAAAAACAGTGCTTTTCTTTGAAAAATAAGTACATTTCTATATGACCCCAAACTTTTGAACGATAGTGACATTGTTCATAGGTAGCTTATATATGAACTATATATGAACTAAATATCAAAATGAATTGTACAACAATACTCACTTCATTTTACAGGCCTGATCAGGCCAGAGAGTTTGGTAATCATGTCTCTTAACCTAATCAATTTAGTAAACATGTATGAATATGTGTATTGAATACTTTGTACAGTGTAAGTTACAGCGATGGAGCCATATCTTTCTATTGCATCACTCCAAGTTGTGGACCAGAATATCTCCTGTTACCAAGTCTTAAATCAGGTACATCCTTTTTACTGGAGTAGTGAGGAATGTTAAAATGCATTACATGAGGATACAATTATGGTTCTGGGTATTAGTCTGGCCTTCAGGCGTTACCAGGGAAACTGAGTTAGGGCTTGTGAATAACATAAGAAGCATAAATAAATTCATCAACAAGCATCTGCATTTACTTTCTTGTTAACAATGTGTTATTTATTTGTTTTCTTAATTGGATTTGTTGATAATAATAATAATTGAAAAAATGCATTATCATTTCATGTCCAGGTTGCCCTGCCTTTCAAACATTTCATTATAAGGAATCATCCATCGTCTAGCACCTAATCATCCAGCCTATGCAGTATGAGTGAAGGTAAAACAAAAAACTATGTTGGCTCAGTCTCTTCTAGCCTTGTTCCCTCAGGCAGGTGTCGTCAGGCTTGTTAACAGCTGTCTTGTTCAGCTGTCCACTCTGGTACTGGCTTTCCTTTCTTCACCACTCTACCAATTAGGACCTGAAGCCGCGCAGATGCGTGCGAGTGAGATCGAGAAAGAGAGAGAAAATAGATAAATAGCACACAGTAAACCTCTATTCTTGCTGTTTTAACCATCAATATAGTATCTTCATTTAGGCCAGATTGTATCACTCTTTACCTCTAAACATCACTTACTGCAGGCTGATATTCTCTTGTCTTTATCTAACTGTCACAACCCATTACTGCCTCCCGTCTAATTTATGGACCACTTTGCTTTTTAAAGACATTTCCAACTTCATGTCAAACCCTCTTTTTTCTGTCACAGTATATTTCTGGGTCCTGTAGTGTGACTACTGGCGCTGTTAAATGAATTATGTGTTCTTCTGCTGATTTCTGACAGCAAGTTTAGCAAAAGCAACTCGGAACAAAACAGCAAAAAAAAAAAACTCAAAGAAAAAAGTTAAAGACGTTTAGGATACAGTAACACACAGTAGCACCTTAGGTATTGGAGCAGCCGTTTGGAAGGAAGGAAACGAACACAGCAGCAGCAGTAGTCAGCCCATTCAGAAGCAATAAACTCCTGATCATCAGGGGACAAAAAATAAGCAGTGCCTCATGGATCCAGAGAACAGAGGGCTTTTGTCCAGCTGAGTGTAAACAATATCAAAACCTCATCTGTCACCGGGTGGTCCAGGCATGATGAAACGTGATGAAACCACACTGCTGGTTGCCCATTGCCATTGTGCTCTACGATTAGAACTTTTTTTTTATTATTTTCCCTTGGATATTGATTTTCCCTCCTCTCCTCGGAACCTGTGAGGCCAGCGGGCTCCTGCATCCTCCCGCTGCTCGCTGTCAACACTATTTCACACAAGACACATACACCCACATTCATGCATACACACACACACGACAAATGCTGTCCGTCCGCGCACATACAAGGCCCACGTGTCCAGTTAAACACCAGGTCAATACGCTCCCTTGGCAGAATTAATCAAGAGAATCTATGAGGCCACAGACAACGAACAGGAGAAATTCACACAAAGTTGTAAAATAGGTTACATATGTCTCTTAAGGTTGATGTGACAGTAACAGAGTGTCACGCTCCATTGATCCGTGAAAAAGAAGAACCTTGTGATGACCCTCTGCCCACACACACACACACACACACAGAGCTAAAATGCATCACAAACCACTAGTCACAGTGCCAACTGTTCCAAATTTCAGCTGCTTTGAGTTGTATTTCTGCTTTTATATTGTTCACCTCATGTCTACTCTGTACTTACAACATATATTATATGTCTTTCCAACTCCTTTGTGTTCATGTGCCAAATACAGCACAATTTGATCTAAAGTGGTTTCAAACCGGTATAAATTAGTGTATAAATAACAACAGCTACAACCCCCCCTCCTTTATGTGTGTTTACGTATTTGCATGATGAATTAACCTCCAATTTACCAAACTGGGGAGATGATATAAGAAAAAACTTTTAATTTCAACTATATAATGTCTCAGTTATTCCATGTCCATGCATTTTAATTCAAGATATTTCCTCACGAAACAATATATAGTTTTTTAAGCAGCAGGTGAAGTTATCTCCTGCCCGATAAAGTATTTACAAATCAAAATTGTAAATCCTTTATCCCTTTAGCCGATTAAATATTTTAATATTTTAAAAACATATTTAATCCTTTGAAAGATGCTCACTGACTTCACATTTCTGTGAAGAAATAGGAAATGGTCCATATTCTTTTGTTCCAATTTCAACAGTCACCCAGTGGGCTGGATTGGACCCTTTTAGGCCAGTTCTGGTCCCCAGGCCGCATGTTTGACACCCCTGATCTTAGGATATAGGTCATACTATGCAGCATAGACCGTAAAGCCCTTTGAAGCAAATTAGTGATTTGGGGTTATATGAGAAAAATTATAAAAAGCAAAAAAAAGAAGAACCATGCCATATTTCAACTGTTCAGTCACAGACCACAAACATGGCTTAGACGTGTTTCTTTTTAATCCCAAGTGGAATTAATTAACACCTTTATTTAACAGTATGCATTTCAGCTGCAAACGCCTGTACGTAAGGTCGGTGAACGGGCTTCTCGACTTACTCTGTTGCCCTGTGTGAAGAAGCCAGGAGGGCAGAGTCAAACATTTTGGTTTATTCCACTCATGTGTCACTGACATCACTTAGTGTTTAAAACTTTTTTGTAGTGAGTAAAAATCAACCTTTTTATGTCTCTTTTTTTTCTAAGAGCCTTCTGACTTGTCCTTGAGGACAGTCACAGTGGGATAATGACACAATGGTGAAGGCCTGCTTGGCCTGCTGAGCTGCTCCCTGCTGCTGCTCAGCATGGTGTCACCCTGTGTCCTTGTTTGTCATTCTTGTGTACGAGCACTTGTTTTCTTACGTGTGCGTCTCTGCTAACTGTGTCAGTGTGCATGCATTTATTTATTTATTTTGTCATATTCATCAAAGATCAGCAGGTGAGGTGCTGTACCAGAGGATGTATGGCGGGGAGGGGTTGTCACACTGTATTCCAGCACCCTGGAGGTGTGAACTGTATTGCATATTCATCAGAAAGACCACTGCCACACGCCAACAGGCAAAATGTGATGAGCAAATTGAATTACTATTAAAGTTTAGAAAAGAATGAACTAAGTGGATCATTTTTAAACAAAAATAATATCATCACCCTATTAAAAACAGCCTTTGTCATCAAAAAAGAAATGCAGAGAATATTATATTTATTAATCATTTCATTCAAAAAGGCCTTAACAGTGGATGACTGTGGACATACATAGAACGTTGGGTGTCACTTATGTAACATTATAGCCTTTATGATAATAAACTTTTTCACTCTCCAGTAGAAATTGATTCCAGAATCATGTTTAGAGCTTCTTCTGCATCATAGATTCTTGCTTATTGAAGCAGCTGCCATCATGAAAGCTTGTTAAATTGCCCGAGTCAAGGCATTTTATCCTAAAGAATAAAAAACTTTGACTTATGTAAAGAAATAAAATGGCCGAAGTCACCTTCTTCACTTACGCCATTGTCCTGTTAGGCAAAAAGAGTAAGATCCTATCAACTCAGGATTTAGGGGATTTTACCAGAGGTGGCAGCATTATCAAGAGACAATTTAGGCCAAAAACTCACGTTCATCAAAAAACAATTTAGGCCTTTAATTTAATAGGATGACAATGTTTTCTGCTGATTTAAGAAAAACTGTTTAAACCTGACATATATGCTGTTTTCATATTATTGTAACTCAGGTATATGATATGAGCAGTTGGTAGTGGTAGTGTATGTGATAGTGTGTGTGTGTGTGTGTGTGTGTGTGTGTGTGTGTGTGTGTGTGTGTGTGTTGTGCATAAACATGCAGAGGCATTTGCATGAGCCTGAGGAGGTTGTTTATATTTGTATTCTCAACCAGAGGGTTAGAAAATGACCTGTCTCCTGTGATTACATCCTGCTTAACCAGAAGTGACGTGGTAATTGTGAAATCTATTTAAACGAATTGTGGTTTGTCTCTCTCTCTCCCTCTCACTCTTTCTCACTCTTTTTTCTCTATATATTTTTCTCTGTTTTTAGGTCAATACTAGATACTCCTTTTTTTCTTTTTTCTTTTACAACTGTCTTACTCCTATGCTTGTGTTCTTGCTCTGTTCATGGCCCATTTTCTCTGTATTTGTGCTTTTGTTTTCTTTTTTTTCTCCATATCTTTACCCCCTCGTGGTGTCATATTTGTTGTGCTCTATTCATGTTCTTCTCTGTTTCCATTTCTCTCTCTGGTTAAGTGTGTTTACACAAAAGCCCAGGATCAGATCGATCCTGTGATGTTGCGAAGATCGATAACATGGAGAGTGTCACGGTTTAGCCGGCGAACCGTGATGGAGGATGTCTGCTCACCTTATAATTTCCGCACGTTGGCATTTGCTCTACTCACTCAATCCCGTTTTTTCTCTCACTCTCTGCTTTCTCACACAGTGGCGTCCATTCCTCCCCGGTCTGAAATATGAAGTGATAGACTCAGCGTACATCTCCCTGTACACAGGTAAGAGCTTTTCTGCTGATATGGTGCATGGAAAGCTATTCTGTCAATTTGTCTTAGAAATAAAAAAATAAATAAAATGCAAAAAAAACCCAACTCATTTCAAAGTGGATTTTTGGTAACTGTTAATTTTATGGGTCCTTAACTACATATAACCTATTTTGTAGTTTATACAATCAATCAGTTTCAAAGTCCAGTTTGTATATAGTTCATATATATTTCATGTGTCCATATATAGTTTATATATAGTTAAAATGTGTTCATATGCAGATTATATGTAATCAATAAAAGTGGTTATATCTGTGTTCATATGTGTACATATGTATTTTATATGTTTTTATGTAGTTCATATTAGTAGTTAATTAATTAGTATTCGTATTTGTGTTCATATATATTTCATGTGTTTTATAATATAGATTAAATACAGTTTATTCAAACAAACACATATGAACATAGAACATATGCTTGCTTGTATAAACTACATATAAAATATAATATAAACATATGAACTACAAGGTAATGTATGCAATCATTCATATGTAGTTAAAGACCCATAAAATGAAAGGTACCAGACTTTTTCTTTTAAACAGCTTTAAAATGTTGATGTTTGTGGCCAAGACATATGGGGCTCTTTAATTTTTTGTGTAGCTGGAGCTCACCAGAAATAAAGAGCAAATGCTGCTCTAACAAAAATTACATCATTAGTCTAGTCTGGTATCGATCAGTAGCAAATGTCACAGAATCAGCCTTTTTCTTTTTTTCCTCTTCCTCTTTCTCTCTTGTCCCTCAACAAATTTCACATTTACCATCATAGACCCACTGATATTTGAGAAGAAAGAAAGTGCAGAATCTAATATGTGCTCTGTTT
Source organism: Lepturacanthus savala (assembly GCA_030544235.1). Lineage (NCBI taxonomy): Eukaryota > Metazoa > Chordata > Actinopteri > Scombriformes > Trichiuridae > Lepturacanthus > Lepturacanthus savala. The sequence continues at coordinate 13,089,750 of CM060465.1, read as the reverse complement.
TCCTCTATAGGTGTCGTGAGTAACATCAGCTCACATGACGCCTATAGAGAAAAACACATCTATATGTGTCATGAGGGCTCAGAGTAGATCTCTAACCTTTATAGCTCTGAGAATAACAGCGTGCTACAGGGATTCGGTATTGGTATCGTAATAAGGGAAAAATGCCAGCTGCACGGAAAATCATGTGTCAACTTGTCATCTCGGGCGAAGCTGCACGTTGCTATAGGAATGTTTGCTGCCTTCTTGTTTATGACCAGCAATGACAGGGTGTTAGGAGGCCTCGTACAGTATGAGCTCACTTGCTGGATTCAGGCATCATCCTCTCCTCATTTGTCTCCCTCCATCCACCCACTCGTCACCAGCTCCTCCGTCTCTGCCATCTGCCTGTCTCACTGCTTTTCTCCATGTTCTCACTCTGGAAATTGTCTGATGTTTGACAGAGAGAGAGAGAGAAAAAAAAACATTTGTTGGTTTAAACTTAAATCATTTTAGAGGGTTACATAACGTTTCAACACCTAAGGAAGTTCACTCCAGCACCAAAATGATTTATCATGCTTTCAAGCCAAAATAGAGACAATATGGGACCTCAATTTCGGAAAAAACATTTGGAAGTGAATGGTAAGAGACAAATCATTTTTTTTATCCTGCTTAAATTGATGCATTAATTACACATATGATGTTTGTCAATTTATATCACTACGAAAAATGTCCTTTATACTTTGTAGTTTTAGGCAAACCACAGATGTCGTCTCGCTCAATATTTGCACCAACAGCAACATGTAATGTTGGCATCCATTGCACACTGTAAAAAATGAACTCCAACACGGAAAAGTTGACTTTCTGACTTGCAGTGGTTTGCAATATATATATAATAATATATAATGTACTTCTCACAACCACACACACACACACACCCACACACACACACACATACACGCACACATACACACTTTTGCACTTTACTACAGACACACACTTGGAAATTCTAATAAGCATAAAACAATAAAAGTAGTAATATATGCCATGTGGATAGGGATAAACTCAGTATTTCTTCCATGCAGAAATAATGCTGTATTTTTTATTGTAACCCAGATACAGATACACCCAGATACAGCCATGCAAATGAATTAGAAGAAGCTCAAATAGAGTTCAATTGTCCTGTTTTTTTATTTCCCTGTTTTGAGGATTTCAATAACAGATAGTTGGTCTGTGTGAGGCTTGTTTGTAGCAGAGAACAGTTATGTTATCATCAGGTGTCTTATTATTATTATTATTATTAGAAAACAATGCCTAAAATAGCCTTTCTCTGTGTGGAGTGTATACACAAACACACACATCATACACACACTCTGAGTGTGCACATTCCACCCCTCTAGAGGATAAAAATGATGCGGACCACCCTGTTAATTATAAAGCATTTCTCCCATCAGGCCTTGCTCCTGACATGCCATTAATCACACATGCACTCTCCTTCTCTGCCATCGATTGGTATAATTATGACTCTCCTCTGCTCTCTTTTTTTGTTTCCTTGCAACTTTTTCCTGATCCTCTTCCCTTCAGCTTTGGTTCATGTTTTGCTCCTTTTCCTTTCCTTCCATCGTTTCTCCCATAGTGGCACAAGTAATGTGCACATTGTTTTTCTTCCAGCACCCCACGACAAATTTGTCCATCATTGAGATGCTGAGAAATGATGAATGCAATCATCTTTTGATCTTCTTCCTCTTCTACACCCTCCCAGTCTCTCTCCCTATCTCTCTTTCTGAGAGATCTGAAAGAGAGAGAGAGAGAGAGAGAGAGAGAGAGAGAGAGAGAGAGAGCCTCTCAGTGTCTGACAATCTCTGTATTTTTCAGACGAGTCTAATCTCAAGATGAACAGCGTGGACCACATCCCCCAGACCTTGGCCAGTCACATCCGTCTCCCAGAGGAGCCTCGGCTCCAGGGTGTGGAAGGACGCGGCGTCGTGCAGCATGGAGCGGATATGCTGAAGCCGGACCCCAGGGACACCTTCTACAGCAGTAAATCTGCCACTCAACATTTCATTTCTGTTCTCATCCTGCCTTCCAGACTAACTGATTGAGTGTCTGGCACGCTCTGTCTGGCTGGTTGGCTGTGTTCCATTTATGTGTGTTTTCCTCCTTTTGTCATTGCTCTTATCGCATCCGAACTTTCTCTACTTCTGTAACTTTGTTGAAGGCAGTACCCTATATAACATATTTATCTGTCCAACACCTCCCTTCACTCTCTCTCTTCCCAGCTCCGATGATCGACCCCTCCCGCCTGCAGAACGTTCTGCCGGCCTGCCTCTACTCTCCCACCTATGTGGTCAAAGACTTTCCCATCGCCAGATACCAGGGCCTGCAGTTTGTAAGTGACCTCTCTATCAAATAAAAAACCTGCCACTGAGGATGTGCAATGGTGATTTGTGGTGTAACAGAATTATGGGTTATTGCTCTAATTAACCCGGTGTGGGTGTCCAATCATGGCAGCAGTATTTGAATCTACTTTGAAAGCAGTCCCCTAAAGAGACAGCGTAATATTCCAATGACTTGGCTGGATGGTGAGCAAAAGAATCAGAGCTACATCTGTAAAAACACAAACGATGGCAGGTGCCAGATAGTGTTGAGTGCTGCTTCCCCCTGTAGGACAAGACAAGCTACTGCTATTGATGATCAAGAAATATGAGCCCTGCAAAACACAATGTCAGTTTCTGATTTGGATTGCTGGTGTTAGTCAAATCCACATAAAACACTAAAATGATGACTAGACCTCTGAGAGGTTTTAGGAGGTCATTGCATTCTTTTCCTGTAAAGGAACAGGTGGTTGATGTTGTGCTTTTCCTCCAGGTATATCTGTCTTTTGTCTACCCCAATGACTTCACGCGACTGACCCACATGGAGCGGGAGAACAAGTGCTTCTACAGAGAGTCCCCTATCTATTTAGAGAAGTAAGTTCCATTCTATCTTATCTTACCTTATATTTAAGGAAACATTTGTCTCTGTCCTATATTTATGAGGCCATACACTGATTGTGCTAATGGCAGTGATATATGTGCCCTCTCACAAAGAGATTAAGGTTATTCTGCTGTAAGGCACATTGAAACCTAAAGCTTTTACTAATAATGCATGTGTGTATGTTTGTGCCTGCGTGTGTGTGTTACTGCTGTTGTGCCAGATTTGGATTCTACAAATATATGAAGATGGATGAGGAGGAAGATGACAGACCGTTCTTTTTCCCCAACCCAGATGGTAAGTAATAATGAAGGAACACACACTTGTGTGAATTGCAGAGACACACACATATGTGCATCCACTTAAACTCAACTTTAAATTTGTGACTCCTTTGTGTTTCCAGATTTCCTAGAGGAAGAGGAGATGGTGGATGTGGAGGACGAGGCGGAGATTGTTGGCACACAGTCGCCCAAGAAGCTCTCTCGTCCCAGCCAGACCAGTCACACCTCCAATCCCTCCCATCAGCACTCAAGACCTGGGCCCACACCAGCTGGCAGGGAAGGGGAGGAAGAAGTGGAGGATCCAGATGAAGAGGAGGAGGGAGCAATCAACAGCATCGTGCGCCGCAGAGAAAGGAGACACTTCCCCCACAGAGATGGACAGATGGGCAGGGACGTGGACAGAGACTGGGAGAGAGATCACACAAGAGGGGACGCGAGATACGACACAAGGGGGGGGCCTCCAGGGCCCCGATCCACGCACAGCGTGGTCCGCACTCGCTCCCTGTCCTGGATCCGCACCGGTCCTGGGGAGCTTGTGCCTGGCAGGAAAGGAGGAGGAACAGGAGGAGGAGGGGGAGGAGAGAAGGGAGCCGAGACTCCGCCCAAACTGAGCAAGTCCTCGCTCCTTTTCCCCCAGAAGTCCTCCCTCTCTGCTCTTGCCAGCCGCGCCAAGCAGATCCTCAGCAACTCCGCCCACGGCAACAACTTCCATGAAGGCAAGAGGCCCGCCGGGAGCAAGAAGGAGAAGAGGGAGGAGAACAAGATCTACATCACCAGGCCGCGGCCCGCTAGGGAGCGGGAGAAGGAGAGGGAGAGGGAGCAGCGTCGAGAGAGGAGGGAGGAGAGGGCATCTCGCCACCCGAGGGAGGTGTTCCCGGGCGTGTTCCTGTACCAGACTGGGAAAACCACCAGGCTGGTTAACCTGGGTGCCAAAGGACATGCTGTGGGAAGCATAACAGGAGGTAAGAGCCTAGTTAGTGCCCCTCAGCTTTGGCCAAATCCACCTACAAAGGAAGGTAAGATGCTTTCTCACAACGGAAGCTTACAGAAGGAAATCGTGCAGGAGTCTATGAACAGAGCAGCAGCCGCTAAACAGCTGGACAAAAGCAAGTGGAAAAGGGGGCAGCAGGCACTAAAGACTACCACCGCTGCTCACCCTCAAACAGTTCTGTCCCACCGCAGAGATGCCTCTCCCTCTACCCCTCCGCGGGCAAACTCCACGGAATACACTCTCCAAGGTCAGCTGCGGGTTACTTCTTACCTCAGGACCTCAGAGATCACGGAATCCCAGCAGCAGCCCGACCCGGACCCCAAGCTGTCAGAGCTGGACCAGGATAAAAAACACTCCAACCCTGACCCAGACCCAGACCCTGAGCCGGAGCCGGAACCGGAGGAGGGCGAGATGTCGGACTACAGCTACGAGGAAGTGGAGGCCCGCCCGGGCTGGGCTGAGGAGAGCATCAACTGGCAGAGGACCTTCTCGGTCAACCCCATGGACTTCGAGTTGCTGCGCTCTGACTGGAACGACCTGCGCTGCAACGTGTCCGGAAACCTGCAGCTAGCGGAGAGCGAGGTGGTGGACGTGCTGGCGCAGTACATGGAGAAACTCAACGAGCGTAACGGAGGGTAAGAAAGAGGGAGGCGAGCGGGGCTCAGCAGCCTGATTTGAAATGTGGTTTTCTTATGCTTATGTAAATCAGGAATTAATTTTCACAGAGAACATTGTGGTCATCAGTTTTGTATGCACTGATTACCATTTTCTGCAGCAGCGCTTTTCAAACCTTGTTATTGTTTGTATAAAGTAGTTTGACCGTTAAGTTCACTTTCCTCCCACAACACAAACCATGCTGACGTTACTGTGCCACAGCTAATGAACAGCATCTTTTTTGAAGTAGTCTGACTGCAAACAATAATTAATCCGGTTCCAAGAATGATCTAAGAATTGTGTTTCTGGCCTCTTTCTGTCATATTAAATTTCAGAGAATGTTCGTTTAAGCCTCTCACTCTGTCTTTTTCCATGGCCCCAGGATCTACACCCTGCTGCGGATCATCAACGTGGAGAAGCGGCGTGACTCGGCAAGGGGGAACCGGTACCTGGTGGAGCTGGAGCTGATGGAGAGAGGCCGGAGTGTGGTGCGCCTCTCCGAGTACATTTACCTTCTGCTGCACCGTGGCAGGCAAGGCGACGAGAGCCTAGAGAACACAGATTCTGCTCCAGCCTCCGCGCCGGCCTCAGCCCAGTCCGTCGCCACGTCCAGCAGCCTCACCACGCCACCGGCCCCGCCCTCCACCAGGTCCCCCGCCCAGCCCGGGGCGTCGCCCTGGAGCACCGCCTATGCAAAGCCTCTGCTCTGCCAGCCGGTGATGCTGACGTGGAGGAGAGATGTCATGGTGCACTTTGTGGTACCAGGTCTGGGAATTTAAAACAAATAATAATAAAATGTTAAACTGTCTACAACTAATTTTTAACTTATTCATGATTCATCTTTCAATCATCCAAGGAAAATCTAACAAAAGATAGTTCAGAAAGATTATTTCTTACTTGCCATCTCCGCTTCTTTTTTGTTACTTCCCGCCTTCAGTGAAAAACCAGGCCCGCTGGGTGCAGCAGTTCATCTCCGACATGGAGAATCTTCATCGTCAAACCAAGGACGACAACTTCAGCATCATCATTGTTGACTTCGAGAGCGAGGACATGGACGTGGAGCAGGCGCTGAGGGACAGCAGTGTGCCGAGGTGTGTGCATGCGACGTCAACTGCCACGTTGTTTGACTTACACTGCAAAAAAATAAATCTTAATAAATGAAAATAGCTGCATCCAAAACCTTAGTAGGCAGTTCAATGTTTTTTAGAAAGGGAAAAATTACTTCATCTACATTTTTCGACCTCCCAGGGACTTCTGGGATAGGGTAGTGTGGTTCACTTACACGCTGCAAAATGTGAGCAGATATAAAAAACCATCCAGGTACCGTTCACTAGCTTTTCAGATGTTCCAGATAGTGGATTCCTCATTTTTCCCTCCTACATAGGCAGGTAGTTGCTGGTCACAGATGCAGCAAATATCTTGTTTTGTTTTTACAATCAGTCCAATATTGAGTCAGTAGATAATTTACCTTATTGCATTTTTTCATGATTTTAATCAATTTAATTTTTTTTCAAAAATGTTTTGATTTCAGGACCAAACTGACCCAAATCAGGAAAAAAATAACCTATATTATGCCAATAGAGAAAGAAAATTCCACTTAATATTGGCCTAATTATACCAAATACAAGGCATTTTTAAGACTGCAGTTTTTGCAGTGTAAGATAAATAAGTTAAATGGCTTCTAATTGACTTTGTGTGTATATGTGAATGTTTTGACAGATACGAGTATCTTAGGAGAGAAGGGAACTTTGAGCGCTCGGCGGGGCTGCAGATCGGAGTGGACACCATTGAGGTCAGAAAAACAAACACAACGGAGAGAAGACAGCAATATGTGAGCTGGCAGGGAGAAAAAAAAAAGAAAAGAAAAAAGCCACTCACTGAAGGTCAGCCGCTCACACTGACCACATGACCTTTACTGGCTGATGGACAGACGGAAAGAACACTCATGCATAATGAATGTATCATCGTTGGGCGCGGTCTGTCACCGGGCCGTTGATCTCACACTTATCTCCGAGCCTCCTCCTGCTTCCCCTCGCCCTCTCCCACAGAGCCCAGCTGTGGATGACAGGGAATCGCTTAGACAGTTAGCTGCATTTCCTCTGTCATGTGTACGCCACAGCTGTCACATCCACTCCCTTTCACAGGTTATTTGCAAGTGTGTGCAAGTCTCTCTCTCTCCCTGGCCGTCTCTCTATCATACCCGCGTGCACACGCTCGCCCACGGGGGCGCCGAGCATTTGGGAATCTGGACAGCCGTCAATGCCGTCAGTTGAGTGTCAGCGCTGTCATGGTGAGATGACAGGGCTGTCACTTATGTCTGAATGACCTGCAGACAAGCCACTGATGCCGAGAACAGACTTCCTCGCTTTCTTTAATCCCAAAATACCGCATTAGGGTCATGTGCACTCGTGGATGCACAAATTTGTGCCGGCTCATACACAATATCATCACCGAGGCTTTATACTTCTTCTTCAAAAGGTTGCAACTTTGCAATATCTGTCTTTGTTCTTGTAGCAGCCGATAATGTAATAAAGGCTGATAATGTCTTGCCCCTCTTTAAAATGTAATAGGCCAGTAACATAAAAACTGCCCAATAACGTAATAAAAGTGCTGAAGCAACAATGTAATAACTTTTATTATTATTATTATTATTATTATTATTGTTGTTGTTGTTGTTGTTGTTGTTACATTATTGGCCCCGTGAAAAAAATGTTGCAAATTTAATAACTGAGCTGAAAAAATGTTCATTACATTATTGGCAAAAAGTTACTACCTTATCAGTTCAGGACTTTTATTACGTTATTGGGCAATTATTACATTATTGGTATATTACATTTTAAAGAGGGAAAATTTACAATGTTATCTGCTGTTACTACGCTGTTTGGGATCACTTAAAAATGTCCTTATTTTTGAAAGAAAAGCATTGTTTTTTTCAATGAAGATAACTTTAAACTATTAAACTAATCAGAAATACACTCTATACATTGCTAAAGTGGTAAATGTCTTTTTTAGCTGTAATATCTGGTTTTTGGTACAATATCTACATAGGTGTATAGAGGCCCATTTCCAGGAACTATCATGCCAGTGTTCTAATGGTACAATGTGTTTGCTCATTGTGTTAGGAGGCTAATGTAATAAGATAGATAGATAGTAATAGATAGTAATAAGAAGATAGTTCTTATGAGGCCTTGTAAGCCTGTGATACTGTATGCACGACACAATAACACAGTTTCATTCATTCATTCATTTATTTGGTAAAATCACTGAACAGATTGAGACCTAGCCAAGGTGTAAGTTGTTGTTTGCGTTGGCTCCTGCAGGACAGTCACAGCATCGTGTTTTTGTGTGATCTGCACATCCACTTCCCCCTCAACATCTTGGAGAGCATCAGGAAGCACTGTGTGGAGGGACGCCTCGCCTTCGCTCCCATTGTCATGAGGCTCGGCTGCGGCAGTTCACCGCGGGAGCCTGATGGTAAACACACAAACACATACGCCGTCACCGCATGCGGATGCACACAATTAACTCATCAGTCAAGCTCATTCCCCTACTGAGCGTTTGCTCCAAATATAGGCAGCTACTTTCATTTCATAAGACAAGATTAAAATTTACATATGTAATAAACACACTCGGATCAGAGAGACGTACTTGTAGGCAGCCGACTTTACTTTAATTATAATCACCGTTGTTGCAACAGGCTGCAATGGGACTATGGTAACATGCTTTCTATTCTCTCCCCAGGTTACTGGGAGGTTAATGGCTTTGGCTTGTTTGGAATCTATAAATCAGACTTTGATAAGATTGGAGGGATGAATACAGAAGAATTCAAAGACCGCTGGGGTGGAGAGGACTGGGAGCTGCTGGACAGGTATCTAATTAATACAACTGCAAGCGTACAAAACCTAGAATCTGTGTCAAAGTGATGTAGACTAAACCCTACAGTAACCTTTAAAGTTGTAGGATAATATATAGGGCTGGTATTTAATAAAAAAAATATATAATTTATTGCCTTTTTTGATCTTAAGACACACATTATAATGGGTATTAAAATGTAAAATCACTCATTAACACAGAACACGGGGTAAATATATTTTAATTAAAATACAAATTAATAGCATCTTTTATCTTATTTAACTTTGGCCACAGATTATCTTCTGTGAATTACAGATTTCCAATGTTTCGATTCAACTGTCAGTTTAACATTTTTTTTTATCTGAAGACAAGTAATAACAAAACCCAGACTTTTAAAGCGCTATCTGAATCATCTGAATTTCAAAACAGATTAGATGGCAATAATTTCTAATATGCACTAATATAGAGGATAATAAACAACAATAAATGTGTCCTGTGTTCAACAAGATTACAAAAGTCCTGCGAATATGAAAAAAGAACAAAGAAAGATTCTAATTCACACATGAATACACACAAGTAGAGAGAGGGTTCAAAGGAACCAGCTACAGCCTCCAAGAGACAGTATTGCTTTAATCATTAATTATTTCAAATGAATCCCAAGAGATAACTGAGATAAAGTTTTGACCAGCCTGGTATTTGACAAACATCCAGTATGTAGTATCCCATCCTTTTCAAATTTCCTGTTTCACTGCTATTAAGCAACTATCAAAATCCTTTTGCAATTATGAGAGGAAGTGGCCTATTCCCCCTAATTACCAAAAGAGTCATTTGGTTTAATCTGTCCAGGTTTTAGGAAATCTACTTATCAGATTTCTGCATCCACTTCTAAAATAACGTCAGTGGATGGAATGTCATCTTTAGTACTTACAGCACTCTGATTGTTTTGCTGTGAAGAGAACACCAACACTAGAGTTCACTCAGTTGGTCAGTCAGTTGGACTCCACAACTATTTCCCCACCCTTCAGAGAATTTGGCTTGGAGGTCAAGTGTGTGTGTGTGTGTGTGTATGTGTGTGTATGTGTGTGTGTGTGTGTGTGTGTGTGTGTGTGTGTGTGTGTGTGTGTGTGTGTGTGTGTGTGTGTGTGTGTGTGTGTGTGTGTGCCAATGTGCCAATTACCTAATGGGTGTGTGTGTAAAGGGAGTGGCCATAACTTCTAAATAGATTGGAAAGACACACTTTTGCCACATGCCATTTGCCATTTGCCCGATTTTTTTAAAAAATAAGAAAGATACAAAGACTCTCAATGGGAAAATAATGTACATAGAACACAGTATTATACAATTCTTTCCAAATAAGTGATGAAAAACGAAGGGGATTCATAGCTAAATCTTTAGGCATATATAAAGACGGCTTTGAAGTTTTGCACTTACCACAATGCATATTATGTTTACCTATGTGAATAATCATATTAATGAAAATATAACTTTGATTTATTGATAAAGAAAGGGATATGAGAAATGCCAAAAATCTGGAATGTCAGTTATCTTATGGGATGACCCATTTTCGTAACAAACCAATCTCTTTTGGATGCAGGACATGAGGAAAATATGTTTTTATGTTTGACACATTACAAAATGAACAAGGATCTATTTCAAATTGGAATCTTTATTAAATAAATTCACATACAGGAAAAATATTCTGAATAATTTGCCTCTTTGACCTTTGTAGAAATAGCCCAGTTAAGAAATGTAGAGTGTGTTTTGTCCAAAAATTTGCAAAGTACCCCATTACTAACTTCAACACATAACCCTCTGTTATATTTAAAAGAAATGGGTTTCATGGCAGACCTGATAATTTTGTTGTTATCATTCATTTTATAATCATTAATTTGGCAACATAGAATTTATATTTGAATACATCAAGGTAGTAATAATAAGCTTAGACACTTGCTGACCTGCAGTTGCTAACTCTGTCTTTTACTCTACTTTACTTCACTATATGATGAAAATCCCAGCATAGCCTAGAAATCCAAAAAGAAAACTAGCAAACAGCACCATAAGCAGTTTCACTTCCAACTTTTGTCTCTCTTTCTCTCCCCCTCTGTCTCCAGGGTGCTGCAGAATGGTTTGGAAGTAGAGAGACTCCGCTTGAGAAACTTCTTTCACTACTACCACTCCAAACGAGGCATGTGGAACGCCCAGAACAAGAAAACTCCTAAGGGATAAGCGGCTCTGGCTTATCGGAGGATCCGAACCTACCTGCAGATCCACTGTGTGTGTGAGAGAGACCTGGAGGAGCTCGCTCACTGCCTGAACTCTGGCCTTTTTTTTTTTTCTTATCGAAACAGACTCCTTACAGGGAAGCCTCTGTTTCGCCATGGACCCCTCTCTCGTATGCTCGTCTGTATGAGGAAATGGGTCTTCACTTTGCCTCACTGACTGAACTACTGTACAGAGAGAAGAGAGTCGCTTTTTTGTTCTCCTTCTCTCTGTCCTTTTTTGGTGCAATGTTTTCAGACAGACTGGAAAGCAGCTGTTTTCGAGTGTGTGTGAGTGAGTGTGTGTTGCGTGCGTTTGTGTGTATGTGCGAGCGTGTACATATATATATATATATGTGAGTATATATAAGTGTGTGAGGGTGTGTCGCCGCTTGTGTGTGCTTAAGATGACAGGGAGCACCTTTTTTTCTAACAAGGAGATGTGAAGACAACCTAAGATCCTTTTTTTTCTAACATGCTCTCACGTGGGAGCTTAATAGAATGTGTGTCAACATGTTGTTCAGATAGATTCAGACATGGTGACGTCAACAGTATTTCTTAATAGATCAATTACTACCCGTTGGATATCATTAACCAGTATGACCAAGGTGCTGAAGTTCTCCTGATATTATGAACCACAACATTTTTGAATCCGAAAAAAGCCCTTTTTTTTCCAAATAAATACTGACAGATACATCATCTTTATATCTTTTTCTATCCCCTCTTGTCCTATGAATCTCTTCCCTCTTCATTTCCAACTCATTTCTGCCTTCATCTCTGTCATCCTTTCCCCTCCGTGTCATTGTGTATAATATATAGCCCTGCTGCTGTTATGTTGTACAATTTTTATGTGCTACGCCCACATTAGTGCTCACTATCGTTTATGACTTGGATCAATCTTATTTCCATAACCGCAGGTTGTTCTGCTGTTATGTTTTTGAACAGGGTTTTCATTTGTCACGGCTGAGAAAGGATGCGCCAACAGTCGGGGTGCTATTTTCCTTTCTAAAACACTGAATTTGTCAGCAGTTTACACGTTTTAAAAATCCTACTGACGCATTCCTCCATTCCCTCCACATCTCTAACCTCATTGTCAACTGGAACATAAAACTAAAACAGGAGGGAAGAAGAGGACGGGATATTTGATTTATCGTCGTTTTTTGTTCATCGTTGTTTTTTTTTCCACGCATTTTCCTGTGTTTCTGGATTAAAAAGACAACATCGGCTCTTGTTAAAACACCACAGAGACAGAGAACGCTTAGCTGTTGAAAACACGGACGCTCATCTTCGAAGCTTACACAGAGCTCAAAACGGAAGTGAGACCAGTTAACGTGTTGCACACAATGCGGCAAGGCGTGGCTGTTTCACTAATGTTGTGCCTTTATCAGGGTTTGGTTGCAGGAAGTTTTTAAATGGTACTAATGACAGAAAGGGACAGACAGAAACACACACCGGTATTTATCAGCAGGCTGTAACATCACTGTAAATTCAATTATTACACTGTAAAAGAAGGAAATGTGGTTCTCCTAAAGGGATTACAGGTGTGTCAGTGTGTTTGCTATTATCTTACCTTAGAAGCAAGAAAGAGTGGTGTGACTTTTCACGATTTAAAGCGAGAGGAAGGGATGAAATTTTAAGAATGACTACTGAGTGGGGACAGAGGGTGTGATGGAGACTCACTGGCAGCTGCAGAACAGCAGGACCCCACCTGCTCCCTTTAGTTTGGCTGGAGGCCGGGCTCCTAATGCCTCTGTTTATCCAACACAGTACTTAAACTGACAGGCAGTGGCTGGAGGGCATCGGGCTGGGCATACACGGAGTTAATGATTGACTATATGATTGTTAAAAATTCCCTCCAAAACCCTTTCTTTGCCTCTATAGGAAAAAAAAGGTCTATACTGTACGTCATTAAACATTGATGTGGGACTATTTAAAGAGCAAAAGAAACACATTAAATATAAGACTATATATATAAGATGCAGAAAAATGAAAAATAGGAATATACATTCCAAGGTAATTTCTGTGAAATTGTTTTGTAGAGAAAAGGTTTTAAGAATGTATTGTACTTTTATTTTGATTTGTTGATTTTTTGCAAATAAAATTTTATGCTTACGTCCAGATAATTTTTTTCAAATGTGTTTTTTTTCCTGTTTAGGAATATAAATATGACCGTTATTTCTCCATTCCCACTCTGGCCACAAGGTGGTGCTCCACATACATAGACTTACTGCAGTGATTGAATGGCTTGAAATACATTAAAATGAAGAGTGTATTTATATATTTAGAACAAAGGAAGTTTGACTCAATGTCGGAGACAAGGGATGAACACATTTAAAATAAAGATTCAAAATCCCCCTCCTACACACACACAGACTGGAACACACTCCCGCAGTGTCTCGAATGACTTCCTTTACACAAACAATCTAACCACTCTGAACCACATATGTTAAACAGCTCGTTATGATGAAATGAAACTTTTTTCCTGGTACAGCAAAGAGATGTATTGAAAACTCAACTGATATGTCAAACAATTTCTCTTGCCCTTTTCAGAAGTACAGCATATTCTGATCGATTATGAAACTTTCTGATTTAGTACTTGCTGAATCAGGCCTACGAGCAGTTTTCTTTCTACTAGAAATAAAAAAATATAGCAGTCTTTGATCTGTTTATGCTGTCTGAGGCTGGCATCATGATCCTGTTACTAAAGTTCAACTGATCTAGAATCACGTTCATTCTGTTTTATGACCAGCACTGAGAGAAAAAAAACACATTTTGAAACTAACATTTCCAACAGAGCTGACGTATTTATTTTGGGACCACATCTAATTATTTGCAGAGTTTTGCTCTTTTTTGGGGGTTTAAATCGTTGATTCCCCCCCCATGTGTTTCACTGCTCTGCTTGGTGGTCTGACGTGATGTTTTACTCTGAGCACACACACCCACACACAGGGACATGAGGTAAGTGCTGCCCACACCACAGCTACATGAGGTCTGAATGAGGCAAGTGCTAACCTCCTGTGATGTCCTCTAATGTCCTGCTCTTCTTCTGATCTCATTAGCTTTGAGTCACTGAGCAAAACCGGTGAGATCGGTTTCACTTGAGGGGTTGACTCCCTTCTCAGCCTCCCTGACTGATTCATGCACCATGATGCGTGAGCGCCTGTCTGTGTGTGTGGGAGCCAGTTTTTCCACTTTAAAGTACATGCACTGTATGCCCTGTAAAATCCAGCTGTAAAAGCCTGTATGTACAAAACACTCATTACAGTCACTTTCACAATATGTTGCAAACGTGCAGGCATGCATGGCAAGAGTTCACTGAATACATTTTGAAACAATGTTTGGACTCTGTCCCGTAGAGACACGCCCTACCTGTCTGTAAGTGAGTGAAGAGTGATGAAAAGCAGGAGTCACAAGCCTTCTCGGCATGTTTGCCTTATTTCACCCCAAGCATGGTGAAACAACAAAAGTGAAAAAGTTATGTAACTGAAGTTATGTATAGCTGCTACAGGTATTACCTTCACCTGTAAGAGGGAGCATAACACTTCTAATTATGCCTCATTGTCATTTTACACTCACAAGTCAGTTGAACACTGAAAAAATTATATAGACATTCGCCTTATTAAAGATTTGTTTTCCTCGCAGTCCTACTTGTACCTTTTAAAGTGCACTTTTTTTATTCTGAGAAACTCTTAAGCCCCATCAAATAAAAGTAAACACTACTCCGCCTCTTACATCATTACGAGGGGCTTTACAGATTCAGTTTGACTTACGGGATGTCGGTGAGAGATTAGCTAATGTGCTGGCAGAAAGCCAGTTCTCCCGCAGTCAACATGACGAGATACAGTGAAGTCTGCTTGCTGTGCATTTTTAGTTCCAGTAAACTTATCAGAGGAATTTCCCAAGACTCATCTCTTTACTTTATAACTAATGAGGGACGCGCGATAAAGGTTACGCTTTGTCCACTTTTCTTGGATGTTATTTGACATTTTGTCGTCCTTAACAAAATATATGTGTGGTTTTAAGTACTAAAAATCATCTCAATATAATTTGACACCTCCTTTCTAGAGCTCTAGGAAGAACAGGTAATTTTGCATCTGTCTTGTTAATGTAAATGAGCCTCTCCTCTCACTTGCTGATTAGAATGGTTGTGTAAAGGGGGAGTGACTGTATGGTTGTGACATCACAAATTCACAGAAGTCTTGACGATTGGTTTTATGGCCCACTTTCATTACTCTATAGACTGAGTTCTGAAACATGGGACAGTATTTGTAACACCTAGACCTTCTTATAATCCAAAATTAATTAAAATCACACTTTCTCATATGGGACCTTTAAGGTTAACTAGGAAAATGTGTTTTTTGTAATTCAATTAAGGGCTGTGATATTTATTCTTAGGGTACTTTTATAAAATAAGAAGAATTAAAGAGATTAAACGACTTGATGTTTGCTGTGTGAATGTGTGACTTGTAAAAAAAAATGTGGGTCAAACATGTTGAGGGGATTTGTTTGATACTTATTTGAGGCAAAACAAAGTTTTCCAAACTTAGGAAAGTTTGGAGCGTCCTCTGATTGGCTCCCACCGAGCTCATCCCTCCGCTGATTGGCCCTCGAGCTGCTTCCGCGTTGTCACTCACAGCAGTCCCCTCCCTCCGCACATCTGTAGCTGCTGAGTCTCTCCTACAGACAGCTCCGGGACTAGTTGGGCTGGACGGGAGAGAGATGAGGTAAACTCCGACTTTTCAACGGGATTCCGATTAAAAAAAAACAAAAACGAACCAGTTCCAGTTCGTGAGCCGCTGAATGGGAGTTATCTTTCTACAAATGAACTCGGGTCTTTATCCAGAGAGCGAGGACACATTTCGTCGCATTTTAACGGACTGTGCACACCGGGGGAAAGTTTAAATCCCTGCGCTGCCCGGGGGAAGGAAAAGGTGAGACGGGTGCGACTCCCGGTTGTTCTGTTGGTAAATGACAGGTTAGAGGCTGCTTTTCATTAAGAAGAAGAAGAGGAAGACGCCTTTAGTAGGATTTGAACTGCGTGTGAAGCTGTTTCTCTGTTCAGCAGCATGTCAGACAAGTGTTTCTCCCTGTAACCAGTTCGTCCAGCTCCGCGGCTTGGTGAACGTACAGGTAAACCCGCCGACTAGCTTTGCGGCTTTCTCCTGAAGCCCCCCTGTAAACGCAGCTTTATGACAATGGCCGGCACGAGCAACGTCCACATGAAAACCCTAGAGGACCTGACTCTGGACTCGGGCTACGGGGCGGGAGACTCCTGCAAGTCCCTCAGTCTGTCCTCCTCCAAGTCCAACTCCCAGGCCTTCATGACGGCCCCTCATCGGGGCAACTGGTGGTACTACTCCGGTTCCATGAACAGCAGGAACAACAGCTGGGACACGGTCAACACTGTCCTCCCCGAGGACCCGGAGGACATCTTCTCCAAGTGTCCCCGCTTGCCGGAGCTGGAGGAGTTCCCCTGGACCGAGGAGGAGGTGACCAGGACGCTGCGCAAGGTGGCCGTGGGCTGCTCGAAGGGGGGGCCCGCGCCCGTGTTCGCCCCAGAGGCCGTGAGGCGGCTGTCTGCCGTCCTCCGCCGGGCTCTCATCCGCATCTCCAGGGAGGCGCAGCGGCTGAGCGTCATGCACTGCCGCTGCACGCGCTTCGAAGTGCAGAGCGCCATGAGGCTGGTGCTCAGCTGGGCCCTGGCCGACCAGTGCGTGTCCGCCACTGTCAAGGCCATCTCCATGTACAGCATGAGCGCCGGGGAGCTGCTGAGGAAGGGCAAGTCCGCCCGCTGCGGCCTCTCCTTCTCCGTGGGACGCTTCTTCCGCTGGATGGTGGACACCCGCATCTCCGTGCGCATCCACGAGTACGCGGCCATATGCTTGACCGCGTGCATGGAGGCGTTGGTGGAGGAGATAGGTGCCCGGGTGCTGATGGCCGAGCGGGGTCACGCGGGGCCGGATCCGGGGTCAGCGCACGCCCCTGTGAGCGCGGAGGCCCTGGAAGGGGTGGTGAACAACGACGCGGAGCTGTGGGGGGTCCTGCAGCACTACGAGCACCTGATCTGCGGGAAGAACGCCAATGGTAAATATATGATAAAGTCCCCTTTTAGTACTATGTGTTTGTGAACTGGTGCACGTGACAGCTTTCAGTTTGTTTTCCTACGCGATGATGGAAGTCGCAAGCTTTTTTCTCTCCTCTTACACACGCTCCCTTCATTCACCACTTTCCACTCCCTCACAGTCCACGTGTGTGGAAAAGGTGAATTGTGGCCTGCTGCTGCTGCGATACAATAGCAGCCCTTTGTGCACGAGCGCTAGACAGGTTCGTCGCTAATTAGACCTGACATAATAGGAAAATAACAGTGCGGAGGCATCCGTTGAGAAACAGAGTATTTTCTCTATGACCAAGGTCGTGTGAGGAGAAATGACTGCTGCTGCTGCTACTGCTGCATTCTGTTACTGAGGAGCCAAATGCTATTGGAAGCACCTCAGTTCGCTGTGTAATGCTGCGGGATTGAGTCCTCACATGTCACTCTCCTGCTCTGCTGTTTAACCACCAGTGTTGTGATTCGGGGCGCAGAGAACCTGCGGGAGTCCAGCAGGAGGCTTGTCTGTTGACACAGCTCTCTGTTTATGCTGACTTCATCTCTCATTCTCCTGCTGTGTTGGCTGCACTTCTTTTTTTGAAAATCATCCCTTCCTCCCATTTTTCTTCATCTCTCCTCCCCGCTGTATCACCCACTGTCACCTCCCTACAATTTTTACATCTCTCTCTTTCCTGTCTCTTCTTCCAGCTCCAGCTGTGCACCCTGCTGCCCTGTCTGTTTGTTGTCCCCCACCCTCACATACACGCACACCTTCGCATCCCTCTTCAATCAACTTTCTTTCTCTTCCCTTTTTGTCACACCCTAGTAGACTCGCAAGCTCCCTTTCCGCGGCTGGTCTGGCAGCCTCGTACTGGGTTGATTCATGAGCTTGTGTTGGGACAATGTAGCCAGCCTTTTGTTTCGTGGCCCACTACCAGCTCCTTGGAGCAGAGATTTCTGCTGCAGCACAATAGCCTTTTGTTGTGTGATCGTGCAGCTTAGCCCAACACAGAGGGAGTGAAAACAAATGTCGGAGAAGCCGGGCACACGAGTGCAGCGGGGGAGAGAGAGAGAGAGAAAATAACTTGACAACATGGCTTTTATCACAAAGCAGCAATTAGCAGGCTCACTATTGATCAGAGGCGTTATCATGCAGGAGCACCTTTCTTGAGGGGGCACGGCGAGCATGTGAAGGAGGGCCGGTGCTGTAACACTGCCAACCTTCTCAAAGAAGATCAATCAGAACTTCACACACGTCTTCACTCATCTGTCACCCTTCATATTCTACACACAACCACCACTGGTTTCCGTCAGTGTTCATAGTTTTCCTTGCGAGTGTAAAAAAACTATACCATGCAGTTCATTGGACTTTTTCGGATGATTGAGTTGTAGCGCTTTTTTTCATTGCAAAATAAGTTAAAGAGCAGCCTTTGTCCCAGTAGTTAACCAGATGTCTTTTGGTTGGGTTTGGACAGGCCTGGACTATTTTGGTGAGTTCAAGTCATTGGTTTTGAGAAAGACCAGTTTGTGTGCGCGTGAGTGCATGTGCAATAACAACAGACCATTATTCTGACCACCCTAGCTTTTTATAGGCCTAAGACTGGGTTTTGCAAGCCACATGCCCCTGTACCACCTGACACCCCACACCCTAAACCTTGCTTTCAGCTTTAGACCCCCCCCCCCCCCCCCCCCCCCACACACACACAAACAACCACCGCTGCTCAAGTCCCCCTGTCCCAAAACCATCAGTAAAGCAAAGATCCACTTCCCGCTCCCAAATCAGATAATCTCAGAATGGGAGTGCAGCCTACTGAACGTTTGGAAGGGCATACTCAGATAAATACTCCTCCCTCTCTCTTGATTTCTCTCCGACTCTTTTTTTTCTCTTTTCTCAGGGGCTGGCTCACATCTGGAACTCTTTAAGACAGAAATGACTTCTACGGCTCCAATAACAATTCTGAAAACTCCCTCCTTCCCTCCTGCCCTCTCTCACTCACTCTTGCTTTTTTCCCGGTTTTGCCATTTTCTTTCACGTCCACTTCATCTTTATCTGTTTATTTCTTCTGGTCTACAGGGAGTGCATTAGAGGGAGCTTGGTTTGTGATCTGCCAGGATCTTATTCATTACTCATGCATGCACTTGCATGAGTGCATTCACTTACACACAGACGCATATACACCCTCAGACCTATTCAGGCTGCTTTGCAGTGTGTTCAAATGGCTCCACAGCACTGGTTGAACTTGCTGCACAGTAACGCTATACAGAGGAATGCATTTGTCATTCATTTCCCCTCACAAGGAAATAGCATGAGTGAGCTCTTCCTGGTATAATTTGTGTTGATTGTACTGCAGGGCATTTTAAAGTGCAGAGTAGTAGCTTTACTAATGGACAATGGAAGTAGCTATGAAATCATTGATCTTTATGACTGGCATGCACACAGACGCTGTTAAACTTTAGTGTGTCTGTCAGGACAGTATGAATGGTTGTGAGGCTTTTGCAGTATTCTGAGATCCAGTTGGGTCTGTACTTACTTGCCAAGTAATTTGTTGAAACAGTAGTCCAATAGTAACATATGCAAATTAGCAACTTGAGCACAATTATCAACTCTCAGCATCAAGTTTTGCAGTGACCAGTAGTGGAAGATTGTAGCTGTAAGGGGCAGCTTTGTGAGTGCAGCTGAAAGAGAGCATTCATGCTACGCAGAATTTACCTGGATAAATAAACTTTGATTTGGTCCAGTACTAACAGAAAGCAAAGTTCAGTTCCCCTGCTCCTGCTCTATGAAGGTAGTAAAAAAAAAAAAAAAAGAGGCCCTGAGTAATGGGTTTAGAGTGTGCTAAGAGAGCAGGGCATATGATTTGCTGCACAGTATTTCCCTAAATATGTATTTAGTCCAGAAAGAGGCGTGGGAACAGTGGGCAGAAAGATGCAGGGAGCTCGGCCCAGCACTGTGGTCACACAGATGGGGAAACCAGCACTCTGAAAATACACTCGCTGCTCCACAAATCTGGAGCAGGATCAAATGCAGTTTTGGAAAACGTATCAGGACATTAATATTATGGTGAAACAGACTTAAGTTCATCCTTGTGCGATGCCCTAGACATGCTTTAAATTTACCCAGGCATTAACGGCAAGCCTGCATTTGGCCAGAATAACCGGTGCGTTTTTTAACCTAGTGAGTAATGTCAGCAGGTTATAGTGTGTTTAGAGATGAGACCGTAAGTTCCATAGCTTTGGTGGATAATACGCGTTAATCCTTCAGACAACACTGATTTATGATTGTGTGTGTGAGAGCTGTGTGGGCACAGACCTGCACAAACATATTGATGGGCCATGTTCACTGATTGCACCGACTTGTCTCGGCCCAGCTGTAAAAACACTGACCCGTTAAAGAGCTGGCGTGCATGTGTGTGTTGAATGTGCTCATCTGTGGGTGTGTAAATGTGCTTGTAGCAGTTCTAGACTATTCTTGGAAGGCCGCGAGTAAAACACCATTACCGCCATTACAAATCCAACGATACACACTCAGGAACTTTACAATGATTTCATTTCCTCTCAAGCAAATCATTCGGTAAAATTAATATCGCTCAGCATTAAGTACCCCTGTAAACTGATTGCGTATGCCCATCTTTCCTTGCTCCCCTCTTCCTTAATTTCAAATTTTCAAATTTCAGTTATGTTATTTTATCTCAAGCCATGCTCCTCCCATTACATTACAACAGGATGAATCATGATCCTTAACACTGTTTACAGTAAAGCACTGATGGGGAGGAAGCAAAGAAAGATAGGGACAACAGATACTCAAGGGAAATGGACACAAATAGTGACACAGAAATATTGACCCCAATCAGGAAAGCATGTGTGCCTTTGTGTCTTGATCCAGGCTTTCTAATCAAGTTCTTGGAAAGTTGAGTCTTTATTCTGCGAGAACAGGAGACCTCAGATTGGTATTAAGCTTCCTTTGCTTGTTTAAATTGGAAAATGTGCAGCCAGTGTGTCACATGCTTTACCACAGCATCCTGGCTGGGATTCTCCAGGGAATCTGTCCTGCATATTGGATTGGATCTGCAGCCTAAGCAGCAAATGAGGGTAGCAGGAAGAATGGCTGGAATCTTGTAGGCAATAGTTTTTGTTGAAAGGAACTGTTTTACATCACACTGTCCCAGTGGGAAGATGGCCCTAGGCACTCCAATGCCACATATGCACCTGTGCTGTGCTCTGGGTTGGTCATAATTATACTGAACTCTGTGTGTCAAGAGTCAAAGTTTAGGAGTTAAAGGTCAGCGATAGTCATATAAGTGTGGGCAGGTGTTTCTTAACTTTCTTCACCTGTGTTATATCTCTTAAGGCTGGGTGATTTGTCATGTAGTCCTCATAATGATCTTTAGGCAGATAGACATTGGTGTCAACATTACTGTGGTGTAATGCTCATTTGTTTTTTTTGTGCACAGATGTAAGGAAGCCTACACAGACTTTTCTGTGAGCGCTGCACATACTTGATGTGGAACTGACTAGGTTTCACGCTTGTTTCATAAAATGTCCATGAAGCCCAGGACGAATTGAATTGTATGGCTGCACTGTTAGCAGCAAGGGTATTATAAATAATAGCTTGAGGATGATTGACAGTAAATTGTAAATAGGGATGCTTATGATTCTTTTGATTATATTGGCCTTAAATTCCATATTCTTGTTTTTTGTCTAATAATCCCAATTAATCAGAACACAGCCAGTATTGACTCGGTGATGGGTTTAATGTATGACACCGAGGCTGCAAGAAAAGCAGTCATCACTATCTTCAAGGCCTTTTACATCACAACATTCAGCTGCCAAAGCTCATTTGGTTTTTTCACCAATGACCTTAAGGGCAGTGGGAATAGCACCAAAATGCTTTGGTTTGCTAAAATTGTTCTGAAATTGAGTTGGAGCAGGAATACAATTTGGGTTTTGAGTTTGTCTTTAAAGTTCAGATTTGGACCAAAATGTACTGTAATGGTTCACAACTTGTGCATAAGTTGCCCAATTTCAGTGGATAGAAAAACTATCCTTTTGCTTTAAACTTTCCTGACAACTAAGTGCGGTCAGACACTGTGACAATCAATATTCTAGCTATGCCACCTTTCACTACATTATTACACTCAGCTATGGCTTGTTCAACTGCTATATAATATGATTTGCAAAGAAGAGGATATA